>CM040744.1:37163217-37763217 GCA_022829145.1 Albula goreensis
TTTATCTTGACGAGGGACCATGTCCCATGGTCTAGTGTTCAGCATTCCCCATGAAGTGATTTCTCCTAAGAATTTCATTGTTTGTTCTGGAGGGGAAATTGCTCACTAAAGCAAGACATTGTGCAACATTATCATAGCTGTTAACTGAGCAAGAAAAACCATGACCACAATTTCTGTGACATGTAAACAAAAGTAAAAATTCACTCAAATTCATGTGGCTCTTTGTTCAGCTAAACAATTTCCATGTGGTTTATTTAATTATATTTACAGTGTATTGGAATAATAATAAATATTATAAATATATCTGGTTCTGGTGACACTAGGTCCAATTTTCCAATCTGACTTACATGAGGCGCCAAGATTTGACCTACCTGAAGACTTAACTTACTTTGCAGTACCACTGCATACCACAGGGTGGAGCTAGAGTTGGAGCTCAGAGACCGGAAACAGAGAGCCGGTGGGTAGAGGAGTTGTGTGGATGACCTGATGAGTGACAGTCTCTCGGGATTGACTGGGATGCCAGGCCATCCTTTTAACATCAATCATTAAGTGGTATTTTCTTGCTTCTGTCTTGATATTAATTAAAGTAGACACAACTAGTTCCAGTCTCTTTGGTCTTTTAAATCAATGTATTTATAGTTTACCATTGCTTCTTTATTTCTTCTCTACTCCAAGTCATTCAGGCTTGCCCTGACCATCATGTATACCTTTTCCTCCAGAAGTTTGTATTTGACTGAATAAATCATTGCTGTCCAACTCTATTTCCCATTTCTTGCTCTTAGCTGTTGTAGAGGTACATGCATGCAGTGCAAATGCACATGTAGAAAAATTGTTAATCACAAAATACAAGTTGATAAAACAACAGGAAGTTCACCTACATCAATGTTTAGCGTCTTATTCCTTATTTTAATCTTGTCTAACATAGATATGACCATTGGATCAGATGTTTATTTTTAGTTTATTGTATACAACAAGATGAGAATGAACCAATTATTGTAGCCCATTGTACCTTATTTCTAATTGTAAATGTGCACATAGCATCAGTTTTAGAATTTATTTATGATACAAGAACCAGCTGCATTATTTATTCTATGGACAAAACAGTGGAAATAGCTGCTATTCATTATATTCAAATTCAAATGAATTTCCCCGCTGTTCTATACCTTGCCAATCCCCCAAAAGCTGAAGACTAATGGCCCTGCCTCTTGTGTTACAGATCCATATAAGGTGATGCCCAGGTGGTGATAGGACTGGCCTGTGTGTGCGGCCCGTGTGCTCCTGCCCCTGCGCCCGTGCTGCCCCTGTCCCGGCTGGTGGGGAGCCATGCTGTGGACCCTGGTCCTGGCCGTGCTGCTGCTGGTGCTGCTCCATGCCCAGCTGCACATGTGCCTGAGAGAGCTCCGCTCCGCCACCCTGTCTCCCGGCAACGCCACTGCCACCGCCGTGCAGCGCCTCCCCGGCGCTATCATCATCGGTGCCCGCAAGGGTGGCACGCGGGCCCTGCTGGAGATGCTCAACCTGCACCCGGACGTGGAGGTGGCCAAGGCCGAGGTGCACTTCTTCAACCTGGACGACAACTACCGCCGGGGGCTGGACTGGTACCGGGCCCAGATGCCCCTCTCCCTGCCGGGGCAGCTGACGGTGGAGAAGACCCCGGGGTACTTCACCGCCCCGCTGGCCCCTGCAAGGGTGCGGGGGATGGACCGGAACGTGAGGCTGCTCCTGATCGTGCGGGACCCCGCCGAGAGGCTGGTGTCCGACTACACGCAGGTGCTGCATAACCGCCGGCAGCGACACAAGCCCTACCAGCCACTGGAGGACCTGCTGCTCCGACAGGGCCAGATCAACACCGGCTACAAGGCCCTGCAGCGCAGCCTGTATTACGTGCACTTTGGCCGCTGGCTGGCGCACTTCCCGCGGCGGCAGATCCACGTGGTGGACGGCGAGGCCCTGATCCATGACCCCTTCCCCGAGCTGCGGCGGGTGGAGCGCTTCCTGGACCTGCCGCCACGCATCTCCCCCGACAACTTCTACTTCAACACCACCAAGGGCTTCTACTGCCTCCTCTCTGCCGGCCACGACAAGTGCCTGGACGAGTCTAAGGGCAGGCCGCACGCCCCAATCAGCACCAACGCACTACGCACCCTGTGCCGCTTCTTCCATGAGCCCAACCGCCGCTTCTTCAGCATGGTGGGGCGAACCTTCACCTGGTGCTGAGGCCTGGTGCATACTGGCCCCCTGGCCTCACAACAAGATCGACAGGGATTGGCTGGAATCTAGGGGAGATCAACTTTTATCGACCAATCAGTGGGGATGTTTAGGCATGTGTGAGCAGTACAAGATTGGCATGTTAGCCAGTCAGCTGCTAGGGGTGTGGCATAAACCTCAGCAAGTATGGGCTTGTATTTAATCTGCAGAGCTCTCCACTTAATCTCTCCACTGCTGATGGATTGACTAGGTTGTGGCAAAGGACCTGTGAATATAAAAATAAGCTCTGGATATGGACAGGTCATGTCACCTCTAAGGCCAGAAGCCAGAATAAAAACTGAACTCGACAGTCAGTCAGGACATGTATTATGTGCCGGCACAGGGAGGCTGGAGGAACAAAGAGCACTAATGAAATGAAATAAAGAATTTATTTTGGAAGATACAGTACAAAATAACTGTCATTTAAAATCTGCCAATGCTACATACATGACAGCATATGTCAAAGGAAGGATCGTATGTGTTCTTTAGTCCCTGAAAACCCACAGAGCTGATATTTGGAGACTACATTCATAAGCTGGATATAAATTGAATGACATCACTGTAACAAGTTACTTAAGAGTGACAGGAAACTCAGACCTCTTGCCCTCAATACAATTTGCCCAAAATAATCGACCGCAAAAATATTAGTCCAGGCAAGGATGGTTCTCCTTGAAAGTCCAGCAGCAGAGCCTGTGTCATTTCAACACTCTTTAAGTGAAGCCTTCACTTGCCAGGCTTCTCTCTCCAATGTGATGTTACTTTACCCAAAATTTTCTTTGTTAATTCACCATTCAATTTTTCTTGAGTCAAACTAAGCCCATAAGCAGTCAATGCAGGTAAGTTGTTTAAAAAAAACAAAGAACAAGTAAAATAGACTCAGAGGCTACAAATTTGAGTTTCAATTCATTTACAACTTGACATATTTGAACTGATTGTGGCATCTTGCTGAAGAGATGCAGAGGTCTCTATTCCATCTCTCATTAAAAACAGTTTTGCTCCAATAGTTCCACCCTGGGTTGTGCTGTTTTGGGAAACCTTGTGAGTGCATCTCTGTGACCCGTGGGCCTGGCGCCTAGGCCAGGGATCTGTCTGCTGGTTCCAGCCCAGAAAGCTGAAGGAACAGAGCAGTGACGTGTTACATTCCATGTGGGCAGTCATTTCGCATTCAGTCATGACTGCATACAAGTTACATCATGATTGTGAAAATTTCAGTTTGGTTCATTAGGTCTGCTGTTGTGTTGTATTTTTTTTCTATTTTATATCCAAATGTTTGACAGTTGTAAATTGATTATTAAAAAATGTCTTTATTTTTTATGTCGCTTAAAATGGGATATCAAAAAAACAAGCTCAATTGTACTGTGAAGGCTATAATTTTGATGTTTTTTACCGTAAATAAAAAGTATATGTAAGCAATGGGTCTTTCAACATGCACGTATTTGTATTTAAAAATCATTACAATAATACAGCAGAAACAGAATGGTTCATTTTTTCTACTTTTTCATGCTCATTTGCGGTCAGGCTGAAGAAAACACATTAGAGACTGCCAGCTCTTCCAAACAACCCAATTAAGTTCTTAAATGTCATTTTGACTTCAAAGAACACGTCCACATAAACACCTCTGATGTTTCTTTTAACACTGTCTTTTGAGAGAACAGGAAAAGGGGAGCAAATGCTGCCCCCGCCCCCCAATCTTTCAAACAGCTCTGTCAGCCTGCCAGGTTATCCCAGGTTCCCTGAGTTTGAATGAGACCATTTACATGCATGTAAGGCTGACAGGTAAGGATTCAGTGACACTCAGAAGCAGGTTTGGATAAAGGAAGCTTAATCCCCATTCTCACTTTGCCTCAGTGCTACACATGTGAAACCAGATTTTCCTTTGCAAGGAGGGAGTTTCTTTTGAGAAGTTTCCTTTTTGGAGAGGTGGGAGTAGGGGTGGGGTGGGGGGGGTGTTGGACACACAGAGGTGGCGATGGGGTCCTGGGGGAGACTGTGGGTCTGTCAGGGGCAGGGTGAGACGGTGTCTGGGCCGGGATGGGGCCCGGGGCCAGGAGCCGTTGTAATGAGGCTCTTCTCCACCACTCAGCTCCAAGTCTCTAACGCCACTTTGATGGAGCCTGATTGGAATCAATACTGTTGAAGAGAAAAAGATAAGATGTTTCTCTGTACAGAAAAAGATAGAGTCATCATTAAAGACTGACGGGATCAATGGAGGGGAATGCAGGAGACACCCTTAGGGGGAATGAGGAGGGGATTCACATGAGATTCGGCGAAGTCACAATCAAAGGCACCTCTTTAAACGTATTAATGCTATGCTATCTCTCCATTCCTAATCACAGGATTATCACTTCTTAGTTTTATGTCATCAGAAATTTGAATATTTATCTGTCTTTACATGTTATGCCCTTGCAGTAGGATCGTATCCAGTTACATGTGTTTGGTATGACAGGCTCAGGGATTGCTGTTAAATCTTCTTGTAGAAACTTGGAGAGAAAAGTCTCATAGCCTCCAATCACTTTCACTCACCTTGTTATATTGACCAATCAGGTCCTCACCCTGATGATGTCAGGGGTCATCAGCTCGCTGTGAGGGCCCTCCATGGTGACCTTTCCTCCATGTTAGTCTGTCCTTTTGTAATGGAGTACATTTACTGTTTTTCTTCATCATGGTTTAGTTAGGTGATTAATAAGTCAGGCCTATAGACCTGTAAGGGGCTGTAAGCAGAGTTATGGCTTAAGATATTACACCAAGTAATATGATGTTGCCAAAATATTTTACCAGAAATTACGTTTTTGTTAAATACCAACAAAAGTAATGGATCAGATCTGTAAGGGGCATGCCATTGAATGTTAAGAGGCCAGAACAAACATACAGCTGATGGAAGATTCATGCAGGACATAACTTTATGAATGAAACAAAGTGGTGTTTATAACAGTATGAAAAGTTTGGGCCTTGCATCAGTCCTTAACTGGATGAGTAACTGGCCAATAAACACAACACATAAATCCAGCTCACCGAATAAATGTGGGCCGATCAGCAAACTTGGCAGTATCAGAGTTATTTGCCACCCACTGCGGATTCCATTCTGAGACTGTGAGTTTACAAGACATTCAGTATTTATTTATGCCTTCCATCTGTTACAGATCAGTTTGTAAGTCAAAGACCCGTCATTTCCTAAACCACAGAAACTAACCTCCATGCTCTTCCCTCTCCTTGTCTTAAACACAGACTTCCGCAGTCATGGAAAAATGTGCTTTAATCACAGAAAAAATGCAGGTTATGTGTGTGTCGTATGCGTGTATATTTATTTTGGTGTTTTTGCCCAGTTAATGAATTTGTGTGTGTGTTCTGACTTGAAAGTGTGAAGCAGCAGTACTGAGTGAGGATCAGGACTGAAGCTCAGCCCCCAGTTTAGTTAATCTGAGCCATAAAAGGCCACCCCCAGCAGTGTGGGGACAGGACGGGGTGTTTGCGTCAGTAACAGAGCAGCAAACAGCCCCATTAGAGATGAAAGAGCCTCATTGAAGGCAATCAAACGCCGTCTCCGCTGGAACCTATTACCCTGAAAGACGGCAGTCTGCCCTGGCATGCATGCGTATGTGTGTGTGTGTGTGTGTGTGTGTGTGTGTGTGTGTGTGTGTGTGGGTGGGGTATGTTGGTGGGTGCCCTGTCCAGCTCCTGTCTTCAAGGCTCCAAGGCCCTCTGCTGAGCCACGTCTCTACCAGTGCAAATTTACTGTCACAGTTTGGATGGCTCTGCGCATTGCAATTAGTCTCTTGACAAAGCATCAGAGTGGGAAACAGCATCAGAGCATTGGAAACCATGGAGAATGAGGAACAAATATTTATTAAATAAATTAGCATTAAATTATAATGAACATGCAAAACCATGCAAAATACACAGGCCCACCTAAGTGTGTAGCTTAATACATTATGTTAACTGTATACAATAAAAATAGAAAAAGTCAGGGTTAAAAATTACAAAAATATTTTCCATTGTTTAAATTATAAGCAAACCAATTGCATGCAGAAGAAATGTGAAATCGTCATTGCAATAATGAAAGTGTATCTTTCAAGACAATACAAATCTTTCAAATACTGTAATCCTACACATCTGTCTATCCAACAATCATTAACAACATTCTTGGACAGATTTGTAACTTTTTTGGGAGGGAAAAAAGTGACATTGTCTAAAGAGACCCAGGAGTGTCTCTCAGGGTCTCAGTCATGTCTATCAGGTGTCATCTGTCCATCTGTTTCTGAGAGTCAATCATCCCTGATCTGGTCTGTGGGTGATGGATCTCAAGCCAAAGAGTGGAAACACGGCGCACACAATTACACTATGCGTCGATGGCAGGGAGGACCAGGGCCGTCTGTTGCTCCTCTGCTCCTCCCCACAGACCCTCGTCTGCGCTGCGTCCCCTGCTTGGCTTGGCTGCTCACATCAAAGAGCTCAGCCACTGTTATCATGCACCGGGGCCTGGAGGAGACGTGGGGGTGGGGTGGGGGTCTGTCTGTGGTGAAGCTGGCCCCTCTCACCAGCCGAGAGTCAGTTTTTTTTTTTTTTTCAGAATTAATGGCTCCTTTATAGAATGAATCTTCCACTATTACATTCTAATCTCCAATTTAACAACTCATACCAGAACACAGTGAACAAACGTAAGGAAAAAACCAGATTCTGATCCTTATCATGCCAAACCCACCCCCACATATCAAACATCTTCTCACCACTGTACACTGGTCTCATAACACCACATATGAACCATCTGTGACAAGTCATTCATGGATGAAAAATATCTGAACTCTACAGCTACTCCGGTTCGAGTCATCCTCTGCTGCTCCCACACTACATCCTGCCCTGCTCCTACTCAGAGAGAGTGAGAGAGAGAGAGTCGAGACACAATGCACCATACATATGACATCATATATGCATTAGTCAACACATTATGGAATTAATTGATCTATATTTGTTATAGTTGTTGCAACATTTGCTACTGCTACATCGTTCATATCCTTCCAATAAAGTACCTTAAAACTGAAATTGAGATCAATTGAAATGAGAGAAAGAGAGACAGATAGACAGAATGAGAGAGAGAGAGAGAGAGAGAGAGAGAGAAGGCAGATGATCTAGTCTTTGAAGATCTGATGTCATGATGGTTTTCGTCATCTCCACGGAGAGCTGTATCTGTCTGGACGGCCTATGAATGTGTGAGTATATGCAGTTGAATGAAGTGTGCATTGTTTGCTAATTTATGCTCTGAAGAACAGGGTTGCTGAAAAAAAGTTTTTGAATGCAAAAGAATGCAAAAACGTCCTTAAGCTCTCATTGATTATATTCAGTGTTCAGCTCACTGTGAGAGACTATCAATCAAGGGGAACAAATGAGTTTAGCAAACACTGTTCAACCAATTCATCTGTTTGGAGCAAATAAACTGCTGCTTTAATCTGACTACAATCAGGGCCATTTTATCATTGAGCGTTATCAGAGATTAGGCTCTCAGGCTTCTCCCTGTGCACTGTTCCCATTCAGAGTATTAGGACTTCAAGACAACAGATCATCTACAATAACAACAAACCAATCTCTACACAATTTATGCATGAAATGCTCTCCACTTTGCGGTTAAACAGTAGTCTCAGTGACTGCAAACATATCCCTACATAAGGAAGGGAAGGAAAGCATCTCCTATCAGCTTTTTTAAATGTAAAATATTTCCTAAAATAGATGCAAATTTAATTGGGCCTGTACACTGTAGAAACAGAGATCCAGTCCTGATATACTTGGATAAAGATAGACATGCACATAACCATGCCTTTGTTTCAGGAATTCTGCATGATAAAGATGTAGCTAAATATAAACTTTATATTTAATTTTATAAGGCTGTAGTTGCCCCACTTCTTTCAGTGTGATTTGATATATGAAATCACTTTTCTCTCACATGATTAAGGCAGCCCGTAAATGTGATTACAGCAATTAAATCTCATCAGTAATACTATAAGCTACTGTGTAGTGGGGCTGTGTCTATGTAATGCAGACATTTACATTAATGAAAGATCAAAATGTTTGAAAGACTGTAAATGCCCATCTCCACAATTATTGAATATCTAACATTAATTATTGCCAGTTTACTGGGATTTCTTAAAAATTACATTTGGTTCTCAATACAAAACCTGTATGACTTCACTGGTTTATGGGACATAGTGGGGCATAACTTGCAATGCATGTCTCAGTGCATCAATAGTCTAGTTCCAGGTAATGTGATTGGTGAATTCATTTATGTAATATTCCTTCGCTTTTAGGAGACAGACTCAGTGAGACGGTCATCTTGTTTTAAAGGGTGACCCGGCCCAGGTCATTCAAAAGCTAGTTAATTTACAAGGTGAGTATTGGTCAACCATCAATAGTAGCGACTCTGAAACCGAATAATAACTTCAGTTATTTAATCATTATGTCTTTAACTAACAAGTTTTCCTAGTGGTGCCGGAAAGATTGAGATATGTTGTAATTTACATTAGTTGAGCACATATGTCATGAGTCATCCAGCATAAGAGGATCAGCAAAACATGACTCTAATTGCAATCTGTAATAATTTATTTCTTGCACCCAAAAAGGCCAATCCCTCCACAGCCTCCGATGGCGTAACCTCCACCTTTCCCCAAACCGGTGGCATTGGCAGTTAGCACCCTCTGTTTTAAGCCAGGATCATCTTGTTATCTCAGTTGGCCCTGATCCTGCGGTCTCCTCCTGGCCTCCTCTGCCAGACTGCTGTCTCTGGGCTCAGTGTGGCACAGTGTACTTGCTAATAGGTCATTAACTGTTATCCCACACATCAAAGGAACACAGTGCTTTGATACCTACACAGGCTGGTCAGGCCAAGTGTGAAAAGGCCCCATGCAGATCACCGCTTTACTGGCAGCTGTTTAGTATTCTCTCTACACTCTAATGGCCTGTATCAGCTCTGACCAACCCCAGTCCTCAGGCGTTCTGGTTTTTCCTGCCAGTGTCTTATTTAAATCAAGTTTGGTTAGGGTGGACATTTTTGGTTGAGCTCTGTTCATATTTCTTTCCTCTTTCATTCTGTGTTAATTGTTAGCATTAACATCATTATCGTGGAAGACAGTAATGAGCCAAATTAATGTGCAAATAATGTGTCTTAATCCCCTCTCTGATGATCAACCAAGGAATCATTTTCTTTGTGATTAGTGAATAAATCAGAGCGCTGTGAATAATAGCTGTTCACAGATCCAGCAGTGCAGAGTTTGATTAATGCGGACACATTTCAAGGATAACTGTTTCCCTTCTTCAAATAATTTACTTTACTTTGTTAACTTAACTTTAATTTATTTTGTTAATGCCTAGTAAACATTTGAGTTGTCAATTACAGAGTATTAAAAGTCTCTGATAAAAATAAATAAAATGAAACCTTGAAATGAATGCTGTACTGGAGACAGAAATATATTACTATAGAAATGTAATCTGAAGATTAAAGTATTGATCTGGACACTGTGACCTCCCTACAAAGCACATGAATGCAGCGAGCCATGCAAATGTAATTCAGCTCTGACATTAAATAATAAGGGAGGGAGCCCCTACTGCAGACGCTGATGAGCTTCAGTCAGAGCAGCAGAGAAGGGGGGCAAATGGTGCCTTTATTCAGCCAACCACTGGCCAACATGGCCCCTGAGCCACAGCATTTGGGAGATGCTGAAAAATTAATGAACAGCCCCTGTAAAGTCGCACTGCTGCCGCATTGACAACAAACCCCCACCACAAGACGCGTGCAAAGAGCAAAGGCAGGGTAGGCTGAAGAGGTAGGCTCTTTCCTCAAACACAGAGTCAGGCACACAAAAACAGATAGGGGAGACACGGTAGGAAGGAGGTAGGAGAGACCAGGGGGTGAGGAAGAGGTGGGAGGCGGGGGGGGGGGTGGAGGGGCTGGAGACATCTCTAGACTTACTGGAGCCAGAAATTAATGGGCTCATTCAGAGCCAAATGAGACATCTTAATTACCGCACTTGTGAAAATTCAAAGGGTGGGAGTGGAACAGGGGGCATGTTTCCTTTGATCCCGGACTGGGTGAATTGTAAATGAAGTGGGGATCCCCCTTAATAAATACCCAGGCCCCGCTCCAGGGGCGGAGGACTCCACTGATCCCTACCTGAAGGGAGCAGCTGTCTGCATTTAGAGTGACTGCGTTCACCGTGCTGCCCTCATACGTCAAGGCAAGGGGCCCTAACTGCAAGCTGGATACACTGGGGGACGTTCATTCCAGGTGAAAGGAGAGGACTGCGCATTCTACAGAGCAACAGCATCAAGCAAAAGAGCAAAAAGACACTTTTTTAAAAAAGAAAAATTTTGGAACTCTTTGGATTAATCCTTTTTTTGGATTTGGGTCAAGTTTTCACTCTCTGGCAGAGGCCATGAAAGGGCACTTCTCTATCGAATGGCTGTCCCAGAGCAGCCAGGCGGCCTCCGAGTTTGACCCCAAGGCTGAAGGTCCTTCATGGCACGCCACTGACCTGGGGCTCCCCTGCACCTCTGGTACCCTTCCACAGAGCCTTCCTGGGTTTTACTCCAACAGGGGAGCAGGAAATACAGAACCCCAACAGAGACCCATCAACCAGCAGCAGGACTGTGTCAATGGTTCCCCTGCTGCCCAGGACCCAGAGCCAGTTTTTGTATCCCTCTCCAACCCCTCGAGCACTGAAGGTAAGGTGGCCTCCTCTTAATCAGGCCTGCTAACATGAGCAGACTCTCTATTTACCACACACAACAATCTTCTTCTTTCCTTGTCTTGAAATACCTACATAAATGCAAAGGAGTACAAGAGAAAAAGAGAGGTAAAAATGTCTTTTTCTTATAGGTCATACATTAAAAGACAAACCACTGTAACTGCTCCACTAAGTAAACGTATGCAGAGCATACTTTATTGTATGTTAATATTTATTGAATAGATCTGGATCAATATGTTTATGGGTTTTTTTGTGATATTACCGTCTTACAAACCCCAGGATGTTTTGAATGACTAGATATCATGTAAACACATAATAAAGGAAATGTAAATAACTTTTTGTATTACTGATCACTGGAGTCACACAAACCATACAATAAACAATAAACCAAATATTTTCCCAAAAAATAATTTTTTTAGAATGGAAAAATGAACCGTAACATTAGAGGGCTAGAGTATGCAGCCGATATAGTGAGGGCGATTGATACAGAGACACAGTGTATGTTTTACAGAGTTTTAACTGGCTAATGCAAGTACTCTACCTACTTTTATTAGATCAAGAAAAGTGTTTTCAGGTTGAGGCTTGGTGCTCTGTGCTTCTGTTTCAGCATGGCTGTATATCTCTTATTGTTTTTTTTTCAGTTTGATTCAATGCATTGCATTGCCAGGAAATACAAAAAGTACTGTTAAAAAAGACAAGGAGTACATACATTTTCACTATTGAACATAAGGTATAATCATAAATTATAATAACAGTAATTTGATCATTGAAACAAAATATAATAACAAGAAACTATACATTTCTAAAAATACAGTAATAAATAAAAATAAGATAATCTACCTTTAACATCACAGAGCTCAGACGTTACTTTTGTTTTTAGTTTTAATAGCCCCTCAGGTTGTGGCAGGCTGAGATACTGTACCATCAGTGCATACTGCTGGGCCTTCCACCAAAGGACTTACAGCTTTTCCTCATTTGCCAGGGAAGGAAATGAGATTCTAAGTTCAGAAACTGCAGAACAAACCTGGTTGTTAATTCTCTCTCTCTCTCGGGCACAGAGGCAGGCTTTGGCAGTAGCACAGAGGAGGAAGAGACGTCCGGGTATGAGAGCGAAGGGGGGCGCTCTCTCTCCCCTGTGGCCTCACAGGACCCTCCACAAGTATCCCAAGCTGGAGGCCGCAGACCACGCACTGCGTTCACCGTTGAGCAGATCAACCAGCTGGAGAAGGCCTTCAAGAGGAATGCCTATCTGGGCACCCACGACAAGGCTGAGCTCTGCAAAAAGCTCAATCTGTCCGACAAACAGGTGGGTTCCCCCAGTGACCACTACTACAGCCAGAGTACTGCACGCGCTGGGCCCGAGTCCACAGAAAGTGCCTGCTAACTGCTAATAGGGTCTGGCAGAGCATCTGGAGAGCTTCATTAACTTTTCTGGCCTGCGTTTCATGCAGTCTGAGTGGTGCCTGCAGATTTATAAGGCTCGATTTGGCTGTTTTTAAGTGATTATCATTTCACATACACCACAGGATCGTAATGTGTCAGAGGTAGTAACTCACCATTGGTGCATTAACAAAGCACATCCTAAGAAGTTGTGCCATAGCAAAGTGAGATACTAGGAAGGCTGGTACTTATGAGCCTGAGAAGAGGCTACTGATAATTTAGTAACTCCAGTATGAAACAAACAATTATCCAATAATAATTATTTCATTTTTGGTCAAATATTCATATACCTGCTCTTGACGCTATTACCTTCATCGACCCATGTCAGTGAACCACAAGCAGGACTGTCTAATTGTTAAAACAAATAATGAATTACAATGATGCTTCACTAAATAATCCAAGTAAGAGATATCAATATGACACATAAGCTCATTCCCCTGTCCCCTACCTCCCACTACAGATCAGGAACTGGTTCCAGAACCGACGCATGAAGCTGAAGAGAACCCTGCAGGACACACTGGCCCATGCCTGCCAGGCAAAGATCTCCTCCCAGCTGATGCAGTACCCTCAGCTCCAGGCTTTTGGGCCTGCTCCACATCCTGGTTATTTCCCAGTTCAGGAAAGCCCTTCTCCTTACCCAGCTCCTTTGGGTCTACACTACATCCCCTCTCCTGTAGGGGGCGCCGTCCCCGCCATCAACCCTGATTCCCTGTACCACCACTACAACAGCCTAGCTGGCCTGTTCACACCTGCTGGCAGTGGTGCACTGATGCAACCACACCGCCTCTACCCTTCCCACTACTAAACATCGCTAGGAAGCAGCTGTGTTGTGTCTCCTATTTACCACCTCCCTACCCAGAGGTTGTTGACTCTAATCCTGAGGATGCCATTAGCTAGTCAAGGACCTGCTTCCATGATCATGAAAATGATTTTCAGCGTTATCAGGACAGGGAAAGGTGCAATAATATCAGTGGCGGCAGTGTAGTATAACGGTTGGGGACCTAGGGTTTTGAGAGGCTGCAGGTTATAGAACATTGCCGTTGTACCCTTGAGCAAGGTACTTTACCTAATTTGCTTCGGTAAATATCCAGCTGTATGAAGAGTGTGTAAAATATGTATGCTGTGTAAGTCACTCAAGATAAGAGTGTCATATGCCTATAATCTCAGTGGTATTTGGTTGTTTTGTACTCTATTAATGTTATTTAAAAATGAAATTGTACATAACTATATTGTACCTGTTTATATGTACAGTGCATTGTTAAAATGACAGACACTTTTCAGTTTTATTGAAATGTATTTCTTAAATAAATGTTGTAAAAATGTTGACATGGCACCCATTTCTTCTACACAAAAGTTCAAGTATAAAAAATAAGGTTGTGATTCAACCAACTTTTGTCTTCAACTTTGACAGTCTGGCAAGTTCAGCAATCTAAACCCGACTGTCCTTGCAGAGAAAAATCATAACATACTTATTCAACTGTAAGTAAAAGTTAAGGACGAATGTTGATTGAACCTAAGTTTCAGTCAAGGGAAACCAGGCTTATTTTAAACTAAGTTTCCCCCTTCAGTACTTAGGTCATTTTATAATATCGACATGCCAAGATTTACTTTGGCACTGACCACTGAAGTCCTCTACTGGAACATCAGTGCTGATCCAATAAACATTCTGTGGCAACAAATATAAATTATCCCTGAATTGTACTCAATTATTTGTAGTATAAAATACTTTAATAAAAGAAGATTTAAGTGGATTTACCCTTCAATGAGTCAATTTCTAATAATATGGTGTATGTTTTCTTTTGTTTGTGTTAGTGTGTGTGTAATGGGGGGCACAAGTGAGGTCATTAAAATGTGTGTGTAATCTCTGGAGTTTAGCAACCCTTATGCCAATTGAAATGTTTTCAGCACCCTCTGCTGGTGCATCAACACAATTACAAACATTCTTGTCACTGTGCATATCTACTCAGGCTGACATAACAGCATAAACCTGACCTACTCAGTGTATACATGTGTGAGAGTGTGACATTCTGAAATTTTAGAAATATAGGCCGATTCCTTTTTTTGGACTGTGGGGTCATTGTCCAAATCCATTTCCACAGCAGGTGCAACCCAGCCCATGTGGTACTTCCTACATCAAACATCTTGTAGATAGCATACAGAAGCTTCATTAGACTGGTACCAGAATATGAAATTTATAAGTGTTAACCCAATGCAGTTTAGAGCTCTAGAAGTCATTGAACCTGGGGCAGCTTGTGTGCAAGTAGACTGATCTCTGGCCAGCTTCATTGTTTAGCCTCATGTTAAAGAGTTTTTAGGTATGGAGTAACCTGCCATGGTTCCTCCATGTCATTTCATGCTTTTATTTTTGTAATTTGGGTTTAAAGGGAGACATGAGAACTAGTACATACAACACATATTTGATATTATATATTAGGTCATACTGGAGGTCAGGCTATAGGGTGTTAGGTTTGTACCAGGTCAATAACTTCTGCATTACATGACACATGTTCATATTACTGTTCCTAGACCAGTGGGTTGTCTACTGCTTGACATGAAATCCCATAACCCTTTAATTAAACACATTATGTACACCTGCAGGTAACAGCCCATAATGAGTGAAGGGAAGATGGTTCATTTGTTCTTCGTGGATATGGAATGGTGAGTTTTTCTTCAGATTCCTTGACTTGAAAGGGTAATCTCTGACTTTTCATTGCTGGCACGCTGGGTATACCAAAGTGAAGGGATAATCAGCGCTATTTCAATGGCAGAGGAAAAAAAATCCTCATGATAGTGATAAATGAAGTCCATGCAGTTCAAAACCCAGAGGACAGAATCATGTTTCATTCCCCGATGCAAAACGCATGTAAAGGAATATTTTCCACCATTTCACCTTGCACAATGTTATGCCATGTTTAAAACAAGAAACCATTTTTAGTTTCACTTCCTAAGTACCGTGATAAACACAATACTGACAACAAAAATGCAATTCAGAACAGAACACAGATGGGAGGACATCTGTTTCCCAGCTAGACTCTCACCACCTATGGCTCACTGAATTGGGAAAGCCCCAGGTGCAATATCCAGTGTTGCAGAAGCTTAATGCTGCGTCATTCATTTCAAATAAAATATTTCATTGAAAAACATCTCCCTCCGCTGATTATTCAGGTGTGTCGCCTGCCACAAGCCTTAGGGTGCCTCGCAATGACAGAAATGGCTCCTTTTGCTATGACAGGCTATTTACATAAATCGGTCATGAACATGATAATTGGATGAACTTGCTATCAGTACACAGCAATGCCTTAAGCACATCATTGCTCTGTCTGGACCAATCCATGGAAGTAGTTACGTTCCTTGTTAAGTTGGGCCAAGTTCTCCATAGACATACAATTAAAATAAAAATGTTATAACCCTGACCACAATCATACTGCAAGGCTACAAATGCAGTGTTTATCTACTGGTACCATGAAATGATCACAAAAGTCATTTGTTTACAAAAGAAAATGGTTTAACAATTCCATTTTTAGTATAAAATACTTTTGAATCCCTCGCCAATCAAACAAATTTGTGGTCACAAGATGATTCCGGTCTTTAAAAACAATCTAAAATACCATACAAAAATTTTTTTGTAGCATTTTCCCCCTAGTTTTTTTTTTTAATAATATTACAGCACAGACTAATAATCACTCATCTTTAGCTACAATAGAAAAAATTAAAATAATAATAATAAAAAAAAATAATTAAAAAAACATCTGGTCTCCGTTCAGTCCACTGCTTGCCCTATCCGAGCAGGAGCTCAGCCACACAACCCAGATCCCTCTGGCCTCTACGCAGTCTTCTGTTGGCCCTTCTTCCCAATAAGGGACTTGTGGATGTGGGGGATCACACCTACAGAAGCAGAACACACATTAAGCACATACCCAGGAAATGAAACCGGCAGGAGGAAGGATGAAAACAAATCCCTCCTTTGTGCAAGACAGTTATTTGCATTTTTACAACTTGCAGATGACAACACAAACACCAAGTGCAAGATGTATGCAATACCAACGCCCTGCTGGACAAAAATGCTGCTCCTATGAGTGACAAAACACACATGAAGTAGGTGTGAAAATATCTGATGTATACGTTTCAAACACTACCCCGGAGTCATTCCAAAAGCACATGCACATCAGCGCAGCTGCTATCCGTTAGTTGCTTCTACCTTTGTGATAACAATTACCTATACATGTACGAATTTGTTATCTGGCAAGATGGCCGTTTACTGACCTCCTCCAGCGATGGTGGCCTTGATGAGGGAGTCCAACTCCTCGTCCCCGCGGATGGCCAGCTGCAAGTGACGAGGAGTGATACGCTTCACCTTCAGGTCTTTAGAGGCGTTCCCCGCCAACTCCAACACCTGGAAAGTACACCAGCAACTCTGAGACAACGTCTGCACTTCTGATATTTGCTTCTAGGGATGCCATTCGGAGCATTCCTACAGGATGCTATAATCTGTACTTCACACACACGATGATAAAGAAAGCAATTAATACAACTGGAAACGAATTATAAAAGCTATAGGAAAATGTAAAAGAACAACTGGCAGTACAGTAATAGCAATGAAAGTATAATCTTACCAATTAACAAGTACAAAGACAAAAAATGCTATATCAAATTACGCTTTACAAAAACATTTTTTTTTTTTTTTAACTACAGCAACGAGGGGTCAATAAGGACCGGAATGGATCCAGAGAGATGTGAAAAGTACAATTGCACAATTAAGTTAAACTTACATTAAAAATTTCCAGTCAACTGTTAAAGTCCCCAGAAACCATTTTCTAGAAATGTCATGCTCTAGGACGATTAATGCCACTGACAACATTGCTCACATTAGTAAAATGATATGTATGGAACTGAAACGAACAGTTTTACTTCCCTAATGCGCACTTTTGTACTATTTTATACTTTTCACTATTTTATAATGCTGAAACCTAACTTAACAGCATTCTGAATCTGGAAAAAACATGTTTTTTTTTTTTTTTTTATTTTCATCATTCTAACATTGTATTCAGGATCTGGTACTAAAATTGAATTCACGTCCTACAATTGGAAAAATCCTATTCAAGTGAACAGTGAGATAGCTGGTGTTACAGGGGTTGCTTTCTGCGGTAGCTGAAGGACAGTCTCACCTCAGCCGTGAGGTACTCGAGGATCGCAGCACTGTACACAGCTGCTGTGGCTCCTACCCGCCCATGGCTGGTAGTGCGGGTCTTCAAGTGTCTGTGGATACGACCCACCGGGAACTGCAGGCAGGAAAAGCATGATATAGCTATGGTTCTGCACTGCACTAGCACTGCAATGTCTGTCTCATGGAAGATAACCAAAGACATTTCCAAGGAGAACATGAAGGCAGTGTAATATAACAATTAGGGGACTGCAATACAGTGCCTCACCTTTGAGCTGAACCTGAAACCTCTGAGACAGATCAGTTTCCAAGAAATCATTTTCCACTCCTACCATGTTTTCCCTCACAAACCATCATCTTGATAACTTGTGTGTGTTGGTAACTTTGAGTCCATCAAAAGAGGGTAAGTGACATAACCGGGAGAGATCACTCCCCATGAAAAATATACATTAAGGACTTACTGACAAATGTCCTGATCACAGATATGAAACAAAACTACTTTCAAGATCTGAGGTCTGAACACAATGTTGGTTTTAGAATGATTAATAAACCAAACTGAAAAAAAATGTATACAACTGATTTAAAAAAAAAAAAAAAAAAAAAAAAACTCTTGCACAACTTCCTCTGAATTACAGTGTCAGTTCAATGTGTGTGATTATATACACACACACACACACACACACACACACACACACACACACACACACACACACACACACACACACACACACACACACACACACACACACTCTGAGTGCAATTAGCTTACCTGCAGTCCAGCCCTTTGCGAGCGAGACACTGCTTTTGCCTTGGCTTTTCCACTGTCCTTTCCAGCCTTTCCCCCAGCCTGAGAGAGAAACAATTCAGAGCCACACCAAAGACAGCAGGGAGTCAACACCTGAGACTGAGCCAATAACTCCACATGCTCCTGACAAACCCAATGAATAATATATATCAGACAGGCTTCCACATTATTACAATACCACCAACTCTTTACGTATTCCATAAGACATCTTCAGAGGAAGTTTCATTCAGTTCCTGCTTTGTTTTGACCTTTATAACAAGGCAGGGTAGCTAGGAAATCAATCTTGACTTGAGGAATAAAAGGGGGTAGGAATTTGCATACGCAACCAGATAGACGGGATGATTAAGTGGGCAGATTTTTGGGAAATGACACCCTTGCTCTTGCATAAAGTACAATAGGACATTTATGAGTAAGGACCTCAGTTAAACACCTACAACACAGCCATTAATATTCAAGGGCATTTGAGTTACCTTTGGAGCAAAGAGTGCCCCCTACTGATACACCAATACCTATTCAAGCAGCAACACTGTTTTCCCAGGTCACTTCCCATTAAAGTACAGTATTAGCTAAGCCCACTCATGGTTAGCTTCAGCAGCCTGACATATGAAAGGTTCAGGGTAGTAACAATGCTTTGTCCACAGCAATGATAGCATCTGAAGTATCTAGTTTGCTTGTTCGCTTTCTATGCAGTTGAAAGAACTCTATATTTAAAATATTTAAAAGTATTGAGAAAATCCTCTGAACAATTATATAACCAGTATATAAACAATTATATTATGTAACTACTAATAATCATCTTTTCAAAGTGAGTACGTGAAGGGGGAGGGTTTATGAATCCTGTCCCCTCTCAACCACATTAGACTCAAAATCATTTTCAAATCAAGGACCAAAGTGTATTTAAAATAGGAGTTGTAATTTCACTACCCGCGCTCTGACAGCTAGCCCACTATGCATCCAGTCTCATTCGATGTAAATAAACCCATTTAAGTCTTTAACAACTGATCATTTCTGCTGAGGTATTTCAAAACACCGATAAGGAAAAATAAGTAATTTGCTGCCCCTGACATCGCTCAGAAATGTCAAATTCAACACGTTAACATTTTGTCAACAAGGTGAAAATCTGATAAGGATGATAGAAAATCAATTTTCCAAGAATACTTTAAACAGCCATCAGGTTACCATTTTAGTCAACAATTCCTGTCCGCAGAACTCCAAAGTTACGATCGACGGTAACATCTTAAGATGAAACTTCAATGTCAAAACCAGGCTAGGTAGTTATAACTGACACTAGTGACGAGTCAACGGCAGTAACGTTAAGACAAGTCGTCAAATAACTGCTATTATCCCTCAACTTTACATATCGGTCAATCGATCAACTGACTACATCCTTACATTTTACAGTGAAACAGTAGATGTACTCATTACATGTGCTTCACCAAATCAAATGAGTCCGGAAATTCGGGGTCGAAGGATAATTACACTGACGTTGGTCATTTTAAACCAAAGCCAGGTAGTACGACAAACTTTATTGTACGTAGTGAAAATGCTTTAGCAATCGAGATGAGATGTGATCATACAGCCTAAATGAGCTAATGTGCAGTAACTATCCTAAAATAGCTATCCAGTGTGGAGACGCCTCTGCACTGCAATTGCTTTTCCCGCCACAACGGTGGCAACTTGTCTAATATACGTTACATTAGCTTACTAGTTGGTTAGCTAGTCCAAGTGATTCATAGCATACAAAACAAATTAACGTAAAGTGTGCCCAATACATATAAAGCAAATTGCACGGTACTAATTTATCAATTACAATGATGCGTGAAATGTTACAAAAATAACTCTGGTAACGTAAAGCTTTTTATTAGATAGCCATCCACCAAACCAACAACCAAAATAAAACCTCATGCACACGGCTAACTAATCTAAGCAAGTCGGGTGTATTCAATATAGCTATGAAGTATATGCACGTTTTCAAAATTTAAACATGGTAGTTGATAGATGTGTATTACTCATAATACACAAGCAAGAAGCAAACAGCATGCCAACCGTGCACAACTTTGACAATCATAGGTGACAAAATGTACCGTACAATTTCTTCACTGCATCTACTTCTGCATAGTTCTAGTACATACCTACATTAAAACATGCTTCGATGAGACACTAGTCTGAACGGCTAACGTTGACCAGCAACATATTAACGTTTCATTAGCCAAGTTAAATGATTAGCAACACGGCAATCCAGCTATCGAACCAGTTATACAAATAAAAACACTCAATTCAGGTATAGATTTAGTTACATTACATACTTAGTCAACATTACCAACCATACATGAAAAAATATTCATTCTTAAGACAGCAATGAGAACCGTACCTATGTTATCATTAATTTTTATTAATAATTTTACGTTAACACTACAACTTCGAGCGCTACACTGAAGTTTGTGCAAACAACTAATATTAACTTTCGCTATCACCATAACATATCAGGGCATTATCTCAATATCAAGCATAATTGCTGGTGCTAGCTAGTTGGCTGCTTACACTATTTTCATACATTTACACACAAGCTAGCGAACTATTAAGCAAGGCTAGCTATGCTGTCAATGTTTTTCAGTTTCCATAAACCAATAACGTTACTATCCTATCTAACGTTATGGAACTGCATATATTTACCCCCGGCTACCCCACTTTGTTTGGCAAGAAGTTTGACAGATTTTTACAAAAATAAAATAATTTATAACATTACCATTTTCAAAGTTTTGTTGTTATTTCAATTCTGGAATCGAGAAATCCGATACAATTTTCTGCTCCAGGCGGAGAGACACAATAAACCCTTTTGAGAGACTGTATGAGAAAACCATTGCAAGGAAAGAGATCTACCAATAGAATCTGTTGATGTTGGTTTGAATAATAGTTCTAGCCAATCGCATTATTTTTTATACAACAGCACCCATCCCCCACCCCAAAAGGGCATAAACTGTCTTTTTTGCACACGGGCCTACTAGGTAGGGGAGGATTTGATAGACATTGACATAAACCAATGCTTTTCCACGGGACTTTTCACAGAATTTCCACCTATTCCAACAAATGAATATGCCTTTAAAGTATACATCTAACAATGCTGCTGACTGCCACAATAATATTAAGCATTTATTATGTCAATGTACAATGGTGATATTTTAAGAATCACGAGGAAACACATTATAACGAAAATGGAACCCAGCATGTTAGTGCTGGAAAAAATCTGCAAATAATGTTCATGTGTAATTGACCAGTCCAACTCCAACTTTCTCCCAGAAAATTAACTGGGTGCTTACCTCCTTCTTCGATTAAAAGCACTGTCATTCTAACAAAGTAATAACTGATACCTAAACTGTCAACTTTGATTGACAGTGGCCTTAAATACTTTGCGACTCGTAATTGGGTGGAATTTCGACATAATATGTAACCAATAGAAAAGTACAAAATGACGACAAATTGGACGTCATCGTCGACGATATACTCAAATGGTGAAGAGATTGGGAGAAATGATTATGTGGTTTAGCAATTCTACAAATGATATCGACGGAGCCTAGTAAAATCTACTTGATTGGCAACAGGAATGCACCTACGGGAGAGCAGATGCTGCGTATGCTGTTGTAATTGGCAGATTTAAGGCCAATGAAAAAATAGTAGGTGGGATTCTATCGACACTGAGAAGGGGGTGTGCGCTGGAGGGGGAAGATACGCAGAAGGGAGAAGCTGGCTGCTGGTGGCGAAGATGGCGGATGGAGACAGTGGGAGCGAGCGCGGTGGCAGTAGCGGTGGTGGAGGGGGAGGTGGCAGCGGGTTTCAGCACTTCCAGAGGGAACAGGAGACCCAGGAACTAGCGTCAAAGCGGCTTGACATCCAGAATAAGCGCTTTTACTTGGATGTAAAGCAAAACTCGAAGGGCAGGTTCATCAAGATCGCCGAGGTCGGAGCCGGGGGCTCCAAAAGTCGCCTGACCCTTTCCATGTCAGTAGCGGCGGAGTTCCGTGACTACCTGGGGGATTTCATTGAGCACTACGCCCAACTTGGGCCCAGCAGCCCCGAGCAAATTGCCCAGTCCTCCGGTGGTGAGGATGGTGGGCCTAGGCGGGCCTTGAAGAGTGAGTTCTTGGTCAGAGAGAACAGAAAATACTACCTCGATCTGAAGGAGAACCAACGGGGGAGGTTTCTCCGGATCCGGCAGACCGTCAACCGTGGGCCAGGGTTCGGAGTAGGAGGAGGGCCTGGAGGCGGCATGCAGTCTGGGCAGACCATCGCCCTTCCCGCTCAGGGCTTAATAGAGTTTCGAGACGCCCTAGCCAAGCTGATAGATGACTACGGAGGGGATGACGAGGAACTGGCCGGTGGCGGAGGAGCCGGGGGCTACGGCGAGCTTCCTGAGGGCACGTCCATTATGGTGGACTCCAAAAGGTTCTTCTTTGACGTCGGGTCCAACAAATATGGGGTGTTCCTCCGAGTCAGTGAGGTAAAGCCCAGTTACAGAAACTCTATTACTGTCCCTTTCAAAGCGTGGAGCAAGTTTGGAGGGGCGTTCTGTCGCTACGCCGAGGAGATGAAAGAGATACAGGAGAGACAGAGGGATAAAATGTACGAAAGAAGAGAAGAATCAGAGGGTGACGACGTGGATGACGACTGATATAGCTTGCTAGCTTATTACCTAGCTAGCTAGTTACAGTACAGAAAGATTCACAAAAAAACGTGAGCAAAACGCAAAATAAGAAAGAATATTACGTGCATGACGAATCGAACATTAAATACTAATATCGTGGAGTAAATAAAGTACATTTGACTGAGAAATATTGTCGTATAAAAAGAATTTTGTTTTAAAAAGTTTAGGTGGATAGCTAGCTAACTAGCTAGCTAAAACTAGCTAGCTAGTCAGTGATGAGATTTCTCATTTTTAAAAACAATGTTTTTATTGTCAAATCTAAATATAGTCTTCTCCCCTGTAAACCAGCAACTCAGTTTTCACAACCTTCACAACACAGCAGCTTAATAAATCGGATTCCTTTGAGATATATATTTATAAGGATTTTACCTGGACCTGAGATATTAACTAATATTATAAAGATTTTAAAGTATATAAAGTTATGTGCATACGTGTTATAGTTAACAGAATAGATGAAACATTAAAACCAGCATCCACTGTATTACTGTCTGCCTGGCCTGCAGCTGCTAGCTGGCCAGTGTGAGATCCAAAGTAATTTGTGAGAAAAGTTAGGGAAGAACAATCGAGTCTGAATAAAGTTGGGGCACGGTACGGGTATTGCGAATATAGTAAAACGAAATCTAAAGATCTGGGGTAACTTTCTAAAACCTAACTAGCGACGTCTCGCCTACAAACGTAATGTGGGAAGTGAGGTGCAGACGATTTCTGTCCACCGGAAAGGAGTCCATGAAAATTGTTACATTGTAGCTCAACAAAACAGTTAGACTACACTCTTAGGTCATCCAGTCCGTTCGTAAGGTCTCCGATATAGTGGGGGGGAGTGCTCGTGCGTTACATTAACAAAGATGTCCAGGATTCATTTTTATCAGTGGCCCAAGTCTGTGCTTAATCTTAAGTCATATTTGTGTTTAAATGTATTCAACGAAAACAAACGAATACCATATCTTCAGAGTATTGGTGCGTGGAGATGACCAAGTTTTTCAGCCGTCCTATACGGACGAAATCTGGAAGGGTCACCAAAAGCCGGTAAGAGAAGATCATGCACGCCTGGTAGGCCTACTGCAGCAGTCATGGCCTTCCAAAGTTTTGCCGACACAAGGATAACTGTTACCACTTCCTATTGGAGTTTATAAGAACTTGCGATTGGAACTTTTTTGGATTTTCTAAAGGGAATCACCTTTCAAATCGTCAGTTCACTCACTAACTACATTTGGACCTGTATTCTCGAGGCAACATCAGTCATTATTTCATCTCAAGATCTGGAGAAGGACTGATAAATTGAGTACATGGAACAATTCAAGTCTGATCACAAAGTTGTATTTTAGACAGAAATGCATGGATGAATGGTTAAAAATATACTGAAAAGATTATACTTTAAAAGTAAAATAACTTTGAACAAACCAGCATAGAATTATTTTTAAATACCTAAATGAATATATATATATATGAATTACAGAATTATGGATGGTTGCAGAACAGGCTTATTTAATCTAAGCAGGGCTGCAGACAATTTGTCCAGGATGGGTATTTGTTTTATTTTGTCTTTCTTTGTCCTTAAGCTTTCTTTTATCCTAAGAACGAATGGAAGAGTTTAGCGCCTCTATAATTAAAGACAAAATATAAACTATATCATGGCTGTATACTTAAGACACATTAGAGCCCTATTACCTTGTCCTCCCACCCTGACATGTAAGCCAGTTTCTCAGACTAATTATTGAAATCCAAATCCAACCCCCATTCTAAAGTGAGTAGCTTGCCGTTTATTTCAAGCTATCTCTATTAATTTAGCACAAAAGATAACTTGAGGGCATCCGATGTGACTCCAGTGGTCCTTTATTAAGTATTTTAAATTGTGCATGCCTGTTCCAGTTCGGAGCTGCCTTGTGTTAATTTATTGCTTATTCTGATTACTGTATGTTGGTATTAATCAACTGTAGACATTTTTAGTTTTTTTTTTTTTTCGTTTTAAACTTTGTGAAAAATTATATATGGAAAACAAAACAGGAAAGCAACAAAAGAGTTTACAGGGCAACATTCAACTCTCGTGGCATACATAACTAATTCCCATTACAAACTGAGGTGACTCTTCAGAACCCCATTCATAAGTACCTCATTGATATCAGAATTTAAAGAAATATAGTAAAGCAGTTACTTTCTGACAGTTTAGAATGTGTGTTTAGTGTTAATTTCTTTGCCACGTGTTGTTGCACTTTAAAAAAAAAAAAATCATACTGATGACAGTCCATTTAGCTTGATGTGAACCTTTTCTTTATATTTTAATTTAATTTTACTCTTCTCCACAGCAAAGAATTTGTCATACAACCGTATGGGAGCAATAGTTTTTTTTATTATTGTTTTTACTATCTATGAGTTTTAACTACATCCTTATTCCTGTACTGTGTTATGTGAAATGGCAGCTGTTTCAGTCGTGTGTGTTCTGCTGTAATATTCTATCAAGTTTCTTTCAGTAATAAATAAATAAATTCTTTGCTGAGGAAAACAGACTTAAGCTTTCCAGGGAAAATTGGATATTCCTCAATGGGCGAAGATGAGGACTGGATGTGGAATGACATAAAAAGCATACTGCAAACTACAGTCAAGGGCCAGTTTGCTCCAAGGCTAGCCACAATGGCCTCGGGAAGGGAGCAGCTTGCCCACCAGTAGTCGCTGTACTTTTGCACAGCATTCGCGCCCTTTATAATGGATTAGCCACATTGTATGGAGTGTTACATGCGGGATCAAGGCAGCTGTATAGACAAGGCCACAAACTGACGCTTCTGCAAATCGTAAATTTTAATGTGTAAGGCATGTAGAGGCTGACCTTACTGCTGTAAACCTGTGATTCACAATTACAGTCACTGCTGTGAGTGTAAGGGCTTGGCTGTGGGAGGCGATATAAGTCACTGAGGGTTTGGTATTGATCATTACATCTTAGTATAACAAAAATGTTTGTTACGTGGCGGTCTTGTGCACATTATGTGCAAGTTGTGTTTACATTTCAGTGGTTTATGGGAATGGTTTATAGTGCTGAAATGTTGATCTGATGAAGAGAGGCACATCAAAATGGTAATCAGTGTTCAAACAGTAGAATGTAGGCTGTGGGAAATCTGTGAAGCCTTGTGTTGTTAATGGAAGCTTTTCCCCTGCTCTTGAGCAGCGCTATCAAGCTGTGTTCGTTTATGGATTGGTCTGTTTCAAGACCAATCTTTGGAGCTGCATAAAAAGTCCATAAAGGTTGGATAGCAAACTTGCTGGGAAGTGGTTTTAGGTGATTCCGTGAAGACTGTCATATTGTAGTTCGAGAGCCTTGGACATGCAAGCTGTCAGTCTACATGGCTGGAAGTTTTATTGATGGAGATGGTTTTAAAAGTTTCTATCAGTTCATAATGGGGTCGGATTGGAAATGTCAGAAGTGCTGTATGCCTCTCCATGTGTTATATACTCTTTTCAGAGAACTTCCAGTTTGTCTCTTCATGTTTTTGCACCATGAATACAGGAAAGCATGCATTTTTGGTTCTTCTGTGTGAACTTGACTGTGGTTGCTGATCCGTCATTTTAATCATCAGAACTTTTAGTACTTGGGGGTGATTTAGACTAGAGAAACTGAGAGATTGTTATAAGCAACAGGTGCAAAAAAAAAAAGTTGACCGTAAGACTGACAACGCAGGCAGCTGTTGCCAAGATTCTTCTGGTCTCTCCTCCTCAGCTGCTGTCTGCTCTACAAAACTGGTGCTCACTGGAAGGCAGGAAGCACTACTGAAAAGTGCAAATGAGGGAATGTGGTGCATAACCATGCTTCTGTTAAATGGATTGAAATGTGTGTTGATGTAAGAACAGGTCATGGCTCTAGCCACTTTACCACATGCTAATTTTATTATGCTTATGGACAGTTTGCCTGGGACGAGTTTGTGTGTTTGAATTTATGACAGCCAAATGGTCCTCAAGAAGGTCTGAATGAACAACTACACTCGACCACTGGGCTAGTTTGTGCGTGAGGTTGTTTCAGTATGTTCAGTTCATGTTACTGAAGGAGTGACTATGCAGATGAGTGTACATGGGGGTGGGCAGTGTGCATTGGGATCAGAGGGCAAAGCATGTGTGCGGTTTGTTGACAGCTGAGAGCAAGGTTGACCTGCACAGCTGTGCTTCCCTGTCAGAAGGGAATGACAGACAGGAAACAACAGTCAGGCTTAGTGTGGGCATTGGAGGCAGAACCATGGAGGTCTCCTCATGAAGACACAATGCTTTGCTTGTGTGTGCCAGACATGACCAACCCCCCCCTCCCTGGCTGTCACAGAAATGCAGGTTCCCTTGTCCATAAGCTGGGACCCCAGCTGCACTTCAAGGCAGAGTACTACTGATTGCAGAAAAGGCCAACATTTCATTAGCAGCACCTATGATTTGTCATTCGTAGCAGCTGTAACTATTGTGCTAACAAGATTCCGGTACGTAGAGGTTTCACTGACTAAAGCTGTGGAATCCAATCGGAAGAGAAGTTTTTTTTTCTTCTATTGTAAGACAGTTCAAGTTCATTAAGTCCATTCATTCTTCCTTGCTGTTTATGGTGGTTGTGAATAGTATTTGACCAGTCTGTCAACAGTAACAAGTACAACTATTTATACCAGACATCCCTAGATGTTTTGGTATGCTGCAAAAATCTATAAAAGGTGAAACTTGGAGTATGTTAATGTCTTAATGGAAGATGGAATGTGTGAGAGCTTAATTGTTGTGCTTGTCAAAACAGAGAAATCCATGGCAGTGAATGGGTGCATTAATCCAAATAACTCTGGTAATGGCCATGGGGATGCAGTTGCAGTGCTCCCCTGTGATTTCCACTTTATGGTGATATGGTACAGTATAATTTGCAATGTTTGATGAAATATTCTGTCTCCTTACACATTGGTAGGTTGGCTCCTGGAGCTGAAAAAAGGAAAAATCTAATGAGGTACTTTTCAGAGGATGAAGGTTTTTTTTTTTTTATCAACATTTTCATTAATCCATTCCATTAAAAAAAAAAAAAAAAAAACTGATCAAGGAGAATTCCATGGAAAAATGTGTTACAACACACCCACTTTGCCCTGATGTGATTCTGCCATCTTGTGTATTGTTAAGTGGGATACTTCCCTAAAATGGAAAGCAACATGACAATTTAGAGGCACAAATGTAGCAAAATAAAGGGCTTTCCAGTTCTTATTTTTTGAGTCCAACCAGTAGTTTGGCATTCATAATCTGTATTTTATAACCAAATATAAAGTAAAGAGTACAGATTATACAACAAATGAGTAAGTGTAGGATGGATGTGGGCGGTGAGAACACTTAACTGTAAAAGACCAGCGTTTTGTAGTACGGAAAGTGAACGTCACCCAATGAGCACGTCTGAGATTTTGCACTAAACGGGCCCAAATTTTATATTCGGCAGTAAAAGAATTATCCATACTGAGACATAAGTACTTGCCATGCCATGTGTTGCAAAACATAGGCCAAGAATGAGACCTCAATGTAGAAGGTGGTGTTTTTCTTTTCAATCCAAAAGGGCAAAGCACACTTGCGCACTGGGTTTCAGTGTGAGTCTGGAGTTGGCTCAATGAAATGGAGCCTCAGGAGGGCCGTTTCATGCTCAGGCTCCATAGTGACAGGAAAGCTGCGCTCCGCATGCTCCCAGGGGATGAGAGCTCAGATACAGCCTCATCACGCTATTTACAAGCAGTAGTTCCCTTCCTGGAGTTTAAAACCTAATTTCCGAAATTATCTTGCACAGATATGTGTTGAAATGTACTTCTGGTCACCCTGATAATTTTTGTATGTAATGTTTAATGCACAAGCCCTCCTTTTTTCTAGTAAGCTTAGCATGTGAATCGGAGTGGGAATACTGTACTTAGATATTTGAATATTTTACTGGTATTTAATTTTGCTAGAAAAATCTATTTGTTATAAGAGGTGCTTCTGAGTGATCTATATGGGGACATTAGAACAACTATTTTTATGTTGTTTTCTGAAGGCTTTTTAAGGGGCACAACAAGAGTATTAAGGGGCACTCCCTTTGCCTGTATATGCATTAGTGAGCACAAGTAAAATTACATATGCTGAAATGCTGCTCAAGCATACTGCAACTGAACTCACAAGGAGCTCATTACAGGGACTGTCTTTCTGTCAGCGACAGAAACATGTCGACTCCCAGGCAATGCTCAAGCAGATGGGTAACCCATTGAGTCAACTGTTCCTGCATTATCGGTTTCAAAGCTGACTCACAAGTGGAGCTCCAGAGCAAAATAACTGCCTGTCTGTCAGTCCAATGGTGCTGTACTTCTGCTAGTACAAAAATCAAAATACCGCGTTTAGCCACACGTACCTCATAACCTAGAAATATTAATTAAATATTAAGACTGTGATTGGCAGCAGGCTGGTCGCATTGATGTGACTATTTTTTTTGTGTTGGGAAAAGTAGCAACATAATGCTAATTGTTTGGAAATTAATGCAAATAAATGATACTTGCTTTATAGTTGCTGTCTTCTTTGCAAAACTATAGACTCGGTGTACAATTAAAAAAAACATTATTGGTTCCTCTGAAAATAAATATAAACCACTTGTCCCTGTGAATGTGATATTTATATGTGACAACAGCACATTCTGTGCAACAATCCATGCTAGGGGTCTGTGAAGTCCCCTCTAAAGAATACAAATGACAAAAAATTGCTGAACTGATATCCCAAATTGAATTTCCAGCCGCCAGTGGTGATGTGAATTTTTCAGTTTGGCAGTCTGTGAAATCCTCTGAACAAAGGTTTCCGCAGATGCACAGTTGAGCTCACTTGGTTCCCATGGAGACATAATGCCCAATGTCAGTGGAGAAAGCAGGTATCAGTCATGCTGGTGGCTGCAGATTCACTGAGGGTCATTTATTTCACATTTATGCTGTCTGCGCACATCAGAGTGCAATGTAACAGGCATTAATGGCCAAAAGCGGCCTCCATTTTATTTGGGGCTGGCCTACTTTTGGGGTGATTTCATGATGCACTAACCAGCCGGAATATTTGGATCTTCTTCACAGGCCTCCTGTGACCTGACTAACCCCTCCCCCACACACACACTCACCCACTGCCAGCGCTCCAAACTGCCCCCTCCCCGCACACAGCTTCACTGACCTCCTTATGCTCTGAGTGCCAGGCTGCAGGAGCTGGGAGAGGGGACGACTCAAGGGCATGTAATACCACACTGGGCTGCTCGCCGGATAAAGCAGGGATTATTTCACATGCCCCTGACATCCTGCTGGGATGACGCTTTGCTCCAAACGGCCCTGCCTGCCTCTCTCTTGTGCTGTAGTGCTGGGTTCCCTGGTTGATATCACAGGGACAGGGCAGCACAGCGGCGTTCATGAAAGCAGTGAGGAAACCATGACGACACAATCCCTGGTGATGCAGACACAGTCGTGACCCCACTCCCCCCTCCCACTGTTGTAAATAATGCATCCACACCCCCTACTGATATGTGGCTGATAGAATGACCAGAGAGCAGTTAGCCTTCTGTGAAACTGAATTCTGCTGCTGACTGGACTCCCTGGCAGACTTGAACTCCAGCGTTAAAAATACTGGCCCGATGGCCCTGTTGTAGTTTTGAATTTGCAAAAGGTTTGACATGGGGCCTATTATCTTCCCTCAAAACTCTTTATTTAAAGAATGGTATTTACTTGCTTCATATATTTGTTTATTTTTACTGGGATCTGCCAGATAGACTGCATTATTTCGGTCTCCGCAGCTACTGTAACCATGGTGTCAAAAAGCTAGCATGCTAACTTCTCTTAGCCCGCTACTGCTATTCCTCTAAGTCATCAAATATTTTGGCGCCATGATTGCTCAGTGTGTTTTGTTGGTACTTGACTTTCAGCAGATAACACAGACTAGTGTTGTGTAAAATTTATTCTTTGCTACTAAACCCAGTGGATCACAAGGTGTGGGTGAGGTCATGCTGTTGAGGTGTGAGAAGGGTTCAGGTGAGCTGTGATGTCTGAAATGCACCTTACCTCAGTTTGACAGTCTCACTGTTTATGAGAAACACTGCAGTGACTAGTGTATATACTCATATAAATGTTTTAAACATCCATCTTTGAACAAATTGTACTACAGTTAATTTAGGGATGTGTCCACAGAAAAGGTATACACTCAAGCATTGGCTTTGAACAGTTTGAAACACTTGTTACAGCTAATTAATAAAACATGAAGGTTGGTTTTGCATTATTTAATTATCGTATGGAGACATTGATGGAGTGAAATTAGTTAACCACAATGGGTGAGCCACAACTTTTGTAGATGCAAATAGTTTTGGACACCTGCTAAGAATTTGGTTTTGTTTCAAATGTTTAAAATGATATTTTTTACATTGATGTACTTTATTTTAAATGTATAGATCCTGAACACTGTGGACTGGAGTAACATTTAAGCACACTAAGGTACATTTTTAAGTGTTTGGAAGTAGATAACATGGCCTCATCATGCAGTAGCCTGTGAGCAGAAGTTTGGGAACCGCAGCATTTTGTTTAAGAGAACGAAGCAGCAGAGAATACTGTAACCTGCTTATGTAAGAGTGGTCATGGTGTGCATTCTGCTGGATCTGTGGAGGGGTGTGTGAACACAACCCAGCCCTGGCCAACACGTCAGTGTGAGTGATAGAGAGACATAAACAAAAAGACCAGGGACAAATGAGAGAGGGAAGGACCACAAACAGACCCCTGCTGTGCTTCCCGTTTAGCTTCCCTGATACTTAACTTAATAAATCCACTGCCGCCCATAGCAACAAGCTCACCAATCCCAATGCAGGCAGTCGACTCCCCCTGGTGTCAGGGAAACGGTGTGTGGAACCAATAAACCAGAGAAATGGAGGAGACGAAGAGGAACCCAGCATGGAGGGGGGCAGACAACGGGTGCTATATGGTAGAGGGATCTCGTGGTCACAGGAAGAAACGCTGATCTCTGAGTGTAGTGGGTTGCTGGGCTATATTTAGCCAGTGTTGCCATGTGCCAGGAATGTGCACGGCAGTGCTCACGTGCCCGTGCACGCATACACATGCGTCCTCGTTCCATGCAATTGCAGATGCACCACAACAGAGATGAGCATTGAGTAAAATATTCACAGACAGACGCACATATGCAAATTGCAATTGTGCAGTTGCAAGCCTCATGTGGTATGCTTTGTAGAGCAGATTGCCAGCTAGGTTTGATGGCATATCGATGGTGAACACTGCCGCCAAAAACATTAATACACCCATACATACACAAACAAAGAAAAGCCCATGCTATGAGTCCGTTATATGTTGTTCTGCGAAAATCTACTGGCACTAAACATTACAGCAATGATCAAAGAAAGGCCAAGCACAGGCTGAATACTGCATACAGAGGGCTGTCAACAAAATTTTGTTCATGCACAACAATTTGGCCTTCAGCCAATCAGGCCAGCACTGTCATCCCATTGTGTCATTCTGCAGGTCATTTCAGGTAACTGTCCACAAAATCTGCATGATAAGAGGTCTGCTAGGGAAAAATCAATCCCACACTGCCTCCTTGCCATGGCCAGATTCCTGACTCAATATTTTAGGACAGTACATAAGTAAGCATGCTGTTTGAAAAGGCCACATTACACCAATCACATTCATCCTTTTATTCTTGCTGTGTGTATACCTTGAGAATACTTGACAACTTCAAACCATTCTCTTTTCATAACCTCCATGATCACCTCTCTTTCCGTACAAGTTGTAAATATCAGGTCGAAAGAGGGCTCTTTGAAATTTGTCTAATTCTATGGTATTCTGGACCAACAGCACACCATAAATATATCATTATTGAACTAAAATATGTTTTGAAAAAATGCATTTTCATGATAAGAAACATTAACAAATGTTGACATATTTTGAAATTTAAAGAACATGCATTGAGATTGAATAGTTTACAATAAAATCTAATGTATCTCAGAATTAATATTTATAACTGCACTATATGCTTTCTTTCTATCAAACACAGAGCATTTAGATTGTTGTTGCTTAATTTGAGGGACTGTATTGCATTCCTAAGATTGATGTTCCAGTACTGCAGTACCCAAAAATGACACATGTGGGCAGCACAGTTCTACAAAAACCAACCAGTTCTTTTCACCTTTGGGTGGAAGTCCATAGCTCTTACACTGCACGTAACAGTTTGGGTTGCCAGGAAATTTGGATTGTTGAGATCCCAGGACTGCACACAAAAGTGGTAAGTGTTGAAATCATACTGTCATTCTCACACATCAGAGTCCTTGACATTATAATTCCAACACTCATAAATCAGGGAAACACTTAATGCATGGATATCAACAAACAAAGCATGAGGTCATGTTTCACATTCAGAATGGCCTTGGTCATTCTTGGAAAATTGTTATACAAATTCAGAACTGTGTGAGTGGGATATTGGAGAATTCTTCAAGCAGAAGAGACCCCAGCTCTTTAAGTGACAGATGTAAATCAAGTTCACATTCTGTGCTGCAGATGCACCCATAAAAGTTCAATGATGTTTATATCTGGTGATTGTAGATGGCATTTGACTTCATAATGGTGTTCATGAAACCACCCTTGAGCCCCAGGTTTTGTGCCCTATACACCATATTTTGCATGTTTGTGCATACTTACCCAACTATGTGTATGTGGGCGTTACATCATGTGACTGTAGTATCTTGTATTTCATATTTTCATCGCTTGATGAAATTATAACAATCATGTCTTGTATAATCTTCAGGAAATAGGATCTGGCTTGTGACTCTGCAGTTGCAGGTTTTATTGTCAGTAGTTGGGACACAGCATTGTACTTTTGAGTATGGTGTATTTACTTAATCTAAACTGCTTCTGTATTTATCTGGTCGTATATGTGGGTTTCATGAAAACAAACAAAAACCTTGAGGAATGCTGTATTTTCTCAGGATAAGAACATCCAATGAACATATGCAGCTACATCCAAACTCAGAGGTTGATTTTCACATCTCCTTACAGGTGATTCAGTACACTGTATTCAAGATGAATCATAAATCATAGCAGAAGCACTCTATACTTTTTCCTAAATTAAGTGAGACTAACACTGGAGATACAGGCTGAAACAGACAGATTTTGGAGAATTATATGCAGGTGAAATTTTTCAATGGTTTTCTTGGAGGGAAACATTGAGGTTTTGAATTTGAAAATTCATACACAAAATACAAAGTAGTGTTGTTATATATTTATATTGTTTAATGCAATAAAAGACAAGTAGCAACAGTAACAAATGACTTTCATTCCAAAATTACAAATAACTGGCCGAGAGAGGTCCAAAACAGAGGTAAGACTACTGCCACCCTTCCCTACAGCGCCATTAAATGCTAAGATTTAATAGTGACATCAAATAATGTGCACCTACAGCTACATTTAGTTACACAATTAATTCAGAGAAACTTACAGGAAACACATAATCTCAACGAATTCAATGGCATCAGATCAACTGTACAATAACATATGTAGTGCTGCAACAAATAACAATAACCTTGGTTAATGTAAAACTTGCTAAAAATTGAGAATATTGGATAGAGGGAGAGGGGTCAGGTGGTTCAGGAGTGAGTATCTGAACAGAAAGTATCACAGGACACTATCTGAGAAAGTGGGTTTTCAGTCTGCATACAAAAGCAGTTATACAGTTATATATGATTAAGCAAAAGAAATTATACACAAACTTCTGGGAATTGCTCAGAGGTATGCCATAGCAGTTGACAAGACAATGGAGACACAAAAGTAAAACAAAGAGTAACACAGAAACATTATTTAACTGACACAAAGGAGATTTCACATGTGAGAGGGAAGTAGTCTAGAGTCTAGACAACAGGCATTCTTGAAATTAGCTATTGTTGGAACCTACTGAAATTTTTCCACCCCTTAATTCAAATACTGAACACCGTGTGTGATTTTGACACCTTGTATGAATAAGTGGTTACATTTTATACCACCAACAAAACTTGAATAACGAAACACTTGGGCTTGAACAGGGTTGACAAGGATTTGCATTCGGAAAAAAAAGTAAATTCAGTAAAAGTATCCAGCAGCAGGATCTGCTGCTTCCAGGCATTTTGCCTGAATGACTGTGGTACATTGATGTGTACAATATGGACAAAACTCAAATTGTACTTCTTTGACAAATTTTCCTTGACAAAAAACATTACAAACATTTCAGAAAACCAGTAACTCAATTAGAGTGTAAATAAAGCTCAAACGATTGGTATCCATCTCTGATATAGTGCTGTCACTTTTAAATCTTTCCATAAAAGATTATACAGAATGATTGTCAAGGATGATGGCCATGTAGCTGGTGAGAACTACTTACCATAATAATTTACACAAACAATGAGCAGAATGCTGTTATGAGCTCAGGCCTATCCCACTGATTCACTACACCAGCATGTTTCAGAGTCAACTCTCTCCTACTTCTCAAGGCCAGTGACATACTGTGTGCTTAAAGAAATCAAAACTAGCCAAATTCCATTGCTGAAGGTCCACACTGGCCCGGCCTCACCAGAGAACGATATGAAGCAAGCTAGTTCTATTAATCCATCTCTAGCAGTCACACCTGGTCAGGCTTAGCATCTGCCGATGCATGAACGCTGGCCTCGTTACCCTCTGACGACACGGGCAGTATGTGATTGGTGGTAGTTGTCACACAAGTCCAAGGAGGTTAATTAAGCAGTATTCATGTCTGTTTGTGCATTCTGGAGAAATCCCCAGAACGATGGAGTTCATTTACTCTTGGAAAGTAGAAAAAAAAGACAGGTTTAATTGCTAAAACATCTGGATATCTCTCAGGTCTCATGTACACTTAAAATGTGAGCACAAATGGCAGAAACCATGACACGTTGGATTAGTTTGAGCTTCTTTTTGACAGAATGTATCACTGGAGTTTGAAAGTAAACTTTTTTTGTGTGTCAATGGTAAGCATCTGATTGTTGTCAACGCTGAGGTACATTTTAGGCCTGGCCACAGACTGCAACGATTTACAGGACCCATGGCGCTCTCCCCACTTGAACAAATACTTCGTTTTGAAGGAAGTCTTTTCTTTTTTCACCATCTCCAACTGTGAGGGATGAGAACAGAGATATTTAACTGCGGGAGGTGCAGACCTGGTTGTTACCATCTTTCATGATGACCTTCTCCAAAAGATGACCGGACCCACGACTGTGCTATTTCAGAAAGGGGGCTAAATGCTCTCATTAATACTGTTGTCAAAAGGTATTCCTGTTGCTTAAACAATAACCCTGTGCAGACAATATGTGTTTAGCCAAAAACCAAGATAAACTGATTTAACATTTAGCAATACCTATACAGCTTCAAATATAATAATTAAAACTATATATATCAATAACTGTAAGCTGACTTACTGCTTACAAATTGCACATGCAAAGCTTAAATAAAGGCTACAGGAATCAGCATAAGAAACATGGGACCAAAGGACGAGTACTTAGTAATGACAATGGCGTACCTTTATTCCTTTATCCCTAACAAAAGGGTAATACAGTTCACTGTTGTTTCGGAAACAGAAAGCCATATGGACTGATCCGTTCACTTCTTTCACTGTATGTAGAATCACTGAACAGAAAAACAGAAAAAGTACAATGATATGAGCCACTCACCTGGGGCTGCTGTATCCCCTGGTTCCCTGACCTTCTAGCCGCCCAACGATGTCATCAAAATCTAGATGTCCCAAATGCTATAGCTAAGAGCTAAGAGCTTGTGGGTGGATCCTAACATAGGTTGAATCCATTCAGGTTATCTTAAATGTGAACCCATGCTAAATTACCTGGTATGGGGTAAACTGTCTAGGGTGCACCACAGGTTACTAGGAGCACCAATTTCTCCCATTTGGAACAAGTTTTATTTTTGACACTCAATGTCCACCACACATTGCTAACAATTGGATAAATGAGTTTGCCTTGAATGGAGCTAATATAAAGCTAAGATAATATTATCATTTCATACTTAACTTACTAACACAAAGTTCTGTGTGATTTTTTAGTTAAAAAGGGCTCTGCACATTATCCAGTCAGAAAGCACCACGAGTGTATACTTAGGATACTGTACAGGACAATATTGTTTTCTTCAACAACATCTCTTAGCATACCACCACCCAGCCTCCAGCACTGTCATTGTCTGGCCTCTGCTACCATCCCAGTCCATCGTACTTTAAACCCCACCCCAAGAAGAACACATTCTAGTAATTATTCTTTACTCTTATGGACTCTATGAATCTTGGTCCTGGGACATACTGCTGATAACAAAAATACCTTGATCACTGTAATAATTAATGACTGGATTCCTAAACTGCCTCGAATCAACAGTGATATGGAAATTCCATGCAAATAGGGTATTGTATGTAGAGATCATTTCTGCATCAATATTAGACATTTTAGCCAAGCTGAAGTCTGTCAGTCTGCTAGAGTGCAGCCATTTTCTAACCGTAATTGTTCTTGTCCTCATTCCTGATGGTTCGGAGAAAAATATGCTTGTTATGACCATTTCCATCCTGCATCCATTCTGTATCGATGATGGCTGTCCTTTCATCACTGGCCTTCAGAAAAACTCTCTTCTTTCTAGGAGCCATGGCGGCTTGCTCCCTTCCGGTTCTGCTGCCAGATGAGAGCTGTCAAGAAAATGATAATATATATTGACAATCGGTCATTCGCTCCTATTTTACCTACAGTCCAGAACAAGGGCTGACAAGCAGGACTATATAAGTTTCTGGATTTCAAGCGAACTTCTGCTCTTAATTATTTATTTAGTGCTTATGTGATTTGCCATTTTTGCTATATTAGTTGGTGTGGGTTGGGGCATTAAGGAGGGACAGTTTGTCCATTGATTTATCCTGCTTGGAGAGTTTTATGATTTTGAAACAAAACATTTTACACAAACAAAAATTATGACATTTAAAATGAAGAGGAAATATTTAAGATTGTGCACTATGTAAAGGTCAAATTTAAGCATATTTGTGACATTGACCCTGTCAATGCCTTTGTAGAAAAGGTCAGACATTTATGGGGGCACTTACAAGCCAAGAAAGTTTTGTGCACGAAAACACCATGTAATAAAATGGGTCATCAGGTTTTGAACAAACTTGTGGAGTCCACGCCAGCTCCAATACACGCTGTCATTAAAGCATTATTGTGTCATGTTCCATATCGCCACACTTAGAGGAGAGTGACACCCTTCCATACAAATGATAGAGACAAAGGAAGACCACATCTTTTAAATAAACATGCATTCTCCAATTAGCTCACCACCTCCCAGCAGCCATGTATAAAATAAAGACACATTCATTTATATGTTACCTCAGGTTTGTTTAACCCCTAGTTCAGGTATAAGCTCAGGGTTTGTTAAACCACTTTTCTGAAATACCCCCCAGAACTGCATGAAGTCATGAACGTGGCTGTGAAAACTGTTAACTATATTAAGAAAAATAGGTAACTTTTTGTGCAAAACTGGCATACTTATCAGATATATTTGACCAGTTAAATCAGCTCAATATATCAATGCAAGGCAGACACAGCACAGTGTTTTTGGTTTCAGACAAAACTGAGCGCTTCAAGAAAAAAACCTTTTCTCTGGAACTGAAGAGTCAAGGAGGGACAATTTGACATGTTTTCACTTCTAAGTGAACCTTTGGAAGCCTCTCCTCATGTCAACATATCCAGTGCTATAACTCAGCATTTGACTCAGTTGTCACAAAGGTTTGCAGATTACTTCCCAGAGGACCCACAACCTTGATCTCATTATTGCCCAGACGCAAGCCCATGTGTCTCACTGAGGGTGAGCAGAATATTGATTTTGGTCATTACAGCTGACAGTGGCATAACACATATTTACAGCCCAGTTTATTTTTTCTGCTTTTTTTTGTCATGTTATGTTTTTTTCTCATTTCTTTAGGAAGGTGGGCCTCAGGAATTTTACAACAATCAGAAGCGGGCCTTAAATTACAAAAGGTTGAGAACCCTTGGGTTAGATGATGATCCAGAAAAATGCGGGGGACGCGCCCCCCACGGCTGCGACGCCCCTGCTCCTGCTAATCAATAAACTGTGAGGGACCAAACTGTGAGTAAAAGGTCTCAACTTTTAAACTTATACAGTACTTTTTTTCTGAAAAAAAAAAAAAAAAAAAAAAAAGTGGGGGGACGGATGGGGTCCCGATAAAACTGGGGAGGATGTAGTCATTTAGATCAGCTAAATTTATTATAATAATAATAATAATAATAATAATAATAATAATAATAATAATAATGAATAAATTAGTGAAATCACCTGTTCTAGGGCACAGGTACAACAAATACACGGTAGTACCTTTACTTAAGAATTTTCCACTTTTATTATGATCAAAGAAAGGGGTGCATTAAAAACTTTTTATCTATTGGGCAGTGCAGCAAGCAATTCCTTCTGTTTAGCATTTTCTATACTAAAAGTTCCATTCCCGTCATATTCCAGTTACATACGTAATACTTTATATTTTTACGTTCTGTTAATCGACTGTCTTTGTTTTGCCAACTCCGTGCATTTGCTTCAATAATTTAAGCAATCAATATTTGTATTCGCACTTATGGTAAGTAAAATACGGCGAACGTTCCTACCTTTGTTTCAATGGCAGGTCTTCTACTCCAGCTCTTGTTTGGTCGCTTGCAGCCAGTGGCTGCAAAATCGTGAATTTATATTGAAATCTCGCACTGAATCAGCTGGATATGCGTGACCCAAGACGTCACACATATTTTTCCTGTTAATTTCGTTGCTTTCAAAAACGAAACCTACCGGAAACAAATTCTTTAATTTGCAATGGACTTTAGTGGTGTCTTTCACTTGTGGTGGGCAGTTCTATCGTTTTCAATGAGTCAGCTCTGATAATCTATTCATTTAGAATTATTTGATCTTTGTCATTTCACCCTTTTTGATGAAGCCTACAGATAAGAGTTTCGCCTGATTAGAAAATCATCCGTAACAACTTGTCTTGCCTACGGTTCTTGCTAATGAAAAGTAACCAGTAGTAGTGTGCTAACCAGCACAAATACATAATACAGCAACAAAACCTTATCAAAATAATAGGATAAATAGGGAAAGACTGGACAATGATTAACGTTAATCTGATATGTTCTTTTTCGGAGGAAAGAACAAAGCATTATAGATCAGGGGAACATAGGCTATTTCTACTATTTTGACCACCTTGCACATCACTCGTGCTTTAGGCTCGACTGGATGCATTGTGTAGCCCATGCATCTGTGCCATCACAGACAATTTAGAAAATATCCAGATAACTACTTAAAGAAGCAGGATCACCTCAACCAAAGTGCAGCAGCTTGCATTCCTGCAAATTTTGCTAATCGGCTTTAGCCATCAGCTCTAAGAGCACTTGGAAGAACAGCGAATAGTTTTATATTTGTTAATATTTTATTTGTCGAGGTATAGTATTTTCTATCATATGTATTTTATATATTTACAAGCTATTGTTCAAAGTGTGTTTTTTCCATGTATTTATTTAATCATTTTAGTTGGTGTGCGTTTTAACACTTCTATATTTACTACATTAAAATATTTACTTTATTAATTGGTACCTAATCTTTATCTTTCGCATTATTTGTTTAATTTGGTTCAAGTTACAAAGTAAATCGGCGCCCCCCGGTGGCTAATCTGGTAGAGCGCATGCCACGCAAGGCCTTGGCCTTGGCCTTGCCGCAGCAGCCCAGGTTCCAATCCGGCTTGGGCCCTTTGTTGCATGTCCTCTCCCCTCTCTCTCTCCTGCATTTCCTGTCTACCTCTCTACTGTAACTATCAAATAAAGTGGAAAAATCCCCAAAAAATATCTAAAAAGAAAAAAAAGTTACAAAGTAAATTGCCCACATACTGTGTCACATTTCAAAACTGAATTTATCTTTACAGGAGCCTTAAAGGTACTATTTCACTATATAACCGTCTGTGCACATACATCTCCACATCCCTTGCTTTCAAACAAGCAGTGCTGCCAATTAATCGTTAGACACAAAATATGAACGTAGTTTGTAAAAACAACACCTTGTGAAACAAGTAATTGTCAGGGCTCAGGTAGGACTCAGATGCGGATGTAAATGTTAACAGTTTTATTATCAGAAGCCAAAGTCCAAAATCCAGAAATGTAGTCAAAACACAGGCAATGGTCATAATCAGGAGTCTCAGCAAAAGTACAAAAACACAGTCCAAGAGAATGGTCAAAAGTCAGGCAGGTAAAGTTCGTACACCAGAAGACACAGCAACGGTACAAAAACACAAGGCAAAGAATCAAAAAGCGAAAAGGGTAACAACGGGCAGGCAGAACAGGAATAAGAGGCTCGTAGCGCGCACACAGGAACGGAAGCAAATGAGACGAACTCGCAACAAACAAGAGACGAGGCAGGGAATAAATACACAGACTATCGAGCAATGAGACGCAGGTGCAGCTGGACAGGGGAAACACATGAGCAATCACCAGGGTAGGTAACAGTGGGCGGAGCAACACAGCATGAACACAAACGCACATGCACAGGGAACAGAAAACAAAATCACGGAAACAACCGAACAGATCTGACAGTGAAAACAGAAACAATTAAACAGATCAGACAGGAATACTGACACTAATGCGTTCTTTCTTTAGGCCTATTATTTGTTTAGAAAGGGACTGAATATTTTAATCGTTTCAGTTATAGTAGCAGGTAACTGCTTCAACCGTCGGCATACGCTCTTAAAATGAACAATTTAAGAACATTATGAAAAATGAAGAACACAGGAAATTATGGGCCAAACATTCTATGGGTGAATAACTTGGCTGTAACAAAATCCAGCATACAATGCACTTTCCCAGGAACACTTTTAATGCACTCCCAAAAAAATATTCCGATTGACAAGAAACAAATACAGCTTGGCGCTGCAAAAAGTTCCATCTTCTGTTTTAAATCAACTGACTGTCCCAGTTGTTCTTGGTTTGTCATTTTAGCCACCAATCTTCATAAGATAATGCATGAAGACTGAAGGTTGTGTTTTGTTCTTATATGAAACATTTCAGTGTGGTTTGATCACGAGTGCACTGGCAGAAGTATGTAAAATCAATTTGCTAACTGCGCAAGGGGGTAATAAAAATAAATGTTATAAAGACTGGATGATAGCATTAAGGGGCAACTCACTGGGTGGAAGAAGAAACATCGGGAGCAACCAGACTCAATAGGGACAGCAAAACCAACTCTGGTCAGCTTAAGGTGTGAGTTAATAATTACCATAAACCAATTAATTTCGAATCAGTTAAAGCTAGATGTTGCAGTCCTGGACAGGCAGGCTGGAAAAACTGTGAGAGGAAGGGTGTTCACGTGTCTCAGCACTGCTTCACTTTGGGACTCCTGGTGCGGGTACCCCATCAGTAAAAGAGATGGATTTCAATTTTTTTTAGAAACAATTCTTGTACAACAGTCAGGCCTGTAGCAATTATTTTAGAGTCAATTTCAGTTTGTTAAGATTGAGCACAATAGACATTAAACAAATTACAAATCTTGTTTAATGGTGTAATCTGTCAGGAAACCTGTGTCTTAGGGTGCTTTCCAGTACTCAAATTCGTCTCCTCCTTTCCTCTGGGCCCCAGAAACTGTGTCCTCCAGTCCCCCTGGCTGCGTTGTGAAGATATGTGATGCTGCCCACATTGTTACAAATGTGTTGAGACCAAGTGGCCAGGCGCCGTCCATGACTTCTAGGGCCACTCCAGAAAGGGTAGACCTATGTGACATTACTGTGTCAAGTTCCATATCGCCACAATCACAGGAGAGTGACACCCTGCTATACAAATGATAGAGTCCAAGGAAGACCACATTTTTAAATAAACATGCATTTTCCAATTAGCCCACAATCTCCCAGAAGCCATGTATAGGCCAAAATGATGTTTCATAATTGATCAACAATTAAGTAAATCATCAATCCATCTTTGTTAAAGGATTTGCCATCGGTTTATGCGAATTGAATAAGGGGACTACGCTTTATAAAATGTCAGTGTTAACTTATTTTAAACTTGTTAACTCGGTAACTTTTCCCACGCAAACTCACGCTCTTTCGCTGCCGTGGCCTTTATACTTTTTACCGAAGGATAAAGTCGTAGTCTGCAAAACAAAGCATTATTAATTCTTGAGTGAAAATGCAGAGTAACCGAACACATGTGGAAGGAAGACTGCTCCAGCCTGGGCCAAATAGCTGGGGGCCCTCACCACACTTTAATGCTCCTTAGGTATTCCCAAACTTCTTTTGTAAAACACAACAAAATCCACAGAGTCTGATGCAAAATGGTTTATTGTATACTACCTGGAAGCATTACACAATAAGCCGGGCTGGTCTGCGCAGAACAGCAAAAGGTCACCTAGGCAATCCACCATTCACTCTGAAGGGTTCATCATCCTGCATCCATTTTTATTCCTTTTCTTATCTAAGGCCTTCCCCAGCCTACCTAAGGCCTGCCCCAAGAGAGGCACCTTAGGCCCTCCTTCTCCCCATAGTGTTAACATTAACTTGATCCTTGACATTAATATTTATTGGTAGTTGTCATCACGTTATTAAAAAATATATTGCCACCTAGAGTGTCTAGCAGTGAATTACATTCAGGTTGGGTTGGCTCCATTATTTCTATGACTGTATTTTCCTAGTGTCACAACATGCACCATTTTAAGTACATCTGCCATTGTTATGTTAGTTCAAGGGTAGGCCTGATCTTACAATTTATGCTTCTACACACATGTACGAAGCTCTAGGATTTTTTGACTCGTTGCCATGGTGCATCCTGTTAGCTGCACTCCATTGCTTCCTTGACTCCTTACTTTCACCGTGAACGTGCCTCAATCAGGCTAACAAAATGACTGGGATATGTTACCTCTGGTACGCTCAACCCAGAGTTCAGGTTTAAGTTCAAGGTTTGTGAAATCATCTTTCTGAAATAGCCCCTGGTGTTTCTGTCTCCGTTGCCAGTTCGTCTCAGTTCTGTTTCGCAACCCGCAGTCCGTTTCTATTTCAGCCCCTCCGAGTATTACTGTTTTCTCGACGTCTTGTTTTTGGACTTCCTCTTTGTATGATTGCCATGTGTTCTGGATTTCATACCTCTTGCCTGTTTTACTGTTTTTTTTTTTTTTTTACCCTTGGATGAATCTTTTGTACTGGTTTTGACCCTGCCTGTTTTTGACACTGATTTCTGGATTTTGGACTTGAGCTTGGCTCTAAATAAACATGTGTTTAGTTCACTCCATTTTACGTATGAACTAAACGGCCCAGACATAATCTCATGGCAGAATAAAATATTTAAATGAGTTATACAGATTTCAACACAATGGGCATTTTGTTCATCACAATAGTTACATGTTTGCATATTTATGACATACTTTCATCCATTATACTACAAATGATTGAGTAAGTATTCACACAGGGATTAGTATTTCCCAGCAAAATTTCAATCCCAATACAGTAATAAAACTTTTTTCAGAGAAATACAGGAAATTCTCACCTTATTGTTTGGCAGATGACAGTAGCAACAAGCATTGTAAAGCTGAAAATGGGCTCATTGCATTTCAGCCCTGACTACTCCATATGCTGCAAGAAAGAGGAAAAGCCATCCACATGCCATACAAATTACAATAACTGATTAACTGCATGGGCCTAGTCTTCTGTGAGGCTACAGTCCTCCTTACCATATCACATTAGAATTGGACAAGGTGCAAGGTGGCAACAGGGTGCAATATGAGAATACTACACAAATCGGATAGTACTGAATTGCACTGAATGCTCAAACAGTGGTCAAATGGATAGAATGAATACACACTTTGATCTGAACGTGTCTTTTATTTACTTTTTAATAAACAATCAGTGTTGAATCATCTTGACTTAACAAAATCATCTCAAAGAAACCCAACAGGATTGTAAGAAACCTAGACCTTAACATGAAGGAGTGGTTGCTAGATTAAGCTGGGTACCATAATGTGGCCACCAGGTGGTCTAGTCAGGTGTCAGAGCAGTAAAAAGAACCACATCACAATGACTGAAGAAATATTAATGAATGCAGACAGTAAGCAGGCTCTGGAACCTTATAGCAGGGAACCAAAACACATTGCTGGGAGCCATGATTAAAGGGTCTAAAGTGTCCCATTGGAGGGACACTTCCTGTCTGCGGAAAGCCAGTCCAGCTCACAGTAAACATGATAAATCTTTGGCAAGAAACGTTAGTGCAGCTAAAACAAAAGCCAGCTATGCCAGCTATGGTCACAGTAAACATAATCTTATCTTTAGCACAGTCATGCAAAAAGCCAGCACAGCTCAGAGTAATGATCAATCTTTGGCAAGTAACGTTGCAACGGACAAATAGAAGTTCCATAACAGTAAACAATAGTTAGTAAAATGTAAGCAGCAAAATGACATGTATTTGTTCGCTTTAAACATATATTTACTGTAAGGAAAGAGTTACTTTATGAGGGAAAGAAAGTTAGGTTAGACAAATGTGTGTTCTTATTGCAGTTATTTCAATTGTGATGAGTCCCCTGCATGTTGCCACTTAGTAATTGATTTCCACTCATCCCACATTGGAATCCGCTTTTAGTCTAGGGCAACACAGGGTATCAAACCTAAAGGAAACTTAAACAATGCTTCTACACACACTTCCATAGGCAGTTATCAAAGGTGCTGACAGCAGAGTGCAGGTCTTGACCAGGTTCGCCCCAGGATTCAGGTCCCCAATCTAAGATATGAACACAGTGGATCTAGAAAGTCGGTGACTTGTTGCACTCTTGGCTTACACTTAGTGGCCTGCTATGTATCTGGCTGCACTCAGAGGTTGGTGACCGTAGTGCAGTCTAGGCTTACACTCAGTGGTCTGCCGTGGTGTCTGGCTGCATATAGCCTAGGCTTACACCCCAATAGTCTGCCATGGTGTCTGACTGCTCCTATAATCTAAGGGACTATTAAGGGTGTACCCTTAATTATACACTCACTTGCTCTCCCCCATTACTCAGGATGAAGTCCGTGCAGGGGTGCTCTCAAGGCTATATACATACACACTCATTTCCAGACATAGGTTAACCAATGCAAAAAATTCCAATAGCCATCAGTGATGTCTGTTACAGCCATCACTACAGCCTATATCATCTACATGCGCTCCCAGTCTTTCCCAGTGTTTATTGTTTCTATTGCATTGAAGTGGCTGCTGGGCTTTATGGTCCTGCTGTAAAGTCCTCTTTGGTAGATATGTGAGACCCCAAGCCCAGCCTTTTTCCCTCTCCTTCAGTGTGCCCAGCTGGGCTTTATGGGCCCTAATTGAGAATCCTCCTGTGGCACAGATTGAGGTCCCCTGGAGTCCTGGGTTCCCATCCTGGCACAGAGTGGGGAATAAAATTATTCCTTACATTATGAACCTGGTATTTAATTGCTGGATGGTAATTAAACTACTGTAAAATCAAGCTTGTTATTGTAGCGGTAGGTTTATTTGCTTGTACATGTTTATATTGAATTGTGACTCCAAACAGCAGAGTGGGTGGATGCGATGTATATATAGCTGATGTTATATGTACATCATATAACTGGCACTTATCCTTCAGTACTGGTAAATCCCTTTTCATGTTTTAAAAATTTTCGATGGTGAAATATTCAGTAGGATGGTCTTTTAATCTGACTGGTCGTGAGCGCAATAATGTCACCCAGAAATGTGAAAAGACTTCCGCGGTAGGATGCATCGATGTATCCTTCGTTTGGAGGAAAGGAGACGAGAAAGGAGGAAAGGAGGACACGAGATTTCTTTTTGGAACAGTGGAGGGAAGGAGGACACATAATCAGTTTCCAGGGCATAGAGGAAAGGAGGAGACAAATTTGAGTATTGGAACACCACCTAGGACTTCATTACCATCCCTGACTTGTGCCCTTTGAGTTATAAGTCACTCTGGACAAGAGAATCTGCTAAATGTCTGTAATTTAATGTTTGTAATGAGAAGCAACTTTAAACTTTTTGCTCCTCACATTCTTACCTCCACTCCACCACTTTTCTTCCCTTCTTTCCTGATAAAGGGGTAGTGGAGGATTCTTGCTAATTAGCAAAAATGTGAGTGAACCAAACATTTTCATTCAGTAAATATCTTATACAAGTTTTTGTTAACACAAGGTTCAGTAAAACTGGTGAAGCAATTTTGAGTTTATGGTTGCAGTTTTTATTCATTGTTGAGTATTGTCACATAATATAGCGAGAGCTTGGTTGCAGGGTTCACATATTTTGCACCTACATATTTCTACCGCATTGTATTCCAGTGCATGCAGTCATACCAACCTTGATCTTTTGAATGCCAAATTGCTGAAACAAAACAGATGTGTTTGGGGGAATCCCTTGGAAAAAGTTGTTTTGGGTGACACAAGTACGTGGTACAGGCCTGTGAAATACTTCTGTATACATACTTAAAAATCCTTACATAAATAATTTGAGAAAATTGTTTTTGCATGATGCAGTGTGTAACCAAATGAGATACTGCAGCCAAGTCATGGTGTTCCATGAATAATTTATGTCTACTGTGTAATACCAATGCTCTTGAGTCTGCATAAAAAAATAAAATAAAAACTCAATGGAATCCCTAAATTCCCTTGCACTGAATAACACAAACACCACTGTCATTTTAAAAATACTCCCTCAGATTTTTTGTTTGACATTAACAAGTTCATATCCTGTGGTACAATCTAATCTTGGGCATATTAGACATTTCAAGCAATCCAAACCATTAAGCTATGCATAATTACACACATAAATACATGAAAAATATAAAACATAAAAATGCATATATTTACATTTAAAACAATGAAAATGAGACAAATTACTGGGGTGTTCTACACACACCATGCCTATAAAAATTACAATCAGCTAAGATGATTTTGAAAAGATTTTAATATACAACAGCAAGGACATACTCATCAACTCTGGAAGAGAGAGGGTAGTTACATCGCTGCACACTAGGTGTAGTTATACCATCCGCAAGGCAGCTCCATTGTAGATCTTTAAACTTATTCACAATTGGCCAGTTGTTGGTGGAGACTTTTGTTCTATCCCAAATACTAAAAACATACAATCCAACAAATCACTGTCTTCAGCCAAAGACCTTGAGTCTAGTGTTTTAGTCGTGGCCTAATAGAAATGCCTGCTGCCATGCCAAGTCTTCCTTCACACACAAAACTGAAGACCCCCTACTGTACTGTGTTCACCAGCAGCAAAATGTGCACATCTACCCCCACCTCTCAGGTCTACACAATCTGAAGCTGGACGTGGCCATTCAGAGCCTCGTTTTCCCTGTAGACGTAGAGTGGGGAGGAGTTGCAGGCCTGGTCCGTGTTGCTCTCCCTCCTCTTCAGCCAGCAGGTCCCTGAAGGAGGCCACGCAGGGGTCATGCTCCTGCAAGGCTGCGGGGTATCGGGAGGCCGACCTCTCGATCCGCACCGACCGCCTGACTGGTGTGAAGAAGCGCAGCTCCTGCCCATCCAAGGTCATAGGCTCCGGCTGCTGGCTCCCCCGACGTCTGTACATCACAGTGCGAAACAGCTGCAACAGTCAACCTGTAGCTCACCAGCATTTGTGTGACATAATATATACTGCCATAATTGGATGGAGATGTTACATACATTCATACAACACACTGTGTATTATTTCAAGGCAAGGCAATGAACTTTTGTTCTTTTGCCATTTTTACTTCAGAGCAACAGTAAGCATTATGGACAGATCATCTTTGGACAAAACCATCTAATTTAATGTGTGATGACAGGAGATGACCATTCTTTTCACACAATCTCAACAGGATCTAATGGTTGGAATCAAAAAGACCACTCTCTAGCGTGTATTGCATCAGGCTAGGTTTTGTATCATGAGCTGCCTGCTGATACCCAGTCCAAGAATAACTCCCATGAGAATCTTTATCAGTCTGAAAGCTGTTCTGATGGAAAAGGTGGTTCTTTTACAGAATTTAACAGGCTTATCCAGAATGGCTTTTTTCACACAATCATACAATCAAATGAGACATGCATGTATGTATTTGCATGTGCACCCGAATGTGGTCTGCAGTGAAGATGTACCCTGGGGTTGCTGTGATTTTGTACTTCACCACAGATGAGCCTTCCTTCATCCCTCGGATGATTGCACTCGTGGCTCTGGGGGTGAGGGGGTCTACAGTAGTGGCATTCTGGGTCTTGTCTTCACCTCGACCGTTCTCCTCATCATCGCCCTCTGCAGATAATGGCAATTATTTCAAAATACAGGGTATTCTTTAATTATCTTTATATATCTTTTCTATTCTCATATCTCTACACAAAGAAGGGCTTCATTCTGCATGATTGTATTGACTCAACTTCATAATTAGGAACATACTTTTATAGTATATTTTTTCTACAATGATCAACTTGCCAAAATATAATCAGTTCACACAACTGACGCAATTGTCTAGGGTTAGCACACAGTAAGTTCCCGTATAAAGTGAGTTTGCTGAGGTAATATCTGAATAAACCCCCTGGGAATTGACTCACCTTCAAACGCCTCAGGCGATGATTCACCCTTTTTTTTGAGAATCTCAAACACCACTGCCCGCAGGTCATCCACTGGCTGTCAAGAAACAAATTGGTTTGGGTCAGAATCCCCAGAAACTCATCCCCTTGGATGTCTGAGTGCATAAGCAGTTCAGCTGTTAGTCCTCAGAAAGGCTTGTAAAATAAACTAAATATTTACAACTTCACTTTAAAATACTGTGCATACATGATCAGATTCTTTTAAATCATTCAGCCGTGTGTGTTTCTCTAGAATGTGTTTCGGCTCCTTATTAAGAGGGTATTTTCATAAGGAGCAGAAAAATGCCTCTTTCACTATATTTTTTTCTGGAAGACAATATACAAGAAGTGAACTTTAAAATAAATAAAAGAAAAAATAATAAAAAGGATCTTTCCCCTCACATATTTTGTGCAGTGGTGGGTAAACTGATGGTAGACAAGAAAAATGCTAGAAGCAAAGATGTGTGCCCATAGTTGCAGTCTGTATTGTTGACAGCAATAATTTGTTCAAATTTTAGTCCGCTGTATATTTTCCATTTAGCACACAATCTAATCCAGAGTGATTTACAAATGTTATATTTCTACATGCATTTCTAAAGATGTTATTCATGGATATAGTAATAGACATGGATATAGTAATTCAGGTTGAGTATCTTCAAGGGTACAAACAGCAGTTTACTGACACAGATACAGCACCAGATGATCTTGCCATATACATCAGAAATAGTAATTAGCCTACAGTGAATGGCAACATACAAATTAGAGCAAAAAAAAGTTTGCCAGTAACTAAAAAGCTGCAGCAGTTCAAGAATTTTAAGTAATGACAAATACAGTTCATTAACCTTGATCTTTCATCACTTTTCTTAAAGGCACAGTTCCCAGAGGTAGACCTGACTTCACATTATGTGGGATTTGTGCACACGTCATCTGTTGAACATAATGGAGAAGTAGAAGGAGAAACGTGTTGCCCCCATGTGTGTTGTTGGGGTACAAGGCCATTGAGCACTGAGAGCATTACCTCCATCACCAATCGCACAGCCTCCTCAAACATCGGGAGCACCTCAAAGTTCCCCTCTCTCTCCATTAGTCGCACCTGGCAGATCCAGTACTTTGCAAACTTCTTTGCCATGGGCACTCGAGATAGCACTTCTTTCACTTTTTCTGTGGGGCAGCCCTGTGGGTAACAAACGCACATTTATATTCAGCAAAACAAGGCATTTCATGCGTTTGACATTGTTATTTGTATCTCAATGGACTGGTGTGCATTCAATTACTTGAGAATGCATTGGGGCTTGAGTACCACCAGCGGTTTGATTAGTAACAGCCATGATCGGACTGAAATTAAATAAACAGTTAACGTAGACTGATGGAAAGCCTGCCCTGGGATGCTACCTCTGTATCCTTGAGTCAGTGCTGTAGATAGACCTGTCACGATAATTATGTTGTCGACTTATCATACTATATACGGACATAACTCGATCATTCTTGCTGACCTCGATATTGCCCATTGTTTTAACATGCGTGGTTGTTTACATAAGGATGAATGTCCCCACATTTTAGCCAGTCGCGCTGCTTCTGTCTCGCAAATCACCACAGACGTATTTTTCGTTTTTTTATTTTTGGCTTTAAGCCTAATGAGAGAGGAGAGCCAATTAACTTGAACGATCCAGTATGTCAACTTTGTTTAAAAACAGTGGCAACGAAAAGTGGAAAGCTGGATTGGCAGCATATTGCCTGTAAAGGAATGAATGACCTGTGTCAAATATTTTCTGTTTAGTGAATTTTTTGTTAATGGAGCCCAAGAGTCCATTTGATTTATTGTTTTGGTTGTATGCTTTATTTAATTGGGATATTAAAATTTTTGACGTTCCAATTCCAATGTCTGAACATTCTTAAGAATTAAAAGTTCATTGCTCTTTGAAAGGGTGTACTTGCCTTATTATGCTATTATATTAACATTATATCAATGGCATGAAACGGGTCTTAAAATGACTACATCGTTTATCACAATTATTTCTGGGACAACATATCGTCCAACTTAAGTAGTTATTGCGACAGATCCCACAGGTTATCATTTGGTGTCAGAGAGATATACTCCTCTGCTCTATTTGGTGGTACAAGTTTCTTCTAGTTCTGTGTAGCCTCCAGTGTAGCTCATGGCCAAGTTTATTGCACAATATGCAAAATGTTTGCCACACGCTGTCTGCTGCAAGGTTCCAGCAGTTTTTCCAAAGAATTAAAACCTGGAAACATTTAAGTAATTCAAAGTATTTTAGTTCAAATTTTGAATATAACAAGCAAGAGCATGCATCTTCTTAACTACCGTTCTGAATGAATGAATGAATCACAGTTTACGGATTACTTGTGGCTCCGCCATACTTCTCTGGTGCTGCATACCCTCTAACTCATCCAAATGCTATCCTCACAAATGAAAAAAAAGGGCTAAATCAGACTAGACATTCACTGTTCTTTTATGTGTGAGCAATCAACACAAAAGGAAATACCTGAGCAACAGTTCAAGTATTTGAAGGACTGAAATATGTCACGTCATTCACTGACCACCTGATTGTCTTTACTTTTGATCTCAAATCAAAATATCTGAGGTACATAGCAAAATAGAAAAAATTCACTAGACTGGTACTATACTGTCGGAGGGCACTGAACACTCCCATATAGCATGAAGTGATACTACACCAAATGATCCTACATTATTTTGTCACATACTCATCTTTTGATCTCACACCAAAATAAGTAGGAAAACTCCACTGTTACCCTAATTTTGGAGGTCAACGTAGTATTATCATATGCTGGCAAGAGAGGGCAATGAAATCATATATTAACATTTATCAAAAGATGTATGAAGGATCTCAGTGCTCAGCAGACTGTTAGTTCCATAAAACATGTTTATATATTAAGAAGTTTTGTAAATGCTTGTGGAAAAAAGAATGGGAACTCCCATTTCCGTGTTCTGCTTTGCTAGGGATGGCCAAATGAAAGGCAAGCAGTGCTGGTACCTCTTGGAGCAACTTAACACAGTCAGCCAGTGATTGGTCAATGTTGTAGACCAGGCCTTGGGCCTCCTCCTCCTCTTCCATTGCCGTCCAATAGTGCTCAGGGACTGCAATGGTCCTCCTCACACGCTGGCGTGTCGGCATCGGTGGCCGCTTGTATGAAATACCCTTGGCTTTGCGCCACTCCTGGAGCTTCCGTCTGTTAAGACCATGTGACACGAGACAAAGTGTTGAAAATGATTAATGAAAACCTCAAGAACAGATATCAGAAAACTCATGTTTAGCCTGACTGAAGCAGAACCCTTTGTAGTAAGCAGCTTTCATCTTGTTGGCATCGGGGTGGGGCTTTGGCTCCTAACTGCAAGGGAGGGCCCTATGCTGGTTCTACATCCAGAATTTGAAAGACAAAATTAGTCCGCAAGGAGAAAACTATGTGAACGGGATTCTTTTTCCAAGATGTTTGAACACCAAATGAACTACCTGGTAAATAAGACTTCTCCCAAAGCCTATTGGAAAGACTGAAACGACTTCTCCTTTGTCTTACACAAAGGCTCATCTTGTCTTTTAAAGTTAATGCTAAATCAGCAGTAACAGGTGGAAGTATTTTACCACTTCATCTAAGAGCACTGGGGAAAACTTAGTATTTCTATATGCAACACAACACAGTAACATGACATTACCTTACTGGAAGAAAACAGAGGACCTCCAGCAATCAAGAATGATGATTTCAACCAAAAGAACACGGTAGATTGTGACAGATAGACACTGTCCAATCACAATAAACGTTTTTCTATTGATTATTGCCAACATTCTCCTTGACTGGTGAAGGTTCTTGATTTTCTACATTTAATGATGCCATGACTGTCATCGTTATTTCTGTATTCCTGAATGATATTACAGCCACTGTCTTGTCTTTCTCCTAAAACTATGATGTGCTTGTGAACTCACAGCCTTTCCTCCTGAGCTGCAGTCAGCCTCTTCTTGCCCTGTGGTGGGGCTGTGCCAGTGGTCCCTGGCCCAGTCCTGCCTGCCCTTACAGGAGTCTTCAGTTCTGCGGGCTCCCAAGCCCCGCATGGTTGTCTGGCAGTACGAGGAACTGTGGATGGGACCATGCTGATCCTGTCTGGGGTGTCATGGACCACCTTCTCAGGTGGGAGTTCCTTAAAGGCAACCTTGCAAGATGATGCCAGTGTGGGACTGCCCTGTACCGTTCCAGTCTCAGTCTGGGCCCATCGCCCTCCTCTCCTCCTTAACTCAGTCATGGTCTGACGTACTGCTCTATGCAGTGCTGTGGTTTGCTGCCCCTCCCCTGCACCTCCTGTGGTTGATGCAGTTACTCTAGAATTACTACATGCCTTACTCGGCTGGGACACCGCTACTTTGAGGTCAGGTCTCTGATGCTGTGGAGCCTGCTTGACCATATCAGATGGTTGAGCACGACTTCCTCTGGTTTTAAATTGAGGGTTATCCAAACAAGCCTTAAGTTTCCCATTGACAGATTGTCCCTGCTTCGTCTTTTTCATTGGTTCAGATCCATTACTATTCAAAACATATCCACTCTTTTCTGTTTGTACTCCAGCTTTCTTCCGAAGCAAAATACACTGTGGCTTGATCTCAGCAGAGCCAAGATTCGATTTACAGTCTCTCTTGCAAGGTTTGGTTGAGATTTTTGATATTGGAGCAGGTATACTGGGACGTGATCGGATTGAACTGGTTTTATTCAAGCCTGCTTTGGAGTTGCCAGCTGTGGCAGTTGTGTAATTGCAGGCATTACTGTGGGTCCTGGTGTTGGGGCAAGTTCTAACTGGGGCTGCTGTATTACAATGCGTTATATTCTGAGCACTGGTGTTGGGGTGTGCCGTGCCCGTTGAGTTACTGTGTGTTGCAGTTTGGGCAGCAGTGCTGGGATGTGCTCTAGCTCGGACTGTTGTGGTGGCACATTTTCTTGTCTGGGGATTATTGGTGCTGGTTTGTGTCCTTGTTTGTGCTATTGTGACGGAGCCTGCTTTGGCTAAAGGCAGCCTCTGTCTATTCTGACAGCCTATACCTTGGGTTGGTTTCTTAGTGATGGCGACACTAGAGGAATTTCTGGCTGATACCACTGTCTTTGAGCATGTCTTTACTTGAACAGTTACTCCTGGGTCTCTCTTGGCTGCAACCTGGCATGGGGCACCATTCTGAGACTGTGGTTTGACTTGAGTGGTTTTAGGAGGGAGCAGAGTGGTTTCAGCATGATGCTCATTGTTTTGTGAGCTAACTGCACAAAGCTGACGAGCAGCTTGGAGAGGCACCCTGGCCACTCCAGCTGAGGGCTGGAGCTTCTTCTCCGCCTGCTTCAGTCTAGGAAAGTCTGTCCCCTGGTTCTCTTTTTCCTGAAAAACAAAATAGCATGGCAGCAGTGTATAACATAGGTTACTAGACAAGTTGTACAAGTCAAGTGGGCTCATTTTATACCATCTGACAGGTGTTGTTCCAAGATGAAACATAGTTAAATATGGCACTCTATATAAAGCATACAAACATAGCAATTAATCCATCATGGGATGATTGGTATCAGGTCATGTCTGGCTGGTTTTCTATATGTGCCCTGCCCCTCACACTCAGTGAGTGAGGGGCAGGGCACAGATAGAACTTGACTGTCAAACAAAAAATGTTAAATCTGTACTTACATTGCCAGTTTTCATTAAAATTCCACCAAGCTTTTTAGGCTTAATTGAGTCCTCCCGCAGGTAAGGTCTGGGAAGACACAAACGAAATGACATGTTTTTCCATCAGGTCATGTTGGTTAGCTGGCCCCAAAGATTCCCTTTTGTGCAGTCTGTTCATTGTAATGATTTGCTCAATAATGGAATGCAATAAACAGCTCTTTGATAACAATCTCATTCTTGTCAAAAAGACATTTTAAATACTATTACTCAGATAAAACTATTGCTTGGACTTACAAGCTTAAGTTGTAACAATTGACAAAAGCATTTAACAACCTTGTATAGGACCACAGCTCATTCGTAAGCGTGTAAAACAGTTATAAAGTATGCCATTTTTAAAAACCAGACACTTACTTGACGACACACAGCTGAGACACAAAACATGACTCATCTCAAGCACTGTGTATGTGCGTGCTAAGGCAAGGCTACTAAACTGCAGGTCCTGAGGGCTGCAGTGTATAAATGCATTTGCTCAAGCGACATACTATACCACCTGATTTTACCAATTACCGCACCTCCTGTACCAAGGAGACAAACTAAAACCCTCCAAACACTGTACCACTCAGGACCTGGAGTAGAACAGCGCTGCAGTAAAATCTTGACGGGAATGGAATGTGTTCTGCACTGGAGTAAAAAGCAAAGTGGGAAAGAACAGCATTGGGACACCTTTAAGCATCTTACTTACTTTGGGTTAGGTGGTTTCAGCTTTCCCTTAGCTGCAAGGTACTCCATTAACTTCTGTTTGCGTAGTTCTATGGAAACAAATACTTAGCTGTAAAAAGGCATATTTAGGGGTCTTCTGACACTTGGTGAAACTCTAACAACGTTCAGGTGACAGATGAAGGTAGAAACTGATGAAAAACAGTGCGAACACATAACGTACAAATTTTATTTACCCTTGTAACGTCATCCTACTTCAAATTCAACATCACTCGTGGAACCACAGCTGGCGCTATTTGGGCAGCTCCAGAATATTTACAAGAATGTCCAAAACACAATGAAACGTTATCATGTAAAAACGCACATCGAATGAGCTAACATCTCTGGTAATAAATAATTTCTGGTATATCTAACTTCACGTAACTGTACTCTGAAACTTGGTTTGCGGAGGCAAAGTTTGAGAAACACTTCCTCAAACAATCGCTGACTGGCGCACTGAGGCACTGAGGCAGAACATAGGTTAGCAAACAAACGTCAGACTTGATTCAGAACGCAATCAAAAATGCGTCTCTTCTCATTAAATCTACAACAAGCAAGCTAGCCAAGCAGTGTTCGAGCACAAGCAACTTGCTTCGCTATTTGATATATCGATACGCTAATTAATACACGATGTTGCTAACTGGTTAGCTCGTTAACTACATCACAGGACAGCTAGCTCTCCTAGCTGAGTAAGCAGTCAGTGTAGATGTTCACAAGCTTTTATGATTTTGTTTTAAACGATGATAGTAGTTAACTTATGACATTTATGTGCACGGTTTCAACCACCTGACTTACAGCTGCGATTAGTTAGGCAGATATGTGTTAGCTTGTGATACGACAGTCAGCTTGCCAGATAGCTAACTATATTATTCAGAGACACCAGACTGGTGACGAACTAGGGGAGGAGGACCATTTATCCATAACTTCATTACCGATAATTAATTTACATAACTAGCTAGATTATGATACCTGGTTAGATAACTTGTACAGGTAAAAGCGCCCTATGGTCACAACCCACACCCAAAACAGTAGTTAATACATAGCTATCGTGATATATCCTACTAGCTATCGGTAGCTAAGGTTAGCCAAATAGCTATAAAAAAGTGAGTAAACAAAGTACAGGTTTAGTGATAGCTAGCCTGCAGAAATACCTTGTCCAGAAGGTTTTCTTACGATATTGTCTTCCTCCATCGCTGTCGAAATGTAGTAAATAGTTAATACCTAATGTTATGTTTGAACCTTTACGTCAGTATGATGATAGAAACAGTGCATGTGGCTAGCTAACGTTAGCCAATAGGCTTGTACGCAGTTATCGGTTACATTCGCTGAGAAGAAAAATCTTTGGTTTGAAATTGCCGCGATATGTAACGCCCCTTTTCTTTGATTGGCTAGTTCGAATATTTGAACAAAACCGTTGACTAAGAAATTGAGTATTCTTTTGTAAACAATGCTAGTGAGTTTGTTAGCGATATCCAACTTTTCCTAATGCAGGGTCAAATGTAATTGATGTAAATTCTGAACATCTCTTGTGAAAGTAAACAAGCTTGTTCATTCACATCAGTGGGCTTCCTACAGGTAACAACGGTCAAAACTCAACATTTCAAATAGTGTTCAATGGATGTAATGTGCCATAATTTGCACAAATATGCCAACTAATACCCTTTCATGTTAGTAAACGCTACAGCTACCTAGCTAGCCATAGTGGCGTTATCTGCTGGGGGAGCAGTGTATCGACCACCTGTATAGCAATCAGGACAGTTTCACTTGAGTTTGAAGCGGACGATGAAGGGGGCCACCCTGTCATTGGTCGATAGATGGTCCATAATAGGTGCCACCGCGCTAGTATTTACTTATTTATTTATGATGGGACATAACACCTAAACAAATAATAAGTGATTAACCATGGCCAGCTGAGACTCATTAAAATGTGAACTTTTACCTCCCATTGTCAAATGGTATGCTTGGAATACGCAGCTGCTTTGATTAAATAAGCGTTAATTCTCTCAAAATGTAATTTAAAAATAATAAAATGCTATCAGATGTTGTCAAATTGAATTTGGGCCAAACATATTTTCAGAATGACGAGATCACAAAAATGTCTACATGTCGACCTTATGAAATTATCTATGCTTTGTGTAAACGTAACATATAATGGTTATTTCATTAACTCTTTTTCATAGGATTTAGGCCACTATTATAAATGCATGAAGAAATCCTTCAGAACTCACTAACATCAGTTCATAATGGAAAGCAAAACTGGGGAAAGCAACAAGAATATGGCTAAGTCACCAGAGCCAGGGTAAAACAATTTACATCCTTCTGTTCTCTATTATTTTGTCTGTGTTTGAAGCCTTGGCTCTTTGCTCTGAAGATACCGCCCTTTAAAAGGATTTCCAGATCATGTAAAATTTACTTATAATTTGTAATTACCTCGTTTCCCATGTCATGTGGCATGGAGATCAAGTAGTTGTGCAAGTGTTTTTTAACATTGAAGCTGAAAGCGTGAATTTCAATCACCACTTCTCTGCTTTTATCCACGTGTAGGTCAAACTCTGACAGAGACAATCAGAAGCACAGAGCAGAGCAGGTACAGTGTGTCATTGATTAAATAATTGATTGCCCATTGATTGACTGTATCATGTTGTCTTATCCTATTATGTTAATTGTTTAATCTCCAGTTACATTTTTATACATTTACGTATCAAGAACAGTTTTCATTTTTACACAGTAATGTAGATGAATGTTTACTGATAGAATTTAGGTTAAGTCCAATGCCCAAGTGTGCAGCGGCAGTGCTCTACCTGCTAGTTAGAACTCCTCAGCCTTTGAGTCACAAGCCCAGTTCCCAAACTGTTGCACTACACTTCTGCTCAGAAAAAGAGAGGGAATGACTTTAATCCCTGTGTTTTCCTTGGGCAGGAAAGCACTTTTCCAGAGGTGTTGAAGATTGTCGAGACAGCAGAGCACACAGAGAAAAGGGGGAAATGCCCCATAGAGGCCCAGAGCAAAGACAATCGCCGAAGTCTACTCGAAGCAGTGTTCCATGACCCAAATTTTAGGGTACATGAAGGTTAGTACGAGCTTCCCCAATCCAACATGTTCCCCAAACCTTCCTAGAACTAATAGAGTAGGACCATTAGGATTAATATCTAAGGTTGAACTTTGTTTGAACAGATTTTTCTTCAATTTAATAACAAATTAGAGGATGGAACTGTTGTTGTAGCCACACAGCTTTGTCATCTATTTGTGTTTTTTTCTGAAACTATGTTTTGTACTTGAATACACCTTTTTTTCATTTGTACCAAATTTCATCTCTGCAAACATCAGATCATAAAATATTATACTGTTGATATGGGCCAAGTGCAGGGAATCAACCTCTATTGAGGAGATTACTAAAAATTTAACAAATAATTTAAAGTGTATTGACGCATGCATAAAAGTATTTTTTTTTTGCTTTTTATATTCCCCCACAGGGTCATGACAGTCTGAGAGTAGTGACAGTAGAATAACTACAGAAGATGTCAATAATAATATACATTGAATAATTACTATTTGAATATGTTCAATCTTATGATGTGTAGGAAGTTAGGTTCAAATGCGACTTTATACTACTGTTGACAGCCCTCCTGCATACTGTCCTTATGTCTTTGTAGCCCAAAACCCTATCTAGTACCTGATTACATATTCCTACCTAGAATCATGTCTGTTGGAAATAGTAACCACTCTTTCATCTTTCTTCTGTCTCAGACTCATAGAATTCTGAGAATTGTGACCCCAATTCCTTTCCTTGCAGGTTTGAACATGGCAAAGTTCAGAGAGGTTATGAAAACAATTGGAGTCACTGTAAATGATGAGGATCTTGACACAATGTTCATGAAGGTGGACGCCAACTGCGATGGCATGATCTATTGGGTACATGTTCTCTTTTTCTGTCTTGTTGTTTATTTGTCTTGATTTTTATGGTGTGATTATGTATGTGTTTAGCAATTTTTGTCATATCAAGGATGTAGCAGCTTAGACATTAGTGAGATTCTGAGAGGGTGGTTTGAGAGACTCATACCCTCTGCCATTTAGCATAATAGTAAACCTTACCTGGTAGTTGTGTTTGAATCCCAAACTTGTCTTTAGGCCTCTACTCTCTAAATTGAAGTGATTGCTTAGACAAGTTTATATATTGCTGAAATCAGAAAGGTATAATGTAAGACAAGTTAGCACTCTCATTTTATGTATTTAATGTGCATAGTGTCTGCAGCTACTGTGCCACTTTATGCTGTGTAAGGTTTCTAACTATGTCTGTGTGCAGGAGGAGTTCAAGATGTACCTTCTGCTGGAAAATGAAGCAAGAGACTCCATGCATAAGTCTCACCGTCCCTGCTATTTTCCAGAACCCATCAAGATATTGAAAGAGTCCATGCAAAGGTATCCTATCACCTAGACTCTTAGCCATGGGATTAGTAGTGAATAGAAATAAGAATCTTTTTAATTACTTTAGAGTTAATAATGATCTTTTGGCACTGTCTTACCTTTATGCAATTCTGGTCAGGTACCTTGCCCAAATGTACAGCCCAGGAGTCCAGACTGGGATTTGAACCTGTGGCACATGAGTTCCCAGTGCCATTTTTGCATACTGCCATCCACCTCCAGTGCATCTGTGATCTAACCCTACAGGTCCAACTCCAAGGCCGTTGTTGGGCTGCAGTTCTATTCCTTCAAGCATCCCCAGGCAGAGGAACAGGTAGCTGCGGGCGGGTGGGATGATGGTGTGTGCAAGACCCGAATTGAGCCCGGACAGTACATGTCAATCACTCAGGATGGCAAGCTTAGCTATTGGACTGAACACATGAAGCACATGTACACTCTGAAGGTGAGTGCTGAGTGACATATGCTGTCACAAGACATTTGGCCTGCAATGCAAGGAGCATGGCCTAGGGGGCAACAGTGAGCCAACCAGGTAACAAGGGATATGGTGAGAAGGGCTGCGTTTCAATAGTCAAAAAATGACCCCCTACGTCCTTTCCTAACCACTTTTCCATGACCTCGATGGAAAACGTCATGAGGTCAAGGAAAGATGTGAAGGAGAATTCATAAGGATTAGGAAAAGACAACCGCGATGCTAAGAGAATCTGACTGAACTTACACTAGGCTACGTAATTATGCGATGGTGGATGTTATTGACGTGGGTCTGCTGTGATGAAACTACAATGATCTGAGGATGGACTGCTAACAGTGCATCTTAGATACTTCGCTCTGTGCGTTCTTACCATGTTGTTTCATGCAGGCTATATAAACATGGACACCCCGGTCAAAAATATGACTTCATTACCAAGGTGGGAATTGAACCAAATAAAGGAACACAGGCTATGAGACACGAAAGTGAAATGAAATGGTTGCCACATTGAGAATGGTTGCTCACGCTCACCCTACTGTCCATTCGTATTTATCGACATGAACCCCAATTTGTATGAATGTATGAAAATAATTGTTAAATTTATGCAGGATAGGCATTACATGTTAGGCCACAAATCTACCGCTGTGCATATCATCATTCTACAGGGCCCATAAAGTCCCGAAAGCACTTTTAAAATATTTTTTATCTTGTGCACTCAAGTTATCTTGTGGGAACAAGTTTTATCTTGCGCACACAAGATTAAAAAAAACGAGACCACCTTTCAGGACTTTGGGGCTCTGTAACATTCTTAAGTTTCAAACATGTTAAATTAAAACATCTAAAATGTCTCATATCCCTTTTTCTTGAAAGACAGATTTCGGTGTTATGGTTAATATGCTGATTATGATCTGATAATAGCCTACGTATCTATGATCTGTGTCCCTTGTTGGTCATGTTGATCATTTATTTTCTTAAACAGCTGAATGGTGTGTTGCTTCATCTGTTGCTGCTGCAAGGAATTGTGGAATGGTGTTTGTCTCCTTTCCTTCCATAAAGGATGGTCCAATGTAACCTATGTTAAAGGAGATAGGCAAGGAAGCTTTCCTTAGCATTTAGAGAATTTGAACCGCTCTTATCATGGCTGCCACTTACTTCCGGGTCATTTCACTCAGTTAGGAACTTTCCTAAGCAAAAAAATTCTATTTAAACTCAGCCAAGGATTCAGAAGACAGCAAGGGGCAGCCAAGGAGTTATGGAAACATCATCTGGTGTAGTTGTTAAGGCACTGGACCCTAATTGTCTTGTATCTGTCTAATACCTTCCATGACTGTTTGAATACATGTTTTTTTTTTTTTTTTTTTTGGTATATTATGTTTTCTCTTGGATTTCATTGATTTCATCATTTAATAGTTTGCTGTTATTTTACTGTGTTATTTTTTTCTAGTTGCTATGAATTAGTTGTTTGAGGAAAGTCAGGGTGGATTTTCTGTAGCGTATTTAATCCAGAGCCCTCCTGTACATGTAAAGACTGCTGTGTTTTAATGCCGATTATTCCTCCTTCAACCTTCCAGCTTGATGACCTGAAGCAAGCCCATGCTGTACTCTACCAGAAGATCTGGGTAACAGACATGATGTGCATGAGGAACATTGACCTGCTGGCCATCTCCTCCACCAGCAGCCATTTGGGTGTGTAGATCCACTTTGCATGTCTGTATTATTATTCTCTTATTCCTATTGCACACTTAATGTTCAGCTATTTGGATGTAACCCCTTATATACCCTTGTGTTCCCTTGTATATGGGTCAAGTCCAGTTAGAAAGGTTGTGCTTTTACAGGAGACTTATACTATATCCAGGATGTTTTTCTGCTAAAATTATTCTTACTGTAACCAATCTTAGTGGAGCTAACTGCACTCAGCACACAAGAACAGACATGGATGTAGTCATACTATCATCAGGGCAATTTCTGTTTAATAAAACCTGCATTATACTTCTACTTACTCACCCACCATTTGAACCTGCTTGCCACATATGCTGAAAAGAACTTTTTGTTGACTTGGTGCAGGTTAAGATCCTTTACAACTAGAATCTAGTATGTCAAATTACTTGTTTTGTTGATGTTTTACATTGCAGATCATGTCCAAGCGGTTGCAGTATAATGAGAATACATTAAACACTTTTGAAAATCAGAGTATAGTTATTTAAACATCTTCTGCAGACCTCTCCTCTGAGGAAGTCATCATGTTTTCCATCTCGGTTTTTGGCAACCATTGTATAATTGTTCTCAGTATTCTATGACATCAGTCTGAACAAGCCTACCATTGCACGCGCTTCTAATATTTTGTTTAACTTTGTATGTCTGTCCTCAGAATTCTATGACATTAGTGCAAGGAAGTGTAATATTGCATTCACTCTGACTGGGGTAGAGCCTGTGACCGTCATGGACTACTGGTAGGTCTACTGGAATCTGCACTTTTATGTAATTAAATGACATCTTACCACACGATGCTTGGTTAATCCTATATTTGAGTTCTTGAGTTTTACAGAGGAGCTTGTCATTAATCTGAGCACTAAACTCTGCAAGTATGTGGATTTTGCTCCCACAGGTCAGATGGTAAAAGGGCTGTGTTCTCCATTGGGGATGTGAGTGGCTGTGTGACCATTTTCACTTCCTGTGATGTGGTCCAGAATGGCATCTTCAACCGACGGACCTCTAAAACTGGTAATGTTCCCTAGTTCTCACAAGCCTGAAGATGGAGTGTTTATACCCTCTTGGCTTCTGTTCTGTATTTGCTATTTCCCTGTTACTCTTGAGAGTTTTTATTTGCCTTCCTTTCCAATGAGATATGGGCCAAGTAGAAAAGCATAGAATACAATTGACTGGAACAGAGTAACTTCATTCTTATCAGGGTTATTGTACATCTGGTGATATGGAAGTATAAAAGGTGTGATTGGGAGGTTTCGCTGCCAGAGTAAATCCAGGGCCTATATCAATGTTTCTCAAACTATGGGCTGTGGACTGGAAACTGCTGGTTCACAGAGCCCTGCCGCTGCACCAGTCAAATGTTGAGCAACAAGGTTATGTAACTATTGAAACCGCACCAGCATTTAGAGGCAAAACATCAAAGACAAAATGGATTTATTTAAAAAGGAAAAGGGATGAATTGGCTAATCAAAGTAGAGATAAATCAACCGTTGCTGAGATGTGTTGGGAATGTTCATAAAAATCCATTTCAGTGTAGCGAGGCCCAGGGTTGGCAGCAATTGGGAGAGGCAGCTGCACAATGAACTAACACTTCAGACAGCAGTGGGGAGGGGAAAACACCAGTATTCCTACTAGAAGTTTCTTTAGCAATAAGTAACGAAAAAGAAATAAATGGAAAACAAAAACCTAGCTCCCCCAATGGAGCATACCTTCACTTTTTCTGGGGCTCCCTCTCTCTACCTGGACTGCTAAGCGGTTTACCAGGGATGACAAAGAATTAAACCTACTCTAGGGTCTCATAAAATGGTCAGAAATCCAGTTCAGGTTCTCCTTCAAAAACAGGTCATACACTGTTCATGGACAACAAATCCTCAACAAGAGTTCTCCATAAACATCCACCAACAGCCTCCACAGTTTTCCCTGTAGGTACTTACCCTTCTGGCTTTGGAACAGGGTGCTGAAATTGTTTGCTTAATGAGACCACCATTTCCAGGTGTGTTCATTCAGACCTTGTTAGGCGCTTCGGAAGTTGGTATGGCGCCCCCTGCTGGAGCCATCTGGCACCCACATAACATTCTTCATAGACCTAGCCTGTTATTGTATTGCATTATCTATAATTTATCTATCTAATCTATCTATATCCTCACTGCAAAGGGGTGTGGGGCATATGGGGCCTTGTAACCCCAAAGTCTGACATGACTTGGCCCCAGGACAAAGAAATTTGAGAAAGGCCAACCTATATAACAGATGAGCATGTTGATGAGCAAACAGTTAGGCAAGCTCATCCCTAACGTTTATTCCAGGGAGCAACTGTCACATAACAATGGCAGACCTGCTGAAAAACAGATCCAACAATCACTTCTGCTTTAAAGTGGTAAGTAGCAAACTTTTCAGTCACAACAAAAATGCCTTTTGGGTAGCTGTAAGTGCACATTAGGTGTGTGAACATTTTTAATGATTACACAGTTACATTTTTATTTTTATCTCTCAGACAAGAACATATTCAGCCTTATATCCAACGACTTATCATTTAATGACTAAGACATCAGAGTAAAAGTTATGATTTGATGAGTGAAGCTATTCATCACCCAACCTCCAAGGGTGCAAACTGAAAATAATTGCACCCGTCTCTCTCATTCACTGTTCTGTTCTTCTGCGTTGGTTTACGTCTCTTTCTCTCCATCGACATTCTCTCTTTCCTTCTTACTTTTACACTCTGTTATCAATCTTTCTCTGTTCCCCTGGTCCTTTAACTGTGTTATTCAGGCTGTCCATGGAAATAACTGCCAGAATGTCCGCTTCCTAGCGAAGCTACACGTCATTGCCTCCTGTGCTGCATGTGACAAATCTGCAATGGTTCTGACCAGCGTCCCAGAGTCACACAAGAGTGAAGTCCAGTATGGGATTTATGATGTTATTAATTTTGAATGGTTAACTTTCAGACAAAAGTCTTTGATTTCAGTTCTATACATGTTGTACAGTATAGAGTCAGGGACCACTGAATATTGACATGTATATGCAATTATGCCATCCTTCTACTTTATAGTCAAATGTAACCTGTATCTACTCATAAATACTTGGAGAAGCCATTTATTCAAAATGTGGAATCTAAAATTTGAGCTGAAGACCTTTTTTCATACTTTCGAATTATTGATTGGGAAAAATTGAGACTGCCTTACTAGCTTCAAGCGCTACAAAAAAAAAAACCCTGAAAGTGGCACACTACCCTTGCCAGCTAACATTAGCCAATTTTTAAAAATCATGTGTAGATATATTCCAGAAAAAAATACAAGCAGTGATTTGTGAATCTATGGCCAGATTTTCATATTAATTTAACCAAACCACAAACCACTACAACTACTGTAGTGTGCTCACAATCACTCATAAGACTAACTCCATGCCAGTGTGTTTACATTACGCTCCTGTTATTAGGACTGAGCAGACTCGGGTCAAATAATTATTCCTCATTCACGAGTTTCTCTCCTGTCATTTGCAGCCACTCGGTGTTTTCACTTCCAAAGGGAATAATGTGCTTTGACTACACCCCTGAGCTTAACGTTCTGGGTAAGACAATGCTTGAAGATATAATAACTAAAAATGGAATTTTGTATTGACTTGAGGCTGGATTTAATTTTTATTAAATAGCCAAGAATAGTTTGACTCCTGGCAACCACTTCATTTTTAATGGAGTCAGAATTGCACAACCACAACAATGTCCGAACAATAGTGTGTTGCAACATATAATAATATGTTTCAGTAATCAGTAATGTGATTTACTGCGCTTTGTGTGTGTGTTTTCATTCTGCAGTGACAGGGGGATCTGACAGGATGGTTAGAGTCTGGAATCCCTATGTGACAAAAAGGGCTTGCTCTCGAATGGAGGGTCACTTATCTGTCATCACAGATATAGTGGCCAATGGCAGGGACAAGAAGGTCATTAGCATCTCCAAAGACAAGGTCAGCCCCCCACTGTAAAACACATGGTGAAACCCCAACCTTTACACTTAAGTCCCTGCCATTACTGTTACATGTTGTGGGGTGTGACCACTGTCAGAACCTTGGGGAGGCTGACACACTCACATGTTAATGGTGTGCTTGAGCCCCAGCCATGCCATTACACTCTAATGGCCGAAAATTTACTCTGGCGAGGGAACACTTTGCCCAGGCTGACTGGGGAAACATTTCATCATACTCTATTGTTTGTACTCTCCTGTGGTTGTAGACCTAGGTTGTAGGTTGTGTACCTTTAAGCAAAATGGATATCCATGTGTATAAATTAATAATCAGTGCACATGCAAGTTCCTCCAGTTAGATCAATTACCAATATTATTCAAGAAACGATTCCATTCAGCAAATCTCATTCTGTAAAATGTTAAAATATCTCATATTGAGGGCCATTTTCAGCGTGGCGTCAACAGCTGTATTCCTTGAGTTTTGTTTTAATAGAGGTATGACTTGAATCTTACCAATGTTGAAGGAAAAACCTTATTGATTACATTTGGAAAGTGAAGACTGGGTAATCATGGTAATGAAGGAGCAGTAAAAACCTAAAACCAGCTCAAAAGATAAGCAGCTACTGAGATGGGAGCAGTAGGCAAACTGTTTCAGAGCAACATCATACAAAATCTAGGTTTGATCCAGATTTTTGTCTTCACATTTTCAGACAATCAATACAATTGCATGAGAACTTTCGACAGGGCTAGAGAACGCATTGTAGAAGGCTGATGATGACCAGGCTTACATAGAGCTACCCAAGTACCTTTGTTATTTGCTTCTCACTTCACTGCTTGAAATAAATTGCACTGTTGCATAAAGCATTTGTCTAACACTGCTTATTTTGTGGCTTAGAACTTGCGTGTGTGGGACCTCCAGGACTACACCTGTCTCCAAAAAATCCGCCCCAGCGAAATACCTATGGGCAGGCCTCCCATCACTGCCATCCACTACACCCGAGAGACCAACACCCTGGTGATTGCCACCAGCCTGGTGCGTCTGCCTTGTTCTCACCCACATATGCATTCACCACAGCCTGGACTGTTCATCGAGCATGCATGAAGTTCTTGGGAATTATATCACAGCTAAGATGGCTGGTTCCATCAGATATTCCTCTACTTGCCTTTGCAACAGTCCTTTGTAACATATTACAGTCCTGCTGAGATGTGTTCTTTCCCACCTGCTTGTGTGTTTTTGTTCCCGTTCCAAATGTGACAGCAGAGGATTTACAGATCCCCACTCATCTGTTAACACAGTCAATGCAAATGTAAATCCAAACTTTTCCGGTATAGAAGAGGCAATTCTGGGGCCTTTGGATGGGACATGGAGTTAAGGCAGGTGCTTGTGGTTTAGCTGTGCATCCTACATTTGAGAGTTTGAACTCCAGCCATTCTATCCGCCGGGGTCATCTGGTAAAACAGGTAATAAACCTGTTTTCAATTTGGGTTGGGGATAAAAAAATAAATTCGTCATTAAGTGGAGTGTATTTGTACACCCAGTCCATTGCTGCAACATCCAACATCATTTCATTTGGCTGCATATAAGCATGCAATTCTTTTCACTCTTCAATGCACTAGCTTTGAACACTAGAGTTCTTGGGCCAATGGCACGATAAATAGCTGAGGTTAAATGTCAAGTTTAAACCGCAGGTCTGTTGAACTGCATTGGTACTGGAACAGGTACTCCCTGTCACACAGTTTAGGAGTAAGTGCTCCTGTGATAATGCAGCTCTGTTCTCTTCTGTGGTCTAAACTCCAGCTACCTATTTTGAAATTGGCCCACTGAGTCTTATGCAAGAACTATGTACAGGTAGACTGCAGTCTGGATTTTGTCCCATTGTGGAACTGTAAGTGCATGGCACATTCTGCCTATGTCAACATATTTAATTTTGGAGGTTGTGTGTGTGCTGTTTAGATGGCAGTTCTGCAAGGAGAGATGGAAGACCTGAACGCACATCACAAAGAAAGTACACACAAAGACACTGTGTGTGCTGCACTTTATAACCCTCACTTCAAACAGGTGAGGTAGATATTTTTCTTTTTTAAATGAGGTGAATTCACTTCAGAACTGTCTTCATGTTATCACATTAGCTATTCCCTGTGTGGTACAGCTGTGAAATTCCTGATTTGGGCTTGAGTAAATCTAGAGCCCACACTACTTCTTGCACTATATTTGTTTAATTTGCCATGTAGCTGCACAGTGTAAAATGTTAAATAAAGCAGGGCAGTTTTTCTCTTCACTGGGAAAAGAGCAGATGGTTTACTGGTAGCTACTTAAATTTTGTGTTACCACTTGTCATCGTTTTTGTGAATGTTTGGGGTGTTTCATTGACAGCACAGATGTTTTTTAAGGGAAGAGAGAACCAGTACAAGAGGGGGGAACTTACCCTATTCAGATGTGTCCAGCTTTCTTCAGTTTGGCTTTATTTTTCACATTAAACAAGATTACTGCTGCAGTATACACTTGGCTGGGATCCGCCCCCAAACTGTAAGCCTCTAACTCAGGGGTGGGCAACCCTGGTCCTTGAGTCAAGAGCCGTTTCAGGATTTCGTTCTGCCGGAGTTCTCGAGTGGACTTTGAGTAATTATGAAGTTCCTAATCCTGAATGGTGAAGCTCCTCTTCCAGCTCCAGCACATGGTCAACTGCGGTCATTAAAGCCTGATAATTAACTCTGTCTGTTAATTAACCCCTGTCTGATTACACTGTCAGGGGTTTGGCTGGAGTGAAAACCAGAAATGTCTCTGACACTCAAGGACCAGGGTTGGCCACCCCTGCTCTAATTATTCTTGCATTCAGAATACCTTGGGGGGTGAGTTAAGTGGTTAGTGAATCAGAGGAAATGGTGAAAACTTGTTGTTTTGTTACACAAGCATTTACGTCAGCAAGTGTAAATGGCAGGATGTGTGGATGATTGAAAGCATGATGTACAGGTGAGTGTACAATTGCGTTGCCCCCTATCTCCCCATCCCTGCAGGTGGTAAGTGGCTGCTACAGTGGGTTGGTCTGCGTGTGGGACATCCTGACGGGAGAGAAGGTGATGCAGTTCCGGACATCCCCAAAGCGGGGGACAGACATGACCGCCATGTCATTCGACGGGCCGCAGCGCCGTCTGATCACAGGTTCCAGTGACGGCGCAGTGTGCCTCTGGAACTTCAACAATGGGGTGCTGCTGTTGAAGCTCCCCCTGCTGGACAGAGATGAGGTACTCTGGCACATAAAATGCACCAGTGCACTCCCTCCTTTTCTCTTGTGTCTTTCACTACATTTGCTCATGTTCCTTCCTCTCACCATGATATCATTGCTGTCTTTTTTTTTTTTTTTGTTAATTTAGTCATGTCATTTCCCATCTGTTCTTACGATAAAGCAGGGTTGTCCTGAAAGACTTTTACAAAGACATTACACTATAATGTTACTTGAAATATGAAAATAATGACTACCAGCTGAGCAAACACAGTCTGGGTGCGTCACTGCCAGAAAAGCGGTCATGTTACCCTTAATCTATTTAATGTGGTTGGACCACTGTAGCACAAGTTGCAGCTAAGTTACAGATAATGGGAGGAATGTGTCACAACACACAGTGCATTGCACCCTGCTGCGTTTGGGGCTGTGTTGCCACAGATCGGTCATAGTGCACGTGAGCATGGGAACTGGACCTTGAAGCAATGGAAGAAGGTCACCTGGTCCAATGAGTCCCGTTTTCTTTTGCATCACGTGGACGGCCGGGTACATGTGCACCGTTTACCTGGGGAAGTGAGGGCACCAGGCTGCTCTGTGGGAAGAAGACAAGCTGGTGGAGGGAGTATAATGCTCTGAGTAATGTTCTGCTGAGAAACGTTGCTTCTGGACATTCATGTGGATGTCAATTTGACATGTGCCACCTACCTAAACATTGGAAAAGTAAATGATAGTAGAAGGTTAACGATAAAAGTAAATGCCAAGAAATTGCCTCAACTGGCTCACCAGGTCAGTGTTGTGATCCATCAACAGATGTTTTTGCTGGCGTAAATACATTTACACAGCTGTGTAAACACAAAAGATCAGCACTGGTCCATTACTGCACACTGTACACAACCCCCGCCCCCTCCCCCAAAAAAACTTGTTGATTTGAGCCTGTGTCTGTGCACAGTTTTGTATACAGCCATTCATACAGTGATTGTAAACAGGCATTCTCACAGTGGGTGAGACTAACGCTCCAGTACAACTCCAAGGTGCTGCATTCAGTTCCATAGCAGCCACCTATTCACAGCGGACCATGCAGTGTAGTGGAGGTTTGTGTTTAGAGTCAGTACTCTGATACCCACTTGTATGCGATGCCTCAAGGCTTACGATGCACTTGTGGGGATGAGAATTTTTTATTTTCTTGTTGGACTGCATGTCAGGGCTGAGGAATATTTGGAATGCAGTATTTCAAAAGGTTTGAATGGAATAATGAGAAGGTTGAACACCAAGACAGGAGCAATACACACAATATAGCATTATGAAGTAGTGCTACAAATGATGTGATATAAAATGATGTAATATTTTTTGCACAACAAATTACAATACAACATACAACAGCCAAAAAAAAAAAAATTTTTTGTTAAGCGTTTTCAGCCACCCATTGTGGTCCTGTCCTACGAGCACTGACTGCAGTGCCATGTGTAAACTGAAACCCTCATACTGACTGCTTGAATCTAGCCCTTACTCCTATCCCTCAACCTTTGTATGATTTTTTTAATATATTAAACATGGCTTCAACACACACTGTGTCCATATGGCTGATATCCGCAGGTCACAGCTTGCCTTCCCTTCATAGATAGAGACACATCTCTCTAAAATCTTACCATTTCACCCCCGCAGGCTGACTGTCCTCCATTTAGCTACACAGCACAGTCATCATGTATAGTCTGAGGCGTAACCGTGAGGAAGAGTACAAAGTGTCTGAAGTTTCCTGCATCTCACCCCTCACAACTAACTCAGAGTAAACAATATTTGGGTAGTATTTAAAGCAGAAATTTCTAATTTGTTGTGCCTTTTAATTGGATTTACTGGAATTTTCTTTTGCATGTGATCTGTTGCAGATTTGTCCCTCTTCATTGTCTGATTTGGGGAAAACATTGTAACAAAGTTTTTTGTTATCCTTTTATCTCAGACTCGCTTGCATCTCAGACTTTTTAGCCTGAGGAATTAGCCGAGTAAATGTTTCAAGAAGTTTTGTCAAAAATGAATATTGCGAAATTGGAATAGATGTGACGTTAAACCTTTGTCTGTCTGGCTAAACTTTGTATTTGGTTGTTGAGCTACAAAACATAGCTGGCGATACCCATGTTCTCATACTGAACTGTGTATTTAAACCGAACCCTCTCAAACCCTCTTTGGTCTCCTCCGTGGGTGTTGTATCTGCTAGAATGTGTATTTGCAGAAAAAAACAACTTTGTAACCCTAGAAGAATAAAATCCTTTTCTTCTCAGCCCTTATCTCCACATGTTTTGTTTTGAAATAACCAAGGGGTCATTGTGCTGTACTGTGCCAGTGCACTTATTTCATGATTGTAGTGGAAAACAGGTTATTGCTTTTCCTTGTTGAGGTAACAATTGATACACACAACTGCACCAATTTAAGCAACCTATCATGACATTTTCATCTATAATGACAATTTGGCACTGAAAAAGGTAATATCGACAATACCAGTACTGTATCTGTTATGAACATGACACTGATATAAACACAGATTCATTTAATTGAATGTTTTGTTGTGTGTTTTAGCAAAGTGTTGCTAATGTATGTTCTGTTACTCTCAGGTGACAGGGATTCTTCATGTCAACAACAAGATCTACATGTCAGGCTGGAACAAGCGTGTCATTTGCTACAAGCAAGTACAGCAAACTGCCTGCCCATGCCATGCCAGCAAATATAGACATATGTGGACTCCTCACCATAAACTCCAGCAAAAATATGCACAAAACACACAGTATCATATGTCAGAAATAGGGTTGTACTGAAGGTGTTCTAAACTGAGAAACTCCACTGATCATGAAAAAAAAATACAAGAGCTCCACTTCAAGCTGTCATCCAAGAAACCTTTCTGACAAGCACCCCTCTGTTCCCATGGTGACGCAGGAACATACGGAAGGAGGTTAAGATGGAGTACAGCGTGTGGAGGCGCTACCACACTGAGGACATATTTTCTATGAATGCCTATGGCAACAAGATGCTGGTGACAGCCTCATACAACGGCGACATAATTGTGTGGAACACCAGCACAGAGGAGCCCCTCTGCTGGTTCAATGCTGCTGAGAGCCCAAAGCCCATGCTGATGGATAATGTGAGAGAGACGCCCTGAGCTTACATTCCCTAATGATACCCTCACCCCCACCTGCCTGCTTTACATTAATTACATATTAAGCATTTAGCAGCTTACAAATTTGTGATCAGCCATTGTCCTACTGTATATTCAGCAAGAGACTTTACTGAACGCAAGTGCAGTACCCTACCGGGACTGAACCTGCAGCCACTGAGTTACAAGCACAGCTGCCTGACTTACGCTCAATTATCAGATCTAAAAATCAGTGTTTCATTTGTTCCTTCCTTCAGTATAGGTTTACCATTTTTAGGGTGTGAAAATACCTAGCTAGCCAGTTTTTGACAATCGTATTTTAACAGTGCAGAAAAACTTACATAAAACAGTAGAACCCAATGAAAATTTTTTAAATCTAGCTGAGTTTAAAAGTGGTTTTCTCTTCTGCTCTCCGGCCACCGATTCAGCTAAAGGAAAAAGCATCTCAAATGAAACGGAGGAGCCCGAAGCAGTCCCCTACTGAGTCTGTCAGCAGCCAGGCTGAGCTGAAGCAGGTATCACACGCCAGGCGCCTACATGTAAAAGATAAGGAAACCAAGTCCTGGTGACTCAGCACCAACTCCAGATGGGTATTTCAAGTAGTGAGGTTTTCACCCTCCAATTTTATAGGTCATTGTACAATTTAATCAAAGGAGTCATTTGCCATCTGGCACAAATTGAAAAGGATTGTATCAGTTTATCTGACCAATCGTCCTGAAATATGAATATGGCATTATATTTATTCTTCATGGTTTTCTCCATAGTTTTCTCTCAAACCATCTTAAGCAAACTGTATGAACAAAGAACAGCTGTGATATTTCATGGGTTGCAACTGTGGTTGGAAAGAAAAACACCTATTCCTCTGATGTAGAAATCATTATACATGTTTTTTGGACTGGTTGACCAGGATTAGCCGCGAGAGAGCGATGAGCCTAACAAGTTTAACCGCCTTATCCCCATCATTTCCCCGGCAAGGCTGAGCTAAGTTCAGACCTCGAGCCATAGCCAATAATGGTGCAGCTGGAGGTCTTGAAGCCCCCTTGCTTTGAGAATGAATGAGCCTTCACTGAATCTTCACTGAATGAGCCACTCTCATTAAGTATAAGGGTTCCGTTTTGAGAGTCTACATTTAGCGATACAATGACATAAAAAGACATTGAGCACATACATTCATATATATATACACACACACACTCACACTTTCCCTGACACAAGCCTCATCCAGGTTTGTGTCTGGGCAAAGTTATTTTCATAGCAGATTGGAATGTATCTGTTGCAACCATTTAATAGCTTTTCAAATTGATGCCACATGGTTTTGAAATAAACACAGCAGCAATCATTCGAGATAATAGCCCTATTTTTTCACAGTTTGGCTTTTTCAACATCAAAATATCTCACCTTTGGTCATTGGTTGTTAAAGTGTTATGCCACCCAAAAAAAAATTGCATGATTGTCTACTTACTTGTCTACGCCTTTGCATGTCTCATTGGGTTGAAGTGCCTGTTTGTGGTGTGGGTCTACACAGTCCTGTAATTTAAATCATACTCTACAGTAACATTGTCATGCTGCAAAACAGATCAGGTTAATGTTTGGTCAACCATTGGGGTTGACCACCAGTGAGGGACAGTAGTTTTCTTCTCTAAATTTCATAAATGACAAAAAAAGAAAGAACAGGTCCTAATGGTCTTATTAGGATTTGGGAGACAGCTGGAACCTCTGTCAGGGCAAAGGAGAAGGAGCAGCTCTGTCTCTGCCATGACTGCCATATTTAACACAATGACCATGCATGTATCCACATGTAAAATAGGGTCCTAGGGCCCCAGTGCTGGTTGGCTGCATCTGCTGGCTTTGGGTGCTTTTCTTATCCCAAGTGCCTTGTTTCTTAAGGGCCCAGACTGACTGCTGATTGAAAGGAAACCACACACTCTCACTGATATTGTGCTCCTCCAGGACATGAGACCTGACACACCTCATGTACATAGTTTAGTATACTTGGTCAATAATGCTTTCCCTCTCTCTGCTTTTCTTACATTTGTCCATACAAAGGAAAGAGTTAGTCCACGCAGACAGGGGACCCCAAAGCAACAAGGTGCTGGTACAGGGAGGTTTAGCAGCAGACAGTCTGATCCTATGCAGGTGAGACACACCTGGCCTTGTTCCAGTCCACAAAATGGGCTCCCTCACTTCCTTAAAGGGATACTCTTACATTTTATCAATTAAGCCCTTTTGTCTGTTAAACCCAGAGTCATTAACACCACCCATAATCTTCCCTAACCACGAGATCTTTACATCATTAAACCTTTATGGCATGCTCTGGATCCTTTGGCATAGGTAATATAGCTCCAACAGTTTGATACTCTAATATAGCACCAGAAGCTCCTATTACCAACTGAAACCCAGTTCAGAAAAATATGGGATGGAAGGAATGTAGGCGCTGGACATGTAGCCAGTCCGTGGAGTGCGTGCAGTGAGACCTCATGCACACTGACCCTCTCAATGATGTCCCATTTATGGTGCTGCAGGATGAGGGTGTGGATAATGAGGAGGGTGATGGAGGCCAAGAGGAGACGGAGGAGGCCATGCCCAATCTTGTCAGCCCAGAGGAGCTGGCCAAGCCCCTGAGGGCAGTGGAAAAGGTACAGTTGCGCCTCCCTACAGTTTTGGGCAGGAAAGGGACCAGCAGGAAATATTTAGGGATGTGCTTTTTTCTCAGGTGTTTTCTTTGAACTACTTATTTTTAGACTTAATGTCTGAACCAGAGGTGGGTCACCTGGGTACACATTCATACCACACACATCAAGACTTTTCTAATGTTTTTCTAACATTGGACGGCAGAAAAGAGTGCTTAGCAATGAAGCAAAACACTAGTGGCTATTACCCAGAGATATTTAGAGTCTGAAAATCAGTGCATTCTGATTGATCATGAAAACTCACATCTCTGATTATTGGACATAAAACCATCTGTCAGCTTTCAGTACAAATGACTGAGTGCTGTTGACAAGGAAGTAGGATTGCTTGTGATGGATTCTTTGACATGATGGAACCGAATGTGAGGAAGCTGCTTTGACGCGCACTCTGTGTCACTCATATCGACCTGCTGCTGCTCCTCTCATACTTGAACCTTTAAATGTTCATATATAAATTATATCAATTGACCTGTTCTTCCATTGTAAACGGATGTGAATTATTTTAGAGCCCTTTTGGCATGACTAAAGTTACCTTGATTTTAGAAAAAAGCAGATTATCAAGGGGCTATACAGCTTCGGTTCTAGCAGGTGATTGGAATTTTGTCAATTTTGTTACCCATTGTGCCCTGCTTTCTTCTCCTACACCCCCAGACACTGTTCCTGGGCACACGCAGTCCCCACCCTGACACTGCCATCCTGCTGACCAGTGCAACTGATGGCTACATCTATGCATGGTCCATCTGTGACCAGGGAGGCCTCCTGGGCAAATTTAAACCCACACAGGGAGAGGACTCAGTCAGGGCGATGTCCACTGACCCAACGGACCGGATTCTCCTCACAGGGGATGGTGCTGGCATCATCACGGTGAGAGAATGATGCCAGCACCCCCACCCCGTTTCTAAAGACTTTTATATTATCATGGTTAAATGAACAACAAAACAGAATAATTATGTCATAGATGTAGTAATTTATTATTGCTTATATAATAAATAACTGATTACATACATACAAGGTAGTGCTTCTGCTCTCTGAAGCTGAAATTTCTGTCTTTGGGCTGGTGTTATCAGTCATATGTGAAATGGCTTCAATATGTGTGTGCTTGCTGTTGGTCATACATTCCATTTTTATGGATCCATTTGGTCAAACATTGACTCACTCACCTGCAAGCCAAACCATTGATCAATTTTCCCACAGCTGTGGTTTTCATTGAATTCCTCATAGTTACAGAGTTTGTAAGGTTTCGTCACTTGCCCTGTCTTCTCCCAGCTGTGGGACATCGAAGACTTCTGCATAGCAGCCAAAAAGGAGGAAGCGGTAGCCAAGGAGAATGGAGCAGAAGACACTGACCTCTCGCCAAAGGACAGTGAGGAAGAGGAACTGGGAAATATGACAGAGCAGGAGACAGAGGTGAAGAGTTCAGGGTGTACCACTAAGACAGGAAAACATACATGTACACTATACCATGTACAGACATAATTAGCCTACAGATAATGATTTCTGATTTTAAATAATATATTTTCACATTTATTGAGAGAGAAAATTATGACAGAATTGACAGGAGCGCTGGAGGACTTGAACCCATATCAAGCGAATATGTAAATAATGTGGGACTTTACCACTACAACACAGTTTCCGTCTTCTTGATTATGTTTAAAAACCAGTTTTAAGTTCTCAGTCTTTACTGTTTTCCCCCAGTTCGGACTGCCTGATGGTAAGTGGAAAAATATGTCATCAAAATGTCCTTCATTAGAAATACGATACAGCAGAAATATGATTAATTAGAAAACAGATACAGCATCGGTCACATATTCCCTATACCATCTGAGTCAATATATCTTTGGTTGTTATGAGCCTCCACCCCTAGACCTGAATTTCCATCTGTAAAGGGCTTACAGCCGCGCTACAGACATACTTAACTTATTACTTTATTTGTTTGCTGAGCTGTGATGGGGTATAATCTATCATTTTCCCTTGCTTTGCTCCTCAGATGTGGGATGGATTTAGCATCTCCATCAGCCCCCCAAAGCTCCTCACCTCCTGGCAGTGTCACCTGAGGAGGATCTTACAGGTGGAGTTTGTGGCCCACCTGGACCTCATCATCACCACCAGCCTGGACTGCAATGTTCGCTTGTGGACCTTTACTGGCACCTACATAGGTTAGCCTGGAGATTGGACTGATTTGATCACACATTTTGCAGTTCTGTTTCAGTGATACTCAGGGACTGTTGTTTGAAAATGAGTTCATGGAATGTATTGATATCACTTTTCCATTATTTATAGCCCCCCCTAACAGTCTAATTGTAGTATGAGTCTGCGGTGGGTTTGTCAAAAGCCTCTTAACGCTAAGTACCTCTTTAAATGACTCTTACGATCGTTATTAAAATGACGTGGGTTTCCCATAAACGGTCGTAACTAAAGCGTCTCTTTAGTTCGCTGTTACCTAACGAGAGATCCAACCGATTATTCACGGCAAAGACCCTCTTTAAGATCCCGCTCGCTGCCGTCCGCTCTTGCAGCGCACACAGTATGCATGCGCTGCGAATGCGTGCTTAGAATCACATCCCACAAAAGATGAAGTTGAGTAAAAAAATACAAATATTTCTGAATATATATGTTCACTGTAAATACAGTTCTTATTTCATGGGTACATATTTGTATTTAATGCCCTGATTTGGTATGACAGTGTAGTAAATTAATTTGATCGTGATAATGTCACATTGATAATTTGATCATATTTAATCCAATTACAATAATAAGAAAATTATAATTTAATTACTTTTTATTAATGACAAAAATGGCTGCACCTGTATAATCTTATAAATAAGGACTTGGAAAACAGTAAATCTTGTTCAATTTCATCAAGGAAGATGAGGATTTCTTCCTTTGTGAATGCTGACTTCCGTGTCCTTTTCCTCTCCATGACCGATTGTCAGACACCACATTGCCACTTGCCAATTTGTTGGAGCAATTAAGCTATTGATTGAATAACAATGAAATGAGCAGACAAGGTGGAAGGAGTTTTACTGAATTATTTAGCCTTTTCTTAATTATTTTTACTCCTGCTTTTATTCCTTTCGTTGTAATATTTCTGTAGGCTTATTTAATTAAAAAGACACTCTGAATCAGTTTAGTTATAGTATGATGATAACACTATGTCTTTAAAATATTGTATTTCAGTGTTGATTGGTGAAAACGAGTGACGTTTCACCTCACAGCATCGATTTATGAACTACGAATGCTTTAGCGAAGACGCGCTTGGCAAAGAAGCTCTTTGCAAAGTTTCTTTTAAGGCTCCGTCTAACGATTGCGTTGCTTAAGAATCTCTTAACCACACTCGTTAATCCTAAAATCCAACGTTATTGGGGAGACCCACCGCTGCCCAGTTTTTGGGAAAAGGCTTTGCTGAACAAGTAAAGAATACTGATGAATCACTGGCCTCTGGAGTAATCGTGTGAAACGATAAACTTTTTTTTTAAAGACTCTTTACGGGAAGCAGGTCAGATAATGAAGCAAAACAGTCTGTTAGGAGCCCAAGTCTGGATTGAGTCTCGACCCATTTATTTGCCACCATGGGGAAGTTATCTTGTTTGTTCATGCGTCTGCTAAATATTTTCCTTGGGAGCTTTTGGCAGCCAATGCGAAGTTTTAATGTACTAGTGAAAATTCACACTTCAAACGAACTGACGTGCTCTCGAGCATCAGCGCTCCATTAAGCAGCCCCTGAACCACACGTTTCCAGGCACGTTCGGCCAAGTGCAGTGGCGTGTTGAGGAACCCAGCACCTTCCCCAGGGAGCTGCCCGCGGACCTGAGGAGACTGGCGGTCTCCCAGTCCAACGACCTGGAAGACGAGGCCAACCCAGAGGAGCCGTGAGTTTATGGGCAGGGCACAAACAGTCTCTTAAGCATGAGGAAGCTGACATGAATAAATAGACACTTTACAGGGACACAAACAACCATTCTACTGTTTTGGGTGCAGCATACAGGTAACTGACCCACCATCAATGCTCTCACCTGCCTCTCACTATAGATCCCCTAGTTACAGAAATATGTCATTTGGGTGAAATATCCCTTTATATAACTGGAAACTGATAGGAGAGTTATGTGGTAATCTACACCTATAGGGAGCACATAAGCAGGCTCAGGGAACAGGATGAGGGGTTGCCTGAAAACATCTCTCTGAAATCTTTGTTTTACTCAAACTAAAAAAACTCTTTCCTGTCCCCTCTCTTTTTAATTTTGTGTGTGTCTCTGCTCCTGCACTCCACTCTCAGCTACGAGGGTGGTCCCCAGGAGACCCAAACTCCTGGAGCTCCTGGCTCTGCCACAGTGGCGTCGGACAAGTCCAAGTCGATAGACGCTCTGCCGGAGCTGTGCCCGTCCCAGTATTGCAGCAAGAAGGTGGAGCAGACCTGGAGAGAGTGGCTGGAGAAGGGCAAGGTGAGCTGAGTGAGAGTAATAGCATGGTGGGGGTATGCATGCATGTTAACACACACATATACATATCTACACATACACACAAACAGGCACACAGATTCACAGTTTTAACCTGTTCAAACTTATGGACAAGGATGCTGTTTAATATACAATGTAGTGTATGATTGAAAAAAAAAAAACGCATGATTGAAAACCAATACAATGAGGTATTCTCTTCGGTCTTTCAGGAAAGCAAAATTCTGGGTCAAGCATACAAGCCGAAAGTCACACATGTCAGACTCCCTGGTCACCTTGACCTCCAGACCACCAGTACCTGCCATGACGTGGTGAGTGTGCTGTGTTCAAATCATTCTCTGCCAGTTGAGGTCATTTTCTGTATACTGCTTCATGTTTTTGCTGTTGTTCAAAGCAAAGCCTGCATCAGGGGCCTCCAGGCAGCTCACATGGTAAGGTTGTTTGGCAAGCAAGCGGTAGCCAGTGGCCGGTGTCACATTGCTTGCTGGCCTCACACACGGTTGTGTTGCAGGTTCGAGTCAGCAAGTTCCTTCCCTGTTCTCCACTGCTGCCTATCCCTGAGGTGTCGATGCCTGATATTCTGAAGAAGCAGCAGAAGACTCAGGAGGACACAGAAACTCTGGGCAAACAGAAGTGTCGCAAGAAGCCTTGCTCCAGCAGCAGCAGCAGCAGCAGCAGCAGCACAGGGAGAATGGCCATCATTAGTGCACTCACACACGCTATATCTGCTCAGCCTTTTTCTCAGTAACATTTCGTTCCTCCCTCCGACTTTTACAGCAATGAAGCGGGTCCATCTGCCTGCAGTGAGCACACAGTGGAGCTTATAGGAGCGTGATGAGATCTGAAGGGATTCTGCTCAAACACACATGCATGCACATGCACACACTGGAAAATGTCATGTGTCATGTTATGTGAGTCATAAAATTGATTAACATTTTAAGTACAGCTTTTATATTTGAGCCCACCCCGGCACGTCTTATATTACTGAATTTAGGTGGGACTTTAAGGTGGGATACTGTATCTCATAAAAACAAGCATTTTTTATTGTATGTAATTGTGTTAATGTTATTAAATGGACATTTATATGAAGCACTCCTTACCATTAAAGAAAACCCTGTATTTAGCTAAAAAAAAAAAAAAACACCTTCAAAATAAATCCTTGATATTACATTGACTGATATAAGGACCCTTTTCATCTTTATCTGAGTATCTGCCCGGCCTTTCTGGCTGCGCCATTCCCAAAGATGTATCATGCACTGAAGCATATGGTGATTATGCACTTAAAGTGCTGAATTTTTAACAATAAAATCTTGTTTTCTTCTCGCTAAACAAGATCAAAACGTTTTGATACTCTGGATCTTTTTATATTCTGATGAAAATGTCTGTTAGGCTGTGGACCTGAATAATTGAATGTGAAGTTTGCCATTTAAAATTTTGCATTGGCACACCCCAGTAGTTCATCCCATGGAGCACATGCCACATAAGGCCAAGGCCTTACTGCTACAGCTCAGGCTCAAATGCAGCCTGGCCCCCTTGCTGCATGTCCTCCTCTCTCTCTCCCCCACATTTCCTGTCTGTCTCTTGACTGTGAATGTCTAATAAAGTGAAAAAATCCAAAAAAATCATCTTAAAAAAAAAAAAAAATCATGCATTGACCCTCATGTTTGTTTCAGCACATCTGTAAAATACTTATTTTAATTACAAATCCCACATTGTGAACATGCAGTTACCATTCACAAAATGTATTACTGAACATTAAAGGATTACAATGAGATTTAACAATAAAAGGCAGTTGTACTCTGTCCAACATAAATTAGAATCAATAAATAATATAAATAAATGTATTTATACATCTGTTTTTAAAAAAAAAACAAACCACAAACAAATGTGAGAAATGTTTCACAATTCAAGTGTTTCCAAGACTTTTGAAACATAATGCCTCTCTGATACTTTCTTGGAATGCTCACGGATTTTAAATCTTGCATGAACAAAGATGACAGAGGAGAGTAAAGAGCACCACCTGGTGGCAGACTAAGATTTGAGTCAGACTCAAGTGTGTCACACTGCATTAATAAATAATGTAAATACATCCAAATTCGGTATCTGTACTTGGTACATACAATTAAAACATGACTTTAACCAGCCCAGAGGGTGCTGCTGGAGCTTGAGGAGATCAGAGCTGCTTGATGGTGAAGCAGGTGATGCGCGTATCGTCCTCCTTGTGGCACATCTGCACGGGCATTCTGTTCTCCACAGCTGTGCTGATGAACCATCCTCGGAACTTGAGCGACTCAAAGGTTGTTGAGGAAAATCCACTGTCTTTCCTCAGGAACAGAAAGCGCACCATGTCTCCCTGTGCATCAATTTCCTTCAGCATCTCTGTGCTAGTGACCTTCTGAAAGAGGATGGAAAATTAACAACTGTAAGCAATGAGTTACTTACTCATCAAGTTACAAAGAGGACAAATATGTGTGTCCAGGCAGAAAAAACTGAAAAAAAAAAACACAATAAACTTCTTTCTTGAATCAGGTCAGCCTGCTCCATGGTAAATTTAAAGTTAATCTAATTACTCCACATTGGACAGTTAATAATTTCATAGTTATTAAAAGTATGTATTTACCTCCAGCTGTAAGACAGGTTTGCCATCAGACTCTGAGCAGGACAGGTAGAGATCCTTTCCTGCAATGCCCAAAGCAACAGGACGGCTCGCACCGTCGATGAAGCTGCGTGTCATGTATGTAGACAGACTCAAGTTCACTGTAAAAGCAGGCAGAGACATTTTTCATCATTAACCTTAAAGTGAGACAAATACAATGGTAGTGCCCTATCCAGGAATTCAGCTTCAAATGAATGGATGAAGATCCAAGTCTAGTTACCTGTCCTTTGTCATACACTGCCATTGAACACATCTATAACTCCCTAATCAATTCTGGAAAACATTTCTGCTCTCTTTCTACTATAAGACCACTAACTGTTATCACTGGCTGAGGTCTCTCTGCAGTTTTGCACCCATGTGGCTTGGCTTACCTTTGAGGTCCATGTTGCTTCCCTGCAGCGTCACTGCCTGTAGCTGCAGAGGCTGCTGCTTCAGCACCCAGCTCTTCTGCTGCTCGTCACACACACTGCACCCCACTACAGCTGTTCTCTTGAACACACCCGCCCCGCTCTCTTCGGGATTCAGTATGCGTGATGTTACATGCTCTGTGAGAGAATCAGTTGGGACAAAGACTTTAACATAACATTTTAGCATTTAGCACATGCCTTTACACAGCTTACATCATTCTAAATAATATGCATTTATACAGCTGGGCATTTATTGAAGGTGCACAAGGGTACAGGAGCCGTGTTGTAAATGAGATTCCAGACCTCACAGCATTGACAAGTGAAGTGACAAGTGAGGCCTGCCGCATTTTGATCAAACTTTGTATGGATAGAAAGACTTGGTGAATGACAGAAAAGGACCACCACTGTGACAAGCCTATAGGCGCACAGCAATGAGCGAAGTCCGTCTACCTTCCAGCACGTTCTCCAGCATGATGTTGAGCAGGTCATCATCGCTGAACTCCGTGCCCACAGGAGTGTGATTGTGCTTCATCCTCTGCAGCATAACGACAAGATCGCAACGAGGGGCCTTTTTAGGGAAAGGGAAAAGAAACCTCACTCATCTGTGTACAGTGATAAATAATATGTGAATCTGCCAGCCTGGTGCACAGAGTGATAACAGGTGCAAAATTAATATCACAATTATTAGCTGATAGTATTTTTAATCCTAAATGTTAAAATGTGTTGTGGTTTTCATTAAAGAATTAGCAGATATTTTTTTACAATGACAGAACAGACTGCATAATGCAATGTATTACATTTTTGTACTTATAGGTTATAAAAAAGCTGTTTAATTATTGTGTCTTACCTTTTCCAAATCGATGCAATCAGTCTTGAATTCCATGTTATCTGTTTCTCTAAAGCTGAGGTAGCACTAAAATAAAGTGTGTTAGATCTCATGTAAGAAATAAATCCAAACACTATGGCAAAATATAACACATGTGCTATCAAGATTTTGAGCAACATAACAACATTAATAACATTTAATACATTTTAAAATTGATAAAATATCCAAAAAGCCTTTATCAATCAGTTATAAGAAAGGACATTACATATTACTTACCAATTCGGTTTTTTTTTTTGTTTTTTTTTTTGTCTATGAAGGTTCTTCTCAGCTCTGCCTTTACAGCCCGTTGAGTAGTTGTGCCAAAAGTTATCTGGTAGTTGTTGACTACTTTACCGCATTTATTTAGAAGAGAGAGGGCAGGGAAATCCCCTTGTGATTTCAGTTATGTGCTCATGAAAATTGCTACGTGAAAATGTACACGCTTGTAGAATAACCTGCTTTTGGTTTCATTACAACTTCCGGAAAGCAAATGGGAAATGTTATAGTTCAAAGAGATGTGAACAAGGCTTATCGTCCAGTGTCCAAGTTACTTTGGAAGAGTGTTATCGGGATCGGACACTGCACGGGTTCATGGTATATTTGATATGTTCACATTTTTTCCAACAAAAACACTTGTTCACATGGTTCAGCTGCTGTAGATAACAATGGGACGCAAGAGTATTTCAGCATGCTTAGATGTGTGCACTGCCATCATCAGAAACTGAACTGTTTAGACATGGTGGCTCAGTGGTTCTCACTGTGGCCTTACAGTAAAAAGGACGCAAATTCGATCTCTATAATGGACAGGCCCTTTTTGTATGAAGATTGCATGCTCTCCCTGTGTTCACTTGGATTGTCTCCAGGTTCTTTGGTTTACTCCAACGGTCCGAAGACATGCAGTTTACGTGGGTTGAACGTGGACAATTGACTGTAGGTGTGTGCGTGCGTGTAACGGTTTGTCTGTCCGGCCTTTTGATAGACCGACAAGCCAGTGTAAAGTAATGAGCTGTCTCTTGATTACCCACAAACCCAACTCATGGATAAATTGAGCTGAATCAAGAGAACAAATCAATCAACTTTTTATTTATATAGCGCATTTCACTATCATTTGCCACAATACGCTTAACAGTAAGCCCTGGCCTGAGCCCCCACAAAAGCAAGCCTGTGGCAACAATGGCAAGGAAATACTGTCTATGTGCTGCAGATGGGAGAAAACCTTGGGGGGAACCAGGCTTGAGAGGGGGAGCCAATCCTCCTCCGACTGGCCCAGGGTATGAGTTTATGATGACCAACATGGTCAGTAAGTGGTACGGCCTTCTGTCCAGCACTTGGACAGAAGGCCGGAGGGTGATGATGGCAGAGACTGGGGAGCAGCATGCTCAGGGATTCGGGGCAGAGCCCCGCCAAAGACATAGTGGAAACAAAAAGAAAGGTGATGTTAGCCCTTCGGTAGTTTGAAAATGTCCTTGTTTACTCAACAATTCCAGCTGTTTGGCCAGGGTGCCAGCAGAGCTGGTTTCACATCAATAAAACTCACCAAGATTTCAATTTTTTTTTATTACAACATGTTATGAAGCACTGTATATTCACATTTCTCAACAATGCAAAACTAATGTCTTTATCTGACGTCATTTACCACGTAGACAGCCAAAATTAAATTGAAACCAACCTGACAGAGATATTTCACAAACCTGAGTTTTCAAATAAATCATGCACCATTTATTTACAATATAATAATAGTAAATAATTGGCTAGGACACCTACATAAAAGAGATTTTTCTGGTTAAATAAAGGTGCAACAAATAAAACATTTTCAGACTCAGAATGCCTTTGGGGCCAGTACTATTTAAAATTGTATAAGTATGTGCTGGTCTGCCAAAAAGCAGTGAAAAAGCTCTTGCGAAAGCTCTGAATGTAAGTATTTTTGGTAAACCCAAGCCCCAAATTGCAAAATCTGAGAGTTAGTTTTCCTGTTTAATCAGCACAATCACTCAGCTCGTCTGCAGCGCAGCATGTTCCATCTGATGGAAGTGAAAAGGTCAGTGACATCAGATAAGAGCCTAAGAGGATTCTGCACACACTCACATAGGTGTATTAACATAGATCTGATTTTATGCATTTTTGCTCATTGTTCACAACGAATTTGAAAAATTTGCTTCTTTCATTTGTTTTGCACAAAAAGTAAAGTATGTAACCTTCAGACGTGAATAAGCAATCATCAAGTAATCATCTGTTTACAAAACCCAATTAAAGCAATATTTTGGGTCATCTGATGTGATATTTTGGAAAATAATTCAATCAAATTGTTAATGTAATTTGTAATGAATAGGATTTTTTTTGCTGAATTTTTAAAGCCAGTGCTTCCCAGTACACAGTGGGGTCCGAAAGTCTGAGGCCACAATGAATATATTTTTTATATAACTTTTTTATAAAAGTTTGAATAACTTTTTTATGTAAACCTGGAAATAATCAGGAAGTTTTGGGATTTTGACACAAATTATTTTAAACAAAGAAAAGTTATGACATTTAAAATGAAGAGGAAATATTTAAGATTCTGCATTGTGTCTATGTCAAATTTAAGCATATTTGTGACATTGACCCTGTCAATCCCTTTGGAGAAAAGGTCAGACCCCATTGAACATTTGTGGGGCACTTAAAGGCCAAGAAAGTTTTGTGCGCTTAAAGACCATGTGATAACATGGGTCATCAGGTTTGGCACAAATTTATGGAGTCCATGCCAACCCCAATACACCCTGTCATTAAAGCAAAAGGGGGACATACCAAAAGACATTCTGGAAATGCATGTACATTTTTCAAAGATTCAACCTTTCACTCAAATTGTTAATGTAATTTGTAATGAATAGGATTTTTTTGCTGAATTTTTAAAGAATGCAAAAAACACACTAATGGTCTCAGACTTTTGGACCCCACTGTACGACAAGCTTTGGCCCACACCATCATTGGGAGGTTGTCAGCACACAGGCGCAACAGGTACAGCCTGTAAAAGCAACATCAGACCTCCTCAGAAAAGGTAATCATTTAAATCTAACTGGTAAAGAATACCAGAACTATTAGTAAGGCTCAGGAGATCCAATCAAACTACAGCCAGCGCCTTACTACCTGAAAAGAGAAAAGCTGGGGAAGGGCTGCCTGTTCCCAGAACTCATAACAAAATAAAAGATAACAAACTATTTCAAGTTTAATGTTAAATAATCATATTTGCCCATAAAACAATACATGAAATAATAATTACAACTGGGTTTAAATCTCTAAATGCTACAACAAGTGAACCATCTGTTAGGCTTCTGATTTTGGTGAGTGTTTCCAGATAATTCCACTTAATTGCTCTTGTTTACACACAGCAGATGTACCTTGTGAACAAATATTTTTGCTAGAAAAGCACTAATATAAATATTAAACATAATATTTACTGGATAAATTACAACCCTTGCAGTGCTCAGTCCAAATTTGAGAACCTTGACACTCTTTCAAATTAAGTAACTCGGGTACTTTTTTTCACTTCTCTTTTGGTTGCATCATTTTCATGAGAACCCACAAACAGATTTTAATATTTCAGGAATATTCCTTGCATCACCATGGCAATTCACATGACGATTTCCCTACATGCTGTGCTCCTAATAAATGACTGAGTCCAGATTCTTTGTAGCACAATTACCAGATAGACAGCAAAGCTGAAGCTTGGGAAAAGACACACCCCCTTATACAAAAAGCAGTAGGTGCTCGGCAGTGTTTTTATCCACGTTTTGAATGCATGGCTTTGGAGTTTTCTTCATCGTTAACAGATCATTCTTTACCATGTATGCTGTATTTTGCCACATTCTTGAAATGTTATTTTGAATATAATGAGCTAATCTGCTGATTGCGTCTGGTCCTACCACAGGTTTACAGAAACGGATAGTATGGACTTCAAGACTGATTGCATCGATTTGGAAAAGGTCAGACACTATAACTAAATCGTTTTTTTATAACCAAGAAGTACAGAAATGTAATACATTGCATTATGTCACTGTAAAAAAATATCTGCTAATTCTTTAATGAAAACCACAACACATTTTAACATTTAGGATTAAAAATACTATCAGCTAATAATTGTGATATTAATTTTGCACCTGTTATCACTCTGTGCACCAGGCTGGCAGATTCACATATTATTTATCACTGTACACAGATGAGTGAGGTTTCTTTTCCCTTTCCCTAAAAAGGCCCCTCGTTGCGATCTTGTCGTTATGCTGCAGAGGATGAAGCACAATCACACTCCTGTGGGCACGGAGTTCAGCGATGATGACCTGCTCAACATCATGCTGGAGAACGTGCTGGAAGGTAGACAGACTTCGCTCATTGTTGTGCGCCTATAGGCTTGTCACAGTGGTGGTCCTTTTCTGTCATTCACCAAGTCTTTCTATCCATACAAAGTTTGATCAAAATGCGGCAGGCCTCACTTGTCACTTCACTTGTCAATGCTGTGAGGTCTGGAATCTCATTTACAACACAGCTCCTGTACCCTTGTGCACCTTCAATAAATGCCCAGCTGTATAACTGCATATTATTTAGAATCATGTAAGCTGTGTAAAGGCATGTGCTAAATGCTAAAATGTTTTCTTAAAGTCTTTGTCCCAACTGATTCTCTCACAGAGCATGTAACATCACGCATACTGAATCCCGAAGAGAGCGGGGCGGGTGTGTTCAAGAGAACAGCTGTAGTGGGGTGCAGTGTGTGTGACGAGCAGCAGAAGAGCTGGGTGCTGAAGCAGCAGCCTCTGCAGCTACAGGCAGTGACGCTGCAGGGAAGCAACATGGACCTCAAAGGTAAGCCAAGCCACATGGGTGCAAAACGGCAGAGAGACCTCAGCCAGTGATAACAGTTAGTGGTCTTATAGTAGAAAGAGAGCAGAAATGTTTTCCAGAATTGATTAGGGAGTTATAGATGTGTTCAATGGCAGTGTATGACAAAGGACAGGTAACTAGACTTGGATCTTCATCCATTCATTTGAAGCTGAATTCCTGGATAGGGCACTACCATTGTATTTGTCTCACTTTAAGGTTAATGATGAAAAATGTCTCTGCCTGCTTTTACAGTGAACTTGAGTCTGTCTACATACATGACACGCAGCTTCACCAACGGTGCGAGCCGTCCTGTTGCTTTGGGCATTGCAGGAAAGGATCTCTACCTGTCCTGCTCAGAGTCTGATGGCAAACCTGTCTTACAGCTGGAGGTAAATACATACTTTTAATAACTATGAAATTATTAACTGTCCAATGTGGAGTAATTACATTAACTTTAAATCTACCATGGAGCAGGCTGACCTGATTCAAGAAAGAAGTTTATTGTGTTTTTTTTTTTTCAGTTTTTTCTGCCTGGACACACATATTTGTCCTCTTTGTAACTTGATGAGTAAGTAACTCATTGCTTACAGTTGTTAATTTTCCATCCTCTTTCAGAAGGTCATGAGCACAGAGATGCTGAAGGAAATTGATGCACAGGGAGACATGGTGCGCTTTCTGTTCCTGAGGAAAGACAGTGGATTTTCCTCAACAACCTTTGAGTCGCTCAAGTTCCGAGGATGGTTCATCAGCACAGCAGTGGAGAACAGAATGCCTGTGCAGATGTGCCACAAGGAGGACGATACGCGCATCACCTGCTTCACCATCAAGCAGCTCTGATGTCCTCAAGCTCCAGCAGCACCCTCTGGGCTGGTTAAAGTCATGTTTTAATTGTATGTACCAAGTACAGATACCAAATTTGGATGTATTTACATTATTTATTAATGTAGTGTGACACACTTGAGTCTGTCTCAAATCTTAGTCTGCCACCAGGTGGTGCTCTTTAGTCTCCTCTGTCATCTTTGTTCATGCAAGATTTAAAATCCGTGAGCATTCCAAGAAAGTATCAGAGAGGCATTATGTTTCAAAAGTCCCCCAAGACACTTGAATTGTAAATCAACATTCTTGTATGCTTCACAAAGTAATTTTTTTAATAAACTATTTATATTATTTATTGATTCAACATATTTTGGAAAAAAGTGTATCTTTCTTGTGAAAAGTGAATGTAATTTATTTTAAGTTTTTAATAATAAATTGTTTTTGATGTTTCATTACGTGTTCAGATAATTTCTTAAAATGAATGATTTGAAGACCATTTATTGATTCTAAATGGGTTCTGCAACAAGATGGTGATCAAAAGCAAACAGGTCTACATCAGAATTGTTGAAGATTGTTGAAGTCTAAAATTGAGACCCCATTGAAACATTGTGCAAGGACCTAAAACAAGCAGATCATGCTGAAATTCCAATGAGTGTGACTGAGGGGAAGAAATTCTGCATGCAGAAGTTGGCAGAAATTCCTCCGTGGTGCTTTGAGGTATGAATCAGTAAGCTCAAGAAGTTTTTGGTTTCAGCCATTTGCACTATAAATATTAAAATGCTGAAGATCTCAATTTGTGATTAGCATTACGTTTTTGCTGGATTGATATGTTTCAGACTGAAATTTTTTTTACAATAATCTGGATCAAAATAATCACACACAATTAGATGTCATAAAATAATGTATTATTAAACAGAAAAGTATTACACTCACTTTTAATAAGAACACAGCGGTACTCTGTCCATAATAAGTTATAATCGATGAATAATGTAAATAGTAAATAAATAAAACACACATACTGTCATTTATACAGTAGAAATGTAAGTGTCTTGGGGATCATGTCATACTTAAACTCCCATAGTGTCTTGGAATATGTAAAGATTATAAATCTTCTATACACAATGATGGTGAAAGAGACAACAAAGAACTACCCAGTGGCAGACTCAGATATGAGGCAGACTCAGAGGTGTCACACCACATAAATAAATATCATTTAAATACATCCAAATGTCTGTACTTGGTACATACAATTAAAACATGATTTAAACCCGCCCAGAGGGTGTTGCTGAATGCCTGAATGAAAATCCCCTGGTTCAAAACTGTGTCACACAGCACCAATGGTTGATACTACCATATTTTGTGTCCTGGTGGTCAGAAAAGCTACAAACCCTAAAACAACATTACATTACATTTCGGGCCTATGCAGGGATATGCAGGTATCTCTTGCCCTGACTTGGGTCATTGCTAGGAATCCTAAGCCCTGTAAAGAGTTATGATGATAACATTGATGGACATTTTGAAAGGCTCTTGGCCAATGCTGGACCTTTGCCATTCAGGGCTCTCTGTGTTATGGCCCCATGACTGCAGTTACATGCATTGCCCACCAGGTAATGAGATGAATTTTTAAATGCAGAAGCTTTTGATTGGACATCTAATTTTTTGGGGTCCAAGCAGCAAAGCTGCTGGAACCCTAATGTGTTTGTTCTGGTTTTTTTAATTCTTTTTTTTTCTGCCCTAAAAGTGTTTGCATAGCCAAAACTATAGAAGCTACAGCTACCAAACCTGGTGGATAGGTTTCTATATCCACCCACTACTCAGGTTAAAAGAATTAGCCTGGTTGGCCTGATGGTGGCGCTATAGAGAGCCACAATACATTTCGGCCTGTAACTCTTGAACCGTTTGGGATAGAATCAAAATTCTTTTTTTCTCTGGCTCACGCTGAACAAAAAAGCCTCTTGGACCAAATTGATGCGTCATGATAGATTTTCCGCCATTTTGAATTTTTTTTTGAATTATGAAAATGTTTTAAAATTTTTCACAGGCCACAAATTTTGTCCAATCTTCCCCAAAATTTGCACAGATGATCTTTAGACCAAGCCTCACAAAAGTTATCAGATGTATTTTTGATCGTCACGACCATTTGTCTGTTACATCCAATTGAAACTGGCGGCAAAGCCACCAAACAGGAAGTGAGGTCATATCTCCTGAATGCAATGTCCAATCATCACCACACTTGGCAGGACTCATCTACAGGCTACTACAATCAAGCTTACCAAATTTGGTGTAAATCCATCCATAGGTGGCGCTTTAGCACTCAAATGTTCATAACTCCTCAACCCATTGTCCGATCAACTTCAAACTTAACTTCAAACTGACTCTTAACCGCTGGACTGTTTGGACCCCGTTGATCGCCGCTTGCGGCTATATATTTTTTCCTTTTTTGCTTGGATCAGAATAATCCAATCTTGTTTTTACAAACAACTGTATCAAAACCAATCAGCCCCAAGGATCTTAGATCGCAATAATTCTTATTAATATAATTCACATTCTGATGAGAGGTTTTGACAAACTGGCCCCAGTATGCCTGAATCATGACATGCAAAGGTGCAAAGGCAATTGAAAGGGTACATTGAACATGTTAAGAATTAAATATGGTCAATGAATCATTCAGTTTGAATTATTTGAAAACACAATTAGATTTCAGGAAATAATTTATTATTATTCAGACAAGAATCACTCTCACTTTTCACAATAACACAGCAGTACTCTGTCCAAAATACATGAAGCTCAATAAATAGTATAAATAGTAAAAAAATAAAATAAAATAATGTAAATTCATAATTTAAGTGTCTTGGGAACATTTCACACATAAAGTCTCAGCCATAGTGTCTTGGAATATATAAAGATTATAAATTTTCCATAAACAAAGATGGTGAAAGAGACTACAAAGAACCACCCATTACATTACATTGTAATAGCAGACTCAGATTTGAGACAGACTTACAGGTGTAACACCACATAAATAAATAATATATTATATAAATACATCCAAATTCGGTATCTGTACTTGGTACATACAATTAAAACATGACTTTAACCAGCCCAGAGGGTGCTGCTGGAGCTTGTGGAGATCAGAGCTGCTTGATGGTGAAGCAGGTGATGCGCGTATCGTCCTCCTTGTGGCACATCTGCACGGGCATTCTGTTCTCCACTGCTGTGCTGATGAACCATCCTCGGAACTTGAGTGACTCAAAGGTTGTTGAGGAAAATCCACTGTCTTTCCTCAGGAACAGAAAGCGCACCATGTCTCCCTGTGCATCAATTTCCTTCAGCATCTCCTTGCCAGTGATCTCCTGAAAGAGGATGGAAAATCAACAACTGTGAGCAATGACTAACTTACTCACCGAGTTACAAAGAGGACAGATATCAAGGTGTCAGGGTGAACATGTTACAAAAAACCTTTTCCTCAATAGATCAAAATATTTCAAGGTAATCAAAGTAACTTTGATTAGATCACATTGGAAAATAACTTTACAAACTGTACTGACCTCCAGCTGTAAGACAGGGTTGCCATCAGACTCTGAGCAGGACAGGTAGAGATCCTTTCCTGCAATGCCCAAAGCAACAGGACGGCTCGCACCGTCGGTGAAGCTGCGTGTCATATATGTAGACAGACTCAAGTTCACTGGGAAGGCAGAGAGGAACATTTTAAGATTTTTGCATTTGCATGCACAGACTTACGGTGTTTCATTTTCTAACATAATTTTTTTAACAAATGCATTTTTACAGGTATTTATTTAGTGAAGCAATTCAAGTGAATGACTTTGCAGAAAAATACTATCTCAGTGCCGCACCTGAGAATTCAACCTCTAAATTACAAGCCCAGTTCACTATCTTCTATACTACACTATCAATGAACATTTCCATAAATCCACAATCACCTCAGGAATACTCTTATGTTGGCCATCTACTATCATACCACTAACTGTTAGGAAATGTTGCCCTCTGGAGAAACATAGCAGGTTGGATGTTTGCATTTAACTACAGAGGTATCTCTGCAGTTTTGCACCCACGTGGCTTGGCTTACCTTTGAGGTCCATGTTGCTTCCCTGCAGCATCACTGCCTGTAGCTGCAGAGGCCATTGGTTCAGCACCCAGCTCTTCTGTTGCTCGTCACACACACTGCACCCCACTGTAGTTCTGCTCCTGAACACACTGGCCCTGCTCTCTACGGCACTCACGAAGTGTGATGGTACACGCTCTGTGAGAGAATCAGCAGGGGCAAAACATTTAGGCATTTAGTGACCTATGGACCTAACATTTCCACTCACTGTAAAAGTATATGAATTGTCAGTAAAACTCGACAGCCTCTGATTTAGAAGCTGCCCATTCAAGCCAACAACATAATTCAAAAAAGCAGACCAGCTTACCTTCCAGCACGTTCTCCAGCATGATGTTGAGCAGGTCATCATCGCTGAACTCCATGCCCACAGGAGTGTGATTGTGCTTCATCCTCTGCAGCATAACGATGAGGTTGGCCACTTGGCGCAGACTGTGGGGATGCTGGGTTACCTCCAGCTGCAGCCCTTCGTGGAGGTCACAGCGGGGGGCCTTTTCAGGGAAAGGAGAACAGTTATAATGTGTAAATGTGCCTGCCTTAAGTACACAGAGTCACCCTTTTCAACAGTCGTACAAATATACTGGGTGGATTCACAGAAGTGTAACTCTTTTTGGTCAATTGGAAATAACATCCCCTAAAAATCACACTCACTAATCATGTTTTCATTCATTTATGTGAGTATTATCCCTCACTTCAAAGTCCTTTATAGACCTTTAAAGACTATGTAAAGTAGGACAGTTGATTTGGTTAAGTGGGACATTAAATTTCAGAATATCTAGGCTCTAAATTGTCATAATTTACAAAAAAAAAAATGTAAATATGAATAAACTTGTATAGGGTTGACACCCTAATCATTTATCATCTTTATTTTTATAAAGGACCGATGTCATTTAAGGACCGAATCATTTAAGACTTGATTCCTTTATTGGTTGCTTATATTTAAAGCGCCATAAGCCTAGAATCTTATTTGTCCCAATTTATCTGATGTCCCACTTTTGCTTACCCATTTACCACAGGTTAGTTGTATCAATTTACATTCTAGCTGCTAGAGCTAACCTTTGTGTGGCTTTATTTTGTCAGTCGTAGGCGTGAAAACGCGTCGTGGTTTACTTTTTTTTTAGAGTAAATACAAACGACAGAATAAACTTCACAATCCAGTTTCGGGCTGTTGTGCTTACCTTTTCAAAATCCATGCAAGCAGCCATGTTATCCTTTCTGTTAAGCTGTAGAAGGTACAAAATAATGATATTTATTAATAATCAATATAAGGACATATGCATTGAAACAAAACTAAGAGCAATTCAAATGAAGGCAACTCCAAAAGCCACCGTGATGCTTGGGAAAAGAGAAAATACCTACTGTTTCCTGTATGTAGAAGTGGTTCTCCTCAGTCTGTTAGAAGTCCTTCCGTTGGATTGAGCTGAAAGCGATCTGCTGGAGGCGCGACGCCTGCTCATATTTATACAGGGAAATCCGGCATTTCATAATAGGCTTTAGGTTTAAACAGCGTTCAACCGCAACATCCGGAAACCCGATGGAAATTTTACGGCTCGTAGACATCGAAGTAAGCAAAATGTCGTCTAAAACACAGCTGAAACACCTGATGTCTGACATCCAAAAGACGACTAAAGGGAAAGAAGAAAGTTGTACAAGTCTTTTCTATATTAGTGCGCAATTTGAAGACGTTGTGGAAGTACAGATGTCCGGAGTGCTGTTGGCTAAACTTGTAAATATTAAGCATTTTATACCACATATGTCACAAGGTACCAACTTGTTAGAAGAAAAAAACGTTCTCATTTATTTATTTGTTTGTTTGTTTATTACTTACTTACTTACATGTAGGCTACTTGGCCCATTTCGTATACGCACTGTGCAAAGGCGTCTGTACAGATGGGCCTGTAGCTGACCTATTATGTACAGTACTTCTTATTTATTGGTTTACTCATTTACGTTTTTATTCTCTTTTTTGTGCATGTTTTTTATGTGCGGGATAGGAGCATTGAGGTTCAAATCGCCCTCTCTATGGCCAGGGAGGGGCAGAACAGAAAGGCACTTTGTAGAATATCTAGATTTTCGTAAGGGGCTAGCCATTTTTTCTCTATTTAGCCACCTTTCACCTTCTTTGTTGTAATGTAATCTGTATGTGTTTAATGCTTTGGATTCTTGTTCTCTCTGACTGTACTGTCTTTGAAATATATCAGTGCATTATATAAACAATAATATTAAAATATTGCTATTAAGCATGTTATAGAAGTTCATACGACGTAACAAAGTAGTCCGACGTTGATCAGCACGTCCGTAGATAGGAACCACCTCTAATAAATGAACGCCCGGATCGCTCGGAAAGAATAGGTCTATTAACTCTCAGATTCAATCACTGATTGTGACTCTCACAGTTTGTGGCTCAAAATCTGATGATAAGGCCCATACAGGTCAGCATGGTTGCTCTTCACTCGTTCGTTCGCTCGCTCGTTCATCCATTCGTTCATTTATTTTGACCTGCTGAACAATTTTATCGGTAAATCCCAGGAAACTCATTATCAATGAAAGCTGTCTAAGCTGTCACGTGAACGCATGTGGTTATAACTACCATTCCTTAGACTGGAGTGTGGAGTGTACGCATGAACTTCAACGAACCTTTCTTGGATGAGTAAATCAGCATTTTTTTAATGTCCTCATTTTGTGTAAACTAGAGTGGAGTCATAGGACTTTAAGGGAGGCAACAACAGAGCCATTTGCAAATGTGTGAATCTCCACTGTGCGAACTTGCCTTCAAAATAAGCTCATTAAGTGAATCATACTATTGAATTTAGGAAGAAAGGACTTCCCTTTGTGTGGCCACACATTTCTGTCCATGTAATTCTTTAATGTCTGACTGAGGAAATAGCTCTGGAGAGGAACAAAATGATGGAACTGGTTCCAATTTTACTGTATATTAGATCAAAACATGCATTCAGATCTCAGTACCGCCATGACCTGTGTTGTACTGTCAGCTGTGGATGTGGGTATGCCGTCTGAGAGGGATGGCATACTATTGTATAAATGGTAGTAAAATTAAAAGTGGGTGTAATGTACATCCTCATAAGTTTAGGTAGATGTACTCTATATATGAGTATATATACTTGACAACACCACTCGCTATGACAAAATATCACATTCTGTTAAAAAAAAAATATTAAGATGGGTGGGGGAGGCCCTCTGAGTGGCTTGTGGGATAAATTGCTGCCTACAGGTCCTGAGGTCGGGCGCTCAATTCCCGGCCTCGCCATTCCCGGCCATGGCCAGAGGTCCCATTGGCGAGGCAACAATTGGCCAGCCTCGCCAGGGTTCGATACGGGTGAGGTCAGCCCAACCCCCGTTGGCCTCATCACAATAGCACTCCCCTTGTCATGCTTGGGCGCCTGCGGCGGCACAAACCGACTGTATGCTGGCTACATCCTCCTCCGACGTCATAGGTAGCGTGCGGTTGGTGGTGCGGCCACACCATGAAAAAAAGCAAGAGCATCGTGACGTGAATCGGAGGAGTCACATGCACGACTTCTCCTCCCACAGCTGTCAGGGCAGGTGCTGCAGTGAGGTCAACAAGTTCGGTTGAACATTCGGATCTTCTTCAATGGGACTGAAATGGGAGGGTCTCTATAATGCCAGAAGTTGTTATCTTCATTCAAAGTCATCATATGTATTTGAATTCTTACTCAATAATAAATTGAGCTGAATCAAAAGAGAAAATAAAATTAAATGGCTGGTGATGCTTATCCTCCTGCTCACTGTAAAGCCCACTTTGCATTTTTATATGATTATGCACAGTATGTGATGACAAGAAGCTGAGAAAGAATATCTAGCTGCATAAATACATTTTGTCTAAAATAATTTCAGAAATAACTACACTGTAGTTAAATAAAAAATCAGTGGAAATATGATTTAACATTACAGTGGACAGCCTTTGTGAATTCCAATTATAGTTTCTGTTAACAGTGTTTAAATAGTGGAAATAAATTTGAGAACATCAAGGAGTTGATGTTACCCCATTCAATAAACTGAAAGTTTCCTTGTTTACTCAAGAGTTTAAGCTTTGATAGGTTTAGACTCAAGACAGCGATAGCAACATATCGGTAAATCTCACCAGGAGCTTGGTTAGTTTAGTTGAGCTGCAACAAGTTATCAAGCACAAGGTGCTCCAGAAAGTTGATGCATTTCTACTTAATGTTGTCATAGAACCTTATCATGTATCAGACACATACGTGCACTGCAAAAACACATAGACAGTCTATTGAGCGGAAAGATGTCAGACAGTTCTTGCGAAAATAATTGACGTGTGATGATTTACTAATGACCTAAATTGTGAAATGTAATATATGACAGTCATTACTCCCTGAATAACCAGTTACATTTACAATTAGGCATTTCGCAGACGCTGTTATCCAGCACGACTTTCAAAAGTGCATACGATGAACGAAAAAAGCTGAGGTAATTACTTGTTTATTACCTCAGGTGTCAAACTGCTTTCAAAAGTTGTCATGTGAGTTTGAGCATATACTGAGGTAGAGGAGATGATTATCAGTGTTCAGCATTAGATGGAACCAGGTGCAAGGTTAAACAGGTGCGTTTTAAGTTTGTGGTGGAAGGTGGTGAGCGAATCCGCTGTCCTGATAGTGAACAGGCAGTTCATTCCACCCAGCTGGGGTCAGAGTGGAAAAGAGGCGTGGCTGAGAAGAGGTAGCCTGAAAACCAGAGGATGTGGAATCCAGGTGTGTAAGGTGTGATGATAGATTGTTAACAGGAGGGTGCAGTTCTGCTTGCTGCCCTGTAGGCAAGGACCAGGGATCTGAATTGTATCCTTGCAGCTATAAGAAGCCAGTGGAGGGAGACGAGGAGGGGCATGACGTGAATATTTTGGGTGATTATATACCCAAGCGGTATATAATCGAGCGGCAGCGTTCTGAATGAGTTTGATTGGCTCAACGGCATAAGCTGGGAGACAAGCCAGGAACGAGCTGCAGTAGTCCAGGCTGGACAGCACAATGGCCTGGACAATGAGCTGGGTAACACGCTAGGAGAGGAACGGAAAGATTTTGCAGAGACTGTAAAGAGAGAAGCGACATGACAGAACAACAGAACCGATATGGTCAAGTAAGACAAGTCCTTCTTTAAAGTAACCTCAAGGTTTTTTGCAGTTGGGATTAAAGAGACATTTGGTATAGGAAGGGTGATTGAGAGATCCTTCAGTGGAGAGGGTGGAGCCAGGAAGTACAGAAGTTCAGTTTTGGAGAGATGTAGTCTGTGATGACGGCTAGTCATCCAAGCAGAGACATCAGCTAGACAGTCTTCAATGCATTCTGTAGCATCCATCTCCGTGGGTGGAAAGCAGAGACAGTTGCACACCATCTTCATAGCAGTGGAAGGATTAAGTGGGATAAGATAATGGAGCCCAAGCAATTAGTGTAGATGGAAAACAGTAGAGGAACAATGACTGAACCTTGAGAGACTCCAGTTGTGAGGCCAAGTGATTTTGAGATAGCCACGCCAGCTTTCTTCATATGAGCAGTCAGTGGGACAGGAAACAAACCATTTATAGGCGGATCCTGAGATCCCCATGTCTGCCAGCGTTTTTAAAAGGACCTCATGATCAACTGTATCAAAAGCAGCTGAGAGATCAAGTAGGACTAAGACTGAGGATGGGGATGCAGATTTTGCCATCCTGAGAGCCTCTGCTACTGTAGAGGAGGGCAGTCTCAGTTGAGTGGTTGGCTTTGAAGCCTGAGTGAAAATCCCCTAGCTCAAAACTGCGTCACACAGCACCAATGGCACAGCACAACTATAGTTTTGACAAACTGGCCCCAGTATGCCTGAATCATGACATGCAAAGGTGCAAAGGCAATTGAAAGGGTACATTGAACATGTTAAGAATTAAATATGGTCAAAGAATCATTCAGTTTGAATTATTTGAAAACACAATTAGATTTCACTAAATAATTTATTATTATTCAGACAAGCATCACACTCACTTTTCACAATAACACAGCAGCACTCTGTCCAAAATACATGAAGCTCAATAAATAGTATAAATAGTAAAAAAAAATAAATAATGTAAATTCATAATTTAAGTGTCTTGGGAACATTTCACACATAAAGTCTCAGCCAGAGTGTCTTGGAATATGTATAGATTATAATTTTTCCATAAACAAAGACGGTGAAAGAGACTACAAACAACCACCCAGTGGCAGACTTGGATTAGAGACAGACTCAAAGGTGTCACACCACATAAATAAATAATATATTATATAAATACATCCAAATTCGGTATCTGTACTTGGTACATACAATCAAAACATGACTTTAACCAGCCCAGAGGGTGCTGCTGGAGCTGGAGGAGATCAGAGCTGCTTGATGGTGAAGCAGGTGATGCGGGTATCGTCCTCCTTGTGGCACATCTGCACGGGCATTCTGTTCTCCACAGCTGTGCTGATGAACCATCCTCGGAACTTGAGCGACTCAAAGGTTGTTGAGGAAAATCCACTGTCTTTCCTCAGGAACAGAAAGCGCACCATGTCTCCCTGTGCATCAATTTCCTTCAGCATCTCTTTGCCAGTAATCTCCTGAAAGAGGATGGAAAATCAACAACTGTGAGCAGTGAGTTACTTACTCACCGAGTTACAAAGAGGACAGATATCAAGGTGTCAGGGTGAACATGTTACAAAAAACCTTTTCCTCAATAGATCAAAATATTTCAAGGTAATCAAAGTAACTTTGATTAGATCACATTGGAAAATAACTTTACAAACTGTACTGACCTCCAGCTGTAAGACAGGTTTGCCATCAGACTCTGAGCAGGACAAGTAGAGATCCTTTCCTGCAATGCCCAAAGCAACAGGACGGCTCGCACCGTCGGTGAAGCTGCGTGCCATATATGTAGACAGACTCAAGTTCACTGCGAAGGCAGAGAGGAACATTTTAAGATTTTTGCATTTGCATGCACAGACTTATGGTGTTTCATTTTCTAACATAATTTTTTTAACAAATGCATTTTTACAGGTATTTATTTAGTGAAGCAATTCAAGTGAATGACTTTGCAGAAAAATACTATCTCAGTGCCGCACCTGAGAATTCAACCTCTAAATTACAAGCCCAGTTCACTATCTTCTATACTACACTATCAATGAACATTTCCATAAATCCACAATCACCTCAGGAATACTCTTATGTTGGCCATCTACTATCATACCACTAACTGTTAGGAAATGTTGCCCTCTGGAGAAACATAGCAGGTTGGATGTTTGCATTTAACTACAGAGGTATCTCTGCAGTTTTGCACCCACGTGGCTTGGCTTACCTTTGAGGTCCATGTTGCTTCCCTGCAGCATCACTGCCTGTAGCTGCAGAGGCCATTGGTTCAGCACCCAGCTCTTCTGCTGCTCGTCACACACACTGCACCCCACTGTAGTTCTGCTCCTGAACACACTGGCCCTGCTCTCTACGTCACTCACGAAGTGTGATGGTACACGCTCTGTGAGAGAATCAGCAGGGGCAAAACATTTAGGCATTTAGTGACCTATGGACCTAACATTTCCACTCACTGTAAAAGTATATGAATTGTCAGTAAAAGTCGACAGCCTCTGATTTAGAAGCTGCCCATTCAAGCCAACAACATAATGCAAAAAAGCAGACAAGCCTACCTTCCAGCACGTTCTCCAGCATGATGTTGAGCAGGTCATCATCGCTGAACTCCGTACCCACAGGAGTGTGATTGTGCTTCATCCTCTGCAGCATAACGATGAGGTTGGCCACTTGGCGCAGACTGTGGGGATGCTGGGTTACCTCCAGCTGCAGCCCTTCGTGGAGGTCACAGCGGGGGGCCTTTTCAGGGAAAGGGAAAACAGAGGTTACTCATCTGAGGAGAGCGGTCATAATGTGTATGTGCCAGCCTCCCATGTACACAGAGTGCAAACAGTTGTGATGTTGCTATAAGTCAACGTAAATACTGTGGGGTCCAAAAGTCTAAGACCACTAGTGGAGACACTTCTTTCAATGATTTTACTCAAAAAATGTTTCATTACAAATTATATCAACAATCTGAGTGAAACTTTGAATCTTTCAAAAATGTATGTGCATTTCCAGAATGGTATGTCCCCCTTTTGCTTTAATGACAGCATGTATTGGGGTTGGCATGGACTCCACAAGTTTGTGCCAAACCTGATGACCCATGCTATTACGTGGTCTTTAAGTGCACAAATCTTTCATGTCTTTTAAGTGCCCCCATAAACGTTTAATGGGGTCTGACCTTCTGTACAAAGGCATTGACAGGGTCAATGTCACATATATTGTCATAACTTTTCTTTGTGTTAAATGTTTAAAACCAAAATCCTACAACTTTTTGATTATTTCCAGGTTTACATGAAAAAAGTCGAAAAAATGTCCAATGTGGTCTCAGACATTTGGACCCCGCTGTATATTAAAATATTAATATAAATATAGTACTTCAACGGGTCAGTTTTATGCGTTTATAGTCTAGCTTATAGCGGTAAATACAGAATGCATATTTGTCTACTTTTTTAGTTGTAGACGGTACAACGTGTTGTGTATAACCACAAATGACAGAATAAACAACACAATCCAGTTTTAGATTGTTACAGTTTTTGTACATACCTTTTCAAAATCCCTGCATGCTGCCTTGAATTCCATGATGTCCGTTTCCTTAAAGAATAGAATTAGAATTATAGAATTAGCTCATTGTGTTCAAAATAAATATAATACATGTGACAAAATATTAAAACGAAACAAGAAAAGAGTTAAATTAAGAAAACTCCGAAAGCCACAATGATCACTGCCTGGACATGAAAAACACTGCCAAGTACCTACTTTTTTTGTATGTAGAAGTGGTCCTCTTTTGCTTCTGTCTTTAGTCCTTTGGTGGCTTGTGTCAAAAGCGATCTGCTAGACGTTGGGAGCGCACCGACATTTATTGACAGCACTTGAAGGGAAATTCCCGCAATTTCATAATCGGTTGGGTCTACACGGACTGACACACAAGAGGTATATCCTGTTATGATTAACGACAACTTTTTCAACGACAAAATGAATGGAAAAATTTTACGACTCAAAGACATATGAACTAACAATTGAGCGTTCACATTATGTGAAGAGTAGCCCAGTAGATTATAGCCTACTCCACTCTTCAAGAATATCCCTATATAATCGTTAAGTTTCACATATTTTACAGCGAAATTACTCCTTCTCACGCTACATATGCTGCAACTAGAGACACCACATAGTATAAATTAAAACTTTACTTTGCAAAGAATCCACTGGTGTGCTTGCTTTAGAGTGCCCTTCCAGCTGAGAAAACGTGATGATATTTTTACATGTTCAACCCATAGAGGTAAATAGGAAAAAATAAAAAGCGTTAAAATCTTGGCTAAACTATGGTGGAATCAAGAAACCTCCAAGGGAGGCCACAAAAGACGAATTTTACAAATGAAATTTCCATTGCAAACCAGTCTTGAAAGGCTAACTATGTAAGATTTTATTTTAGGAAGGACGGATTTCAGAGTCCAATTCTGTTTTGAGAGTCCAATTCAGTGGAATAATCTGCACATGAATATGACTGAGTATTAATTATAGTTTCAGTTTCATCATTTAATCATTTGAATTGTAATGCTTTTGACACCATTTCGCTTATTTGAGTTGATTTCAGGTAAAAGAACCATTCTATCACTCTCACCCTCGTTTCCCATCACTTTATTCTGCTTGTTTTACATAGAGAAACAAGAGGCAGAAATAAGAACCTCCTCTGCAAATTTATAACCTGGAAGAGGATAAATAAATGGAAGTTTTCTTCAAACTACAATTGCCTTTCTTTAAAATAAACTCTTCCTCAAACAAATCTAACTGTCAAGCATTTTTTTCTGCAATATTTGGTTAAATAGTTGTAAAATGTTTCTGTGTAAGAATTTCTGTCATATCCTGTCCTCCTTTGTTTTCAGTCATAAAATTACCTGATGACACAGTTGCATCACACCAACTGTTTCCTGTTCCAACTGTATGTACAACATGTCCTTCTGTTTCTGCCAGTCCAATTTGTACCCAGGTGAAACTACCAATACAGAATGATCATGCACAACATTGTATTATACCAGTCTTGATTTGATCTCTGAAGTGATAAAATATATTTATAATGACATCTAAAATGAATGAATGTTTGGATAGATTAACACTGTTTGACACTGTGTTTCTCATTTCCCATGATGCTCTGCTCTTTGTATACCTTTCTCTCTCCCTCATTCAGCCGGGCTGTGATTTGGGCGTGTTCCTTCAACCATATCCTGAAGGTTGGGAATTCCAAGTTTCATGTTGTCATGTCAAGGAAGTGTGGCATACACGTCACAGATGGAGAAAGAGGTTTAACAAAGCAGTAAAACCAGAGACGCAACATCACACCCAGCTATTGTGGCTTATGATGTGAAAAGTACCACCTGCTTCACACCTGGATAACTGTGAGGCCACATACGAACATAATTTCCTGTTTGAAGATTCAGTGATTCAGTTAAATGCATGGCATGAGTGATTTTACAACATCAGACAAGTGAGAGCACAATGTTTTGTATAAACATACAGTATATTGTAATATTGAAAAATGAAAAAAAAAAAAAAAAAAAAAAAAAAAAAACAACACTCTGAATTTAACTAATCATTTTGTGTTTTTTTTTCTGCAGAGAATGCAATATTTTTATTGGTTCTGACAAACTGGGGACTGAATAAATGTGCCGTATTCATAAGTCACAGATGACCGCATCCTCTCATTCTTATTGTGCAGTGTGACATAAGATTTCATATCTAGAGGTAACATTTTTAATAGATTATTTTATGGATGGATAGTTGAAATTAATGAATAAAAATGAATAGATTAATAAAAAAAAGAAGGTGAAGAGAAAACAACATTAATTGATCAAGGCCCCAGTCCAGCCACAGCAGGAACACCACTGCTGTTGGGCCCTTGAGCAAGTCCCTTAACCCCACATTGCTCCCAGGGGAGACTGGCCCTTGGTTAGCTCAATCAACTGTAAGTCGCTTTGGATAAAAAGCGTCAGCTAAATGACTGTAAAAAAAAAAAAAAAAAAAAAAAACTCAAAAGATTTTAGAGTGAGTTTGTCTGTAACTTGCTGCCTGCTTCCCTATTAAGCTTCATGTGATTCAGAGGATACTTCCTGCTTGGCAGTCATGTACTTTCCTGAACTGACTGAAGTTGCTGCGCTGAGGACAAACGCATGCAAAATTGGGTATTCCGTATGACAATCGGGATACTTAAAAAAAAAAAAAAACAAAACAAAAAAAAAGTTTTCTTGGTGAAATGTGAACACTGTTGAAATTGCACATGTACTTCTGAACCCCTTCAAGAGCTAAAAGCCACAGGGATTTTCATTACAAATTCCTTTGATGGTACTCACAAATCTTAGGTGTGTCAAGACCAGTTTCTACTAAGTCATCAATTGCCTACGGGAAAAAAAATAGGTCTCCAGACTTTGGCATGCGGATGTAGACAGTCCATTATATCCATAGATAGTGCATACCAATACCAGAGCATTTATCTTTCCTATTAACCTTATTTCCCCTTATTTCCAATGTTGCATGCTGGATGGTTTATTGTCCTACTCTCTCTGTCTCATCCACAAATTCTTACAAAGGAGAATACCTGTTCATATTGACAGGGACCCTGACAAACCCAGGTGCCATCCAGAAACTGAGCTGACACAGGTATATCACCCCCTGCTACTCTCTTATACACTCCAATGGACATACTCCTCTACCAACAAACTAAACACTGACCACCGCCCCCCATCACACACACACACACACACACACACACACACACACACACACACACACACACACCCCACTTGACAGCCACATGAAAGCAAGTTTACAAAATTATGCCTATCAGGCGACGTAATTGGGTTTTTGCGGTAGTGCACAGGAAAAGTAGGAGTGCATCACTTCCTGGGTGTGCAGGAGGAAGTAGTTCAGCAGAGGGGAAGCATGAAAACTTTCCCTGAGTGCACAAAAACTCATCATCAGCAGGAATTCCAGAGTAGGTTCTGTTCTTTCAGCCCCGTGAAAAACAGAGAAAAACAAAGCAAGGTTACAGACATCTGGAAGATTTTCATTACAGATGTTAACAATTCCAGTCCCAGATTTCATTGGATTTGAATTCAGTTGTGCTGTAATTTTTAGTCATTTCCTGTTGATTTTTCCCAACTGAGATATACACAGCCCACTAAGCATGGCCTGAAAAGGCTTGTTTAACAAAGATTACAATACATGGGATAGATACAGAGCATTTACAAAAGAAAACTTTGTCAGTAGGTGAATGAGGACATAATATGGGTAGGGTTATTTTAACAAGGTGTAGCACAGGATCTATTACATGATTCAAAGAATGATTTGGGCCAGTTGAAATGTCTCAGTTTTATCGGGGTATATTTGTTGGATGGATATCATTGAACTTCTTCAATGGTAATGGAATATATTTAACAATTTCTCTTTTTTCTTCTTCTTTGATGTAAATTATTTGGCTTAAAAACATTGAATTATTCCGCAGCTGATACTTTTGTGTTACGGCTCACTGGCATACTCAGACGCAGTGCCACTGAGGGGAAACTGATCAGAGATATGAGCAAAGGCACAGCAGTATATTTCACGTTACAGGGAAAAAAAACCGGAGTGGCACACATGAGCGCCGTTCATACCGCCATTTGTGAGAGCATATTATGATATGCTTGATTTCCTCAAAATAACTTCCCCTATTTGTGTTCTCATTTCCTCATCAAGGTAGTAGGAGGGGAGGCACTCTGCCATACTCAGCCAGGAAACGTCTCTGCATTGTGCAGGATTACGTAAACCGGATATGCCACTTGTTTGCCTCTCATCCCAATTCTTACGAAAGAGCAGCGGCGTTCCTTTCATGGTGTAAAGCGGATATGTTGAATAAAAGATTGTCACACGATTAGCCATACCTAATATGGGAGATTCACTAGTTGCAAGTCCCACTGAGATCAAAAAAAGTAACTGGATGTCAATAGCCACTGACTCACAGTAAACACAAAGGCATCCGGGCCGCCCCTCCGCCTCCGTGAGAGTGGAAAAGTACATGCCACCCTGTGACCACAACAAAGACTCCTGCTGCTCATACACAAGTTCACTGTAATTGCCATTACAGTAAATAAGTTATTATGGTCCATTATGTGCTGCACCATTAGGCCAACTTGTTTTCTTCCCATGCATTCTGAATTAATGGTAATTTTACAGTAAAAGCTGGGTATTATTTACCCTTCCCTCACTCCAGGAGCTGTACAGTGCAGGATACAAATGCAAAGCGCAACCAACTGTAAACCAAAAGGCAGTTTTTAAGGGCCGACTGGCTTCACCCCAGTCAAGTTTATTGTATATTTATCACAAGGCACACATGTAGGTATGTAAAGTCAACTCCAGAATGATTGACACTTTGATATACAAAGAACAAGGAAGGCTGTACAAAATAACACAGACAGCTGTATTTTATGTTCTTGCATTTGAGAAAATTGTATTTTTTTCTAATTCTATCGATAAAACAAACTTTGTTTTGTAATAAGCAATAGATTTTTTTCATCTCTCAGAAACAAAGGTGTCATAATTATTGGTGTCCCTAAAATTTCTTTCTAATAAACAAAGTTAAATCTGCTTTATTAACTTAAGTTTGTCTTGGTTTTTTTGTATTTGTTTTTTGGGCACTTTTCACTTGTGTTTGGTGGTGATGTGGGGGTGGGGATGGTGTGCCGCAGGGGGCCTGAGCCAGATGTGAGCCCAGGGCACCGCTGTAATGCCTGGGCCTAGTGTGGCATGTGGTCTGCTGGATGAGCGTCTGGGACACGCCTCATTGGTTTTTTTAAAGGAAGTTGGAGGAACTGTTCTGACGGCTTTCACAACTTCCTGTTTCACTGGGGTAATAAACTGAGGAAACACACTTATCAAAAGTATTTTGTCATGCACCACCAAAGAATCAAAAACAGTATAATCGTTTTTGGCCTTCACAAATCGCATAATGGGTAAAAAGTTTATAAAATCTTATAATTTTTATAATACACCACTTATACGCCACTGGGTCAATACATCTCCATATCAATGACTAGAGGCCACAGCCATGCCAACACACCATCTGTAATGGTTGTCAAAGGGAGGTCAAAGGAAGCAAACAAACTGAAGCACCTACTAGCTAAATTTGCCAAAAGCCAGCAGCACTTTGAAACCATTCCCTGTAGTTAGATGAGACCTAAACCAACAAGGAATGCAACGGACTTACAAGTCTGATCTACTATGTGATTGGAAACCGGTGGTCTGAATTGAAGAAGGCAGGCCATAAAGTGTAGACCTAAAGACATCAATGCTCTTTAAAGGTTCTGCACTGTGGTATGGTCAAAGATTCATTCCCATATATTCTCCTTCCATCAAAAAGCATCACAGGAAAAGGAAAAGTACTTTATTCTTGTCAGGGGAAGGGACAAGTACTAAACAAAGTACTAAAAACAGAGGTGCCGGAAATCTGGACACCTATGTAATCAGAAAAGGAGGATTTTGCATTAAAAACACTTTTTTGGAACAGATGTAATGGAGTAAAATGAAAAAGAATTTCCAATGCTTGAGTCTCCCATTGTGTATGTTGTTTATGTTGTACTGCCTTCTTTGTTCATCTTCATCAAGTTCATCTTCATTATATCAAATTATATGAAATGTAAATTATATGTAACATATACATGTCAGCAACATGAATAACAATGAGCACAGCATGAGCAAAGAAAGGCATCAGACATCAAAATAAGTAACACTGTAAGACTGACATCCACAAATGAAACAGGACAATTTGTTCATTTAAATAGAGAAATATATCTCGGGTTTATTAATAACTTTTCTCTTCTTCAAAACTTGTTAAGACAGTAATTAAAAAACAGTATGTACACATTATTTTAATTTAAGCATGCCAGAGGCTATGGAGGATAGTACATTTACCCATTCAAACATAAGTCTACCCCCCACTTCCCCCTCCCCCCAAAAGACAGTAAATAAAAAGATTGCTTTTCACAACTGGACACAGTGTTTTGAAGTACAAAAAGTAATCGTTCAGAACCCCTGCGTACCCAAATCCCCCAACAATCTGAAATACAATAAAAACAAAATGCTGTATCTTTATTTGACATTATGGAGTCTGGTGGCTGGACATCAAGTCCCACCCTAAAAACCCAAACAGATAAAAAACAAAGGGAAAAAAGAAAGCGACTGTAACTTTACTGACTGAAAAGGGGGATTCTTCCATGTTTTTTGGAAAAAGGAGATAAAAAAAAACAGAAGAAAGCACAACAAAATCAATGGAACGTGGAAAAGCACACTGCTTCTTGTTTCAGTCACATCCTGAGAGGTTAAGTGTCACATGGGGTCAGCAATCAGAGCTTAAAGGACCCACCTGTACATCACAAGGCGGTGTTGCAGTAAAACACGCCAGAGTGGAAACAGTTGCAGGTGTTGGAACTGCGGAGTTGGAACTGTTGCAGGTGTTGTGGATGTGGACCTAACCTTGCTAAAGTGTGCATTTAAGGGAGAGCCTGTGTCACCTTTGTGTGCCACCCCACCTACCACAGGCTTAAGGAATGCTGGGAAGGAGGCGAGCGTCATCCAGACTACGGTAGATAAGTGAGGCATTGTGTGAGGGAACGCGCTGTGTGGCTCTCCCTGGTTCCCTGCCAGGGCTAACAGAGCAACACAGCTCAGGGAACATCCAAGGGCGAGCGGGACCCGGGTGAGACGTGGGGGGAGTGCAGAGGACTGACCTGAAAAAAAAAATTCAGTGGAACTTTTCTGCACAATGGCAGTCAAAAGGGCACCATCTGAATTCTCTGAGGTGGCACACTGTCTCCCTACCTTTTCCATTCCACTACTCTAAAGCCACATTTCCTTTAACTTCCCATGTTCTTTATGTCAGGTGAAGGAAGGGGGATGAAAATATAGTTCCCAGACGCAGCCCAAGCCTTTGGCAGCAACGCATCGTTTTCACAGCATGAAATCAGCACTCTGGACTGGAGTATCAAATATGGTGAGCACATTATCACCATCATAGTGAAGACATTCTCCCAGATCAGCAAGGGGCACAGTGTCAGCAACAAGAGTGCCATGAGCCACTCACTACACAGTCCAGGAAACAGGAGAGGTATTCACCTAAACAATAAGGGGAATCAACTATCAGCAGTGTCCCAAATTTCAGCCCTCTTTAAAAGCATGACCCAAAACTTCATTTCTGAAACGGATTACACCAAATTAAATTCATTTCTGCTCAGCAAAAGTGAAGATATCCATTGAATTTGGTAGTTCATCGTTAAAGTACATCAGAAAATTTGACAATATACACTGCAACTATGTACTGTATCTGATTTTTAAATCAACAACCTCCTTTCACAATGTTTGGCTGATAAAAAAATAAAAGTCTACGGCCATGTTGCAGCCCGGTAATACCACAGTGAGATCACTAAAATTACATGGTATGGTTGACATTTTCTTTGTGGAATGGTGTTAACAGCACATGGAATTCTTCTAAACCAAGGAGCTGGGCAGGAGCGCCTCTCTGTGGACAATCAGAGTCATTACAACTATGAATGACATCAAACAAGGTACTCAACATGGCTACATCTGTGGAAGGCAAGCTGGGTCCTGTTAGAACAAAGGGCCATGCAGAAATGGTGCATCAACATGTACTGCACACAATTAGAGCATTGCCTCACCCCAACTGAATGCTGTTATGACATTCAGGTCTCTAGGCAGATCTTCTACACCTGAAGTGTGGGTGGATGTGTTCATATATGCAAAAGCACACATCTGGTGTTTAGTGTTCAGTAATCTGATTGGTTTAGTCAAAGCAAGCTAAGTCCAAATTGGAAAATATAAAATGCCCACAAACAGGACTCCATCCCCACCCCACTCAAGAATAAAAAAAAAAAAAAACCCAAATCAAAGAACATAAAATCAGTATGCACATTGAAAAAAAAAAAAAAAAAAAAAAAGTGCTTAGTCGTTCCCCACCAGGAAAGCAAGACTCCAGTTCACTTTCAGGACCAGAATGAACTGCAGGGGAGCTGTGAAATGATGATCCCAGGCCAGCGCAACGCGGCTCAGCTCAGAGCGAGGGAGCCCGCGCCATTTTCCCTTTTCTGCTCAAACAGAACTTAACCTTAACGCCACAGCCGTTCCCCTATGAACCCGTAAGGTCTGCAGCGTCTGGATACTTGGGGAAATAATTGCCATCTGAGAAAATTAAATTACAAAAGAGAGCCCGATCAGGCCGTGAGCAGTGACTCAGTGGAGGAACCAAAAAGACCAATTCGGCTGAGCCTGTGGTAAAATAAAACTCGACGCAGTGAGAATGAATCGGGCGCGAGGGGTTTAGCGTTACGATAAAGGTGGGACTCATCTTTGCACTGGAGTGGGTGCAACTTCCACCCGCACAATGCACAGCTAATCGGTTAACAGGAAAACGCAGGGAGTCTCATCAGGGAAAAACTCATGTGATAAAGGAAGAATATTGAATATTGATAAAACTGAAGATTATAAAATACAGTTGGAATTTACAATGCACAAAAAAATCACAAAAATATACAACTTAAATCTTATGAAAAATAAATACAGTAAATCTTTATTTTGTGCGTGTGTGTCCACGTGTATACACAAGAACACACACACACACACACGCACGCATGCATATATACGCACATCATATGTGTGTATATATACAAATATATACACACTCACCTGCACACATTCTGTATACACATACAAACACACATATACGTGTATAATCTGGAGGCGTTCAGTACTCTGCAAGACCAACAACCAGCCACTGATACACTCCTAAAGATTTTCCACCCCAATAACACACCCACGACCTCCCCCCCTGTTCCCAAAGCAGGGGAAGGTCCACCAGCCATCCAGTTAGAGTTAAATGTTCCCACACATTTCCCAAACGAATGTCGCTCAACAACTACACTCTCCACAGCTGAGATGGCTGTTCTTTCTGCCACTGACGGATCCTTCGCTAGCTTTGGGGAAAATCAGGCCCCTAGACTGCTCTCACCAGAAATAAGTAAGTGCCAGAAAGATAACTTTCAATAAACATTTCACATTCAAACCAGACCCAGACAAACACAAAAGATGTTGGCATGGAGACCCACAAAGAGGGTGGGTGGCTTTTTAAATGCACAACATACATGGAATCAAATAGATTTCCTCCTCTTTCTCCCTCTCTGTATATACATATAGTGCCTTGCAGAAGAATACACCTCCAATTAATGATGCTGTTACATACTGAAAAATTACAAATAATGTAAACAAGTTTGTTTAAATGTACTTCTTTGGTTCAGAACTTTGATGATCAAACATATACACTTGCACACATAACACACATATACACCTACTGTATATGCAGAGAAAGTAGAATGGCAACAAAACCCGCGAACAGAACATATTAACGTGAAGATACTGATTGCACAAATAGTCAGCCTCCTAATTCAGTACTTGAGTGAAATAACCTTTGGCAGAAATGATTTGTATTGGCCATTTTTGAATGAAGCGGATTTCTCTTTGCCCGTTTTTTAAGTGTGGGCTGTGGCCAATATTGAATACCAGAGCCTCTGAGCCTGAAAAACCAGTTGGTCTTGAAACTACAGCAGAGGTCGCCATTAGCAGAGGTCAAAACATTATGCAGCTGAAAATGTTACTGCTTTCTTCAACAGACTCATATATCTGCACATTTTCCAAAACCACATTATGGTTTTATCTTGATCATTTTAGAGCAGCTTTTGTACATTCTAAAATAATATATGTTCTTGTATACTTTATGAACGCAGGTTTATATGGAAAAAAATTTAAGTGGATGAATACTATACTGCAAGGCACTGTGTATATACAAATAACTTACAATTTTATTCACATATAGCTACATTAAAATTCACCATTGTATTGTACTTGTCTGTCCTCTAGCCTAGTACGCGTCCAGAGTTTGTAAGTGGGGTTGGGTGGTCACACATAAGATTATGTCAGGTGATGCTTGTTATCTCTTTGGTCTCCCTGAGTGGTGCAAGTTGCCGTGGCGACAGACAGAGTGAGGAGACAGCAGCATGGAGGGAAAACACACATACGCACACGCAAATATGATGACAAACATCGGCTCTAACAATGGCATCCAATGTGACAAATGAAAACGCTATCCAACAGGAAGTGACTAAAAAGGCATCTGTAACTTTGCCCCCTGACAAAGGTGGTTTTTGGCAGAAATTCTAAATGCCTTGTTTGTATAAAAGTGAGAAAATAAGTTTCTGTATCTGTATAAAAACCACAAACTGTGCCGTCTATAAAATGGTCAAATTACGATGTGAGATTTACATGTCCTAGAGCCAAACTTCCCACAACCCTGGCGCACACACACACACACACACACACACACACACCAGCAGCACCCCACTGATAATTCCCCCCATTATCACTCATGATCAGTCTGCTCTCTCTCTCACTGAGTAGACTCACGGCTCAATTTACCTTGCCTTATTTTACACACACAGACACACACAGACACGCACGCACACACACACACACACACACACACACACACACACACACACACACACACACACACACACACACACACACACACACACACACACACTCATGCATGCCTCTGTTCTCCTGGTGTCTCAATCCCATACCTGCTCCCTGTGCAGGAGTCAGAGAGAGAGATGGGAGTCAGGGTGAGGGTGGGCGCAGGTCAGACCCGTGCGCTGCCTCTCCTCTCCATAGTGCGCTGTGTGGCCTCGGCTCTCGGGACTCTCTCAGGCTGTGGAGTGTCACAGCATCGCAGGTTCAAGTAGAAGACAGGAGCGAGGTGAAGGGGGCCGGGAGGTCCTCCAAACCAATGAGGCCTCCTGTGTCTCTCTGTATGTGTGTGCGCCAGAGTGTGTTAGCGTGTGCATGTGTGTGTGTGGTCCCCGCTGTCCTCCTGACCGCCTCCTGTCAGATGGTGCTCTCCGTGTGGGTGTTGAGGTTGGGCTGATGGGAGGGCAGGCAGTTTTGGTCATTGAGGAGGGAGGTGGTCTCGTCGGGCCCATTCTCTGTGGGCTCCAGGGGTTGAGTGGCAGGGGGCGGGTCCAGTCGCGTGTGCCCACTTTCGGGCGACTGAGGGGTGCTGTCCAGCCGGGACGCCACCAGCCCATTCTGGTACTGTGAGCGTGTTATCTGACAGGAAGAGGGACACAGTTTCACCAGCGGCTACTGAACAGTTTTTAACGCCAAAATATTTATAATATCCACATCCACACCTGGCATGACAGATGGAGCGTGTGCCGTTTTTGCCTCTCATTACACATCAGTCAATCTCTAAAACGTAGCTGCACCATCCTTACTTTTCTAAACAAAGTGTTATATTTCATTAAAAGGTGACAGCAAACAAGCTACAAATAATTTCTCAGGTTAAAGGAAGGCATGGGTGAAAATGAAAAAATTTTTTTTTTTTTTTTTAATCAGAGCTGCTGATGTGTTAAACAGTTAGCCAGTGGAGGCAGAGGCCGTCTTATTCTGCTCCAAGTTCAGGCCTGATGGACCGATAATGACAATTATCAGTATGAAACTTTCTTATGCTCTAATTCAATACACAAAAACAATATCTCAAATCATTTCAAAAAGACATATGGTCAATGATATTAGTATGAGGTAATTGCTGAAGGTCACTAAGAGTACATGTGGGTCTGAGCCCTGAAGTGCTTTTGTAAGTGCCAGTGCTGGAGACAGTGTATGTAATCATACACTCGCCAATTTGACAGATGCTCTTATCCATTAATAATCCAGCTTGTATTATTTTCATGTACAATCCATTCATACAGCTTGATGTTTCAGTGAAGCAATTCAGGTTATGTATAATGCTCAAGGGTCCTTCAGCAGTTACACACTGACTTGGGAACTGAACTAGGCCTTTAAACCATGGTGCCAGTGCTCCCTGGTGTCTGTGCCAGGCCTTACCTTGACATACTGGAGGTCGGACAGCGCACGCACATAGAAGTCAGGTATGTACTGTGGCGAGGGGCTGTTGTTGAGCTGGCTGTTGCTGCCACTGACGGACATGGTCTCGGTGCGGTCAGTGCAGCTGAGGGAGGCTGAGCGGTTCAGACCGCTGATGTGAGAGGGGGAGCGGAACTCTGAAACACAAGACGCATGACGTCAGAGAGTCACACGAGACAAACCACGCACAGACACTACGAGAGAGAGAGAGGTCATAAGGCACAGGCACAGGCACAGGCACAGACACACACACACACACACACACACACACACACACACACACAAAGTAGAAAAAAAGTGCTAACATAGACATGCTCACTCTCTCACACACAAATACAAAAACTCGAGAAAGAGACACACGCTTGCAGACACACACACACACACACACACACACACACACACACAACAGCACAGTAACTATAAAACTAAAAGATTAATAATTATTTGCTTCCAGCTAGAGGACAGATGACATCAGCAAAGTGAAAAGGAGACAGGAACAGGAAATAGGTTAAGATTCTGGATTATTTCAGGATTAACACATAAAGCTTCAGTGGATGATTAGAGTCCTGCAGTTCTGCTAAGTGGTTAAGAGAAGAGTTAATAAAAGCTAGTACATACAGACGGTCAAACACATACCCAATGATTTACTTGATGGCTTAGGCTCACGCTACTGTAAACTGCGCCTGTGAATATTACGATTCACAAGCTCCTTGGGCAGATTTCCCATGAGCGCATCCTGCAAGAGTACTGGTTCCGCACCTTTATTCTTGGATGACAATTGACTTCACAGTCGGCACTGAAAAACTCTATTAAGATGGATGTGCACTGGGAATGTCGTGGATATGGAATGGTCCCTTTACATACAAAATTTAAATGTATGTAAATGAAGGGCATCGATGGCAGGCATGATGTAGCTCCTATCTTGATTATTAGACCCCTACAGCAGAAGCCTCCTCTAATAACCCCCCAACTCACTCTACCTGCCCCCCAACCCCCAACATCAAACTCTTAACTCTGTGCCGTGTTGTGCTGAAATTGCACCCCCATCAAAATCAAGCACCTAACATATCCACTGGGACTAGCGCTTGCGTCGCGCTCACATATGTGCCCCCATGGAGGAACGGGGAGGCAGTTTACGGAGCACACACTGCAAAACAAAACTGCTGTGAAATAGTGGTCCTGTTGCTCTTCCCCACATGCCCCGTTGCTACTCAAGGTTGGCACGGACAGATTTTGGCAGAAGAGCAGAAATCGGGCCTCTCAGCCAGCATTCTTCTCTCATCAGGTGGCTTCTATGTGGAGCTCCTACTTAAATGAGAGAATCCATGGGCGTTCCACCGATGTCTCCTTTTTGAACACAGATTTCAAATAAGCGAACTGGCATGTGAACATCTGCTATTTACTGTGATGTAACCCCAGGAACTTTATCAAATACACGGTTAGTTCTCTTAAACGGGAGTTCTCAGTCTTCAGCCCGGCAGGCTAATCATAGTTCTTGTTGTGAGATGCGACGGGCAAGAGGGCTGTGTTATGATACCCACGACGAGCCTACCCACTTTACATACGCTTTGCAAAATATGAAAACCATCTGCAAAACCCCATGACTCCAAAGGGAAGCAATTCATCCCGTTTGCTCATCTTCTACCCCCCTGTGACCATTAGCGGCCCTATGTTGTCAGAGAAGCCCCGTTAGCTCAGGTTGGTCTTGCCTCTGGGAACAGGGCTGCGCCGGCACCCCCCAGAGGCCGAGTCTGGGACTGCTCAGGAGAAGAGAGGGGGTGGGTGAGAGGGAGTGAGTTAGTACCATGAGGGGATTACATGGTGATGGTGTGGGAGTTTAATTTTTGTGGGGCATTGCGCCCCCTACAGTTAGAGCTACCCACTCTACCTACAGCTGTACTCACAAGTTCCACCATGGAAAGCCCCAATCCAGTGTCACGTACCTCCCTCTTTCTGTGCGGTTCAGCAGTCTTGTGAGGTGTATTGAGTCCCCCTTAGTGGAGTCATATACTCATTAATTGACTCCAGCCAATCACTCTCTGACAGATCGATCTTACTTGGCCTAAGCCTCTTCCAGTCTTTTTTTTTTTTTTTTTTAAAGCTGTTGCCAACATTCTTTCTCCCAGTTTGGCACACCCAATCAAAGTAAAGCTGAATTCATAGCTGCACCTTCTGCTACCAATCCAGGAGAGTGCAGGTGAGCATCCGCTGTCCTCTGAAACGTGCGATATCAGTCACTCCTTTTCACAGTGCTGAGCCTCAGGTAGCACATACAGCTGGGGAAAACGCTTTATGAGAAGCCTGTGTGTGAAGACTGCAGCCTTCTTACTGACCAGAGCAGCGCCACATCAAAATGAGGCATTAATGGATTTATTTCAGCTTTATTTACGCCCTCAAAGCAAGGTCTCATGTACAGCATCACGCTGGGAAAACGAGATGGAGAGGGACGAGAAGTGAGAGTAAACATTAAACTTAACTGGAAAATGGAGGTATGAGGTGGAGGAGCTCTGGGAGGGTCAGCTCTGGTATTTGGCCAGGAAGTGGATGCTGGGCCTCATAAAATCTTAAACTCAGTGCTGAGTCAGGACCTGTTTAATGGCTAGATCGGAAAGCACAACAGCTCCTATGGCGGCATGCTCCATTACAGCACTCAGGGATGGGCTCTTCATTCTGGCCAGAGAGACACCTGGCCCATGCTACCCTTCAGAGTGCGTTTCAGCACACATCTCCGCTTTCTATGAGGGCTTCCACCCAAGTGCTAACCAAGCCAGCTCAGTTCATCCAGTCAGGGAGCTAGCACCCCTGTCACCACATCAGGGAGAGAGTGGATCGGGTGTGTTGGGACATAACAGAGGCATATACATATCCATAACTGTGAGAGGGTACATGGGAAAAAAATATAATGCAAAACCAGAAAACTTTACACTTTAACTGTAAGCACTGACAACATTTAGACTGTTCAGACCTCGCCAGGTACCTCAGAACTGTATTCACCTGAGAAAAACACAGTGGTCGAAAAGTTGTCAGTGCTGATAGGTAAAAATTCAGTGAATCAATTAGGAGCACAACAGAAGTTAATTAAAATTTTGGACTTTAATGTAAGACTAAAGAGCAGCTGTATGACCCGGTCTGTTTGAAAGTTGTTTTCCATGCTGGTGGCGCTCACTGGATTGGGGCTCTTTTGAAGTGGTAAACAGAGACAGCGACTAATCTTCCCACTGGTGTGTCACCCGTGTTAGCTGCCTCCTCCGCCTCCACCTCCCCACCCCACCCAGGCCCCGCACTGCGCCCTCCACCCCACCCCTCCCCACCCCTCCCCCCTCCCCTCCCCCCCCCTCCCATCCCATCCCCTCCCCACCCCTCCCATCCCATCCCCACCCCCCCTCCCATCCCCACCCCACCCCAACCCGGGTTAGCCCACCTAGACCCCAGACATGCCGGAGATTACCTGGAAACCGAGAGAACAGAGAACACCTTTTTAGAGAGAGGTGACGAGGACGAGACGTTGCCACTGAGAAGGGGAGAGAGAGAGGGAGACAGCTAAAGGAGGACAGCCCAGGGGAGGTAAAAAAAAAAAGAAGAGAATAGGGCCAGGAGAAATACAGAGAGCCAGACTTCCAACAGGTTCACATGGACCCACCAAAACAGATATTTCTTCAAGAATCTTTAACAAAAATGATTACATGTATCTATTATGTGTAATAGATATACACTTACAAGTCTTCACACTTACTGTTGAAGTCATTATTCCTACAAAAGATTGTATGCCAAACTGATTCAAGAGAAGCCCACAGAATCAGTTGTTATTGTAATTGTAAACACTACACGTTACATCGATGAGGTTGGTACCAAGCAAACTTTTAACCCCCAAAACCACCAAAAAAAATTCACTATGGGAGAGAGGTGTGCTATTAGAACATCAAAGGACAAATAGTTGAGAGCTGCTGCATGAGGGCTGAGGCTGTGATCCCTGAGATAAACCGAGCTCAGTCAATAGATGTACTGGCAAGAGGCTGAGAATAGCCACCCAAGAGGCCACAGACAGACAGAGACAGACAGATGCAAAGCAGGGCAGCCTGTGGCTCATACAAGAATCCATGTCTGACTAATGGAACAACGGGAATCGATGATAACATTTACCCCAAATGCATGCCTGTATTTGTGTACTGTGCTTTGGCAGACCCTCTGTCACATTTTAATGGACCATGAACACTAAGAGCCTGCCAAAGGAGAGACGCTAAGCTGACCACTTAAACGACTGAGAGTCACTTGATAAAAAAACACAACAGGTGCTAGAGGAGAGATATCGCAGTTGTACTGAGACAAGGCAATCACCAAATCACGAAGAGAAAACAGCCGTGAGTTGTAGAAAAATGTTTAAAGACACTCAGGGAGAGAAACAGAAATAAAGAGGAACGTAGTTTTAAAACAAGTCCATGGTACCAGATTATCTACACCTTGTGGAGCATTTAAATACTTCACATTTAACAGACAAAAAATAAAAAAGTATGAAGTATGTACAGTATAAAGTAAGTGCAAGTCCAGCGCAGTCATAGTATAAATCTACCTATAAATAATAAATATACCTGATGCCAATGCTGAGGAAGGGTATTTAGAGTCCATTACAGAATGGAGTCAGCAGAGGACATTGCCATACTGAGCTCAGCCACTAGGTGTCAGCAGTACAGCATCTTATGTTTTACATCAATACGGTAGTTACTGAAAACATACAAATTTCATGAGGTAGTTGGACAGTGGAGTCCCTTAATTAAAATAGACATTATTTAACAGACAGTTAATTCAGTCTCATGTCTCCATTGCTGGTTGAACACCAAGCGCTCTGCCCTTGTCTCTGGGCACCCTAAGCGTTAGCATATACTTTCTCTTCATCACCCCTTTAAAAAAAAAAAAAAAAAAAGTGCGTCACACGGGACGGTACAACTCCCTCCCATCCTCATTTCTATAGCAATGCTTCCTGTATGTGCAATATTCACATTTCTACATAATATAAGATTTTTCTCCGTCACCCTGTTAATCACCATGAAAACACCATGGTGTTTTTTTTTTATTTTTACTGAATTAATTCATTTTTCTTTGTATATGAACGAGGGGTGATGTCTTAATTTGCATGTCTTTTGTGTTTTTTGGAACACGGTTCCATACAGTTGTGCAAAAATACAATTTAAAAGAATTTCCTTGGAGCTTCAGGGTTTGAGCCACTCATATCACACATATGACAGTAAGACAATGAGCTGGTTTACATCTGCTGTGTAAACCAGTAAACTAGATGATTACTATGTGATTATTATGGATATGGATTATTATTATTGTCTTTGCTCCTTTGTGTGAGCACACTCACTCTTCAGAAATGCAAAGCATAGAGTGCGACACACCTCTCCGGTCACACAGCGGCCTCCTGTATGCCATCTGCTACTGATGGAGGGGAGAGTGTAATGAGATCCAAAATGGGAGGGGCCACAATGAGCTGTCAGTTCCTGATTTGTTTCAGCCAATCAAAATCGTTTGCTTTCAACCGCAAAGGAAAATGACTGGTTAAAATCAGTGAGCAACACAATAGCTTCTCCCGACTCAGAAGGACTCAATGTTCCATCACTGCTGTCTAGGACAGAGACACCAGTTTAATGGATAATACATTATTAAGTATACAGTCTCTGTAGACCAGTGAAGAGAGAGGACAGAGAGGAGACAGATGGACAGACAAACCGGCAGACGGGCACACACACTCACCCAAGGACGGGGCACTCAGAGCCATGACTCCGTAGAAGGAGAAGGGTCCGGTCTCAAACTTCATGTTCTCATTCCCTGCCTCCACCTCGACTCGCCCCTGTGGATCACGAATATAGTGTTAGGCAAATGTGTACACGAGCAAACACACACACGCGTGCGTTGCACGCACATAAACACATTTGTTTTTCTTAGCAGTGCGCAGTGGCTGGCTGTGGGTGGAGCCCTGTTAGCAGAGCTGAAGGACACAGACAGACAAAGCGATGGACAGAGGGGACACAAATGCAGGGCGAGGCAGCGTGGGGTGGGGTGGGGCAGCCTCTTCGCTCTGTCCTCTGAATATCTGGCCCTGCCTGCTGGACAGGAATGTGTGAACTGCAGCAAACAACACAGGACAGTTAATCCCTCCGCTCTGGTCAGGCACTCTGGGAATCCCAGCAGCAGAACCCCCTCTCTCTCTCTCTCTCTCTCACACACACACACACACACACGCATGCTCACTCACATGCTCCCACAAATACACACACTCGCGCACTAACGTACACAGGCACACAATAGGTATGTCACCTACTGATCCAAATCCACATACTTTAGCGGCCCATTTTTCCCTCCCCCTCACCTGCAGAACCCCCAGCCATGACAAATTCCTGACCCAGGGACAGAGGCAGGATTTACACCCACCGCCCCTGGACACTACCCCCAGCTCTGATAAAAAAAACCCCTACAGCCAGGGACAGCCCAGATCCACACCCACCGCCCCTGGACCCTACCCCCAGCTCTGATAAAAAAAAAACCCTACAGCCAGGGACAGCCCAGATCCACACCCATAGCCTCTGGGCCCTTGTGCGGGCTGGGTGGGGCACAACCTCACGTCAGGCTCCTAACTACCAGGAGTTTCTCACTCCGATGCTGTACAACTCTGCCCAGCTGCCGGGAATGTGCTCTGCTAACAAAACAGTCAGTAACCACCTCTGGGGGGTCAGAGGTCTCAGGGGCGGGTGCATGAAACGATAAGCGAGCCAAGCCAATCAAAATCCTCTGTCAGAAACATGCGGGCACCAATCAGACTGCAGCATGCTGTGAAGGACTGCTAACATGCCAGTGAGACTCAAACAGCAGTGATGTTGAATGAATTTACACTCACAACAAAACGGGGTGCTGTGAAAAGCCAGTTTTTTTCCCCAACAAACAAAAACCACAATAAAAGCAACTAAAAAATGTAACTGTGAGAGAACTGGACTGAGATCCTTCAGCTGCTACACTCAGTGACTTTGGGACTCCTTCCCACTTAAGGTGCATAGTTTTCATCAGTGGCAAAAACCAACTCAAGACCTTTCTTCTTAAATGTGACCTCATGCAATTGGTTTGCTTGCGCTTAGCATTTTGCTAGCTCTCTTTAACCGTTCAACGTTGTACAAACATAACACTGATCGATTGAGGGCCAGGAAAGGAAAACAGAAAGTGAGAAATGAAAGGGCAGGTGGCAGGTGAGAGGGAGGGAGAGAAGAGAAGAGAAGAGAAGGAAGGGAGGACAAGGAGAGGGGAGTTATTCTAGTCAGACCTGTTTTTCAATGAATCAGCACATCAATCACCCATTGTGATAGCCGACATTGACAACACAGCACACCTCTGGTGCCCTGTGCTGGCTGTCTGCACTTTATTTCTGGTGTTATGGGCACACAGGTCGTGACATAAACAAACATCAAAAAAATAGCTGGGAATGATCAGATGCTGCAATTTATTGCCCAAGGGCATCAAAACAGAACTTGCCTCCACTTCTCCACACAGCCTCAAGCCTGTCTTAGAAATCTCTGAAATCCACATTTTAGGCACTATGACATTCCATGCTTTCCACAACTCGAGACAGCGAATCTTATAAATCACAGCAGTTTGTGACAAACTGATCTTAGGTCAACCTGAATAAAACCGATACACCCTGTGCTTGTTAACCCTGATATGCAGTTCTACTGGCCTCTAAGGTAACATTTCAGGTGTGAACATAAACAAACATTTACAGAGCGAAGACAAAGTTCAACCAGAAATCAATCTCAAGGAGCAGCAATAAAGTCACATCTCCAGGGCTCTTGATGCGAGAGCGGGCTTTGGGAAGGTGAAAGGTCAGATTTCTGACAATCATCGACAGAGAAAGAACCTCTGCCATCTTTATCCTCATCTGAACCCTGCCATGAGCCCCAATACTGAAATTATTCTGACCTTCGCCTGACAGTCTAACAGGCCCGACACACTCATTCTGATGCTTTCAGCTACACAGCACATCCTGTATGATCAAAGTGTGGACACTAACATGTCAGTAAAAGTATGAGTATTTTAGCCATAAAATGGAAATTTTCTGACTTCTCTCTTGAACATATGCTCTAAGGTACATTTTCAGCACGTATTACAGATATGAATAGCTATCTTATTTGCAAAGTTGCTGAGCAAATTAGTTGGGGTAATTTTCTGTCATTTTTCCCATTTCTACTTGGAAACAAGATGTGTGGGATCTTTAACCGATCAGTGACTTGAATGAACCATGTGGCTCGAACATCTCAGTCACCACAGTACAGATATTCCACACGCTCCAGGTGAGCTGTCTGACTGGCTCTGAATAATGCACTGGGCTGAGACAGTGGGGCCCAGGTAATGTGCGAATTCAGCGCCCATGGAGGAGTCATCCATTACCTGCTCTTAACAACTCAGTCAGGCTCACGGGAGACGACAACTGCAAGCATGCCCTCACTGCTCAGCCTGCACGGTGTCTGTGCAGCTGTGTGTTTGTACTGTGTGCGTCTGAGTGCCTCTGTGTCTATTGTGTGCGTTTCCATAGCTGCATCTACTGTGCATCCATGTCTCTGTATCTACCCTGTGTGTGTCAGTGCATTGGTCCTGCTGTGTCAACTGAAAATGCACAACATTGTACTGATTATACATCCATCAATTTATCAGTTGAGTGTGTCTGTTCAGCTATAAACAGAAAAGAAACACGGTTTGTATTAATGGGAATGAGATACAGTATAACCCAACAGTGAGGCATTTACTGCAACATATAGCGCTGTGAATTATTGAGGTTGGACGCACGTGGAGGCGCATGCCGGAAGGTGAGAGGAGGCCGCTGCCCTGCACACACGCTCAAATGACTGGAGGAGGAATGCGGCGGACGGTAAAACTGACAGTCAAACCGAACACCAGGACCCTCCTGCGGGGTTCAAGAGCCCGGGGCTAGGTACCCTGAGCCGACCCATGCTATTGAAGAACACGGCCGTGGCCTCGCCTTGCGTCCTCTCTCTCGAGCACGACGACACATTCCGCATTCCCTCCTACCACAGTGAGCTGTCCCGCTCCCTAGACTAACGGAAGGACAAATATTTGTCTAATGATGACAGTGTTTTGGCTCAGGCAATTACAGTTAATGTACATGCCTCCTCCGAGCGCGTTATCATTATCCTGCATTTTTCTGTCTAAATACGCAAGACGAACAAATAAATAAAGTCTAACAATAACGTCAATTACAAGGAAGTTGGACCATGTTGCCATAATTGGAGAAAGACACAGACTGGGGCAGACAACGCATTATCAGGATAAACTCCTATCCCTCTGGATCTCCTGTAATCCTCCCACGCCTCAACGTTCACAAACCATTGCGCGTGCGCACACACACACACACACACACACACACACACACACACACACACACACACACACACACACACACACACCACCACACACACACACACACACACACACACACACACACACACACACACACACACACACACACACACACACACACACACACACACCACTCCGCTGTGTCCCACACACACACACACACACACACACACACCACTCCGCTGTGTCCACACACACACACACACACACACACCCACCACTCCGCTGTGTCCCACACACAAACACACACACACACACACACCACTCCGCTGTGTCCCACACACACACACACACACACACCCCCACACCCACCACTCCGCTGTGTCCCACACACACACACACACACACACACACACACACACACACACACACACACACACACACACACACACACACACACACACACACACAGGCGATGCCACACACAGACTATGGTGCAAACAAACATCACTCTCTGCTTCCTCTCTCACTCAAGACGCTACCTCCTTCTACGCCACTGTTAGTCTCATTATTAAAACAGACAGGTTCGCTGGGTGGTTGTGCTGGCCACAAACCCTCATTTTGCCACTGTGATTGGGGGGGGGAAATGACCATCATGAATATGCATGTTTAATGTTTATCAACTTGAACGGATTTTCAAGATGAGTGAATAGGGAACAAGCGAGCATGATGCAACTCAAGGAAATTTCAAGTTTCTCTTGAGACAAAGTGGCTTGGTAAGAGCACCCCCACTCCCTGTCCCCCCGCACTCAGCCACAGCTTGCCCCATGCGCAGCTCCTTAGCGGGTGGAGCAGATGGGCTGTTAGCCACATCCGGACTCCAGCCAAGCCAAACCCTGGTGAGCTGAACCTGGGAGAGAATGCGGTCGAACTGAACGTGGGGGATGGCGGTGGGGGGGGGGGGGGTTCTGAGATTGCATTTAATGAGCCTGGGCCTGTGTCTTTGCCTAATTACTGTTTAGGGGGCCACACAAAAATTACATAATAGACTTTAGGGAAAATAGAAAAACAGATATAATGGCATGTGCTTACATCTTCAGCTTTGGCAAGAAAACGTTGAGAAACGGGAGCGCTGAGGCCAGGGTTTTTGGGAATAAGCTGTGAGTGAGCTTCTGGGAAGGAGAGACTGAATAAACCGAGCCCAGGTCGGTCGAGGCTTGTGATAGGTCTCTAGGACTAACTGCTTAAGCGTTTCATTAAACACTCACAAAACTAGCGAGGCAGGCTCTGAGAGAGCATCATAAGCAGGCAGGGGAAGAGAGCGGTGCGCTGACTGAATAAGCTGCTTCAGTGGGATTGATGTCGCCGCTAAAGACAAAAGCGGTAAAGCCCCCCAGTCCAAGCCCAAAGCTCCCTGCACATAACTCTACCACACACCTCCAGCACACAGCCCCACGACTACTGCTGCCCATGGTCCATGTGCACAGTGTGTGTGCATACAGAAAGCATGAGTGCTGTGTGTATGTGCACAGTGTGTGTGCATACAGAAAGCATGGGTGCTGTGTGTGTATTGTGTGAAAGACTACATGCACAGTAGGTGGGCAAACAGATAATCAGTGTGTGTAGTGTTTTTAGTGTTTATTGTGTTCATGCGTGACAGAATATAAAGTGTGTATAACGTGTGTATAGTGAGTTTGAGCATACAATGTAATTGTGTAGCGTGTGTATGCATTCAGTGTGTATAGTATGTGAGAGCATGCATATAGTGTGTGTGCACTCAAAATACAGGTGTTAAGAGTTTGGGTACAGTGGCTCGTGAATGTGTGTGTGTGTGTGTGTGTGTGTGTGCATGTGTGTGTGTATGTGTGTGCATATACTGTGTGTATTTTATCTACAGTATGCATACACAGACTGTAGGCATATGGACTGTGTGCATAGTGTGTGTGCATGTGTGTGTGTATGTGTGTGCATATACTGTGTGTATTTTATCTACAGTATGCATACACAGACTGTAGGCATATGGACTGTGTGCATAGTGTGTGTGTGCATGTGTGCGTGTGTGTGTGTGTGTGTGTGTGTGTGTATGGGCTCATCCTGGGAGACCTGGGATTAAACACTATGGTGCAGGTCTCACTCATTATATAAATGGGATCAATTAGTGAAGGGCAGGCCTGCTGCTCCCAGCTGGGTCACACCCACCCCTCACAGAGGTCACAGCTGCTGTCCCCTTAACTAGAGCAGCGCACTGTCTCCGGCGGCTGGGTGAGTGGCACCATCCTTGGTGCTCATGGAGAGGGGTTCTGGTGACAGCTATTGATATTGCTATACTGGTATTGGTGCAGTAACTACGATCCCGTGACCTCATATTGTGACAAGCCGGATCGCCACAGCATTGCCTCCGGTTCTGGCAGATTCCCCAGAAAGCTGAGCATGGTATGGAAAACCAGGTGTATGTGTCACTGATACAGTGATTAGACAGGTGGTGTCCGTGGAAACTCGAGCAGGCACAGGAAGTGGTGGTGTGGTTAGGCCTGCCTTCTATCGGAGATGACCGCCACCCTGAACATCAGCGCTCCCAGCTGCACTTTAACGCTGAAGGTAGAGGTATTAACCCAGATCGCCTGGCTAAAGTTCAAACCCGGCTTCCCGGCCACCTAATCCCCTCTACGTTTGTTGTCTATATAAAACCCTCATTACCCCCACCTTGACTCTGCAAGCCTTTGGATATGTTTTCCCTTTTCAGCTACCTAGCAACTTCGCTTAGATGTGGGTTAAGGCAAGACAAGAAACAACCTTAAGTTAACTGCCATTAAAACTCTTTTTTTTTTTTTTTTTTTGAACTGTGCAACGCCCTTTGAAATGCACAAACAAAATTCAAAACCAGAAAATTGACAGCAATTCCACGAGTCGATGTTCTAATGTTAGGCAGCATGAGGTCTTCAGACTTAACAGAGTGGCTGACATACAGTGCAGCCAGCCCCTCACATTCACACTGACGCCAGTCAAATACAGTCCTTCAAAATCAATGAGTCATTTCAGTCAGCACAAACTTTCAGCTTTCCCCTTAACTGAAGTAACCAACAACACAATGCCTCTATCAGAAAATCTAAAAGCTATGCGAGACCCATGAGGCTAGACAGGAAGTAGCTCACGTGCGTTCAGGAAGTGGCATGTACCAGCTGGTGGGGTGGGGTGGGGGGGCGTACCTGCAGAATGAGGATGAAGTAGTCGACAGGCTTCCCGCGCTGGTAGATGTAGTGCAGAGGCGAGCGCTTGTCGCTGTCATTGAACTTTATATCCTGGATGACATCGGGGTGTCTGAGGATCCGCAGCAGCACTTTCTCTGAGATCTGGGCAGGGTTGAACAGGCTCACCTCTGGGGAGGAGACAAAAAGGGAGCGGGGTGAGGGACAGAGCCAAGGGGCTGTCAATCACCCGTGATCTCAGCATCGAGCTTGACTGGGCTTGAGCAGATGTGCGTAGACAAATGCAGCGGGCATGCTCAGACTCCACACCCAGCCGCTGACAGACAGAGTGCCACACCTTGCAGGCGGGTCTAGATTTTTTAGTTTGACAACTGGAACACATCAAGAACCCATTAAAAAGAAAAGAGGTGGAGGAGGAGGAGAACACACATCACTAAAAATAGCGTGCAGTTCAGAGGTTAGCAGTGTGAGACGGCCCTGTCTGACAGACAGGTGAAGCAGGAGTCTGCCCTGCAGATGCATTCAGGTGCAGCCAATGAGGTGACAGGATTAGATCCACTCAGGCTCTTACAGACACTGCTGAGCCTGAGCAGCTGGCATCTTTACTCCTGTGTTTCCAAACAACGCACTTTCATTTCCTGCCAAGAGCTTGTTCATCAATTATAAATCACAGCTAATGTCCACCACTGCATAATGTTCTTTTTAAACATCTTTTATTGCCTTACCATTTCCTAAAAATTAGGAGCGGCAGCTGAAAACCCATTAGGCAAGATACTTAAGTATGCATGATAAAGACAGGTATAATAACTGCATTACTCCTTGCTGATATAACACAGTGGAAAGTGATGTAATGCAATGAAATGCGATGTAATGAAACAGAATGTGATGTAATGCAGAGAAATGCGATGCAATGCTGTAGAATGCTGCAGAATATGACAAAATGCAGAGGCATGTAACATAGTACACTGCAATGTGATGTAAAGAAGTGGAATGTGACATAATGCGACAGGAAGTGATCTAATACAGTGGCTGTAATGCTGTGAAATGAGCTAAAACATGATACAGTGGTTTGGAGTGTAACAAAGCGAAACCCGAGATGCAACACTGTGGGCTGTACCCCATCGGTGGGTTATGGTGTACTGAAGTTGGCTGTCCTGTGGCAGGGCAATGGAGTACTCTCTCACCTGTTGCCAGGAAACGGTGTGCAGCTAGCAGCAGCTGGGGGGAAATCTTGACCTTAGATTCGCTCTCGTGCTTGAAGGCGGAGAAATCTCGCTTGTTCTTATTGGGAGCCACTTTTTTCCTGTTGCGATTGTCAGCTGGAAAGTCACATGCAGTCAGGTGATCAGCAAGACACACAAACACAGGCAAACAGGTGTACAAATGAAATATGGTCTGCTTGCAGACTGACGGTGTGTTTATTGGTTTGCCGAAAGAACAATGCACTACAGGCCTGCCAACATGCATGCCTTTTATGCAAGGTGTAAAGTCTATGGTTTAACAAGTGTCTTCTGCCTTCTCAGCTTTAGGGAAAACGTGACAAATCACAGGTCAGAGGAGTCGGGCCTAATGTTAAGCATTTGATACATTGACCCCTTTGATGGGGTCGGGCGTGTCGTCATGGAGACTCACTGTAGAGGTCGGACTCGTCCAGAATCTCAGACTTGATGATCTCTTCGATGACGTCCTCCAGGGTAACGAGCCCCAACACCTCGTAGAAGGGGTCTCCCTCCCCCTCGTTGTTCACCTTCTGCACAATGGCCAGGTGGGATTTACCTACAAGACACAGTCCCACAACAATGAAGGGCAAACTTTACCACCTGTACTGCTAGGCCAAGCACTGCAAGGACAAATAGCTCACCTAACTTTCCTCTAAGGGCCCACAACCCTCATTAATGTTTACAGTTAGATTAATATTTATAAGATGTTAAGAATGTTAAATTTTATTTTAATGTAAGGTCAAGAAATACAGAACAGTGACTTAGAAGTTCAAGTAATCAGTGTGAGACATAATGCCCTGTGGCTTGTGCAGTAACTTTGTGAGCAGGATAGCTTACATCCAATCTATGACATATGCAAAAGCGCACGTAAACGCGCACTGGTTATTGTTTAAAGAGGAAGTCAGAACATTGACAGCCAGCACACCTATACCTTCCTCCACATGTCAATTCTGCAAGAGCCTGCAAGACCTGCAACATTCTTAATATAGGGGACATGATTTATAGCTGGATAATATCAGGAACAGTCGAGTTGTCCTTGGAGTTAAATGTTTGAAACCACAGGCAGCACAGATAAGTGTTGCACTGAACTCCTCTGTCATTTGACCCTGGGCTCTTCCACAGGTGCATGCACAGCTCAGAAGCCATAAATTATCTAAACAATAATCATTAATAACATCGCTGGAACTGGATACGCTCGCACTGGATACTGGTTGCCTGAGGGGGCGTTGCGGGGGGTGGGGGTGGGGGGAGTTATGCACCCAGCTACAATGACAGATGCAGCTTTACAGATCCAAGGACACACACTCAGAAAAACACACACGCTGTCCTTCATGGCAACATCGAGCTATTGGGATGCTGTTTACAGAACCGAGGATGGGGTGGGTTGGGGCAGTCGACCGCATTCCTAAATATAGAATTAGTCTCCTGGTCTAAATGGTGCCTGAGAACATGACTCGTACCATAACAACATGGGTTCAAATCCCAGCTCCTGCTCTGCTGTCATATCTTTCCTTTCACTCTCTCTCCTCTGCTTCCTGTCAGTTTACACTGTATACATTCAGAAAATATTACAAAAAATATGGGAGGAAGATGGGATGGAATTCCCACTCCCCCAAAAATCTGTCTTCCTTGTGACCAAAATTGATTTCATGTTTGTTTTTTGTGACGGGAAAAAAAAGGGAGGACACTGCTATAGAAAGGAAAGACCATGATAAGGAACACGAGGTAACCCAATCTGGTAGTAATTCTACCCCACGCACACTGCTAGGGTCTTTCACTGAAATCTGTGAATTATAGGTGTAGTCTAAAGCCTAACAGCCCTCTGTAAAAAGTCACAAGCTTATAAATGTAGCTTTTCGTCTACAGTAAAGACCAAGGACTACTGTACCTCAGGTCCAGAGAGCATTTTCTATGAATTCATACATCAAAACACCAGTCCAGAGGGGGAACAAGGGAATTTTAAGTGCCTGTTTCCGGGTAACTTCAGGCCCAACATCCTAAATCTTAAAAGCAACAGAAACTTCCATCAGAGTTCACTGTGATTGGTCAGAGGCTAGAAAGAAAGTGGGTGGAAATTCAGTGGCTGAAAAAAAAGAGAAAGGGCCAGATGCATGTTCTCTGTTTCCATGACGAATTTACAGTGGAATAACAACATTCTCTGACCTGCAATTATGCCCTCATTAACCTTTTTTTAATCTTCCCTCTTCCTGCCTGTCACCCCTGCCTACTCTCCTGGACAGGCTCCATGTCCTCCCCACAGCCTATCAACCGGTGTACCACAGGGCTCAGTCCTTGGCCCATTGCGGTTTTGTTTTTGACAAGACACCCTTTTGACCTACATAAGTAATAACTTCCATGCAGTGGGTGCTCAGCTTCTAAACATCAGATATACAGGGTATCAGTACACCCTGCTGACATCGTCTGGGCTGCCTAAATATCAACCTGGAGGAAAGGATGCCTCTACCGGGCAAACCCTTCGCTGGCTCAGGACCTTACCATGCCCCTGAAACACATCATACTGACCCCCCCATGCCAAGATGACAGCCTTGGAGTAGACCTGACCCTTCATTAACACCATTCCTTCCTCCAGAACACTGTGGCTCTGACACAAACCTGCCAGTTCCTCACGCTGGACATCCAATGAATTTGACCCCCTCTCACCACCTGTGCTGTCCAGATAATTGTGCAGGCCCTGTCCTCATGAAAAGTGAATTTTCTGAAGAATAGTGCAAATATATTTGTAAAATTGACAATGTATAACACATATTGTATTTTTCAATTATTCACAATAAACCACAGGTACTGTCCAACACTTACAATATATTGGACCTAACCTGTGGTGTACAGTACTAATGCACTAGATTTAATTTCTTTCAAATTTGTGCTACTCCCATAAAACCTCCGTAACTCAGCAGTTCAACAGGTCTCCTGTCACAAATAGTACTTTTCCTTTTTTCCCTTCACTAGTCAATGACTAAGAAACTAGCTGCGCTACATCTTCACAGTACAGGTTGACTGATATTTCATTTTCCACCCTACTGGCATCAGCAGATATTACGGCTTATATTTTTCCATGTGTATTTACCCAATGAATAAAATGGCAATTTCTGCTTGTTTCACACTACCCTTAAAAATACAATTAAATGTCAAATGACATATACATTTGTTTATGGTATCAAGTTAGCTGACACTTTTATAAAAAAAAAAAAAAAAAAAAAAACTTGTCGATAGGATTAAATTAGAGTCACAGGGAAAGGTAAAGACTTGGAAGGTTAAGCAATTTCACAAAAATGATGTAACCAAAATATTACATTGTCAGTATTAGGGGAAATGGCTCAATTAAGCCCATCAAAATCTAAACTATTACTCCTTTCATTTAAACTGGTCAGGTTTTGTGTCTGCTCAGATTTTAATCTCTAACTTGCGCAAAGTTTTGACGTGTCTTCACACTTGTCTTCAAAGCAGTGCCACCACATATCAAACCACAGTTAAATAAGGAAACATCAGATTGGCTTCAAACAAAAAGGTACATATAATGAACATGTTTGCTGATTGAATGAGATACTATGAGGCCTATTAGGTACATGGGCTTAATAGGGTCACTTCCCCTACACATTGTCAAAGAATGAGGTTCCATGACATAGGCTATATCATGGATAATAAATACTGAGATGCTCTGTTGTATTGATTTACCCCCCCCCACCTTAACATACCAGCTTGTCTATGTATCTGGGTCAAACTGGGTCAGTCTGCTGCAGAAACACCCCTGGCCCAGCTCACACATGGTTAACCTATAGTCACAAGGGTATCACACCTCATGTGATCATCGAGCTTTTAAGTTGACATGACCGTCACTAGGGCTAACCCTACCTTTCACTTCCTTATTCCAGCACACACCCTCTCAGGGAATTAAACAGCTGCAGCTGCTGGTGCGTAGAAGGGACCTGTCGCTCGCAATTTTCCCTGCTGGAAAAACATGTTTGTTGTCTGAATGAACGCTAACAGATCTGTGAACACATATCATAAGTTTAAATCCCATTTCAGCATATGAAAAATACTGTAGAGCTGGCAGTTATCTGTCCTACAAGAATGACTTTTCCCATGTCACAACATTGAGCAGCACAGCACCAAGACTGGACGGCTGCACCAGTGGGCTCTATCTTACCATCTTCATTTTACCACCAGCAGATAAGAAGAAAAAAAAAAATCAATAGCTGCTACCTTGCTGGGGAAGACTTCATTAGGAGGAGTGCTCTAAGCCTTTTTTCCACTGACTGTTTCCTCTGCTGTTGTGGGTAAACAGGCAGCATGTTTGACCAGAAACACAAAAACACACAGCAGTCCAGGAGAGCAACCCCGCAAATGTACAGTCATTCATACACACACACACACACACACACACACACACACACACACACACACACACACACACACACACACACACACACACACACACACACACACACACAGACACACACACAGACACACAGACACAGACACAGACACAGACACATATACACACACATACAAAGGAACACAACCACTGGCTTCCATCAACAATGTGGAAATAAATAAGGAGAGCACTACTCTCCTCTATCTTCATGTTGGTTCGATGAAACAGAGAGGACATCCCAATGACAAAGTGATTTGAGACCTGTACACAACACGGCAGCAATTATGCCCATTAAGTTGGCATGATGGCATTTGCACTGCTGGCTGAAAAAACAAAAGAAACTGCACCACATGTAGACAAACATGAGCATGTGCACACACACAGTATTTCAGCAATATGGTTCTGCTTAGTCATTCACTTCCCCATTCAACACTGTTGTTTTTTTTTTTCCTCTTGACCTCTACACCAGCCCAGACTCTTGCTATCCATTTACTCATGATTTAAACTTATGCAACTTACTCACATCCTTGAGATCCTGTAATTTCTGCAGACTGATGTCACACACAGGCCCAAAAGAGCCCAATAAGGAAACATCCAAAACTAGGCCCGAGAGAACGGAAAACAGAAACATGACCGCTGACTAATGGCATTCCCTCAGCATCCGCCACAAACGTTCTCACCCAACCGAGACATTCCTCCACAGCCACGTCATGTTCAAAAAAAACCTTACTGCCAATTGATTGATTGATGAATGACGGACAAGACCCCTCCCCCACACATCAGCGCCCATGCCTAAGCCCTGCCATTATTACATCACAGGCTCATTTCTCAGTGTAATCAACCAATCACGTGCTCGCCCACATTGCGCAGTCACCACAAAACCACAATCTAATGTCCACCTGACAAACGTAATTGTTTATGTACAGAATTTTTTTCCGGCCTGGGAATGCTCAAAACAACACTTTCCACAACACCTACTCTCAGTTATTATGCACTAAAGACACACCATGTGAGGTACAGACAATACAGTCTGAGCAGCAGTGTCACTCCCAGTGGGAAAAAAATAACTGAAAACTGTAGCTATATTGTGCCACAGGGTTGCCAAAAAATAGGTTCCCCTTTGGTGTGGCAACATGAATACTGTAATTGTCGTTGCTGTTCAAATGATCGAACTGTAGAAAGGACAACCAAATGCACCATATGGTTATCACGCTAATAGATAGTGTGACAAACAGTGAATGATACTGGGCAGGGAACACAATAAAGCACTGTTCTGCCCCAGTTCTGTAGAGGAGCACAGCCCAGCTGCACAGTCAGCATACTCAGACACAACACTGGAGCAAAAGACAGGAAGACAGAAAGAGGAAGACGGGACTGAAAAACACAGCAAAGGAGAGACCGCTTCCCCGCCGAGTAAAAGGAGCCGAGTGGAGTCGTTTCATGAAAAGCAGAGCAGTGGAATGTGTGCTGCACCAAAACAAGCATTGTGCGTGTGTGTGTGTGTGTGTGTGTGTGTGTGTGTGAGACAGAGAGTAAGTGAGCGAGACAGCGTGTGGGGGAAAGTCATCTCCACTTGCTCTGATTTTTCCTTTCTCACTCAGGTGAAGAAACATCATGGTTAGGTGCACAGCCTCTAGCTTTCACACAAATTGACAAGTTAATCAATGAGAGGAGACACTCAAATCAGGTCATCCAACACTGTTTTACGTTTCGGGACCACGTGGTGCTTCACCCCTCCTCACCCCAACTGTCTCTTGAGAAATTTCTGTGACTCAGCAACACACCTGGAGGGGTGATTGTTCTATAAATGTACCGTGGTATTAACACTGATGATTTTGACATTTGCAAGCTAAGGACAAAAATAACTGCTTTAAGCAAAAAAAAAAAAAAAACCCTGCATCTATTCAACTCATGTTATCTCTGCCACGCCTAACCAACTGCTGCCTCAGTTAACGTGTAACAGAAAAAGTGGGGGGATGGGGGTGGGGGTAGGGTGAAAAAAACAGATCTGACGTCTTGTGACGGGTCTTATCGGGTGATTGGGAAATCTGCACAGAGAGTAGTTGCCATGCGCAAATCTGGGGCGGCAGTGAACAGAGGCAGGAGTGGCCGCCCAACCCACTGACAGCGAAACGGAATGCTGAGTTCAGGTAGGGTGTGCACAGAGCAAAGGTCAAAGGCTGGCAAATGGGAGGACTTGAAACAATGGAGCATTTTAGGTGGGGGAAGTAGATGGGGAACTTCTCTAAAGCTGTGAAGGAGGAAATGAATGATAGTAACTACATTTGGCTGTCTTCTCTCAAAAGCATTTCAGGCTGGCAGGGAGGCACGTGCGCACACACACACACACACACACAAAAAATCAAACCAAAATGAAATTACTTTGCCTGTTGGGAAGATGAAAACACCACAGAAACCTGTAGTACAATAACTTCCCAAACATGACCTACAAAAGGTAGACCTGTGCCATAAACCATCCACAAAGAGTAAACACTGGCACAGTTAAGAGTTAAATCAGTTATAGCTCAAGCAAACAAAGATTACAACCCATTGTCCACACCAGGGCCAGGCTAACGCTGTAACGCAGAGCCCTTAGTCACATCCCTCTCTATACCCGTGTACCTGGCAAACAGCCATGGATACACTGCTCCTTTATGTCCCCAATATGACTCACCTGGGACACAAAGCACCCCACAATAGACTCAGTGTTCACCAGGGGTGGGCAAACTTAGTCCTGGGGGGCCGGTGTGAATACAGGATTGTTTATACCAATTACACTGGGTTAATCAGTTAAACAGCCGCATTTACCAATGCTGATTCACTAGATTATGCCATTGTAAAATATGTCAGCTGTGGACCTGAGAATAACTTGCAATTAACAAGATCAAGGAAAGAAGCTGAAAAGGTAGGACCACATTAACAATCAGCAAGAGCAGAGATTAAGATAACGTCCAGAAACAAAACGCACGCAGTGTCATATAAAATCACAAGGTGTGTTGCATAGAATTCCATGTGTCATTTTGAAAATCACATGATTTCAAAAATGAGTTGTTAGAAAAGGAACAGATTGTACAACAGTATGTGCAGTTCGTGGTATGGCAACCCGGCCAGGGGGCCAGGCGGCTTCATTATGTGCAGCCCGTCACTGTGCGTGAGGCTAAACCAGATCAGCCTTGTCTTCTTTAATTGTTAAACTGAATCCCATTATCTACAGTCCCATTGCGTGCACTCTTCTCAGGGGTCTATGGAGAGCGATTCAGCAGCTACTGACTACTAATCTATTGATCTTCACCTTTATTGTGAGGACTAGGATCAATATTGCATTCACTATACCAAATACTGATTCAGATTAAATCTGTTCACACTGACAAGTCTAATACAGACTAAGATTAACTTCACAATCAGTGTGGGAGAGATATGGGCTCAAGGTAATCAATACAACTCACAACAGAGCATGTTAGTATACCAATATTAAAATGCTAATGGGAAGCACTGTAAACCAGTTGGAAAGATCAATACATTTCAAAAGCATGGACATGCCCACATATGTACTGATAATCTGTCTAATGTTACAGACCTTGTTACTGGAAAACTCCTGGAGCTGGTCATGCTAAAACCAGTGTTGGGGAAAGTACTGTGTCAATTCTATGTGCAGTGAAGGCTGATTCTCTGCATAGCGTTTGTTTTAAAATCTGATATTCCCACACATGGGGCTTCTCACAGGAGCCCATCTTCCACAGGCCCATCTGCCCCTCACAGCAGGGGTAGCCTCCCATGGTCCAGGAGAGCTACAGGGTGTGCTGCTTCCTGTTTTCACCTAAAATCAGGAATGATTTCAGACCCAAGAGACAAGGGCAGGCGACACGCTGAGAAACAAAAACCCTGTAGCTCTGTGGGTCGAAGGTTGGCCACCACTGACTTAGAGAGCGCAAACATTTTCTCTGACTCACCCTGTATTCAAATGTATTTCAAATGCACCTGGGTTGCTGTGGAGGTCAGGTCGATCATGGCCGCTGAAGAGCTCAGCTTTCACAGGGCCGGGGCCGCTACGCTAGGCTTCCCTACGCACCGAGCCACCATACAAAAACGCCACTGAGAAAGAGCTGGGCTCAACTTTGAGCCTCTCGTGCAAGGGCATCCATTCTCATTCAGGAAGCGACGGCGTGGACGCGAACGTTCCTGATTCCATTAATAAAGGGATTAAACTGAACACCATCATTAATTGATTAACTGAAGGCAGATGTCCAAGCACCACACTAAAACAAAAGCATAAGAAAAGTAAAGTCACACAGCAGCCTCTCCTCAGACAGGAGGCTCTGGTCTGATTGTGTATGTGTGAATGACTTCAAGAATAAAGTCAGTTTGATGTAAAGATGTAACTGAATAAATGAGTTCATTTCTGAAGATGGGACCTTTCTTCATGCAAAGTCACACAGAAATTGACCGCACTTTTTAAGGTGCAGTGCAATTTTGCCACTGTGGGTTGCACAGGTGAGCGTTTTTCTCTGCCTACCTGTATGTTTGTGAAAACACGCGTCAGAGAAACTGGGCTAGAGCATTACTGCACAACAACAGCAGCTTCTAGGTTCGCTATAGTAACAGAACTAACTTCATGCTACCGCTCACACCCTCAAACACATTGATAAGACGGATCCATCCCGCACACCTAGAATAGCTCAATAATCCAAAGGTAAGCACACATGAGACAAACTGCAGCGTGAAAGAGGTTTCACAACACCACCAGATCAATTCCATTTCAAGTACTGGCTTGTGATGCAGTGCAGGGAGAGTATTGTTCTCCATGCTTCTAACAAAGCAAAGCACTTCCAGTATTTAATTTCATACATCTAACAAATAATACCTGGTCCATTATAACACAGGACCTAGTTTTCTGGTATTGCAAGCATATCACAGATTTATGTGTTGGGCCAAGCCCTGAAACAGGCCCTATAAAACCGTCCGGTTCCATATCAGTCATTACCGCGCTGACATCAAACATCACAGTGATTGACTGGGCTCATAATGACGGGTGTTCCTCAGTGATGGGTGAGTGACATTTCACAGCACTCAAAAACAGGCAAAGGCAAAAGGCAAAGCTACCGTGCACCACCCACGACTCCATCATCCCATCCATTGAAACCACACCATTGTATTTCAGAGGAGAGAAAACCTTTTTGATTTGTTCAAGTGATTTTTGACATGTCGAGGATTGACATCTCTTTTGTCAGCCCTGCCCATTACAGTGTCCATGACAGCTCATTGCCCCATCTCTCAGTGTTCGTTAAGCATGCCACACTGGGTCACTCAGTCAATGAGTCACATTATCAATGGCCTGCCATAGGAAAGTCATGTTCACTAAACTACTGTCCTATAAGGTCAGCCAAATGCTGTTCACCCTTCAGCCAACTGACCCTCTGACACCACATTTGAAATCATATTTCTAATTCAGGTTGAACTGTTAATCTGGCTGATTTACTGTTAAAGAAAAACACTCTTACTTGAACAAACACAAAACCTAACTATCCCACTCTATTCCATGGACACTATTGACATTATCGATTGGACTACTTTACCCAGCCAAATCAATGTGAATAGCACAGAGCTGTTTCCCTTATTAATATTTTAATAACATACTAAGATTATGTTGTCTCTCTTGTTATGTGGAATTTAGTTGTGTCTTGCTGTTTGTTTTATTTAGTATTCTTTAAAAATCTATTACCTTAACTTTGTTTAGAGTTCAGATTCATCCAGTGTTTGGCTTTTCCATTGGCTGTTTTTTTCCACTGTCACACTCAGATCTTGGTTCATTCATTTGTTCTGTAACATCCCATCATTTCTGTTCTGTGATGTAACTTTTCTGTTTTTCACAGTGTGGTTTGCAGTCACTACTTTTTGGTACTGTTTTTTTATTTTTTTATTTACATAAATCTCTCACCAAATGGCTCAAGTTTACTTTTACCTGTGTCTGCAGAAACATGCAATCATTGTAATTCACTGTAATCCTTGCAATCACTTCCCTGTGTTTTACATTGCAAACTGATTTGTGAAAATTCAAACAGGAAGAGCACTGTCCCACTGAAAAATGTAGCCTAATCGTTAGATGTTGACAGTAGGTTGGTTAATTGATGACCAAGTGCTGCACAATTTGTATTAACTGTATGTGTATAAACAGAAGAAATATCAATGACTTGTTATCAAATCAAAACTTAATGGAGTCATAATTATTCACTTCTTCCTCAGCTAACACATAAAATGAAGAAAAAAAAACTGACGCTCCTCACAAATGACATGTTGAACCTGTGAGCCCCTATTCCCCTTTCCCTGAACTCCCAACCCCAGTACTAACCTTTCTTGAACTCTTCCAGCATTGAATCCAACTTAGTGTCGTGAAAGACGAAGTGCACGGGATGGTTGTAGAACTTGGTGATGGTCTTCAGCGTGGTGCAATCGTCTGGGTCAACAAAAGCCAGGTCCTTGACAAAGAGAATATCTACGATGTTGGAGCGTTCGTGCTCAAAGACAGGGATGCGCGTGTAGCCGCTCTCCATAATCTCAGACATGGTGTTGAAGTCTAAAACTGCGTCGCTGTGGATCATGAAGCAGTTGCTTAGCGGGGTCATAACGTCCTCCACGGTCTTGGTGCGGAGTTCCAGAGCTCCCTGGATCATGTTGAGCTCCTCTTTTACCAAATCATTGTATGGTTCGGTTACTTTCAGCATCTCCACAAGTTTCTCCCGGTTGTACACGGTGCCAATCTCCTGGCCCAACACGCAGTCTAACAGTTTGCTGATCGGATAGGACAGTGGGAAGGTGAGTAACATGAAGAACTTTGTCACAAGTATGGTGTTTGCCCCCACCGCCAAACCATGGCGGGAACACAGAGCCTGGGGCACAATTTCTCCGAAAATAACTATACCGATTGTGGAAGCTACGACTGCACCGAGGCCAGAGCCGATTAGGTCGTCCAACAGGATTGTGAGAGTGGTGTTCACCAGCACGTTTCCAAGCAAAAGGGAACACAGCAGATAGTTTCCTTTCCTGCGAATGGGCTCAATTTTGCGGGCATACTTCTTCTCCTTATCGGTACCACAGCTCTGAACGATGCGCAGCTCCATAGGATCAAGGGCCATCAGTCCCAAGTTGAGACCACTGAACATGCCAGACAGCACCAAGAGGAACGAAATGAGGATGATCTGAAGCCACATAGGTAACAGCGACGCCTTCTCCTCCACCACCCTCAGCCAGCCGTCCTTCTCCCCCAACAGGTACCACTTGCCTTCCGGGCTGTGCTTGACGCACAAGCCATACTCCTTCTTCGGCTCGCTCTTGCGGAGCGGCTTAATGTTTACGGCCAGCATACCCGTGGTGCCCTGATTGCTGACGGTCATGTTACGGCCGATAATGAAGTCTTTAGTGAAGTCAGCACAAGTCCTGTTAAAATTGGCATTTTTGCTATCATCATCACCGTGTTCCGTGAACCTTATCCATGAAGAGGTGTTAGAGTTGAGATGCAGCCCGTAAAACCTGAGCAGGATACTGCTCTCCTCAGTTACCTGGATGACCCCGTCATCAGTCGTCGTCGCTGCCTTGCTGCTTTTCACCAGTCGCATTCCAAAGATTCGGGCGTTGCTGACCTCCGCTCCCACTGTCTCCGTTCGCCCAGCTTCTGCACTCCAAAGGAAAACGATTAAAGTTAGAATATACCCCTGTCCACTCCAGTCTGTCGCCATGTTTGTTTCACTCTCAGCGAGACGGGAGTTGACGTCACCTACTCATTGCACATAACCCACCCCTTCATTATCATAATACCGCCCTCCTTGACGCCCACTAGAAACGTCAGCTAATGAAGAAGGGCATGAACGCCTATGTCACTTAAGGAGGTCTGCGACTCACGTTAAGGTGGAAAGCAGAGTTTACTGTTGTGGCATGTAAAACATATCAGCAGACGCATTAGGAATTTCATAGATTTAAGCCTGCAAATATTTATATTGTGAAAAGAACAATGTTATACCTACTATTGGACATAGTTCACCTCACAAACACTGTTCAGTTGTGTAAAAAATATTAGATAAGTATTAGATAAGATTAGATAAATATAGGCCTGTATTCCAGGGCTGGTCAACTTTAATCATTGAGAATCACAGGGTGCTTTTTATTGTTAATAACCTGGTGCTTTTTTGATTAAAACCATAATCTACACATCGCTCACCTCGCGAAATTTAACTTGAAAACAAGAAACAAGGTGCCCTGCAACAGTCCAGGGCCAGTGTTGACCACCCCTGCTATATGCAATATTGGTTTTCAGAAGCACACCTTACTGCTGTCAGGGATCTAATGCGCTGACTGTATTGTCATCATACTGTTTTTGCAGATGTAATTTCAGTTGTAAAGACTGCAGCCTACTCCACTGAATTCTGGCACAGGATCCTGCAGTCCTCTGGACCTTGTTGGTAAACATTACATCATCAGAAGCTCAGTTTTCTCTGATTGGTTGGCGATGAGATAATTGCAGTTCTGGGATGTAGATTGAATGAATGAACTCTGTGGAGGACAGCAAGGGGGGAAACGGTTGGCAAAGTGCTTCGCCCAAAAAGTGAAGCTGTTTATTCATCCAACCATTTGTCAATCTGTAAAATAAAACTAAGTGTATTCAATGACCTGAGGTAAAATCCACAATAGTTTGTATTTTTTGCTGTCATGTCTGCATATTGCCACGGAGTTACTGCTGAATTAGCTCCCCAGTGACATACCCCATATCACATACTACGATTACTAAAATTCACAAACCCAATAGCTCCTAAACCATGCAATGTCCTGAAACACATGACAATAATATTTCTGTCACACATTGTTAATCTTATGTTATTTTGAATTTTATTCTCATTTACCAGGAAAAAATAAAATATTTGCTTTTGAATGTCAGCCTATCTTTCCCCAGGAGAACAGACTGGTGACTCCTGGACACCAGATAATAATACGGATGGTAGCGATCAGAAGTGCTGTGTAAATCCTTAATGACATCTGCGACTCGCCCTTTTCCCCGCGGTCCATATGTCCGAGTGCTGCGCGGCGGCTGCAGAGGTTACGGAGGGGCTGATCAGGGATTTCTTGGAACAGCGCCTTTGATTAAGCTCTGCCACCATGACAGGCATGCAGTCGCCTACACACCACAGTGATGCAAGCCCAACGGGCGGGGTCGTTTGACATTGATGCGGGACTGTGTTGCAAACTTACGGGAAAATTAAACTGTTGTGTGACATAGAGAATGAGAACCCGGATTTGCCTGAATCGAATCTAGCTTCACGACTCATAGTCATATCTTAAACATTACCCAATGATCGTCATCATACAAGAATGTATTACCAAGTTACGTGCTTGTGTCAAATCTTCCACTGTTTACCCCCTAAATTGTAGCCTACCTATTGAAGTGCCTTATTATATGTCTGCTGTATTGTGTCAAAGTAGTAAAGAAATTATTCTTGAAAGCTGAAATCTCAGGCGGGCACAAGTTTATTTGACAAATTACTGACTGATTTGTATTAGCACGTACCCCGTCGTGTGCATTGATAGTATCCACAATATAAAAATGTAACTAAATTCACGAGGACATGTTTACTCAAATAATGCACTTTCCATTAAAACCTGATTTTTTGAAAAAGGTCTTTTGCGGCTGACTGCTTCTTGAAACTCGAACCAAAATTTGCACAGTGTTATTGCAGCACCCTCGTGCGGTCAGTTTAGGAATTGCGGGTCCCAAGCGATATTCGCAGTTGAATGAAGATATGATTGTATTTGAAGGCGCCATGCTGATCAGAAGTCTGCTCGCCATCACGCTGCTTTGTCGCATAGATAGATTGACGTTGGGTTCAGCCCCGACTGGCTTTAGAAGGCATAGACTGATAGATAATTAGAGTGAGGCTCTAGAATATTCTAGAATGATACCCCATCACTAAATACTAATATATAATGATTGGAATCCACCTTTACTGGACTCAAACCATGCCAGGAAAATATGCTCCACCCCAGAGCTCTCAACTGTTGGCTGTCACATGTTTTGGTTCATCCATAACTAATTATTTAAAGTGATCTACAATATTTCTCAGCAGAGTTTGTCCTAATGAAGTGTTTCAAGACTGTATTCAATGGACTGAATATTTTTTACAATTCAAGAGTTGTTTTGATTGACTTCCAAAGGTGTTATCATACATTCTGCCAATAACCTGTATTGATAATGAGTTGTTAATATCAGTTTATGATGGTCTGCAAAATACCTTTTGAACAGTTAACATTTTCTTATACCCACAAATCAGTGGTGACATTCCCTGCATATTTCTGAGCTTTTAAAACACCTCTTCAATTGTAGTAAAAGTTGTTGTTTCAGTTAGTTCAGTTCTTCCATAATTTGATAGTCATGTAAATTTTTTCACTTTTCTGTTGATTCCCGACAATACCCTGCCTAAACCTGACCTGTTGATGCCTTTACTTTGTTACTCAGGGGTTGCAGGTTCAGTTCCCTGGGAAGGTCCTGTGGCATTCCTGGGCAAATTAATAATTACCAAACTTGCTGCAATAAAAATCCAGCTGTATAAAAAGGTAGTGTTTCAGTTGCTATGGGTAACAGCATCTGTTAAATGGCATAATATTAAAATGATAGAATCAATCTATTCATAACAGCATATGCAAAGGACTCTTATTGTATTTATTTAGGTACTATTTGCTTCATTCTATCCCCTCAAAATTTCTTTCTTATGTGACATTCTTTTAAATACAGTACAAACAGAATTCTGCTGTTTGTTTTCTGTCTTCCTCTCTGTTATGATATAGTTTCATACTTCCCTGCAGTTTCATGACTCCCTGCAAACTTCCCACCCTTGTTTACTACTGTTTTAACTGCCCTGCTCTTCTTTTCTTCATGTAGTCATTTCCCTCTCGGCAGATTAATGTCATTATCTCTCCACAACAAAAACTATCAGGTTGCTTCTAGCCTGGAGGGACGGTGTGCATTTAGCTTCTAACAATTTTGCTTCTAACAATAACCACACACCCATGCTGATTCACTCACAGCTTGGAACACTGTAAAATGAGCAAATTTTACAGTCATTAATAAAGTAAATAATTGAGGATTCTCAGTGGAAAAAGCAAAGTGGAGTGACTGGTGTTCATTAATGTCTCTGACATCTAATAATGACAATTTTTTAAAATGAATTGAAATTTACTCTTTCTCAGCTTTGTTTTTTTCAGCCCTCTCATTTGAGAAGTGAAGAGCTCTGAGGTTCATTTTTATTCTGGTATTTATGCATTTTACATGCTTGTCAAAGCCAAGTTCGCGAAGATATTTTTTGCAACCACAAGGGGGCAGAAACAGGACATGAAGTTAAAGTACTTGGTCAAAAAATTCTGAAGTTGTATCCTTTCTTCCTTCACCTATTCTATTGGGCATTGACAGGTGAAAGCAGCATGGCAGAAATATCACCTAGTCCGTTGCTGGTACTTCAGGTTGATTAAATGATGAATGAAGGAAGGAGAGGGTGGAGGCTGATTTTAAGCATTTGTATGATGCTCAAGGAGAAAACTAGCAACACTTAAAACTGGTAAAGTAGAATGGCAAAGCTGCAGTGGAACATGACATCATGTATGTAAATTAGGAGTATACTTTCAGCTTCATTCATCTCAAATTGTCCCGTATGCATAGTGTTAAAACACCATATAAATAAAGCTAATGTTTTAAATGGCATAAAATTTAAAGTCAGTTTAATCATTTTACCAGCAACACATTGATTTACAATAATGTTATTGTGTACTGTATATTGTGTATATAATGTTAACATATATATAATTTGTATACATGTGTTCACATATGTATGTGTATATATTGTGTCCTTTGTTGTTTTTTGTGATGGTGTGCCTATATATCAAGACAGGGAGGGTCGAAGCACACGTATTTGAATGTATTCTTAATACACATGACAATAAAGTTGAACTAACTACATCTGGTTGGTTTCAAGACCAACATCTTCAGACACTGAAAAATAGGAGTATTTAATAGCCAGAGAACAGATTTCACTTAATGTTTTAGTATTTTATAAATACAAATGATGTGGCCTGTAAGCTGGAAGACGAGCAAAGCTTTAAATCCCATTTGCTGCCCTCTCGTGAGCAGTGAATGTTCTTGCATTAGCAGAGACCCTGACAGACGAAGCCAGCTGCTGTTACAGGCCTGCTAGCTTGTATAAACACGCTCTTTAAACCCTTAGTGCTGACTGCCCAAAAAGCTTAAACCGTCTGTTAACAAGCTGGTTCCCACAGCTTTAGTAGCTGGATACAAAGCAGTGATAGCTTCTACATTTCCTGCTGAGGTACAATAACCTAATAAAGCTAGCCTGTGGCTTCTTTCTCTCTTCCTCCAGATAAGCACAAAGTGCTGCATTGCACTGTGGTACAGAAAAGGTGCATAATCCACAAACCCGCAGGGAGCATTACTTCCATGTGAAGTAGCTGCGTTACTACATGCCAGGAAACCACCAGAGTTACAGCTCACAGACAACGCTAAATGTTTACATTTTATTTAAGGAGTGGTGGAAGCTCCACACACAGGCTTGCATTTCCTGTTTTTCATATCGACATATGATCCAAAATATTCAAGCAAGACACGTTTACACTTTTTTAATGCCATCTATTCCTGTATTCAAGTATTTATTTAATGACACAATGTTATGCCCACAAGGTACAAATAATAAAATCAGGCGATCAAACATTAAAACACTGGAGAAACACTGATACATATATGATTCCCTTAAGTTTGCATTTGACTCGCTTCTGTGTTACTTAGCAGTGTCAGCATACTCACACATACATACCCAGACATACAGATACTCAAAGACACTACAAGGAGACTAGAGATTCAAGAGCATCACCAAAACATGCCAATATATCATATTTAATTTTAATCATTCAATTTTGTGCCCATAATATGATAAAGACTTCTGTTAACTGGACCGTTGATAATACCTAAAACACTGGGTTTTAACATATGGGTTGATTAAATAATACAACATCAAATCAACAAGAGAATTTTCGCCAAAAAAAACAATAACAATTAATTAAAACACAGAAAAAATACAATCACCCTGTCATATCAAGGGTTCATTTTAACAGTTTCAGAACATCAGGTAGCATGGCAAGCTTTCCAATGAAATGAGTTAAATTCTGATATATAGATTTTGACCAATCACAAGTAAGGCTATGTATTCTCTTGAGTTTAAGTTATTGTGCAAATTCATCCATGTTATTGTCATGAGGTTAAAGATTCGAAAGTGTAATATATTTGAAACCATTTATGCATAAAAACAGGAGCCATTGTTTTAAAATATAATTTCCCATCCTTTTGGGAAAGCTAGATATACATTCACTGGGCAAATCAACAGGTTAAGACAAAACAAATTACCAAGGCACATAACAAGACCATTGACACATTCATGTTGTAAATAAGTTTTAAGATGTGCTACAACACCATTTCAAGAATAAAGAAAATGCTTAATTGGAATGTCAGATTTCTGAAGATACCGGAATGCAATGATTTTGTTTGTTTTTTTACACTCAACCCAGCCTGGGAAGATATCTCATTGTAAATATTGTTGAATGTGTCTGAGTGGATCGGTGTTCAGGAATGCTTGAACATTAAGTCACAAGTACATTAAAGCCTGAGCAGGAACCCCCTGTGTTGAATGTGAGGTGTGCAAACACATCCAACACATGACAACTATGTCAGGACAGTTAGGTCACCATCAGGGAGTTCTCAACGAAAAACCTCAATGCCCATACAGTCAGCACCAGAATTACTGTCACCCTTGATGACAAAGAACGAAAAAGGCTGCACAAAAATAAAGGAAATATAGCAAAATAATGTTCTGAGGAAAATGATATGACGTTCAAATATATTTTTACATAAAATATAGCTCAATATCTGTGCTGTTTATTTTTTGTTAGCCTTTTTGTTTGTCTCTTTGAGGTTTCCACTAATTTTGGAGTTGGCTATACTTTATGGTACAGTAAAATATGTTTTAATAAAATAAATGCTTTCATATTAACAGCAGAATTTGCTAACTTGGTATTTTACAATCAATATAGCCTGAATCAGTTCTCATGTGTCTGCTCTGCTTTGTATAACACTGTTTTAATGAGAGAGAGACAGACAAAATGGGAGAGGAAGTGAGAGAAAGAGAGAGAGAGAGATCACATTCAGTGCATTGCAAAATGCCGATTTTGAGGTGCTGGCATTATAGAGTAACGGAATGATCCTGAACTGCATGAAACACATTAATACAATTCCAAATATGGAATTATTGATGTAGAGGCCACAGCCAATGTGGTTAAGGTCTCTTTCATCACTGAACACTGCAAGTAGATGATGTACACCACTATAAATATGTGAGCGATAAGACAGACCATGTGTTAATTTACTAAAATAAATACTCATTTGCCACTTTCTGATGCGATTCACAAAGACTCTGTCTTTGCATTCTACAAACTTTCAAGTAAACGACTGATACAGCAAACAATTTATTAGTACCTCTGCCCTGTGCGCAACGGACTCCTGCCAAGTTACGTCTGTACCTCCCCATCGTTCATGAGCAGCCTGTTTTCAAAAGAAGGTTCAGTGTAATGTGTAATATATAAAGTACCATTGTCTGTGCTGTGGGCTTTTGGGAGCTGCCGTTTGCACTGCGTGGTTTCTGTGCGAAGCAGGGCTCTATCTCCCTCAGTAGGGTGGCAGCATGTCCGTGTCACGGGGCCAAACCGCGGCGTCCGCCACTATCTCATCTTCTCTTCCGCTATTGGCCAACTGCACCCAGTTCCGGCCCAGAGAGAGCCCTGCCCCTGTCTTTGGGGGACTGGAGGAGCGTGTCAGGCAGCAGAACCTCCACTGAGAGGCTGATCCTCTTGGACTGGAACATGCTGTAGGTGTTGTCGAATCTCAGCACATCTGAGAGAGATAAAAACAAGTCCAGATCAAACAAGAGTCAAGTTCATTTGCTGAAAAATCATGCACCAGTGATTTGTTTTTTAATTCTTAAACCTTTTAGACACCAGTAAAAGTCCTACAGATCACTAAATCTTTTTACAGAAATGTCTATTGCAAATGATTGCATTTTATGGTTGGTAATGTTTCATGAAAATCTTTCAGGGATCTGTAGAAGTGGTACGTTTCACCAGCTTCTAAATTAGAGTTTAACTTGACCCAGGGCTGGTTATGTGAGAATTATTTGAAAACCATTTTCTATGATAGGAGTAAAAGCCTGTATTGGCCATGATGGCAAACCAACACCCCATACAGTACAGAAAAAAATGTTTTTCTCCAACCCACCATGGCTTAACAGCTTAACTGCCCACCTAAACACAATTAGCAGATTCAATATGGCTATAACCACACATTAACCTGCGTTCTGTGATGCTGCACTGTAAATGAGTATAATCTATTGTGACTATGATGAATCTCTTTGCGTGCTGTAAATGTTAGCCCTGTAACTAAATAACTACAAGGGCCATCTGTCATCACCTTGCTTCAGTGTATTGGATGTATTTATCGTTCTGTATGTCTGATTGTGCAGTGAATAATCTGTATACAAAGATAAAATGACATCATCTTCTGGATGTACAACAATAAAAGCAGTATGACTTTATGATACTTGATATAGAACTGAAGGTCAGACGCCCTGCTCCTCCTGGCACAGAGCAGATGTCACTCACTCTGCTCCTCCCCTTCCCCTTCCCCTTCCATGACTCACAAACGCCAGGGTCTGCGCAGGTTATGGAGTTCTCTTCGGGCACCAGGTGTGCATTGTAGCGTTCACTGTGCAGCACCTCCTTCATCTCGCCCGCCCTCTTCCTCTCGCCCATCTTCTTCTTCATGAAGACGCCAAAGCCAATGTCAGCCCCTTCGCTTTTAAAGTGCCATCTGGAAATAGCAGGGCGGTGGGAATAGCTTGGCTCAATTCAATGCAATGTAATTATTTGATTCCCTCCAATTCAAATAACAATTTTTCTGTGAAGATGGATGCACATACAGACATAACAGGACAAGCAGGTTGTCACTACTATTGGGAGAAAAATAACAAAAGGAAAGCAAACCCACTGATTCCGCTCCTGGCATGGAGAGATTATTACCCAGAAGGCCACTCACCATTTGCCTGATCTGCCATTTGCCATTTGCCCATACTCTTTGTACCAAATATTCTAGCTACCTGTACTGACAACTCAGCAGTAAGACATAGGATGAAACTGAGGGTTTAAATTATTTAAATAGGGTCTCCCCCTTCTCAAATCAAGCAGTCACACTCACATCGTATAAACAGTCTCACCCCGGTCGAGTGCCGGGGGTGTCTACAAATTCCTAAATGTCTCAGTCCATTTGCATTTATTATCTGTGAATAAGTAAGGTGTAAGACTCACTTCTTGAGTACAATACTTCTGTTTAAACATGGGTTCATCTGCGAACAAGTTAGGTATATGGCTCACTTCTTGAACAGAATATTGCTATTTAGAGAGGGCTCAATAACATAAAAAAACGCAGGCAGCCAGACCTTGAGGTGACAGCCAAAAAATGTAGGCAGCTGGAGCTAGCACAGGTGTGTTACCAGTGAACTCACCGAAGCACGCAGCCTGGGAAGAGGAGCTCGTATTCGAGCTGGTGGGAGGAGCCGCGGCTGATAGAGATGCATTGCTCGTAGTGCACTTTGATGGAGTCCCGCACGTAGTAGGACCTGGGAACTATGCCTCCATATTTTATCTATCAGAGAAACAGAGAAATCACACCAGGGCACAAGCAGACTATATAAAACGTAAAATATCAAGTTTAATAAAGATTAAAACAAAGAAATAGCAAGACTCACATCTGACATCTGGATGCACTGTGATGTTTCAAATCCTGGTGAGTTTAAGCACTTCTCTAAATATCTAATTTTTTGCATGTAGATTGTAGATAAATGGCAAGCTTACTTGTTCTTAATGGCTTGTTTTCATCATTATATGTTCAAATTTGACACAGCTGCTCTACTACACAGTATTTTCTTCAAGTGGCCGAATTCACACACCTAATAAAATCTGCCATTGATTCAGTCACACTGCAATGGTTTATTCACTGTACATAGATTTTGATGCTGTATAAACCAGGGGCTCATTAGTAATTGAATTACCTCTAATGGAAACAAGTCTAAATCTCATTAGATTATGTCCAGTTTTTATAATACATGGTAAACTACATTTCTAAATTGGAAGTAAGATTTATTGCATGTTCAATAATGTTTTTCATGCTATGATAAAATAATCCTTTATTAATCCCACAGTGGGGAAATTTGCAGTGTAAGAGCTGTGTCATTCAAGAGCTCCACCAACACATCACATCGCTGAAATGTTAGCACAGTTAAACATGCACAGACACACACAGACACAAAGCTGCTTGATTTTGTGAATGGAGAGGGACTGAACTGGGCCCCTCATTGAAACCTCGGCCCACTCCTTCCCCCTTTCAATTTGGACAGTAGCTGCAGGCTAGCAGATTTGGTACCATGGCAACTGTGAACCTTGTAAACAGGCTATGCTGCTTCAGTTACTAGCTCACCGGACAGTTTTCCTGTTTTCCAAACTAGTTCTATAGCCCAGCTCCATTTTATTAGCTGTGTTCCAGCAGTACCACAAAAGTGCCTATATCATCTGCACTAGCTGAGGTTCATTGGATTGAGTCTATTTCAGACTCTATAGAAACAAATCGAGGAATCTGTTAACTGAGCAATTTCTAGGTCTGTAGCACAGATAACAAAGTATGTAAGACTAAATTAATGCAAGAACAATAGAGCTCCTGAAACAATTCTGCAGATCGCCCTGCAGAAATACTGAGTTTGAGTATAGTGCCAACTGTGGCAAACTGTTCCAAAGGGTGGCAAGTAACCAGTTGCAGTTTCACTCTGGAAAGATGGGTTTTTTTCAGGTGGGTGACCCCCTAATTACTGAAGAAAAGCAAATCCTCTGATCCACCAGGCAAATAAAAATAGGGAATAATTGTAAAAAAAAAATAAATAAAAAAAAAACTAAAGAAAAGAAATTAAAGCTCCTTTATACCACAGAGGCGTATGAAGCAGGTATAAAAATACATTTTGGGGGCCCAATGGGTGGCGCACAGATTAAAGGCACATGGGAGTTGCAATTACCAGCTATGGCTAGAGGTCCACACGGGCCAGGCAACTACTGGCTCAGTTTCACCGGGGTGAAATAGTGGGTAAGGTGGTTAAGAATATCAATCTCATCGCTCTCTAGTGACCTCTTCGGATCATGTGGGTTCCTGCAGCTTTTGAACACTTCGGCAACATGTGATTAGTGTCACAATGGCAGTGAGAAAACTATTGAAGGATATTCGTCATGTGAATCAAATGGGCCCTGTATTTGGCTGGGTCTCACTGAGGTTGTGGGGTAGGCTTGCACTGGGCTGTTAACAAATTTCAGTTTGGGTGGGGGAAAAGGACGGGGAACAGTTAGTGGTCAGACCAATGCTGTGGCTTTCGCTGTCTGCCTCTCATAAAATACACGAGACTGTCCTCAGATAAACCCCACAGAACTTTTAGACCTCATTGATTCATATACTGTTGTTTCAAGCAGTACCACCCATCATATACATGGAAACAAAAAAAAGACTCCAAACTGTTTGTAAGCGCGTACTTCAGTTTATTTGCGTTAAACCCAGTCGGAATCAAACAAACAAACCAGTACTATGACTTCCAGGAAAAGACTGACAGGAAAGGCATGTACCCGATAAACAGGGAGATGCTGTGAATCACAAGCCCCATGACATCACAGAGCGGGGGGGTGGAGTGGGGCCTGGGGGGTTTGTTTCCCTGCTGTGGGAGCCTGGTGTTTAGTCTCAGCCCGAGACGACCTCACACGTGACCTCGAGATGTTTGGGAGGTTTCAGATCCATGTGAGGGTGAGTCACACACACACACACGCACACACACACACACACACACACACACACACACACACACACACACACACACACACACACACACATAATCATATACACCATACAAATCAGGCCAGGAACATGAACACACGGCTACAATACACTTAAACACATACATACACACAGACAAAAGCACATGAAACACATGCACACAGACATACACACACACATACACACACACACACTGCACCAAAAGATCTCCTGCTAGGCACCGTTCATTCAGAATTCAGAAGAAACGAAGTCACTTATCCACTCATGTCACTGCTACGCCAGACCCCATCCTATGCATCTGTCCCTCCCTGACCATGGAGGAAAGATACAGACTGACAGTACCACCATGGGAATGCTCTGAACAACCTCAGATGAGTATAACCCAGCAGAGCAGAACATGTCAGATATAATACACCGGACCCTCGCTTGTTGGTATGAGGCCCTGAGAACCATGCTGCTCAGATGTTAAAATGACAGTATCCACTCAAAGCAGAGCATCAGTTTCTGTGTTCAGTTCGGCCCAGTGCACCATACAAATGAACAATGCTTTTTTTAATACAGATTAATTCATAGACCTTCACTCAGCACGCACAGATGTAGAGCTCCTCAATTCTTATCTTTTTGCACAGTCATTTGTCTCAATATTGCATTAAAAGCAGCTGTCCTGATGAGAGCAAGATATTGCTTTGCACAGGAAGCAATAACTCAGTTACAAGCTGCTCATGATCAGACTGAGCAGATGAACGGTACAGATTTAGGAAATGATGAAAAACAATGAAGGCCTGTGTCATGTGCAACACAAGAGTATGTTGGGAGGCAGCAGATCTTAAAATGTCTTTTCCCCTATCAGAATAATATATGCTACACTAAATCTAATCTTAAAGACAACAGGTCCTAGTGACTGGATTATAACATGAAATCACAGTCCTCTGTTTAGTTCACCGGGAGTTGTGGTTCCCATCGGGAAAAGTCCATTGAGGTTTTTCCTTTGTCTCAAAGGACGTCAAACAATTCTTCTCAGCTCCAGGTGGGACGTTTCTATCTATGTATCTATGGGCAGAAATACCAGGTTCTGAGTCACTTCACATGCACAACAGATTCAACCGGGGTAGTGATAATTGGGGGAGATCAACCACACCTTGCACTCTACAGCACCAAGCTCACCCTTTGAGTAGCAGAGCAGTAGAGGACCTGTTTGACATGTCTGCTTCAAGTTTGTACATGTGTATGGGCCTCAAAGCCACCTTGGGTTGGTCTGTTGGAAGAGTAAGTCCAGGGAAAGCACAGGTTTGCTTCACCAATGTGCCATAAAAAACTGGCACCAAGGAATTGTTAAATACTTAACTTTTCAAATATGTACACTCTACATCAAATAGTTAGACAACCCCTTTTTTCAGGATTGCTTTAGATGTGTGCAATGTAATAATAACGTGCTTACTTAATTTTTTTTTTTTTACATTTTACCATTTTTTCCTACCTGAACTCAGCCAAACTTTAGCTTCATGTAGCAACCTTCTCCAGCCAGTTAAGGAGGAGGTAGCCGTGAACACGATTCCTCCGATTCGCGTGACGACGAGACCTCACTTCTTTCCACACTGCAGATGAACCTCCAATTACATACTATCTATGTCAGCAGAGGGTGATGAGGTCAGGCCATGCACCCGCAGACACTTAACTAACCAGGAGTGGCCACAAGAGAGCAATGAGAGTAAGGGACCTTACTGGCTTAACCCCTCTTTTTTTGTAGCGAGGCAGGACAAAGTGTTGCCTCACCAACACTGACCTCTGGCCATAGCTAGTAACAGTATGGCTGGGACTTGAATTTTAAAATGATAACAGAAAAATAAACAACTGATACAGTAGGTCACATATGGGGAGCCAAGATACAAGAAGGGTCTCAAACACACACAGAGCCACATCTCAAACAGAAAGACAGTGTAAGCGTCAGTCATGACCTTGCTTGATGCTGTAGGGTGCAGTGCATTTTGTGAATCCCCAAAATATTACTACAATCGCAGTAAATGTTTCTATCATCAATTAAAATGCTAAACATTCAAACTAAAATCACTAAATCTTATTTCAAATTAGCATGTAGTCTACTAAGCACTACTTTGAATGGGAATATTCTGCTCCCCAGCCACTGATCCAGGATCCTCTCACCCTGACCATTATAAATGAAACTACTTGTGATCCAGGATCAGTGCTTGGGGCTAGAATTCATCTACTCATCCACTACTTTCCTGCTTCTACCTCTCCATTATAAGCCTGGCAAAAGCAGCGTGGTTCAGTGAGATCTACCTGCCAACTTTTGAGACTCAGGCGATATTTTCTAACCAGTCATATCAATTCAGTGATAATAGGTCTAAGAAAAAAAGGGGTGATTCACACCAGTGATTCAACCATTAACTATGACACACCAGTTTTTTGGGTTGAATAGTGAAAGGTAGAATGTGCAAAATACGTCACACGAGCACAAACCACCCCCTGAGAATCTGACCAATGTCCAAGCTGCCACGTCTCAGACGTAATGATCACAGAACAGGAAGTGACTGTCTTCAAGATCTCTTCACAGATCAAATACATAAAAGGCGATACATAAAAGGCGGGTCTGGAGCTTAAATACTGCTTTTTATAACTGCTTTGACCTTTAAGAAAGACAGCATGTAACTATCACAAAAGGACATCTAAAAATAACACACACTTTTAACAAGTGGACCAAAACCAGGCAGACCTCCTGCCTACTGCTGAGGCAAAATTACGGAAGCTTGGAATTCTCCCAGACATGGTAATATCGCTTTAAGGCCCAACCAGCACCTACACTGAGAGGGTTCTTCCTGTTTCTTTGTGTATGAGGGTTTAAATCAGGGGTGGACCTCGTGCTACTCTGTGTCACATGTTCTGCACCAAATTGGTACAAAAGCAATATTTTGTCAATCATCTAACATATAAAATTAGCAAATTAGTGATTTCAAAAGCATGTTATTATTGCACCGCATGACGTCCATTCGGGCAGCATCCAGCTGCATATGTGTCCGTGGTCCCATAAGTTTATAATAGAGTTCAGAAATCCAGATCAGAGAACGTGACATAGCAGATGTAACCTATTTAATCCATATATTACCTTGCCAGATACATTAGCTGAAATACAGTACTGTATGTGTACAGTATGTTGGCTATTTAGTAAATACAGGTACACTACAGTATCCCATATAGCTTTGCTATGTATATAATATGGTCAAATCACATAATCATATAACGTCCTATTTCACAGAATGTGTAATAGAAAGCGAAGCATGACTGTAATTTCTTTTTGCTAATTAAATGTTTATTTTTTTAATCATCTGCCATTGGACCACATCATGGTTTAAGTTAATCTGTGCCATATTGATAAGCTATAAACTGTTCCTACTTTGGTCTCAGAATGGGAAATTTACAGAGAGATACAAACATTTGATTCGAAGAGAGATACAAACCGTGAGCCAGCATGGTTTCTCCATTGTGGCGTAACACTGCCTAGCCTCGAGGATGTGCTTTCTTAATAAACCTGTGGTCACAGTCACTATTTCTGACTAATCACCGCCTCGCGTGGCCAGGGCTCCCATTGGGGGTCACTATTCAGAGCTGGTTGTTGTGTTTTGAATGTGGCCATGTGCAATCTCTTCTGCAGTAAACAAATCCACCCACAGAAATTAGGTCACCAACATGCTCACAGACAGAAAGCAATGCATGTTTTCCAGATGTTCTATTGCAAATTACATTTTATGGTATTCAGCAGACATTATAATCAAGAGAAATTTACACAGTGGGCACACCTTGCTAAACACCAGTGCTGTACTTGGAAATCTAGCCTACCAACTCTGAGTTACAAGCCCCATTCCTTACTCATTATCCATCACTGCCATTCCTCTATCGGAGATTGAGTAATGGAGACTAGCTGTCCACTGACATACTCCTGAACTGTTTCAGCACTGACTGCAGCACTGACCCAGAGCCTCCACAGTCTGGGGATGGAGAAGCATAGCTGTCCTCAACAGCGCTGCAGTCACACAGGGAGCAGTGCACTAGACCGCTAGCCACATTTCGCATCTTCGCACTAACCAGCACTAGGTGAGCAGGCCGCTCCTTAACAGGTGTCACACATAGCTTTGAAATGTCCGTACTACTTCCACTACATAAGCAGCAGTTCCTAAAGCCATTGGCTCTGTAATGCCCCCTCCGACCCCCCGCTTTATCCGTTCTCCTGAACTCACCCTGGTCCTACAGCGGGGGTCGCCATCTGGGTCTGTGAGGGTGCCCCCATAGATTGCAGGCAGCTGCTCGGGCTCAATGTATTTCTTCAGCACCTCCTCCCAATTGGCTGTGGACAGATGGATGGCAGTAGTGAGTGTACTCTGTGCTGTGCCTCAAGAACACATCTGAGGGGGGCACTATATCAGTTGAAATAGTAAAAATCTGGGATGTTAACTCCTTGATAGGTGGAGACACAATGAGCTGTCAATCACTCAGTAATTCTGACCAATCAAAATTTTTTGCTCTTCACAGCATGACACAATAATTGGTTCATCTCAGTCAGGTACTGGAAGCATGTGGTAGCTCCACCCACCTGTAGTGTCACAAAATATACTCCTATCACCAGTCACAATTTGCTTTCCACAACACTCACACTTTAAACAGGAAAACTACAAAATGCAATTCAGAAAGGGCACAATACAAAACAGTAAACGAACATCAATAAGCCATATTGAGCTGATGGGTTTTTGAATGTACTTTAAAATGACTAAAACAGGACCCATTCTGTGTGAGATCAGGGCATGCCTCTCCTCTTACCACCAAGGACAATAATCTTGCTGCGGGTGTTCTCACTCAGGAAGTGCTTGACCAGGTTGTAGGCCACAGGAAAGAGTTTGGGGGCTGCAGGGGAAGATCAGCAATAGGTGAGAGAATCTCCACTGACAAAATGACACACCAAGTACAACAACGACTTTCCTCCCATGAGCCTCAACTCTTACACGCACTGCTAAAGATTTAGCAGTCAGTATTAGTTTAATCCAGTGCTCTGGCCTTAATCTGAACTACTTTTCACAGCAAACCAATGCCAATGTATAAGTATTCCTCTACGTTTGCAAATGGGAATGAACTTGAACTCATACAACATGGTACTGAACTCTTGACACATGGAAGCTATGGTATATTAATGCCCCCGATAGACAGCACTTACCTTTAATGACAAACAGTCTCTTCAGTCCCTCTGGGTAGTTTTCTTCAAACATGGTAAGTACCTAAGGAAACACAGTAACAGGAAATAACAAGATGAAATCAGACACAGCTTGCAGCTCAAACCATCTTAATCTAAGAACAAAACCCCCCCCACAGAGTTAAAAATGACACTAATACATCAAAACTGATATCAAATGCGATTTGAGAAGGTGCTACTTTTGGGAGTATGATACCCTATGATTAGAGGATCTCCTCTGTAAATGGCTGGTTATTAACATCAAACAAGGGTAAAGGACATCCTGTGCATCAGCATTGAAGAGAAACTTCTCCTCAAACAAGCTAATGTTTCACTACGTTTAACATCTAAGGGGGTGTGGTACACCAAGACTGTGTGGTCCGACTCAACGCAAACGTCTCACCTCTCCATAAGTCTCGATCGCAGGCTTATATAAGTGCTTCAGGCCCAGTCCCTCACAGTCATAGATCATAGTGATAGACTCAACTTGCTTCCCCAGCTGAGAGAATGAAGAAGGACAATCACACACAGGCATTGTTGAGTTTACATAGAGCTAACAGATGCGGGATACAAGGAAACGTCTTCAGCTGACAAGACAGTTTTTGAAAGTTTTCAGAGGAAGGTTTTATAATGTCTGCTGACAACTGTAGTCGTTAAGTAGCTGCTGTCGTCTTCAACGAATGCCAAGTCTTGACACTAGAGATTACAGATGATAGACCCGCCTAACCAACTGATAACTCCTTGCTGCGCAACCAGTCATTCATTTTCTGAACTGTCGTATTACTGTGGACTGTGCGGTCCTTATCTAGTAATATTCTCTTTTTTTTGTTCTGGGCTGCTCTCTTAATTGTGATCTAAACTGGCCTTGAAGGGATATAATTTTTATTTAAGAACTACAATTGTGGGGTCCAGAGAAAAAAAAAGTAAGGATCACTCCTGGGCACTGACTACAGGTCATACCTGACATTGCCATTGTCTCATGGTAACCGTGTGCTGGGGCATACCTTCGCCGTCTGAAGATCGCACTCCTTCTGTAGCATCTCGCAGTCTCGCACCTTGGACTTGATAAAGTCCTGCTTGGATGCAGACAGCATGAGGCCCTTGGGGTCGACTGGGCCAATCACATCGTACCAAATGGGGCTTCCCTCTCGGTCATACCCGCACATGCCCCCAGAGAGATGTTTCTCAATCACCTGAGCATAGTGCACAAGCAAAGGAGCCAGTGAACTGGTGCCATGATTTTGTTTATGACATCACAACTGCCTCTGGGAGGTAAAGCCTATTAAAGCCTTTTACAACATGGTATTTTTTTTAATAAAAAGCCACCATAACTGAGAATCAAGAATATAAAAGCATATAAGCAAAGGTACCTCTGGCGGTTTCCAGTCCGTGGTTATCATGTCAGCTTTCATGTGTTTACGGAACTCCAAGTGCTGAGAATAAAACCATGGAGGATATTGACACTATTTTCAACAAAATATATATCCTGTGTCACAACGCAAACCATATATAACCCCTCCCCCTATGCAGCAGAATCCAAATTTGCTATAGTAAGTATCTGGATTACTGAATTACATTGCTTCTTCTGACATATGTTATTAAATTATTGACATGTTTCCTAGGTAACCATTGTGAGATCAGACAGGCCTACACTTGTGCGGTAATTTCTCTCATTACTGAGCCTGAAAGTGGCCAAGCGATTTGTTCGCAAACCTCAGCATCTCAGCGTGGGAACAGAGAGGTAAAGAAGTAGCTCTTTATTAAATTTCTGTTTACAATAATTTTAAGCTATCAGATCATATATATACACACACATTTCATATATATAACATAAATATAGATTAATTATTATGTGTTCATACATATGACAGAAAGCGAAATTATATACATAAGTAAATATCACTAGTATCTTTAAATTTTTTCTATTTTTCTAATTTTATATATAAATCTAACGTCTGCATCATTGTTTGTGTACTGTCAAAGTTTCATGGCTCTTGGACAAACAAACTGCACTCCAAGTACCACGTAAGTTAACAAATACCTAATATAAAGTAACGTACTCTTTTTTCTCTTTTTTGACATGCGCTTCTATAAAAGAGATTCACACAGCATGAGTCAGTGACACAAGTCCCGTCTTGTGATTAGGAAACTCCACCTTGTACCCACTGGTCATGGGGGACAGCACGCAGCAGGGTCAAAGCAGATCAGGAGGCTTAGCTGGCCTGGACAATTAATACCTGCCCAATCAGCAGAGGTGGGATAACGAGACTGCGTTTGCCTATGATTTGGGTAGCAGGAGAGGGAGCCAGGGGGGTGAAGGTGGGGGAGGGGGGCGGTTGGCTCTTCCTGCTGGGATGCACTAACGCTGGGAAACTGACAAAGACTTGTCGTTGGGAGGAGTTGGGAGTGTTTCAAAGACAATGCCGTTTCTATGGACAGCCGACGGTATCCTGTTTTCAGTAAGTCAGGCCTTTGATGCAGTAGCACAAAGCATTCTTAGCATTAACACCAACTGCACACAAGTGCAGCTGCAGCCCAAGGAACATCAGCATCGTTCTGCTACAGTATCCCGATATTTGATTAAAGACAGCACAGGGATTTCATAATATGCAAGCTGTACTTCAGCTATAATACAACAGTTACCACACAAACACTTCTTTCTAAAAGGTGACATAACTCATGACCCAGAAATTAAAATCCCACACTCCTTTTTACGCATGTGGAACAAAACACATGATATAAAGCAGATTGGTACATTAGTAATTAGGGTATTTGGATATCTGATTTTGCCACTTAATGGCTCATTTATTACGTAACTACAGTTTACCCTCCACGTAAAATTTGAAAAACCGCATGAAATTTTTGGCCCCCCTAGGCGAGCAAAGCAAGCATGTGAGCATAGCGAAGTGAATCCAGTACCTCCAGCTGGGGGTTGGGGGTTTGGGGGGTTGGGGGGGGCCCTCCAAAGCACTGATATACAGTGTTTTTTTTTCACAAAGTCTAACTTTTTACAAAATTTAAATTTAAATGACCATTGTGTATATTTGTGATATTGAACAATAAAATACATTCATATCATGCATATAATTTTATATGTATTTGTAATTACATTTTATGCATTCATGACTTACTAAACTTTTTCCTTTTCTTTAATTTTTGTCTGCATGAGGGGTCATCTGCAGTGCTACGCTGTTTCCTGCACAAGGCCGCAATGCTCCCAAAAAATTTCCGTTTAATTGTTTGTTGTGGACCCACGATAAATCGAAGCCGCGATGTGGGAGGTCAACTGTACAATCAATTCCTATATTTAACAATTTATTGTATATCTCCATACAGGGTTACACAAAATTATTTAAAAAGTCCTACTCATTATTGGTTAACAAATATTTATACATTTTTCTTGTATTTTGCCTACCCCTATATGTATATGTGTAGTATATGTGTAGTTACATATTAGTAATATATATGAAAATATTACTGATCTGCAACCATCAAGGAGAATTGAGAAGGGAGAGAGATTTGGTACCTTGCGTAGCATTGCTTCCGCTTTCTGCACATTGAAGTTTCTGGCTGAAAACAGACAGGATAAATAAATTAACATTGATCCTTCACATCCAAAAGGAGCCAATAGCACGTAACCAGGACGCCATGGCAACATGACATTTAAACAGAGCGCTAGCACTCATTGCAGCTGTATAGTAGAGGACCATCACCATGTTACAGTCTGGGGAGTGCCTGACAGTAACATGACCTACTGATGAACACAATGTCTTTGGTCTTCCACATTTTCTAGTATTAACACTGAACAGTGAACCGCAATGACTTGCAAACAAGCTGAGGCAGATTTTCCTTGTCTGTTTCTCTAAAGGTCCTCCCAAATTAGACATTCAATCAGATAACCGAAGCACTGGAGTCATTATTTTGAGCCCACAATAAAAATGTTTTGCTTAATAAAAACATTTCCAGAACAAATGTGGGTCAGTTTTACTGCTGTGTGTTTAATTCATGTAATCAACTAATGTAAACCCTGTCTGTCTCCGCCCTTCATACAGAATTCTGACATACATTCATATGGGCACTAAGCATGTAATCAGTAAAGGTGATTACACCTCAGCGGATTATATCCCTCACAGTCACTGGCTATAATGTAATAATACAGCCAAAGTCCCCTTTCTGTGCCTACAATTCAATGTAGAGACAAGGAAGTTCTTTCTACATATCTATGACTCCTGTGTCAGTGAAGATAGCATTATTCCTTTTGGGGCTGGTTTCCCTTGTTGTGCCTCAAAATGAAATTCTACCATATTTAAATCCTGAATTCAGTAGATATGTCCTGCATATATTAAGTACTTCCAGTATTTTATGTGAGTATTTTAAATACAACAGGGATAAAGTGACAATTACAAATCAAGTGTTCTGGTACAAGTAATCCATACACAGCACTACATATGATTGACCATTACCACTTGTATTAAGAAAAAAATAACTGGACATAGACAGGTTACAGAGTATTTAAGCATATGCTGGCCAGGGGCTAACAGCTTTGATCTCTAAACATATGGTGCCTACTCAATGAAAAACGTAATACCCTGTGGGTGTGACAGTCCAGGTAGTGTGTATAAATAAAGGGAAGTGGGTCCATGTCAAACAATGCTTCTGTCTCTGTAGCCTGCTGTCTCGTGCCAGTTTGTTTCATGTTTACATTTGATAATGTTATCAAAAAGGCAGAGGCAGCAACCGCAAGATCGAGCCAGTCCCTTATAAATATGGGGCAAAGTCTATGACCCCATACACTACTGATGGGGAAAGAGGTATATGACAGGCTTTCATAAGTCTGGGTCTTAACATATGACCAATCAAAGAATAAAATAATTGAGTGATGCTGAGACAGCAAATTACCACCCAACTGCTTAATTGCTTAATGAAACATAATTAAAACTCAGGTATGCCCCTGTAGTTCTAATTGTATTGCAATGCTTTCATGGTACTGGAAAGCTTTGCAAATACAAATGATGCAATTATTTCCCCACAATGCAAATCTCTTTAGCCTGGAGAGTACTGTATTCTGGGAAACAAAAGCATTATTGATGTGAGGGTCATAGACCAAAACCATATACGGCTTTGAGGAATTTCAGAACCTGGAAGACTGTAAAACAACTATTCATTGTATAACGAGCTGCATAAACACTGGCTCTTGTGAAAGCATACATTAATCCTTCAGTTATGACCGTTAAAAAACCCTTCTGGGGAGGACATCTTGAAATTAAAATCAGCGTTCTATTTGAAATTAACACACAGCTCTATGTATGTATGTTTGAAGATGTATTTTCCCCAGCCATAGAACAGACAAATCTGTATGCAAATTGAGACACAATGGAAAAATCACCTCAGGGACAGGTGTCTGTTGACGGGACACATTAGCACAGTAAAGTATTCCAAAGGATGCAAAGCACCTCAGTCTCTGTCCCATCCCCCAGACAACCTGTGGCACGGTGGGGCTCAGGAGCTTGTGCAATTGACTTCACCCAGGCATTGACAATTGTTTCATAGGTTTAATGAGATTACAGCTGGAATTAGGCTGATTCAACCAGCCTGCTCCAGCAACCATTCCAAACAAGGACTCCCTTTATGTGGCCCTGTTGCTCATGTACTGAGTTTGCTGGACAGGGGGAGCACAAAGAGGGGTCGACACCTGGCAGTCCGTTCTGAACAGTAACACACTTCTACTTTGATTACATTTTTGACAGACACCCTTATCTGACACTATGTGTTAGGATATTTACAGAGGCAGTCCAGGTAAAGAACCTTTCTCAATGGGACAATGAGAACTGCCTGAGAACTGGACCAACAACATTTGAGTTAATGCAACTCTCATAAATAATAATTCTACCCAATAGTCACTTGTAAACAACAGCATACTTCTTCTAAATTAAATGGGCCATTGTCTTTAGTTGTTTTCTAAACCAATGTGGAAAATCTACTGATTAAGAAACCCTCTTGATTGTGAAGCATGTCCATTGGGACTCTTAAAATAGATAGCACTAGCTAAAATGTGTACACACACACAGTGTATTTTGTGCATTGTCGAAGACACATCACCGCATGACCAGAAGTCTGGTTTTATAATTGTCTGTCCTCCATCTCTATGGATTTTAATGACAAAATGTGTCTGACAGACAGTTTAATGAAACCAACGTGCAAATACCAATTCAGTGGTCATTCTAAAGACAAAACAACCATTTAAATATTTCCATCCTTCAGCCATGGCCTTGCGACCATTTGCTGCCACGGCAAATAAGTGCACAGTCAATCTGTCAATGCAACCAATCCTGCCAACAGTGGCGATTGCTTGTGAACATGGAGAAGAGCGGTTAGTCTAACCTCGCAGCCAGCGAAGTAGGAAGTGGTCATGTTGAGCAGGGAGCTGGGGAAGGATGTCCTGCACTCTCTCTCGAAACTGACAGCAAAAAGACAGAAGACAACATGACAGATAAGCCGAACAGGCTACACACATGGCATATGCTGGGCTTATATGTGCAAAAGGCATTGACCCCAGACTATTACCTGTTACATAGAGATCTAACCACACCAAGGCAGAACTGTGGCATGTTTCGCTCATTGCTGAAAACTTATTCTAAGATTAGACATTATCGAAAAGAATACATACACCGTTTAGTTCCTCAATATACAGCACAAAAGGGAAGTTTCACAAAAAGATATATTTTGCAATTTTTCATACATATCATTTTATGTATCTACCGCAAAATACTGTAACTCTCCTGAATCTAGTGGGGCACTTGACAAAATTAAACCAGGGGGATGAGTTTATTGTAGGATCCTGACATCCCCCCTTCGAGAAACAACGCAGCCCAGGTTACTGCTCTTGAAACGCATATGCAGAAAATTATCAGACAATAATAGAAATAATGAACTGAGTGTGACGGAAAACAGAGAGACAATGTTTGATGCGCGCTGAGTCGGAGCACTTACAGTCGCTATTGTAAGAGCCTGTGGATCAGTCATTCAAGACCGGTAGATTTAAATTGCTACTACTAACCACCTAACGGCTAAGTTGCGCTGTAAAGCCGATGTTAGCTAGGTTGCTAGCTACTGCTGCATCAGTTTCTGTGCCTTTTGTGCTTTGATCTGAACTTTAGAATAAGAAATCGCAGTAATTCAAGAATAACGGAACAAAGCTATTAGGTTCGAACATTGACCAGCGAACGTAAAGCTGTCTGTGCAAAAAATAACCTGCTGTGTCACAGCGGTAGGAGTAAACCCAAGGGAAATTCTAAAATTATGTAAAAAACCCATGGCAAAGCTGCCCTTCACCAGGAGAAAATGCACATTTGAATATGAAAATGCAATCATATTTATAAAGTTAATTCACCTGCGCCAAAGCTTCAGCCTGCTTCGGGCTTAGGTCGCCGACCCGTCCGCTCATCCTGCCTGTCAAATCTAAAAATAAACGCTCTATCCTTTGGTTAGTGTTGAGACGCTTGTTCCTCCCACTTTGTCCTGCTTTCGTTTCGGATGGTGAGGGGGAGGCGCTGTGCTTCGTCTTCCGTCAACAGCAACGGTGTGAAAACAGAACGCACGCCCCATTAAAGGCTAGCGGGCAATTTCATTTCAGTGGAAGTGTAAATTTTATTACAGCGCACAACAGACGTAGTACCAATAGTTGCCCTAATATCAATAACGTTAATATCAACTAATAATTATTAGTATTTGAGGCATATTCATTTTGTTTTGTGGGTATAACAATCAACTTTATTATGGATCCATTTATGCATTTTACGTGAGTATTAAAATTTCAAAGAGGATTTTGCAAGACTATTAATAGACCTAACTAATGCTTTTTCACTGTATTTCATAGTATTGCTTTTAAACCAACATTTATTTGTAAGGGGCTCATGTGTTTTAAATAAACTTTACTGGGTTGTACACTTTACATTTCAAGACATTTTGAAGACGCATAAATAAGTAGTTATTTAGTGATATTTGAGTAATACTTAAAACAACCGGTTATGTATGTAAGGGAGATGTGTCTTGCAACGGCATTAGTTTTTCTAAACCGCACTATCTCCACTTTTCCAGAAGATGGCGCTCTTGAATGACTCACACTGATGCCCCTTTCCTTTGCGACCAGGAAGCAGTACTCTTGTTTACATTCTGAGGCTGCCTGGGAGCTGGTGGGGGGTGGTCCTCGGAGCTATGAAGAGCCGTTATTAGTATTGTTTATTAGCTAGCTAATATTTAATATTCTGTGTGTCTGTAAGCCATGGCTGTTGACGGCTTGTGGTGCTATATGTCTGTTCTGTCGGTACTATTGGCCCCTTCGTTTTGGTCGTGCCTGGTGGTTTCTGGTGAAAAGGTAGCGTTGATGGAGGTTTTTCTAAGTGAACGACAGGGCGTCAGCACGGTTTTACAAGGTGAAGTGGTCGAAGGAAGTTTGAGTAGCAAGCCTCACGAAGACCGAGAAAAGAAGGACCATGATCCTGTGGAAGGAAATCTATTACTAGTAAGTATCTAGCTTGACAAGTAAGCTATACAAGATAGACTGCCCCCGCCCCCTTTCATAAAACCAGGCTGCAGAACATATTCATTTCAGATCAAGTAGCTGTTTAATACATGCAGAAAGAAGTTGAGCATGTGTTTATTTGTAAGTGATGTTGTTGCCATTTATGCGTAATGAAGCATTTTTGTTATATTGGTCTAATGAAAGCGCTGGACCAAGTGTTGCTTTTTTGCAGGAATGTTATATTGCTATTTATCTTTAGTTTCAAGAAAGATGGAAGACACTGTGGTTCAGATAAACTTGAAGTAAATCATACATCACTTGAAAAACATCGTGAAACACATTTAATTTCTAAAGAATCAACGTCCACTTTCTAACGCGTGACACGTCTTTGTATTTGGAAACCGTTAGGTGCAGGATGACGAACTTGACCTCCAGGTGAAACCCGAGGACAGGGAGCCGTGGATCGGAGTGGTTCCTGTGAAGGTGGAAGAGAGCGAGGTTGCCGGTGGCAACCAAGAATCCTTTGCAGCTGCAGTCGTCAACAAGGTCAGTTAAAATAGCTCACCCAAAAATACATTATGATGCAAATAATGGTTTCTGCAAATGGTTTTCTGGCAAGCACCAGTTGGAAGAGGTGGGTGTGTTGTGATGGTGGCACACATTAGTGAGTATACTGTCTGAGGAAGTGGGCATACTAAACCTCCAAAACCCATTGGTATTTATAGGACTAAGGCTGCTAGCTGTCCATACTGTTCAGAAGTTTAGGTAGGTATACTTCACTGACTAGCACACTCCACTGACAACACCACTGGTTACATTTCTACATTAAAACTGTTGCATGTGGACCACAAAGGGGAGGTTGGGAAAATCACCTGTAAACTCGACTGTTTGCTGCTTCTAGATGAAACGGGCCCTTGTGCTTGGAGCTTCAGCGCTGATTATCCTGGCTCTCAACCAGAACACCGTGAGAGAGGTAATCCTTCCTAAAGAGTGCCCCTTCCAGACCTCCTCTACCTTTAATGCCACCTGGCAACATGGAGGTATTTAGTCGGGTTCTGGTACCACACAAAATGGTTGTTCTTGTGCTTGTCTTGTGTACTTGTGCTCTCAGCTGAATTCGTTATTCTGGGATTAGTGCTGTTCTAGCCTTGCTATATGTACTTAATTGTAAACTGTCTTTTCTAAGAGTGTCTGTTAAATGCATGAATGTGACTGTGACGTAAATGCATCTGTTTCTGTCAGATGGACCTCTCTCAAGTCCTCTCCAAACCAATCATAGTGATCCAGACATCAGAAAATGTGACCAAACTCATTGGAGCTCTCCTCAGGTACTGTAGCTTTATGACATCATCAACATTTCTTTACTATTTATTAAGTGCTTTGAATACATTTGATTGATTGGTGGCTGACTGTTTATGGATATAAACATGACATGTTTGGTATGTCTGAAATTAAGTACATAACGTGGCCTATAGTAACATCTTGTACCCTGGTTGAGCCTAGGCCTCTATCAGATAAGTCATCTTTATCAAGCATGCTTCCCCTGTTTGAGATTAGCCAGTTGCTATTTCTTTGCACATACCGTGTGTTTGATTTTGACCAGAGTTCCACTTTAAAGGCATAGTGACATGTGAGGTCATTATTCACAGGGGCCTACATGCAACAGCAAAAATCACCTACAAGACTATCCTACAGGACAATCTGGTAAGATTTACATTGTTCGACTTGGCGTCTATTTTATGTAAACATTCTTATACGGTACTCCTCTGAAAAGAATCCTTCCACCATGTGACTGAACAAAAGGACGAACATGAAGAATGAGGAGAGCTGTAACACACAGAACCTTAGAGCTGTTTAGCACATTCAACATACAAGACAATACTGTGGTTATTAAGGCATATTAGATCAGTCAGTCTTGTCTGGCTCATTACATGCGCTAAACTGCTCAAAAGCTCAGTGTGTGGCCCTTGTTTTTGTTTTTGTTTTTTTTTTTACTGAGCTGCCAGCCTGTATTATGTTCCAGGGGGCCACCCTCACATTGTGGTCCAGCTGTGGCCGATCGAGAGGGGGCCTGTATGGGGAGTGGCAAGGGGTCATCTGCACTGGAGAGACCAACTCCCAGGTTCAGGTGGGAGCGCATTAACGGAATGGCACCTGAAGAGCTGAGCTATTATTATAATGTTTTCAGTTAAGAAACTACAGTATCACCTTTTATGAAATCCATCCTTTCAGAATATTTTGGATTTTGAATACTGTGGTCTTTGCTGATGTCTTGTGATCCTCTCTGTCTGTCAAGGTTGTATGGTAACAATAATGATAATCATATTTTTTTTCTCCATTGACTTATTTTTAAGACATTGCAATGTAATTTTTTTCAACTGTCATCCATGTTGGTCAGGGGTGTCAAACTTATGTCTTGGAGGGCTGCAGAGTCTGCAGGTTTTTGTGGTTTCTCTTCAGTAAGCTGCAAATTCAGGCCTTGGAAACAAAGTGTGTGGACTCTTCAGCCAATCAGTGACTTATCATAAATAGTTTAATCGTGAACACACCGAAACCCAGCAGACACTGTTGCCCGCCAGGATTCTGACACCAGCTGTCTACGGCCTGCTAACAGATCTCTTACCATTAATTATTCGCACAAAACTGCAGAAGTGTTGAGCGTTTCTGTGGAAGTACTTACAGTCCATTGTGTTGACAGAAGTACCTCCAGCAGTTGTGGAACACTGTGCTCCTGGTGGCTTTGATTCTGTGCACTGGGGTTATAGTTCAGGCCCGCTGGCAGTACCGGGATCACCAACTCAATGATGACCTAGAGGTACACAAGCCTCTCCTTCCCAGCATAAATACTGACCCCTTTAATAACGTGAAGTAACGGTACATCATTATAGGCACTCATCTGTAGGTGTTTAGCTATATGCCATGTCCTGTAGTTTGAACATGCTGTTTCACAATGGTCCAAGTGTGAAAATTGACATGTCAGTGAAAGTACTTTGGCAATAAAAGTCAATTTCCCTCCTACCTTGACATAAGTTATTGTGTATATTACCAACAAGGTTTAACTATCTCATCATTTTCAATGCCTTTTTGTAGTTACTTCAAAAACAAGACATCTTGAAGCTACTAGCTGCTATGAAAACCAGGAAGTATCACTTGCCCAAGGCATGTTTGGATCCAGGGCAGGCAGGGGAGACTGACAACTGCGCCGTTTGCTTAGAGCAGTTTTACAATAATCAGGTAGGCCCTTCCCCCAGTTATACAAGCCTCACTGTCATTTGTGTGGCACCCAGGACTTGCTGCTTAGTATTCATAATTGATTCCTATGAAATCAGTTAAGTTGGGGAATCAACACAAAATAAATACAAAATACAAGGAAAAGTTGTTGGAAACAAGTTTTAGCTGTACGTGTGGTGTGCATCCAGTCCCACTTTGTTTAAATGTACTTGTCCCTCACATGTGAACTCATAAATAAAAAACATACCTAAGCACTTGTCTGCAAACAACCCAAGCATGTGACAGATGTATGAACATGCTCATGTGTGTTTATGCAGTGTCTGCGGGTCCTGCCCTGCCTACATGAGTTCCATAGAGACTGCGTTGATCCCTGGCTGCTCCTCCAGCAGACCTGTCCTCTGTGCAAGCGGAGCATACTGAGTGAGTGACATCATCACAACATGACTGTTTCCCTGCCCCCCAAAACCACCATATTAGTGCATGGCCTTTAAAATAACAATCCGTCTCCCCATGTAGGCATGCACCTGGCACAGCATAAAAATCTAAATTATGGCTTATTATTAATTGTGTGTTTCTGTTGAAATTTTAACAGGCGTAAGTAATTATGATTACAGGCATCTAGTACTATATTTTTTTGGCTATAAAAGTTAGGCATAGATCTTGAATGGTTTGACAAAATTTTGTTTCTGTTACCAAGGTCTGGCATAACCATCAGTCAACACCTTACAGCCACTTACATGGTGACTTATGGATATAGCCTTGACAGTTTCAATATTTCTGCCCACAGCCAACTTACGCAAAGACAGCTAATAACAGTCCCTGGACCCTGACTGGAAAAAAAACGGGAACAAGACTTGTCTTCTCTCTTGTGACACTTTAACATGGATGTTCGGACCTCACTAATCTCTCTGTACTGTAGGGTAAGGGGTCTCAGCAAAGCGTCAGGCCCTCAGGCCCTGGGTTGGTATGTCCTCTGGGGGGAATCCCTAACCCTGTGAAGACAGGCAGAACTTTGGGGAGACTCACTGAACGTGCTGTGACTGTAGTTTCTAGCTCATGGGATCAGATACATGACTTGCTTTACTATACAGTTCTGTCATCTTTGGCGTGTAATATGTATGTACTGTATGACAAAAGAGCATCGAAACCTTTGTCCAACCTGAGTAACTACACCTCCCCCCTCCCCCCATGGTGCGCCGGGAGAGAGCCCATTTTGGTTGTGTTGTGCCAACAACTCCTGGAAGTCCTTTCGCATTCCATGATAAAGACTCCACTGTATTGAGCCAATAGCTTTTAATAACTGTGTTACTCATTAATTTAATTTTATTATGTACTGGTGTTAGCATGGGTTATTTAACACTTGGTTATATGAGCATGGCTTTATGGGCATGTATTCAAGGGCATCTTTGGGCAGATATCAAATATAACCCTCTGACTGATGTAATAGCATCTTAATTCCTTAAGTGACACAGGCTGAGGAAGCATCCCACTACAAATTAAAATGCTATAAAGCAGTAGGAAATTACAAAAATAATGTTTTTAAAAAAAGGATGACCGATGAGGCATGTCAGAGCAGATCACTCCAAAAGTCCGGGAAAATAAAAACAATCAATGTTTTATATAGTCTGGTTGTTGCTACCACCATTTTTGGGAATCCACCAATATTACAGAATGGTCTCTGTTTTGAAACTGCATTGAAAAGGTCAACCTGAAAATGAATTATTTTCATTGAAAAAAAAATTTTGATTCAAACTTAAAAATAGACAAACATAAAATAAATGTAACATTATTTTTTTATAACTCACAACCAGAAGGTAACATTTGTATACTTGCCTAAAATGGCCATCGAAATGCCCATAAATTGAAAAAAAATGTATGGTTTTATACCCTATTTTATAACCAGAGGACATTGCTCCAAGGACAGTCTGGTGCAGAAGATATTATCTATCTATGCTATATATAATAGCATAGTACACATTTATCCCAGATGTCAACTACTTTTAGTTAACAGAGACCACTTCAGCCAGCAGTTGCACTAAGAACAGAAGGGCACTGAGCAGAGTCAGTTAAGCCAGAACTTAAACCACTTTCTCTTCTATGCACAGATGCAGGTCTACATGCATAGGCAACATATGTTCACATGAATTTTAAATGATTCTCCAGTCCATGAAACCATTCTCTTCATTGAAAGTAATTAGAAAGTCCAGTCTATTTCTTTCTACTTGCCAACAAAAAATATATATATATTTCTGGCAATACCACTTGCTTGGTATCATTCCCCTGAAAGTCCATTGATTTGATATTGTTGGCAAACTGGTTGTCTTGCTGGGCTATGTAATTAAGCTGCCTACCAAAAGTAATGTGACACTGGTCTTTGCTGCCAACAGCATCCAGGTGTGGGTGTGTATGCAGACACAATATTTCTAAAAGGGACATGTCTTAAAATTAACTCATTCAATTTCCATTTAAAATGTGAAAACCTTTAAACTTTTTTGTTTATATTTGTCCTTCAAATGTTTATTTAAATTCTTGCAAAGTCAGACCTGAGTAGGAACCATTTTCTTTTTTTTACCTCTGCCTCTACAAGATCACTTAAGAAAGCTGGAAAATAGTTTAAATAAATTACAACTCTTAAAGGAAACAGTGTTCATTATTGTATCCATTCTTTATTTTTGTATGACACAACCTCAATATAAAAGCAATTATAAATAAGCTTTTTGTTAGAAAAATGCTCTTTGATATTAAATTGTTGCTTCCCGTACACTTGCAGTACACGGTGAGATGTCACCACTACGATCTATTTGCTGAAGAGTCACAAGCCCTTTGAGATGCTATTTCCACTTGCAAAGATAATGGCACATGTTGCTGCCTAGCCTCATTTTTTAATTCCTGTCCTGGAGGGCCTTAGAAACCATTTCAGGCCATAGAAACTTGAGTGTATGGACTCTCATACACATTGGCCCTTCAGAACTGGAGTTGTGCACGCCCCTAGTTTAAGGGGAATTAAGGTGTGTCCCTCTACTGTGAACTGCTCCAGCTCTTTTCCCACCTGCCTGTTTTGAATCTCATACCGGTCACAGACGACCAGTCTCTCCATCTAAAACTGCAGGGATATCTTCTCAGGTTGGACTCCCTGGATTCTGTTGTTCTATAGTCGACTTAATGTTGATTTAATGTTACAGAATGTGTTTACATTTACTCCATTCTTTTAATAAACTGATTTGTTATATGGCAAAAACATGTTTGGTGTGTCCATCAGCACTTTGGTTTAACAGAATATGTCAGTCTTGAACAATGACTGATTGCAGACCCCCCCCCTCCACTACAACAAAGGTTTTCTGTTATCGTTTTCAACACGCTCAATTCCACTGAGAAAATCCAAACAAAACCTTGTAAAAGTAAAACCTCAACCTTTTTTGGTTCAAAAATAAAAATCAATTCAATTTCTTGTCTAAAACATCAGCCATTCCAAACTCAGCTTCACCCACTGAGTAAGTACTCGGATGGAAAGACGCTCAGGTTTGTGCCAAATGATTACAAAAAAATACAGCATGTAAAAATATATGTACGTAAGGATTGATTGATTGAGGAAAAACAGGACAGGATGAGTCTTTGAAGTCACAGAGGACAGGAGGGCCAGAAAAGTCCCTTGAGGGCAGCAAGTGCCCCCCTTTGCCCATCGTCATGGATACCTGAGCCTAAGGTTCTGTATGGCTGCTGCTCATCCCTTCAAGCGCCTGGCGAGGGATGTTTCCACAGCAACGGCAGGCATCAGGACGGGATCATGCCTTTGTTCCTCTTGCGGTCGGCCATGGTCCTGCGGTTGTGGTTGGCGCCCCTGCTCTTGTTGGTCTCTTTCCTGCGCCGGTCCAGCACAGTCTCCAGGGTCTGGCCCTGGCCCTTAGGCCGCCCAGCCACATGACTGGCAGGCTCGGGTCTGTGCCTGCACCCCCAAAACAAGACCAAATTTACAACTCCAAAAATACTTTCTCAAACTTCAAAGAACTCTTGTTACAGACAGGATTGGATACGACAGTTCAAGGACATCTACCATGAAACAATTGAGCCAAACTTCACACCTTAACTTTGCCTTCTACTTCTGCCTCTATCTTGATAACTACCCTATTTATAATGAGCACCTTGTGGCCTACAGTAGTATCATTTTGCTGTCTGGACACCTACAATGTAGCTAGGTAAAGTCTATCACCTCTGATAGAACATTTCAGGACAACAGAAAAAATTTCTGGTTTAAAATTCATCCTGGATAACTTAACATACCATTCCCCTGAACAAACTGCACAACAAAGACTTGAACAAAGACTCTGGGAACAGCAATGTAGTTTCATAGGTTTCTCTGCCTGATGGTGAGTCACCCAGCTGTATGCGTGGTAACTGTGATATAAAATGGTTGCCGTTCAGTACCCAGGTGACTACTGCACTTTCGTGTTAGCTGAAGTGAGTTTCCTCCTTTCACTTGCATAGCACTTTCAAGGGAAGAAAAGAGAGACATATATATACATAAATACAGCTGATTTGCATAACTATTATTAGGAGTGTAGAGACAGCTCACCCTCTTCTGCTCTGCATGGCTGCTCTCCTGGCCTCAGCCCTCTCCCTCAGCACTGCTGGATCCTGGACAAAATGGTCCCTCTTCACTGCTGCATCCTGTGGACAGATGACACAAAGTTTAGTAAGGATACAGAACCCTGAAAGATACGCTCAACAGAAGCCTCCCGGCAGCTCACGCTTTCACAATGTAATTAGTGATGCGTCTGCAATTTGGAGAGAAGCAAAATTAGTTGTCCAATGTCCAATTAGTCTCCAATGGGAATTGGAGGTGTCACACGTTTACCACACACTTCTACTGAAGCTGGCAGGAGGGGTTGCAAGCAGGAGATCAACTAGTTTATTTTGGTTTGGGTTGGTGAAAAAGTGGTTAAAAATTGTGAATACAAATTGCTCAAATAATGTGTGATGTTTAAGGGCAGTCCCCACTCCCCCCAAATGTACTTCCACTCAAACAGTATGTAAACACCTTTTCATCTTCCTCCTCTTCCTCCTCTTCTTCCTCCTCCACCTGCCTGCCCTGGGCCTGCTTGCCAGTCCGCAGCACCTGTGGGATGGTGAAGGGCCTGTGGACAGGTGGGAAGAGTCCATCAGTGCCATAGCATGATAGGGTACTCCAATGGAGAGCTGAACCAGCTTTGGTGCATACCGACATTCTTTTTGGACCATATACTAGTACTCACATTGGTTATCCAGGAATGGAAACGAGCACCCCTGACATACAGGTACACTAACCAGTTTCACTTTGCAGAATCAAGATGAACGCAAGGAGGGCACAGTCATGTGATCACTGGGCAGACCCCGTTCCTGTGGTCTTACCTGCGGTTGAGCAGATCGCTGTCTCCATCCAGGTCGTTGGCTCCTACTTGGTTGGTGTCGTAGGTGTCGTCGTACTCGTCATCATAGTCGTCCGTTACGTATGTGGCAGCTCCGGCCCCCTGCTCCGCTGGGCCCACGGGCACCTCGTCCACCACCGTTTCATAGGCCTGGTACCGCGCGCGCTGCTCCTTGACATGCTGCTTGTCGTTCAGCATGGCCCGGACGTTCTCCCCCTGTCTACAGTGTCAGACACAAACACGTCATTTGTGGTGCTAACATATTTTTTGTACATAGTCATTCTGGATAGACATCTACTAAAAGCTTACATATGAAATGTAAATAAAATTAGAAGTTAGTGTAAAAAACATTATTTTCAGGATATAATGCCAGTGGTTTGGCCTCCCCTTACTTCCTGCCTTTCCAGATACGGGACATGTCCACTTGATCTCTGTTGAAAACATCAAACTCATCGTCGTCGAACACATTGGACCGAGAGCTCAGCACGGGTGGCAGATCTTCTTTCACTGGCCTGAGAGTCACCATGCCGACAGTGGGAGAAGTTTCCGTTAGTTTCACAAACATTCTGATTCTGACACACAGAGGTTGGGAGTAATAAGGTGTCTCAGAATAGGAGAGCTGATCTTGAATCAGGCTTCTCCTGTCCATATCCTAACCATCCTGTCCATTTCTATTTTGGACTCTTATTAGGCAAGTGTACTTTATACATTTTGAATAAATGTTGTTGGTCACAAACCCCTGAAACATTGACAGTGCATGCAGGATGTCTAATTCATGTGTCAACCCCACACAGAGAGCAGGCTGACAGGTGCTCTCACCTGGGCAAGGCTCGGTCCAGTTTGTCCAGGTCAGGGGTCAGCCTGTCCTCCAGGATGTTGTTGATCACCACCTCAGAATTGTAGCCGTACTCCTGCAGGCAGGCCAGGAGAAAGCCCTCCCCTAAGTCTGGGAGAAGATCCCTGATGTGAGAGAGGAGGGACTCCAGCTCACCAGCGCTCACTGTACAGACCGCCCCCTAGTGGAGAGAAAGAATGCATTATTGGTCACTTCATTACCTTGAGCACCAATGATTTCGTTTTTCACTCAACATGCTTCCTTGTTCTTTTTTCTACTACCTTTCTCCTTTTGTACTTGAAAAAAGGCTTATTCAGGTGTAGGTATATTTAGGTGATAAGTGTCTAAAATTCAGCAGATGACAAATTTTGCCTGTCTTAGTTCATGGAAACCTTTCTGTGAATAGATTTTCTCATCCACTCTTTGTTTTGGGCATCAAGGGGGTCAGCAGTCAACTCAGCTGTTGCTCGTTGCTCAGTCCTTCACTGTTATGGATAATTCAACTTCAGAGACTCATGGGATGTATTAATCAGAGACTCATGATTCATCAGAAGCAGTAACTGAATATTGGTGTATTAGGAGAGAACACTCCAGGAAGCTGGGCAGAGTTATATCACATCAGAGTGAGGGGCTGGTCATGCCTTTAGCTATGAACCGGAAAAAGCTGGCTGGAGGATTAAAAGATGAAAGACAAAAAGCTGACATTCACCTTGGCCTACTGTGTCATAAACCTCACCATGCTGAAGGTCACCTAAAGGTTAACAACTGGAGGCAAATGTGTCAAAACACAGTAGTGTGGGATTTATCACTTTCAGTCAACACTGGCAGATACACTGGGTGCACTCAAAGGCAAGAGCGCTGAACCACAAAGAGAAAGAATTCAAGGTTGAAAAAGCAGGAGGGAAAGAGAAGGATTACTCTGGACTCACATTGTCCCCTTTCCGCAGGGGTTCCACCAGGGCCTCTGCTCCCCTCTGTACCCCATTGCTCTGGCCCGCTGTTGTCTCCTCCCACTCCTTGCCCCCCCTCTCCACTTCCTGGGAGGCCACTGTAGGGGCTGGCCGGAGCCTCTTCCTACCAATGCTCTCCCAGGCACACTCAACCCCCTGTAACAGGTAGGATGTCCTGGTCTCATCACTGGCAGGAAAAGGGGGTTAAGGAGCGCAACCAAGTAGCACGTATGTGTTTTTTTAACTGTATTGTAGCTAGCCCACTAATTCCACCCTATGATTCCTCAGCAAGGCGGACCTAATTGTTGCCTCTCAGCCAAAGTGGTCTCTGGCCATAGCCAGAAATGGCATGGCTGGGATCTGAACCCCCAGCTGCGAAGGCTCACATCTGCGTCTTGACCAACCGTCTTTACTGCATGAGGCTTTTCACTCCACTATACAGTAAATGTAAGGAATGCAAAGGATACAGATGAGGGAAGGCTTGCTGTAACAGGCTGATGTCATCGGCTACAGGGAACTGCTCATCATAATCGACCAAGAATCTGTGGAGAGCAACAGAAAGCTTCATCAATGTCCCTTCACACAGAGCACTGTCAATGCTTTGAACAGGTCAAATGGTGGAAGCACAGGCCCTCATTGGGTTCAACTCCAGGCTTGATGCAGTACCCGATACTCGACTGCAGGTAACTGACAAGCCTATTTGGGCTGAATAGCCTGTTCTTGACATTGTATGTTCAAATGTTCTTACCGTTTTTCCTGGAGGAAGGATGTGAAGATCTGCAGGAAGTCTTCCACAAACGATGGCATATTCTCTGATCTGAAAACAACAGAGATAACAGTAGTGGTTATTGCTTGAGCAAAATATTGTTAGTGCTTGATGCGTAAGATAATGGAACAGGCTGTAGGGCCTCTTGGTGCTGATGCTGAAGTACAGTACAGTGAGGAAAACACAGAGATGGGGAAACTAGCAGCCCCTCACCCTTCCAGAATGGGCTGCAGGCAGGTGTGCTGGAGTAGCAGGTGAGCGACCTCCACCATCTTCCGACATGAATGGGACACCCTTCTCCACAGGTCCTCTTGCAAACTGGCAGTGCGAGACAACACACCACATACTTGTGGACTCTCTGGATTACTTGGCATGTAGAGGGCAGTAGTATGTAGTAGGACACTGGATAAGATGTACAGGACACTGGATAAGATGGACAGCACTATAAGACAATCACTAGACTCAAACACACATTCTTCCATTTTCATGATATACAGTAATTACTACTGATTACTTTCTATTAATTTAAATTAATGAATTAATGAAATACTGTACTAATCAGTCAAATGCCCTCTTGTCCTGTGTTGACTGGCACCAACATGTGCAAACACCGTCCTACCTCTTATCATCAAAATTCCTCTTCCTTACTGCTTTCTCAATGTCAGGTACAGCCAGCTCATAAAATGAACCCAGTCTAGGAAATAAAACAGGTGAAATAATTTTTTAAGCAACACAGTTTTGATACGTTGTTCCATTTGATGTTCTACTACAGTCTTATGCTTTGTCAAACATTTAAGTACAAGTTAAAGTACAACATTTTTGACTGGCCTTAGGAGATGACATCATCAACTGTGCCGGCTGCGCAGCTGTAGCAGAAGCATCATTAGGGCATGGGACTGACCTGCTGAGGAAGCCGTGAGAATGGAAAGTTTGGCAGGCAGCAGGAAGATGTCCAGGAAGGAGTAAATGGTGGTGCAGGAATCACACAGGTAGAAGACCAGGTCCATTAGGTCCTGAGAGAGGGTAAACATGCTGTGTAAGGCTGTGACTTTTCAAAATAACCCAAGAAAGGGTAAGAATTGCATCGCCCTGCTGCTGGGCCATCCACCAATAGAACTTCACCAAGAAGTGATGTAGCTGCAGCTTGGGTCTTCCTCCCTTTCTCTGCGCTAAACCAAGAGAAACCATGGAGGCCTATAATTGCACTGATACTCACATACTCATGTGCCTTTCATGGGAAAAGGCATATTCAATCCATTACCAAATGGTTAATGTACATACATTTACAAGACAGGGAAGTATATCTTACTTCACATATCTTTCTTCTCATTGTAATGAAGTGCTAGTTACCCTCAACACCATTACCAAGAACTCAGCTTCAAATCAACTGGCTCTGAAAGATATTCTGCCTCCTCCACATATTAAAAGTGATAATTGTAACAGTAGTTGCATTAGTATTGTCCATGAATGATACATTTCTTTAGGGAGGCACCTTCTGGCTCATGGTCATGGCAGTGGGTTTCCCAAGGGCCTCCAGCTTTAGGGGCTCGCTTGCAGTGGCTCCTTCTAGCTGCAGGCCACACTTCTGCAGGATGGTGTCCAATACCTGGGAGAGTGACATGTCACCCAGACCTGTTACACTCAGACCCCAAAGTGGGAGGTCTGTTCCACCACTAGGGGGGAACCATGTCTTCTGTGTGGGACTGTGTGCCAGTGCCTCATACCTGTGTGACCGTTGGCACTGCCTCCTCCAGATCAGCATAGTAACTTGGCTGTTGAGTGAAAATATTCTCTGCAGGGCACATGGACAGGACATGAGGACATGAACTACCCATGAGAGCCAATCACAAGCAGATAACATTCATAACTGACCACCAAATGCATGCTCACATTTCAAACTTTAAACATTCAGGAAAACATTTTGGTATGAAAGAAAACACAAACGTACCGATCATTTTGTGAACCAGCTGTGAATTTCCTTTTCCATATAATACACATAGGTCCAAGATCTTGGGAATGTCAAACAGGAAGTTATTGTAAATAATCTCCCCAAACACAGCTGGAGTTATGAAGTTTTCCTGAGAGGAGGAAAGACAAGACATAAGATGATACAGCCTGAATCTGACAGATAAAAGATAATAACTTAATTTCCCTGAATTTAATCACTTTTCTTTCTATTCCAAACAACATAAGGGACAGAGGGGTCATGATTTGTACTGTATTTCATAAATGTAAATATAATCGAATAAATGGAAAAAACACTGATCATTACTGAACATCAAGAAAATGAAAGAAGGTGGATATTTTAATCGTGTAGGCTACTGCCCTCTACTTACAAAGTATGTCAAGAAAGTCCACAATCCAGCTTTCTATGTTCTATATTAAAAACTTTACTTAAGATTCACATCCTTATATTAAAGTCTTTGCCATCCTCAGCTTCCAGATTAACTGAAGCATCGAAATTTGGAGCTGAAATGGAAATGTTTGAGCAGCACACTGACCTTGGACTCTTTGTGCGTTGCCATCCTCAGGAAGGTCATGAAGACGGAGCGGTGGAGCCGGCGCTGCATGTCGGCCACGGCGGGGGAGGCGGGAAGAGCATCAGGGTCCAGGCCCCTGGGGGCGTGACGCAGGTACGAATCCAGGCACTTCTGCAGGGACTCATCAAACACCACCTGCAGCATCAGGACAATTTTTACGTGACAAGATACCTATCAAGAGCTACTGTTTTATAAAACATAGGATTATTTTATTCAACTGATTATTGTACTGAAGTAGCTCAGATCAAGTTCAGCTTGCTAAAGGCTACAAGGGCAGTTCCCCATCTGCAACTTCCAATCTTCAAGCTATGAGCCCAGTTCTCTAACTGATAGGCTATATTGCTGCCCCGGAGGCGACTGTAAAACAAGAACAGAAGAGGTACGTGGGTCCCACTAGAGAAGTCTATCAAACAGCCTTGGACAATGGACTCAAAGAGGACACTAACCTGGCACCAAAACTTGTCATGTGGCAGACCCAGCAGCCAGTCCAGATCATCGGAGATGAACTGAGCATGCTCCAAGAACTCTTCCAGCGCTGCAGGCGAACCTTCCAGTGGTGGAGGCCTGTAGGCCACAAAACATCGGTCCTCCATCCGCTCAGGATGCTGCCATTCACAACAAAAATACCGGAACATTGGTGTCACATATGCAACAGTCCTCAGGCACTTTCATTAGACTGGCCATCTTTCCTGAGGAGTCGTTTGGGCATGTTCAGAGGGCAACAGTGCACATCAGCAAAGAATAGTGCCTGACTCACCAGCGCTGGGAGGGTACGCTCTCTCCCCATGGGCCCGGTGGGCTCCGTCACATGCTGCTCGTCCAGGGGGATTCTCGCACTCGCCATCGCTTTCGGTTACAAGTAGCTGTGTGGAATTGAACCCATAAGGATAATTATACATCAAAATTGAAAATACGATCACCACAGACATCGTGTCTTTGTTGGAAATGGTTAACTAACCAGTTACTCATTGTTTACGTCGCATTTAAAAAATACGGGCTTGGAATGCGAGCTAGGCAGCTACCAGCTGATTGACAGATGGCAAGTTAGTTAACGTCAGCTAACTAGCCAGGTACGCTAAGCGTTGAAGTTGGCAACTAAAACAAACTGTGAAACTAAAGCTGGGTAACCAGGCAGTTCTCTCCACAGACCGACAAAAAGCTGTGCCAGTGACATCTTAACAAGAAGAATTTACATAACGCTATAAGTAGAAGTGGAATTTCTGGCGGATACCTAAAGATCCTAACTGGAGAGTAGACCACAGTACTTTCGCAGCCAGCTAAGTTCACTAACATTAGCTAGCTAACTCCATAGCATTGTGACGTTAGGGTTATATATTAGGCTATGCTAGTCAGGTTGTCGTAGTCTGTCAACCAGCTACCGTTCTTGTACGTTAGATACGACTCATCACGTTAAACAGAACAAAATTTTGGAAAAATTGTTTAGAATGATAACTGTTAGATTACCTGTCACGAAATGCACTTTATTCGTGTTTCTCTGCAATCTCTCTCCTGCCAATACATGAGCGACTCGAAACGCCACATTTGCTTCCTGCGTCGCATGCGTATACGCTTGGCTGTGACGTAATTGGCAGCCAACCTCCTGACGTTGATGCGCTAAGTTTCATAATGACCGTACAACATATGGGACCAGCGACAAGCTAGGAATATGAAAGGTTACATACACACCGCAGACAAGATTCTTAAATTTCTCTGGGGGTTGGAATCCACTTTTTTTGTTCATTCCTTTCTATCGGTTGGACAACTCAGCATGTAAGATAACCGCTGTCACCAATTGTTTTAACAAATCATAATGTCACACACATTATCATGATAATAACTTTCATCTTGTCAATCTTGTCAAAATCTTGGACTGAATCGAGCCACACTTGGAGGCATAACTAACTTTCTGGTGTCCCATTTTCATCTGGAATCTAAAGTTATGTGGTTCAATGCAAGTGTTTTTTCTTGGACCTCTAAAATCGTAAGAAAATGGACCGGGAGTATTTTAATGAGAATGATGCGACACTCTGAGTTGTTTACTGCACTTAAAAGCAGGGCAGCGATGCCCATCCTCCACTTCGACCATTTTCAATTTCGGCAGCTGTTTACTAAAACTTCGGATGAAGAAAATCCCTCTATTGTGTTTACAGACTCTGTACATTATTGTTACCTTGGCAACTATATATACCGTTGAAGAAATACCTTTGATTCTTTTCCAAAAAAAAAAAAAAACAACTACAAATAACTTTTAACCACTTGATTTCTATTTACAAATTAGGCTTCATAATAACCGTTGTTTGAACGTTCTGGTAAGTGTGCAATATATCCAGCAGAGGGTAGCATCAGCCATATAATGATTCAGACAACCCAAACCGTTCTCGTTGACACTGCCGTCATGGAAACATAAATGAGACAGTACGCAAATATAAAAACATGATTTTATTTATTAGCCTTAAAAATAGACAGAGGTAACTTCCTGCAGTCAACCACTACAATCTTCATTAGTCATACAACACGCTATTACAATAACAATCAACATATTTTACATTAGGAGTGTGTACAAGAGACTATTTTACATTATAAAACAGCTATTTCTGAGGGATTTACATTTTTACCCAGACCCTTATGTCACACAGGGCTTATTTTTACCAGTCCTAAACGCTTACAGCTGACAGGACAGCCAATGTATCTTTCAAATCCTTCTCACAGGTAATAAAGATACAGAAAGAGAAAACTACAGATGCATGTGTTTGGAAAATCACACTGGTCTTTGTCAAATAGTTTGGCAACCAATGGAAAGTACTTTATAAAGTAAAACACAGGCAGATGGCTCTTTCTGCATGTGCAGTTTTGGATAATCCTGCCTGGTTTCTCACTAGTGATGGGGGAATGATCTTCATGTTTCCTAATTGTGTTCAGCCACCATGTTCTTGCAGTAGCTTCAAATCAAATTGAACTGGACAAACTGTCACATTACTGTGTGACTCCCAAAGTTTTACTCTCCCATCAGGATATTTCATCAAGTCCTACCAGTGTCATTTCCCACAACATTGAGCTCTGATATGTGGTGCAACACACCAAAAAAAGTAAAAATAAAAAAAATAAACACCACTGATTTCAATGATGACTCACAGAAGGAGTGTCAGTTCACAAACGGAGTCTTTTTTTTAATACAGCTAATCAAAAGATGTATAACAGATCAGATCTGGTGTCACCGGGGACAAACGCCACTGCAGTCCGTATGTGGAAAAAGTACTGCACCAACACCCTGAGGACGTAGTAAGCCACACAGGACCCATCCAGCCCTCTGTAGCACCATTTATGAGTCGGCCCCCATCATACACACACGCACGCAAACACACACACATTCACATCCTATGTTCTCGACCTCTGTTAAATATCCTGGGCCTGTATTCATAAAGCCTCTCAGTGTGCGCCAATCTAGGATCAGTTTCACCTTCGGCTCATAATGGGTAAGGTTATGATATGGCCAAACGAAACCTGATCCTAGATCAGCACTGCTACACTTGAGACACTTCATCGAACTGCTCAGAACTGGGGCTTACCAGAGCCTGCTTTGTAAGTGCCATTGACAGTGAATATCTACAGCACAGCTAGGGGGGCAGGTGAGGGCAGTTAACACAGTTGAGTGGACCCTGTAACAGCAAGGTAGAGACCCTTCCCAACTCCAGTACCCTGCCCTGGGTAGGCACACAGTGGCTCTATTCACCTTATACAGCTGGATAGTATGGCAAGGCTGATGTTCTAGCACCAAGACCGCCACTGAGAATTCCTATATGCTGTAAATATAATCTATTATTTATGTTTAGAAAATGGGTTGCATATCTGATATACAGGGATTTAATGCTGATCATTTTTGACGTTTCCTGATAATGAGGGCAGAACCCTGTGTGAAAATGTAATACGCTTAGGGAGATGACTATCCTCTCTATAGCGATTGAATGGAAACATGCCCTAATGGGGCCCAAATCGAGGCAGACTGGGGTTAAACAGACCAGGTTACCAAAGATACGGGAAAATAAACCTGACATCCAACTGGCAAACACACAGAAAGCAAACCTAAAAGCAATAATGTACCCCAAACTGAAATCACATGATCAAATGAAAAGGAAAAAAAAAGACATGGGCCTTTGGGATCACTATGGCTACATACAATCTGACCCAACAGAGCTGCAGAAGATTTATGAAATCCAGAACAAGACGCTCATGTACCAATGCACAGCAACCAGAGCTGTGCAAGATAGAGGACGTATCACCTCAGGTGTTTATGGTAGTTGCAATATAATAATCATGATTAACAGCTATTTGCTAGGGAGAGGGCTGAAGGAAAAAGGTGCAAAATGATGCAGAAGAAAGTGTTGACACTCAAACACTGAGAGGATATATGCTACTAGGCAGGTAGAAATGTCAGATTTTTTTCTGAGCAGCTCTAACCAGATTTAATGAGGTCAACTCCCATAAACATGTACGTATATACAAATGGTCATGTTATATATGAATATTAGTTTTACATGAATAAAAAGTGGGTGATGCAATGTCACAGACTGTAGATAAGGTTATTTCCAAGAAAAAATGGAGTTACTGAAAAAATGTGTACAGTTGGCAGGTGAGGCCAACTATAGCACTGAAGGCTTTAGTATGTCTGCAGCAGACACACCAACACACACTGACTTACACACCCTTAATTAACTATATGGTTACTTACTCAAACATACACACACACACAGCTTACACACAAACCCACCAAGTGTCTCATACACACACATTCACAGACACAGGTGCACACAAACAGAAGTCCTGATTCCGTGCCATTTATTGCTGCTCCTAACAGAGTGGACGTTGGCACAGCTGACTGTGGACTTGGATGTGTGGAATGGCTCTGTCAGTGTTCCACACCCCCGGGCCATGGCTTAAACGGGCACAGCATGTTTCTGCAGCGCTCTGCCATGGCCTGTGTGAGAGACCTGGCCACCCTGCCTGCCACACACCCCGCCCAGCCCAGACTGCCAACACTGTCCTCTCAAAGCAGTCCCTGAAGCTAGCGCGTTTGCTAAGGAGGGAAGTGTGAAAGGATCAGAAGATCTATTTTCCTGTGTTTGCAGACCTGCAATTAGCATCTTTACAGATTGAGAAGTTGTTTTAAGAGGTTTGGCATAATGTTAATCTCTAAATTTCATATGCAGTAGGAGCTAATTTCCATATGGATTCCTGGTATATCACTCCAACTAATAACTACATATACACACGCAATCCAGTTTTCATTTTGTCGAAAGTACTCTGTTCTATTTGTTAAAAAAGCACTAGCCATGAGTACTCCAACTGGAAAACAATACAAGTAAAATGAAAACATCTTTGGTTGCAGGTTCATAAAATTAACCTGGAAATCAAAAATGTTCAATTCTGTCACATAAGATGGCGATTAAAACAAGTTATTTGTTTGCGAAGGTATATAAAACAGCACAGTAAGGTCTCAGTTCTCTGGTTGCATATGTTTCGCCACTACCCCGGCAATGTCAGGTCCTGTACAACGTTCTGCACTGCCTCTTATCTGCTGTCCTTACATAAAGCTTTTTTCAGTCAAAACATGGGAAAAGTAATAAAGTAATGTGTAAAAAAAAAAAAAAAAAAAAAAAAACCTTATTCCTATTTCGACATACACAGCATGGGCAACAAAACCAAAATGAATAGAAGTCGCAAGGTGTCACAACATATAAAACTCTGCTTGATCCAGCAGGCCTTCACGATAAAAAAAAGGCTTGTTACGGATAAAGGCAAGCCCTGGTGATCAAGCCCTGCCCCTCCCCACCCCTTCCTCATCGGATTCAAACAAAATAAGAGGCCAGAAACTACTCCCCCACAAATATGTTCAAATTCACAGTTTTGCTGTAGATGCTGCTGCCGTAGAGTGAGATCAGATATGCTGACAGATATAAGAGAATGTTCCCTGCATTTTGAGTTATGAGTTTCTGATATACGGCTTGCTTCAGGGTGCAGTGCTGGCCAAATGGCACCCCTCCCTCCCCACTCAGACACACACTCGTACCGCCGCTAAGGCAGGTGGAGCCCCAGGACAGCCTGGAGCCCCGTTACTGCATGATGAAGCCAGGCTGCGGGACCAGGCGTGGCGGGGGCCTCTGGGGCAGGGCTGGGGGGTACTGGGGCATGAAGTGTTGGGGGTAGCCATGGGCGTGGTTGGGCAGGGCGTTGCCGACCCTAGGGGGGATGGGAGGGTAGGGGGTGACGGGGTATGGGAGAGCAGACGGCTGGGGGAAGTGGGCGGGTGCAGGGGCTGATTGGGTGGGGGGCGGAGGGGGTGCTCTCCGGGGCTGGGGTACAGGGGAGCTGTTGGTGTCCGTGAGGAAGGGGGCAGGCACAGAGGCAGTGGCAGAGGCACTGGGGGCCTCCTGGAGCCGGACGGATGGGGCAGGGGGGCCCTGAGGAAGCCCATGGCCCTTCAGGACCATCTCCTGCAGCTTATCAATCTTCACCCGGCGCAGGTGGGCCAGCTTCCTCTTGCTCTGGTAGCTGTCAATGAAGGCGTCCAGAGATACCTCCCCCTCAAGGAAAGAGTCTGCCATGTTCTACGTAAGGAAAGGAGGGGAGCAAGAAGAACCACAAATTAAAATACAGGCATGGCTGAAACAAAGACCCTCTGCTGTTTTCTGATAGCACAATTTCATCTGCATCATTAAAAAAAAAAATCCATGCCTGAGCTCAAATTAATAGCAAGCTTGCATCATCAGTTGTATGCTTAGTCTTTCATGAGATGAATAAAGGAATGTCAAAACACCATGTGAGTAAAGCTACATTACCATGTAATTTTATAGTCATTTTATAGTTCTACAGGCAAAAATCAAATACAATCAAATTTGTACTTGTTTAATGAATTTTTTAACAGCCATGAATGGACAGTAAACTGAACGAAAAAGCAGGACTTCAGGTGCACTTCGACTGATCAAAGACATACTTATGTGGGGTTGCTCTGTTATGACAAACCTTTGCCATGCGGACTTCTTTGTACTGAGTATCTCACTCAGTTAAGGAAGGCACTAGTTGACATTAACCTCTTTCATACAGGACCAGCAGGGTGCTGATAGAGTGCTGCTTATTTGTACAGGCCCCAGCAGGTGAGACTACGGCTGTAACATGATCATGGGCACCAGCGCTTTGGCTGAGTGCCCAGCTAACAGAAAGACAGACAGACAGACAGACAAACACACACACACACACACACACACACACACATGCACACACACACACTCACACACAAACAGACACACACACAAACAGACACATGCATGCATGCACACACAGTGAGGGGCTAGCTGGGGCTCTCATGCTTATTACTGACAGCGTGATGGAATTTTGAAAGCTCAGAACTTATGTGGGGGTCTAAGATGTTCTGTTAGTTTACACGCTTTCAGCATGAAAGGGTGTAACAGCACCATGGACTGAAATGAACACCTGCCAAGGGCCAAATGCTGGCAGATCTCTCTCATTGGCTTTTGAACTATTTGCCAGATTTGACTTGAATACAATTACTGTTTTCTCATGTATAGTCACATTTGCATGGCTGCAAAAAGTTCATTTTGGACCCTGAACACCACTCTTTCTTTTTAGGATTCAAATTTCCAAATGGAGTGGAGCAAATGAGAGTTTTAATAGATCCACTATTAAAACAAAATAATTTCAGGGAAGCTCTTTTGTATCACCATAATAAATCCACACAACCACGTGGCCGGTTGGCCAGTGAATGATGTCACAAGTTCCATGTGATGGGAGGAAGAAGTGGATGATCAGACACAGTCAGTTTCCAGTTTTTTGGGCTGTGAAAACAGGAAGGCCCAGTGGAGCGTGACTAAGCACCACTGCGCTCAAAGCAACATCGCACGCACGTGCCATCCTGCGGGAATGCAGTCAGGCGAGTGTGAGAAGAGAGGAGAGGAGAAGAGAGGAGCGCCTACCTCCGTTTCCTCCTCGATTTTGGCTCCTTCTGTTTGCAGCAGGGCCAGCAGAGTGTCCAGAGAGCTGTTCCCAGAGTTGTGATCTGAGAACCAGAGAGAGAGACATCACACATCACGACGGGTGGAGATCAGGGGGGTTTAGGATCCTGTTCCCCCACACCAACATCATTCTCACATACAAAAATATTTATACAGCTCAGTTCAGCCCAGCCTGGAGATGCATCCATGCAAGCATTAACAAACACACCCAACCAGTCTGTCATACACACACACTGGTTACCATCAACCAAGTTTCTGAAACCACACAGTCATATCTGAGAAGTCTGCTGACTCATGACCAACCCTCTGGTGCTGGGGATTAACATAGGTAGGTTAATTCACCTCAACTGCTCTCTTGGGACCTGAACTGGATGCTGATTTTAAAGCCAGCACACAGTGTGGTCCGTCAAGACCAAGGTTGGCCACCCCTTCTTGAGACTTTCTCACCATACTGTGTGGAAACCATGCTTGCTGTGGCAGCCTACATACTAGGGCAGTGGCAGCTTAAACTATGGTCTGATTTTATCAGTGTGGTTCATGGAAGGGTGCCATACGAAACACATTCCACCTCACACAGTTACTGCACTTCCCTGTGTCTCAGATTTTCTCTCAACAACTCTGCCTTTACTTTAGACTTGTCCTCATGGACTTGATGCGACTGCCCAGAAGATAAGGCTACTATCTACTGGATCCCACTGTTTGTGCGACTATCCCTACACTGAAGTGGACTCTTGTGCTCCATATTAATGTGGAATGTACTGCAATCGATCCAGGGACAACAAAAAGAGTGATTGATTGATTGAATGAATGAAGATTGATTGATGATGTCTGATCAATCCCAGTGCCTGTATGGAATCAAAACCTCATCCCACCCTGTGGGCAGGCAGAGCAGCCGGATGCCCTTCCAGTGCCCAAGACACCCGAGCTGCTCCGTTTGAAACCCGACCTCGAAAGCTGTGGACTGCAGCAGACTGTTCCGGTAACTCCTGTCTGGCTGCCTGCCGCAGCACTGAAACTGGGAATCAGCTATCAGATGAGTCACCGCCAATGGAATGAGACTGCCACTTCTCCAGGGCTACAGACAGCCCACCGCGGTCTCTGTGACAGATCACTGCTCTGCCAGACACTGATCAAGGGGAGAACTGCGCTGCCAGACTGATACTCATTTAATTTTAATTTAAAACACGAACACATAAACAGCTGTGCTTGGAATTCACTGTGCCCCAATTTACCTAAAACCATAACACCAGGCAGACTTCATACCAAACAGTGATGACTAATATATTTCTATACTTCATGTCAACATATATTATACAGATAGAACAGCCTTAAGTTGTTTTTAGCTATTAGTAGAACATGTCTGGGTTGTTGGGACCTCATGGATCAGTGTAATGAATTCATTTGAAGAGATCAGGAGACTAAGAGACACTCTGTGCAAAGATTCTATAGACAGAAGAATTGTGGGGACTCCTTGGTTGACCCAAAGCCAATCAGTGATGCAATAAAAAGCTGGACACAATAGGACTGCATTTAGACATTAACTTACAGTCCTTTTCTCAACTCATTGGACTCCTTGATGTGCAAAACAAACATTTCAATGGGAGACAAGGGGAGTCAAACCTGACTGAAAGCTCCATGTTATCCAGCATAATTTAAAATAAAAGCCTTTCTAACAGAGTCCAATTCTTGGCAAGAAAATTACCGGTAATTACATTTGCTTTGTCCACTATTCAGAATCAAAAGAACAACCTTGACCTACTTTTGACGAAAAAAAAAAAAAAAAAAAAAATCAATCTTTCTGTTCTGGAGTGCTTCTTTTGTTCAGCTTCACAGACTTGCAGACAGAAAGAGTGCCCATTGAGACTGAATTGGCAGATGCCTTCTTTCCATCTGGACTTGACTTGTACAAGCAAAGATACTTACTTGTCCTGATGAATGCTGACCTGAAGAGTCATCACGGCACATTGTAATCTCGAGGAAAAACATCCAATAGACTGTGCCTTAAAAGATACCTTGGCAGTCATGACACCTAAGCTCAATATGTTGTTTCTCTTATTGATGTTATCTTTTACAGCCTTGTACTGACACAGCAAATTGCTCGACTGACAGAGGACCGCACAACGTATGGATGATTGATTTTCAAATAAGTAAGAACGACAAATAGCCATGGGGATGAATGCCGATGTACTTGATGTTTCAGTATTTAACAAGAGCAAAGTCCGTCCATCCTCCTGTGTCATTTGGAGTAATCTGTCTCAATCTTAGACGTGTCATCTTGTCAAGCAGGGTATTCCACTATTTGCACTCTTTTTTCGCATTCCATCTCAAAATAATAAAAATAAATTTCTGATGTTTTTCAGTGAAACGTTTTGCTGCAAGCTTTGAACAGTCTCTGCAGTGACATTTCCTTTCCTGTGGGTGAAACATTGCTGCGTCTCTGTGCAGCCCAGCAGGGGTTTGTGTTTTGCAGGGGTTTGTGTTTTGCCTTTTGTCTGTGGGTGGCTGGAAGAGCTCCATAGCTCTCAAGGCCCTTTGTTCCTGTCAGCGAAGAGGATCCAAAATTTCAATGCCCAGCAGTGATTACAGAGACATAAGCTGGATCTCTCACACAGACTCACACACTCACAGACAGACAGACGTCCAGCAAGCATCCTAGACATACGCCCATAACCTGGAACTCTCCTTACAGGCAGTGAAGGACGTTGCTCCTTATGTTCAGTTAAACCTCACACCCCACCTCCCCTCCCTGTTGCAATAAGTGCTGTGACATCTTTACTGACCACGGTGAGTTGGCAGTTGGGGAGAGTTGTGCACTCACCACAGTCCTGGCAAAGATACCACCTCATCACCACCCAGTTTAACTGTAATTTCCCTCCCTTCTATACCTCAGTTAACGAGCATGCCTGCCATGTGGTACCAAGCTGGGTGTCACAGATTTGTGGTGGTTGAGTTAGCTTTCTCCCCTTAACTGTATAGTGCTTTGAGATAATGACATGAGGAGTGCTGTGAAAATGGAACCCGTGATGATTTCAATGATGATGATTTCACCCGCGATGATTCTCCAAGCACACAACTTGGCTCAGCAACTTTGCCCAGATTTCAGCAAGCAAAGACGTTGACTGCACACAGTGCTCCCTGAAAGAACAGCAGGGTTCACAAGGCTTTCATCAAAAAGGATCAGGTGTGCAGCAAAAAAGCACTTTAAGCTATGTGCAGGGCCAAAAAAAGAATAAAATACATTACCAGACACCCAGTTTTGAACATTGCTGACAGTCAACGAAATGACGCAAATCTATTGTCTGTCTGAATGGCTTTCTTTAGAAGAACTGCTTCATTAGCTTTTCTTTGGCTTCTAAAATACCTTTCGCAGTTTGAGCTGTGGGAGTGTGTGGGATGATGCTGAGAGTACCGTATTGGACATAGAGAAGAGGACTGAAAGTTAAACTGCAGTCAATGAGTTTTCAGGCATAAAATGGCTGCTTTGCATTATCCAGGTGGGTGCTAAAAATTTGGAGTGGCTGAGAAAGGTTTCTCCCATTGACTGTAATGCTCTTTGAGATCATGAGATAAAGAACGCTATACATATGAAACTAAGGCTTTGGTGAGTTAAAGCGTAGGGCAGAGCAGCAGAGGAGGAGATAGTTTAAAAAAAAAAAAAAAAAAAAAAGGTTGGAGCATGGGCTGACTCCTCCCTCCTCCCCCTCCGCACTCAGCGGCAGATAAAAGGCTTAATTTAACCAGCTTTGCTGGTGCATGACGCAGGGCATTTCACAGCTGTCCGAATCAATGTGGCCGGTCACAAGGAATTACATCTCTGGAGAGGGACTGAGAACTCCCACGTAGAAAACAAACGGAACCCTCACCAATGCCATAGTAACAGATAACAAAGGTTTCAACTCAAGGAAAGTAAACTGAATGTAACGAAAAAAATAGAATAGAAGAATGTAGCCAACATTGTGTTTCTGTTTTCTGCTTACAGGAGTAGGCCTTGCTTGGACTGCAAGAGTGGAGTGCCTTCCACATTTAGCCAAACCTGACAGCTACAGTAGAAGGCTTTTGTCTGTTCTGGTGGGGACGTGGAAGGATCAGGTTTTTCTGCTCTTGTTTACAAGGAGGCCGTGGCTGCCATGCTGCAACGTTGGCAGACACAAAAAAAAAAAAAAAAAAAAACAGAAGACGTGGAATAATCTCAGTGCTGATGGCGAGATGGACCCAATGACTGTCTAATCACACAACCGACTGAATGAACACAATGGTGTCACAAAACATTCTGAAAAAACAAAAGGTACAGCCTTCTTTAACAGAGTAGCTAACAAAAAATGTTTACATTCATTCACCGCGGTGTGGGATGCCCTCCCTGATTGGACCAGAGGTGCTATTGTGCACCATCCTCTAATACACAAACAGCATCTGTGCATTGCCAGACTAAACGTCTCATCTGTTGCATTAAATAAGACATTCTCACAGCAGGAGGGCCCCTGTATAGGGTCCCTCCCTTCGCTCTACCAGTGAGCCAGCAGCCATCCACCTCGTTACAAATGCAAAACTTTCAGTTTCATTAACTTATCATTTGCACAACAGTATTGTATTTTGTTCACTGATTTAATATATCTTTTTAAAGAGCATTTTAGGGTTGACTAACCGTTTTTGTTCGTGTTAAGAGTAACGGACTACTGAAATGACGGAAATACCCCTCCCTGGTCTGTGCTGCGCCGTTGAGTTCCTGACCCGTAAGTGAACGCGGTCCTGGCTTAGGCTGGGAGATCATGGGACGGCTACATGCTAATTGACGCAGAGCTGCCTGCCAGCTGGTTAAAGGTTGAGTCTGCCTGTCTGTGCCCTACCCCCGTCAGGGTCTGATTCAGGCTCTGCACTCCCGCAGCACAAAGAAACACTGTTGGGGCGATGGGCTGGGGGAATGGGGGGGTGCGTGGAGGAGGGCCCTGTCTGCTGTGGCACCCCCGTGCCCGCCACAATGTGGGCTTCACATTAAACGCCTGTTGCCATGGTCGGGGGGTCTGAGGGGAGAGGCACTAGAGATGAGTCATGGAACACAATTGCTCCTTTCTGCCAGCAGACGGAGCTTCACATCTGGGTCAAAAACACTATGACTCTTTCCCTCGTTCTCACACCCAACACTCTTTCTCTCACTCTCTCTCTCTATGTCCCTCTCTCTCCTGGCTTCACAATCTGTCTCTCCCTCTCTGCTGATCTCCAGTGCAGCTGGGCCACTAAGAATCCTGCTTACTGAAAATCCATAACTGGGACAGCCGGCCTGGGGGAGGGAAACTGGGTTACCTACATTTCACACAAAGCCCTCTCTTTCTCCTCACGCAAGCCACTGCCGGGAGGCAGGGGGGTTTTGTTTACTTCCTCTACAGTAAACAAAAAGGGGAAAAAAACAAGAAAAACAACGAGCATTTGTAAAATGTCAGGGAGTCGGGCCAGACAAATGCAAAGAGGATAGAGGAGAGAGGGAGGGACGGAGAGCTGAAGCGTGAAAGGGGGAGAGAGGGTATGTTACAGAGAGGCTGCAGAGAAACAATAAAGGGACAGCAGCTCTACCACAGAAATGCTGAAGTCTACAGTTTTAACACTAGAGCGCACCTTCTTCACTGACCAACTCAGCCATGTACAGAAAAGTACACAAAGTGCTCCCACGTGCACAGAGGCACTTAACCTGAGTACGACACCGGTCTGACTAATGCCTCCAGTCCTTGCTGCTCCTCTGCGGGACGAAAGAGCCCAAGTCAAACTTTATCAGCGTCAGAGCGGCAGGAGCTGAGAGGCCGAGGCGGCGCTGTTGACTTGCTGTTTGGAGCAGGTTGCTTGGCAACTGTTGCATCACGTTTGCTCTAAGTGACACCTATGTACTTATGTACAGAGCTGGGGGGGATGACGTGGGGGAGAGGCGTTCCTCACAGAGCTCCAGTCATAAAAACGCAACGGAATTTATATAACTTGGGTTTTAGGACACTTCCTCTGGAGCTGTCAGTGAGTTGCTGAGAGCACTTAAAGACGACGGGTGGAGGAATGCCAGAAAGAAAAACACACAGAGAGACCTGGCCAAACCGGTGGAGCATGTGTGTCACAAAAGCACACGTACACCGTTCACACCAGTATCAGGCGCAGTATCCCATTCTCCCAGGCCGTCACTTTGTTCCACATCACAATACCACCTCTATCACAATCTCTCATGATATGCCTTCCACAGCAGGAGGCGACTTAAAATAAAAAAATTAAAAAAGAGACAGACTGCATCTAATCACAGGTAATGTTGCCGATGCCTTGCTGGGTGCGATTTCTGTTGAGTCACTATCATGGCAGGAATCTTTCTGCTTCTTCACAGCCCGACCCACCCATGCACCTGCCCAAAAGCCACGTGCATGCTCTGGAATTCCAGTGTGGAGTCACATGACGTCAGTTACAGCTGCTATAAATGAACATTCACAGGTGGACTTGGGACTCGGACATGTTAAAAGTTACTCAGAGGTGTTTTATCCAGTAGTAAGGGAAAAGAAGTGTGTGTGTGTGTGTGTGTGTGTGTGTGTGTGTGTGTGTGTGTGTGTGTGTGTGTGTGTGTGAGAGAGCCTAAGTGTGCGTGAGAGAGAGTACATGCGTGTTTGTTCCATGCTGTGTGTGTGCATGTGTGCTAGGCGTGCTAAAATGGCTGAAATCCATGGCATTACCTAGAGTGGATTTGCGGAGCTGATAGGCCTCGAAAAGCTCCTGTAGGCACCGGTAGCGTTTGGTGAGCTCATTCTTCTGGCAGTCCAGCCTGGGCTGGAGCTGGAGGTTCTGCTCTGCCAGGCTGCGGTTGCCAGCCAGGGTCATCTCCTTCGCCTGCTGCACTTCCTGCACCTGCATCACATGCATAACGACACAGTTACTCCATCCCATAACTCTCAAAATTAACATGGGGTGGGGGGTCACATCTGTTTCTGGTTTTTTCTCCCCACCAATTACATTGGCTAAATTAGGGAATGAGCCGTATACACAAACACCAGTTAACTCACAGATCAGACCAAATTCAAATTGGTTCATCTTTTATTCTACTAGGAAAGTCCCACTGAGCAGGGTACCCTGGCCAAGAGCCAACACACACTACATCAACTTCAACAACCACTGAAATACAGAAAAAAGGCAGTCTTCAGTTGTCCTTTATAAACAATCAATAAATAAAGCTACAGGAGATCATGCGAATGATTGAGCTAATTCATAAGTTCATTAAAAGCAGAAGCTGGTTTGTAATCTGTAAGAAAATATGGCTTTGCAGCAGCAGGGTTCCCCACCCATGACAAAGCTTAAGCAAAGGGAGGAGTCTACAGCCACACTTCTGAGAAGTGAGCCTCTGTCACAATGGCAGTGAACAGGAAACAGCTGACGCTGTCATCAACATTAGCTGGGCAATCAATCCATCTATTACACCATTAAAACAACGGCACAACTCCTGGTCTGTCTCTCAGACAACGGGGCCTCTCATCGGTGCTTTCGCTGGAGATGCGGCGAGAGGAACTGCTGAGGATGTGCTCGGACAATCGAGACATGCAGTATGACAGGATGTTTCCATGAGCCAATCAATAGATTTCCTCTGGGAAGCTGCCAAATGGGATGTGGTGATCTAATTAGACATGTGATGACTCCGGTTTTCCCTATACTGGGCGTGAATGTATATGCATCGGATCAAGTTCCTAGATGCAGGAATAGCACACCGCGGTGCCGGAAATAGGGATGCAGCGGAAACAGGGAGTGAGCACGCTTCCCAAAATGCAGTGGTGTGCTGCGCAACCCCATATGACACGACCTGAACCAACACTGGGCCTCCATAATGGTAGGTTTCATAAAGACGCGGCTCACCATTCACAACCATGAGGACTGGAGTCTCCACCACGCTCTCCACATTGTAAGGCTAAATTAGACATCACAGGACATGGCACCAGATATTTAGCGGGAGTAAGGACACATGAATACACAAAACACATACTATTGAGACTTAACATAACTACTGAAAAGAATCTAATTGTAAACACTTTAATTACAACTTTGGTTGCTGTTTTTCTGCATAAAGTCAACTTGGGACAAATCGCCTAACTCCTAAACCACAGGGTTGAACAATGCTCTTCAATGAAAGAATGGCTTCTTAAATTTGACAGGAAACATAATTTTTCCCTCTTTATTTGTTTTTTGCACAATAAAAGACAATTAAACATACTTTCTCCACTCATTTTTTTTGTAACTCATTTTCCAAATACTGCTGTCCAATAGTGAGGTGGACAAAAAAAGTTACCAGTTAGTTTCATACAAACTTTTGTCATTTCCACTTGACAATGTAGTCTTTAACTACCCTGTCTGGTTTGAAATCATTGGCTGTTCCATTAAACTCCAGGCACAAACTTTCACCAGTTCTTTGCAGGCTACAGGCCTGCAGATCTCTTTCACAAAGCTTCGCCTCTCATTCTCCCACCCTCACCATTCCCCCGCCCCTCGTCTCCAACAGAACTGCAGCCAAAGGGTAAAGCATTATCTACAGGGCCTGTGTTTATATACTGGAGTGAAACGCTATTAACTAGCGCTGGCCTGTACTCTTCTGCGCATGATTATTTTTAAATAGGGAGAGGAGGCTCGTGTTTTTCGCAGTTGTCTCACACCCACAGGTCTTAATGGCAGAGAGAAGTCAGATGGGGTCAGGCCTAAAACCAGCAGGAACTGGGGGCCCCTGTGGGTTTTGACAAGAGAAAGAGGCATTCAGAGAAAGGATGACACACCGCCCAAAGCGACAGCGACATTGGGAGGGGTGTGGAAACACACCCGTTAATGTAACAGAAATCCACTTTATTTTAAACGCAGCAGAAATCATTCCCCTTGAGATGAAAGGGTGTGGCAGGAGAGCAACCAACAATCAACCAAAAGCTACCAACAGATCCCCTCTCTCTCCAAGGCCCCACTAAATTTCTTGTCTAAATTTATGGCCAATGGAATTCTTAGTTAATAAGTGACTTAAATCAATCAGTTAATTGCTACATACCCTCGGGGACTGGAGTCTGACACTCATGCTGCAAGGTCTGTTCTCTGTCTCATTATCTGAGCTTGGGTACTTGCGTGTTAAACACAGACACTTCAGCGCTTCTGCCATCCTGTCCGCGCAGTTACGCCCCTGGCTAATTACCCAGCATCACGTCTCTAATTTGCCACCCCACCACACGACAGAGAGAGAGCCCAAAATAAGCAGTTAACTGCAGGCCTCCCTCTATCCAGGCACTGATTTCACTGTCCAAGAAAACACCCCCAGACTTTCTACTTTTATTCATTGGCTGTGGAAAATAACCCATCCACGCACACACAAACAGAAACGGAGGCCTGCAAAATAAACTTTGCCTGGGCTGCGGCATATGCAAATGAATGCATTGGAGCCAGCAAGCTTTCTCCCTCAAGACTGGGTGATGGCTGCCTCCCTGAAACAGCATGAAAAGAGATCCGTCCTTGGCCATTCCAGCAGGTAAAATTCCTTTTCTGACCCCATTCAAAAGAGCAATAATTCAATAGTTTCAATAATATTCCATTGCCCTGGCCAGCCACTCAGCGAAAGAGATATGATTAGTGAGCGAAGCTGAATATCAAGGACACAGTGAATCATAAGGGAACAAACTGCATTGTTACTGCTTCTTTAGGGGTAAACGTATACTGGATGAGACATGGTGATTCTGTAGCTGAAGTTCATCGGCTCACTCATGACTGACCTCTGCCACACCCCGACACTCTTATCGAGGCAGTGCACACGGGTTTATCATTATTTTAAAAATTTACACAAAAGTCTAACAAAGGACTCAAAAAAAAGTCACACTCAAGAGCGTAGAAGTTTGAACTGAAGCTAAGAGCTGCAGGCAGTGATTTACAGCTCAGGACCGCACTGCTGCGCTGCACCTGGAACTGCAATAAAATGAGAGTTCCAGGGCCGGCAGCTGACAGTTCATAGACCACTCTGCTGCAGCCCCACCTACACGCTACCAACAGCTTTACATTGGTGAAAATGGGCTAAAATATCGGTTTTTACACTATGCAAGAGAAAGTAGATATTTTCATAGTGTACACAGATGGATCTAGGTTCAGGACAAGACATTCAGTGCCAACTCCTGAGGTAGGCTAGCGAATGAAGGATCCACAAATGATGAGATATTTCTTGTCAAATGCGGTCTCTCTATTACAGCTTCCTGCATGCAAGCACAGCAGTGTTAACTCTGGAGAAAATGCTGACTAACAATGTCAGCCTCTACAAAGTAACCTATTTTCATCAATATCAGAGGGTTACGAGACAGGCTCTTCCTTGCGAGAGGAGTCAGAAGGTACGAGATGTGCTCAGCTGGGCCTCGCTGAGTCTGATCACACCCTGGCTTCCTGTCACTGCCGGGCCTCATCACCGTTCATGCACCGAATGAGAAACATGAGAAGCCGAATCGTGATCCAGAACACAGAGACCAACAATAGCAACTGCCAACAATGGAGTAAATAACGCGGGAGAAAATTTAGGGTGGTAGGAAAGCAAAAAAAAATTAGGCTGACTACATGCCAGAGTTATTTGAGTATTGTCAAAAAGCGTAACTCCAGAAGGACAACTTTAAAAGAAATCAGAGTTAGAATTAAAAGCTTTTTTAGCCAAACCGGGATTTGAATAGACATTAATTGTCAAAGTACCATGAAACACGGATAATATTCAACCCTGATACATTCATACAATTAGTCAGAGCAGAGTACAGCTACAGTCTTTCTCGTTAACAATCCTGAGAGGGTGCTCAGGTCCCTGTAAAATTCAAAATGATTAACTGACATTTCCTCCGTCCAAAAATGTGAGTGAATTTAGTGGTGCCTGAGGACAAGGCACTGTCTGATAGCTGTTCATTTGATCAGGAAGAAATGGAGAGAATTCAGATATTACCCTAAAGTAGCTGAAATGCACACTCATAATATCTTATCCACATAACAAAGCCAGCTTTCAAACCACCAGATCGTTTCAATCAGCTATGCCATATTGAAATGCTGTAAAACTGGGCCACCCTGGCTAGGATCCTCCCTTCAACAGCCTATCAAAAGAAAATATTCTATTCTTAGCCTGCTGCGTGGCGACTGAAGACGTGCAGTGAGCATTAGCTGGGGCTGATCGGAGACGGGCGGCCAGGGCAGCTGTAAGCTGGGAGAACACACGCTACAGTACGTTCCACAGACTCCAGCCAGACTGCTGGATGTCCTTTATGAGTCAGTGAGCACTGCTGAAAAGCATCAAACCTGTTTCAGTCCCAGACTGTAAAAAAAAAAAAAAAATGGATCCCAAAACACATGATAGATGGGATAGTTTTTCTCCAGATAACGCACTGGGCTGCCCATTTATCATCATTATGCAATGGTCTGAATCAGACTAAACTTATTCTGCTCAAAAGAAGACAAAGGAACTCTTGTCCAACTCCTTGCTTCTCTCCCTCTCTTCTCCTTGCTCAGACAATGAGGATCAAGCCAATGGGGCCGACTCCATTTAAAGTGTGCTTGTGAGTGAGTGAGTGAGTGAGTGAGTGAGTGAGTGAGCGAGTGAGTGAGTGAGTGAGTGAGTGAGTGAGTGAGTGAGTGAGAGTGAGTGAGTGAGCGTCACACGTTTTGTTGTGCGAAAGTTGTTGTTCACACGAGAGCTGGAGCACATTTTGAATACTGACTTCAGATTAAGCTTTGAGTAAACAATCACACTCCTCTCCGCTCCTTACTGCAATGACCTTGCTAATGGGGAGAGCAAACACTTCGGACTGGAGGCAGAACTCAGGTGAGCGCTCGCTAGCCCTGAGGCACCGCAGCAGCACAGCTGTGTCAGCTTATTTAAGGCTGTAGAAGAGTCAGGCAGGGGAGTGACAGAGAACATGGGGGTGAACATGAGGGAAGCAGAGTCTTCATATTCCTCTTTTCCACAACATCAAGTTTTAAATGAACAACATCTGAGCAAGGGGAGAAGTACTATCAAAAACTATGCCCTTAAGAGCTGGCAATGTTCCTGTTTGTGTATTTCCACGTAAATTTACAGAACTGCTCCCAGCCAACATGAACAATTGCCAGATCGAGCCAATCTAAAAAATACTGAAAAGGGTAGTCAAAGCTAGCTGTATGAAAACCACAGATAAATTTTAATTTAAAAAACAGATATTATCATACTTTTGCAGAAATATTTAAAAAGTCTGAAAGTCTCAAGTGGTAATCTTTGAGCGAACATTAGATTACCCAAGTATGTTCTCTTAACTTGCTTGAATTTCTCACGATGGTAAACTGGCTAGTTCTGAGGTTTACCAAAATAGGGTCACTGTGGATAAGAGCGCTTTTTAACACAGACATGGTAGCAGATTGCTATCATCAGTTTCTCAATGGGACTGAAGCAGTAATGGGAGTATGGAGTATCATGGCAGCCAAACTGGGAGGAGCTACAATTAGCTGTCAATCACTGATTTATTTGCACATATCAACACGTGTTGCTCTTCACAACAACACAAACCAATTGCTTCAAATCAGTGAGGTACTGGTGACATACCCATTCAAGGTGTCATAACACCTTATTCTTTCATCAATGGGCTGAAGTAGTACTATCTTAAAATCATAAAGTTCTCATTCAGCTACACTGGGACAGCATTTAGAGTCAGGCTTTAACGGATCTTCCAGTTGTGACAGCTGAAATGGGGTTATCACACAGCTCCGGTCCCACCCCCTTTGACATGGAAATGGCTGCCCACTCCCACTGTGCCTCTTGCTCAGTCAACAAGCAGGGACAGAAGAACCCCTCATCTAAGCAGCCCCATGGAAACACTTCTGAGAGCTGAAGCAGTGAAGAAAGCTTGCTGGATGACAGACTAGTTTCAAAAGATTTCAGAGACGCTCCCTTCACCAACCACAATAAGCTGGCCACAAACACAAACAGCTGCGCGCAGCCCAAAAAGCCTCCCTAACTCTCCACTGTATCTGCTTCTACTAAGGTTCCACTGGCAGCACAGAACACAGAAGTTTGATTTTTTTCTAAATAAATTAAGTCACGAAAGGGAAACAGCAATAACTGCAGCAGATGACACTGGGAGAAAAATATGCAAATAAGTGTTCCCTATTGATTGAATGATGTGAGCCTTGCTTTCTCCACCTACTGACACAAAATGAAAGACTGACCTAATGTGAACTGCTCGACTCATACAGATCTATTTTGCAAGACCAAACTCGTGATGCAATGATTTTTTTAGAAAAAGGATAAATAACTGGTGCGTCATTTATTTAAAAACTTAGATTAGCCTGATATCAGCGTCAGGGCAAATTTATTTTATAACCTCTTAAACCAATCGATTGTTCCATTCCACTTGCCACATAGTTTTGAAATAAACAGGACAGCAATTGTTCAAAATAATATGCTTGGTTTTGACTGCTGTTCCATGAGCTTGGTCCATTAAAACAGAGAGAAAGATTCTGACAAAGATCCCTGCGGGACTGAAACATTGTCCTGTTTCTGTCATGTGTTTCTATTTAATTTCCTTTTTTAGGAGCACGAAGCAGGGTGAGGACATTAACTCTTTTTTTTTCATATCATTTATCCTTGTTTCGGCACCTGTGTTTTAACTATTTGGATGTGCACACTTTCTAATCTTTCCCGATACCATTAAAAGTGTGCCTATGACTCCAGTCCCTTCTCCTTTGTGCCTCTAATAAATGGCAGTCAAGGAGATGTTCCTACTGCAGCTGATGTGGCGCCGCTGGTACTGACAGATGAGGCCAGTGAGGGGGTGTTCCGAAAGCTGCAGGTGGAGGAGTCAGTGTCAGATGAGATGAAGCCTCATTTAAAAGACTCATGCTTGTGAGTCTGACTCGCGTCTCACTTAGATGTGTTAGAACTCAGCTGGGCTTCCAGGACGTCTACTCTTAATAAATAAAAGGCCATTTACTTCTGATGAATTATGAGTCTCAGGGGGTGGGTGTGCCAAACTAAAGAACCCTCAACATCTGCCAGCATAATCCAGACTGCAAGAAGCCTAGGCCAGAAAACTAAACAAAACCATGACTCCCAATAAAAACTGAACATCTGGAAACTAACCAAAACTAAATGTGACACAGCAAAGAACACAAGCTACCCTATGATAACTCAATCTGCCCAGGAATCCTCCTGAGTTGATCATGAACGGATGTACTCTGGAGCCACCTCCCCCAATTCTACACACAGGATCTTATGCCAGTGTTATACTTTGCGCATCAACGAATACGCGAGGGATCGCTAGGGTCCGCGTGACGTAAATTTCATCATCAGAGGGTGTACGCGAGGCTCTGCGCGGATGTCCACGTACTCTCCAATTTTTGGGACAAGTCCACGCAGCCACTACGCTACATGAGGACCTTCTGCACATCCACTGGAAGACCAAGATTGGGAAGTGGACTAGAAATTATAATAAGAACAACTACGCGTCCGTGGTGTCTGCAGCAGTCAACGTGCGCGTCCGCAAGGGAGTACAACTGAGGCTTCAGTCAGTCTTCAGCGAACTGCCTTTGACAGCAAAGCCAATCACCCAGCAGGAGGGTGCAACATGGATGATTTGAGCTTTCTTTGAGGAGTAATCACTTTAAGTGAAGTGGTACAGTCAGTGCCCTCAGCAAAAGCTTTCTAAACCAGAAAACGTCTTTAAAATCTGTGGGAGAGCAGGGCTTTTACATGAGTGCTCAGACACAAACAGGAGCACATGGATACACTCGTGTTTTAAATTACACGGTTAAGTCCACTTTCATCCAAACTTAATTCAAAAAGATGTCTAGTGCAGCACATTGCTTTCCTAAACCATCACCATTAAAGCTGTTGTTTGCAGAGCCTTAAATCGGACCTAAACTTATTTACCTTGGATTGCACATACAGGAGTGGTTATTTATCCTCCCAAGCTAGGGTTAGAGCAAGAGGTTCAAGGAAGGATTCAGTGGTTCTGCCTGGCTTAGTGAAACTTTTACCATAACAGAATGAATTTTAGACCATAATATTCACCAGTTATGGTCCATCAGTTGAGATGGTGGGCTGTGGCCTTCAGGGACAAGCTGAAGCCTGCAGTTGTTTTTTGACCAGGCTGTGCTGTCCTAATCTAACTAGAGGCAGCCCTGAAACGCAGGGGGGCACTTGATCTGCAGGTATTTTCCCCAGCAACCAACTGAACCACCCAATTTAACTAACTGCCTCACCTGCCAAACCAAGGAGGTCGGCTAATCAGTGAGATCAGGAGAAGCAGGGCTTGACTGGACGATAAATCTGCAAACCCTGAAGACTTGGAATGAATACCTGCAGACCTTGCGGTTCTCAGGACCAGGAAATGAGCACCCATGCTTTAGTTACTACTGCTGCATATGTGTCGATAACTCCCCTAGGGCAAACACGTCTGGGAAGCTCAGACTCTGTGAAACCAAAACTTTGGCATCAGGCATGAGTGTCCAGGGCTTCCAGTTTCATGTTGTCTTTTCCCACAGTCTTCTGCCTAAGCAAACACTGGATTCATAAGGGAGGACCCACACCACACCATGACACTCGCTGACAGGGTTTGGCTAATTGTTTTTCTGGATGTTTCAAAAAAAAAAAAAGACTTATACTGAGTGGTAAAGTACTTGGCTCAGAACAAACCGGCGCTTGGCGTCACGTCAGACGACTGCATTAACCTAAGGGGTTTACAGGCAAACATGCTTACTGACAATGTGGTCAAGGCTTCACTAGCTTTGGAGCCAAGAAACCTGTGCTTGACTGCCCGAGACACTGTCTACCGCAGCAGAGCTGGTGGCAGTGGTTTTGACACTGGTCTGATTTGCAGAGCTCGGTTTCCAGAAGCGTTGAAAATGTATCACATCTCCTCTCCATACAGTCCTATAAGTCAGTGAGTTTACTACTCATAACCTCTACGCTCTGCACTGCACCTAAACCTCACAGTGGACAGGTACTGGAGCAAGGCGCGTGAGGGTACCACTTCACAAACCAATCCCAGGCTCTCCCTGACCTCTGTGGCAGGTACAGGCCAGTACTGATCTGATATCTGGCAACACTTTCCCAGCCATTCCTCCTCCCCCTCAAGCAACTGAGCTCTCCATATCACCAACAGCAAACTCACTCCCTGACTTCACACCTATCAGTGACGTTTCTTTTTTTACAATCATATGACACTGAGTCAGAGAGAGGACCATCGCAACACCTCAGATGATACTGGGAAAACAAAACCCAAGACTCTGAACAGGATATGAGCAATACATTCTAAACAAACATTCCTAGCTCTGTGTTGAAAGTTAAACAAGTATTTTTTGTTCCACTGCATATAATCATTTGTGAGTGCAAAAGCTGCTCTGTCATTTTCAGTATACATATGCAAAAGCAACTTCTCAAAGGTCAAAATAACAAAGAAAAGATAGATGAATAATGACCAGAGTCACTGAACAGAAATATGACAGGGAAAAAACCTTGTCCTGACTCATAATTTAATGACAATACCTGCGCTTCAGTCATGGAATTTGGAATGCACATTTTGGCAAAACATGATTTACCCTTCATGCACCATGCAAGTTCCTTCTGAATCATCAGTAGCACATTTAGCCAATCATCATGCATATGAGAGTATTTCTATAATGGCAGTCCACTCTATGTAAACACATTCAAAATAAGTCATTTCTTTCCACCTGTATATCTGCAGTGAATAGGAGGCACAAATGCAGGATCAAACACTCCAAAATAATGTTAAATTGGCTGTTAAATCCTGTACCTGATTCAATATGTTGACTTAACTTACTATTAATAAGGATAACACTGCTACGTTCCACCTTCAAGACCAGACCAGTCAAGTCCACTATCATCACCAGAGACTTACAGGATGAGCCAAAGAAGCAATTAATAGGTTCCAGGAGATTTAAAACACTTAATGGCTAAACAGTCCAGTCCAGTTGTGGTAGCTTTGTGTGTTTTACATGGACTTAATGCAACAACAGACCTAATTTACAAAGAATAAAATATTAATTCGATTTAATAATTTAGGGGTTTAAAGAGGTTGTTGTTCCAAATTTGTGAATCCCCTGTCTGGTGGCTATTTCGATCGTTACACTTTAATTCTTGCATTGGGACTTGGAAAGAATATTTAAGAGTGCACACTTGCCAGCCTTCCAAGAACAGATTATGTAACCACTCATTCGCTTTAACGGAGAATGTTTTTAACTGAGAATCTTCGTGGAACACATCATATTCTGCAGCGTACTATCGCTATCGACAAAGACCAGACAGAAACTTCACTTACGTTATAGACAAGAGTACCCTAACTATCAACCTAGCAATGCAGCCGGCTCATGTTGCCAATTCTTCTTGCTTTACATGACAATAATTCTAAAAAGGCCCTACAGCATGGGCATACGAAACAAAGTGATAGCTGTTAGCTGCTCATCCGATTGCAATAAGTGACAAACAGGACACAGCGCTTTTGCGCCGCGACTAAGCCGTATGGGACCTGCACAATAAGGTGCATCATTATCCCCGTCTGTGGCAAGATCGGAGGGAACTCGTGCTTGCAATGACTTAAACTTGTAATATTTGAGAAATAAATGGCAAAAGTCAATGTAATGTTACATTGTAGACATATGATAAAGAAGCTATCTCTACAAGAATCGTCTATCGCTAGTATGTCATGGACATTCTATATTTAGAAAGCTGTAGCAATACGGCATTTCCAAAATCAGGTGTAGCTAAGCGCTGGTTGCTTAGTTGGCTAGCAAGCAGCACAACAGTCTTACTTTAGTGCTGTAATTTAACACCCTCGTGTTACACCCTGGGCACGGTATAAGCAAGCTAGCTTTGTTTAGCTAGCTTTTATGCATTCAGCCTAGCTGGGTCATGGCATAGCCTACATACTACTGTGAACTTAGAATTTTCAAAAATCGTTAAAAATTGCTTTAAAATAGACAAAACAGACTGAACTATCCAAAACCAACCATTGAAATACAATACTTATTGGACAGCTACGTTACTCGGCTGATACTGACAGTACAAAAGTTAACTCAAATCGAATCTAGTTTAAGGGAGCTGGTTCACAGTAGTAGGATTGCAGCTAGCTATCTACAAAAGCAGCGCTATGTCAATTGTTTGTTAGATAACGAGCCAAGAGGCGTGAATCGAGTTCAGCCAAGTTATGATCCCGACTCCTTCGTTCAAAGTTAACGTATGCTACAACACTGACAAACGGTCCCCTACTCAACACTTGGTTAATATTAACTACTTATCTACTGGGCTACATATGAAGTTGAGGAACGAAAGAATATCTTAATGCCGAGGCCTCATCGTCTCTCTAGAGTCTTACGATTAATTTTGCACCTTGTTAGCGAGACAGCTAATGCAATGTTAGCGAGTTTATGTTCCGCTATTGCGAATTGAAGGCATAATCAAAATTCTTACCTCCTCCATTTCTTCAACAATTTTATTGAGCTTTTCATCGTCCTCCAGCAATTCGTTTAACTGTGTCATAGAGTAAGAACTGAATTTGTTTCCGAAACCGGACATGTCTACCAGTGTGGAGTGTTAAAAACTAATCCCGATCGTGGTTCCCCTCTGGCTCAAACACAAGAGAATAAACAGCAGCCCAATTTTAAAACCGGAAGTCTGTAGGTTTCTTGCCCAGAAGTGTCAAATCAGAGAGCAGGATAACGACGTCATTCGGCGGTTCACAAAACACACCGCATTACACATCAACTATCGTGGAAATAAAACCATCAAGCGCACACAGTAAGTTTTGTTCGTTAGTGTAATAGTAATTCCACATGGAGTCTCAGAGTGCATTTTATTATGCATCTTGAAATGATAGGTGCTGTATGTGAGCCCTCCAAAACTTGCAGGATTTATAGATATGATCTAGTTTGGGAAAATAAAGATGGGGTGGGCTACCATAGGTGAAGAGGGTCTGCGTTGCTGTATTATGGCCATGTGATTGCTGGGAGGCTTCTGTTTTAGTAGCTACCATTGCCCCTCTCCATTTTTATGATTCATGAATGTTCAAAATACCTTCACCATACAGCCACCTTCAAAAGTCATGTATTGCATGTTGGGATATTACCACATTTCCACAAGCTTTTTCAACACCACGTGAAACTTATTTAAATTCAACTGATTTAATTACATCACCAAATTCCTAATTTTACCACATGAAAATACTAACAAAATAAATATTTTAAAATACTTCCATGTAATTATTATTATTATTTACCTACAAGTTGTGATTTATAATATTATGACTCACTTATCAATTTTATGAACACAATTCTCAGTGCAAAGTTCTCTTTCATTTTACTGTTCCGACAGAAGGAAACATAAATAATCTCTTAAAAAGTTCCAGCCTTCAATATTCAATTTTGATTTCATGTATATTTTTTCTTGTTTAAGAAACAGTATTGCTCTAAAGCACCTTCAATCTCAAACAATGATGATTAATATTTCTACCAGAGCCTACTGATGCATCATAGTTCAAAGAGTGACAGACATAGCTGAAGCGCATCAAGAGTCTTTTCCTGGCTCCACGCAGCTCTCAGTATCTAAGAGTGCTCTCCGATTCACTGCTGCCTCTTCTGCACCCTTGCTGTTTCTCCCTCAGCTGCCAGGCTGACTCCTCTGGAGGTTTCAGTGGCTCTGCCCCTGTCTCAATGCCCAGGACCTGCCTCTGCACCAGCTTGCAATACAGGCCCCCCCTGGCCATAAGCTCCCGGTGGGGCCCCTGCTCCACTACGCTCCCCCGGTCGATCACAATGATGTTGTTGGCCCGCTCCACGGTGCTGAGGCGGTGGGCGATCACCAGCACAGTGTGGTCCCGCATGATGTCATTCAAGGCTTGCTGAACCTGAGAGAGGGACATCAGAAAGATACAAAGGAGTGGGGCATGACACATATATGGGCATGAAATACTATCAAATAAGTTCAACAATTTAACTACTTTCTGCAGTGGTTGTGAAAATGTGCTATGTAGTGATACTGAATATTTTCATCAGTTTGAAATTCATCATTTTTATCTGTCAAGTGAAAAAAAATTGAATGCAATGTCAAACTTTGTTATATGTTACGTACAAATTGAAAATGTTGATCATGATTTTGGCCACAGTTCTAAAAATTCATTGAGCTGATACAGCTCTAGGTGCACTGTGGTTTTCTTTTGAATTCTGATGCCCTGCTTTAGCTGCCAGGCTGTGACCTATGACAACACAGACTCTTTCTCTACTTCCCTGCAAAATTTGCATCTGCTGGTGCCTGTGGTTTTGCAATGGTTTGCATCTTCCTGTGCAAAAGCAAAAGCAAAAACAAAACAAAACATCTGCACTGATGGCACAGGGAGCCACAGACTGGTTTTACAAAAATATCGCTGGAGTCACTCTGTAGCTGTGTTTATCTCTTTCCCATGTCATGATACTAAAATGTTATTACTCAATCAATAAATCCACCTATAATCCTTGACTGCATTGATGTTGTTTCTTTTGCCTGAACTCTGCTGATCTATATCTGCTCTTCAGTAGAACAGTATGAAAAAAAAATTTATAATCTAATCAAGAGTGACTTACAAAGTGTATGAACTAATGACATGACATAAAAAGATGTAGTTGTGTTATCTAAAATAAAAGCTATTGGTTATATTCTGTGCTTTAATACAGTGTTACATTTATATGTTTGAATGAGTAATTGAACCAGCCACAGCAGCATATACTGGAATATAAACCAGCACACACGGCCCTCCGTGGAAATGACTTTGACTTCACTGCCTGATGATGTCATAATGGCTCCTCATCAGCCATGATAACTGACAGGCAACTGAAGCCCTTCAAATTTGTTATTTGCTGTGTCCTTCCTGCCTCCCTTTTCTCACTTACTATGTGCTCACTCTCAGCATCCAGGGCACTGGTGGCTTCGTCCAGGATCAGGACATGAGGTTTTCTGATGAGAGCACGGGCAATTGCAACTCGCTGCTTCTGCCCCCTGACAGCTGGGTGCCCTTCTCACCTACTCCTGTTTCCCAGCAAGGGCACAGACACAAGACCGGAGAGGGGTGTAGAGATTTGTTTGACATCACAAACAGTTAAAACAACATGGTGTCACTTGTGTGTGTATATATGTGTATATAAATTTATATAAATGTGTATAAACAGAACTTTTCATGGTGAGCTCACCTGTTTCGTAGCCTTTGGAAAAGCTTGTGATGAAGTCATGCGCATTGGCTTTAATTGCAGCCTGCACCACTGCTTCCATGGGGGTGTCCAATAAGCCATAGGAGATGTTCTTCATGACAGAACGTGCAAACAGAACAGGCTCCTGACCCACCAGCGCTACCTGAAAGAAATACAGATTTATAGGTGCACGGCTGCCCCCTTGTGGCTAAAAATGTTGTGGCACAATTAAGAAGAGGCTGGCAGTTCACAAAGTTTGAGGCAGGTTTTGAGCAAAATTTAAGTTTCAGTCAGGATTGGAGAATGTCATGTAAAAGCAAAAGTTGTGGGATGTGAAAATAATATATATGAACAGTGTGGTATGGTTCAATAACTAAAGCTAGAATGTTTTGAAATTTACTGCATGGAAAAGGATTCCCTTAGAAAGAGGTTGTAATTTTCAATTAAATTACAGACAGACCAGTGAAACCCATGGAGCCTTAATTGCTGAAAGTCAGGGCATTTAACTGAACCCTTTCCCAAAGCAAATGGCAACAAACCAAATCTGCATTGTACTGAAAAAGGTTTGAGGAAAAAGTGATGGTAGAATGTAAAAATATATTTTCAAGAACATTAACTGATCAAGCATGCACAGTTGACATTAGCCACAGCTTAGCAAGAAACTCCCATGGGTCAGTGGCACCATTCAATGCTGATGCTCAAACCTAAAGTGTTAGCCACAAAACCACAGGCCAGCATTAAAACAGGAACAGATTCTTGAAAACTGTAGGTGTGGGAGCAGCAATTCTGAGGTCTTGTGGTTTATACTTCAGCTACATACCATGCCATTTACCCAACGGGTCCTTAGGACAGACTTTAAAAGGCTCTGGTCCAATCCGCAGTTAATTCATTCAGCCAGAATAACTGATAAAAGCAAAGACCTGAATATACACAAACCCTGAACGGGGTTTCCAACCCTTGCAGCAGGGACTGACAGGACCTCCTGACATTGGCTCACCTGAGAGTGCAGGTAGGAGTGCTGGTAGGTGTGTACGGGCTGTCCGTCCAGCAGCACCTGGCCCTGCTGAGGGGTGTAGAAGTTCTCCAGCAGACAGACGCAGGAGCTTTTCCCGCTGCCCGATGGCCCCACCAGCGCAGTTACCTCCCCTGGCCGCACCGTGAAGGACACATTCTGCCCACACATACAACACAACCCACCGCTTCAGCATCCTGCACCACAACTACACAAACACTTACTCCTGTCCAACCGAGCCTTCATCCAGGCCATGGTCACACAGAACACATATGAACATATGAAACCAAGGTCACATATCCTGAAGTACCAATAGCCTTAAATAATACTTGAAAATCCTCAACTTTATTTTTACTGTCTGGTGAAGTATTTTAGCAATCATAAAATAAAGACAATGAACTAAAACAAAAGTGCATTGCCACATTTTTATTTAACATCAGTTTATGATGTCCAAGATAACAGATGATATATTTACATAATGCTTTCTGAAAACTGGCTTGACCTTTCACACCTGAAGCATATCAGTGGATTAATATGTAATAACACTGTCAGGGTTGCATCAGCCATTGCATTCTAGAGTGGTGTGACTCACTGCTGATGTTGCCAATCTGTTTAAACCTTTCTCCTCTAATGTAATCTTATATCTGAGACAATGAGAAATTTGTTTTCATCATTTAAAGAATACTTCATTAATAGGTCTGGTAGTATTTAATGTATTTACTAGCCCAGTTATTTACATAATTATGGGAAATATTTTAACACAGATAAAAACCAGATAAATTCATGTAGATTAGTTCCAGTTTAGTGACACTTTTTAATTGACCAACTATTTTGATAAATATTCAGAAAAAACATTTGTTTGATATATTCTGATTAAATTAACATGTTTAGTTGGAAACAATCACGCTTATCCAGGTGTTCTTTAATTTTACCTATGCCTTAACACTGTGTGATTTTACAGCCCATAAAGCACAGAACCCATACAGCACCTTCAGTATCAGAGTGTCTGGGCGAGTGGGGTAGGCAAACGACACATTCCGGAACTCCACCAGACCCTTTAATGTTGCGGGGGCCTCCTGGCCATCTTGGGGCAGTTTGGGCTTCCGGTCTATGTACTCAAAAACCTTCTCAGCTGCTCCCACACCCTGCATGAGCCCGGTGTAAACCGACGCTATACTCTGAAACACATTTCAGGCAGAGAGTGGAATGATCATTTTCAAAGTCCCAGAATGAGGTGCTTTTTTCCCAATCTTACACTTAGTACAAAACATCCTGATTCAAATGCAGAAATAATAATAGAATGACTATCACAGCAGAGGATTATACATTTAAGCACTTTGCAGATGCTTTCATCCAGAAGAACTTACAAAACTGTACACAAGGATAGGCAGAGCACACGAAGACATCTGTGTCACCACTGATTTTAGTAATCATTAAACTACCTAACTAACAGTGACTGCCATTGTAGGTGCAACAGGGAGACTGAATAAGTGGTGTATTAATCAGCACATGGATCAGGCTGTACTGTTAAATGTACAATAAGAATATCTGAGCACCCCAGCTGACTGAAATTCCATCTGTGAGCAGTGGAAAGTATTGTGCCTCCTGCAACATAAGTGGGGTTTCAACCAGAATAAATGATAAAAGTTCAGGGTTCTGGTTTACCAATATGCATTTTAAAGAGGTTCGTTTCCAGTCTAATAAAGTGCGTAAATCAGACTTGCCTCCAAGCATTCCCCCAGCTCCAGCTCATAGATGACAAAGGAGATCAGGGTTCCCCCACTCATCTGTCCCGAGACCACGAGGTGACCCCCATAGAACAGGATGCCCACTGCAGAGCCAGCTCTGAGATCTGGGGAAAGGACAGGCAGAGAGAAACATTCAACATTCTCACAGATTTGTTAAAAACCCCCTAGGGTTGGATCACATCAGTACATTCCATCATTAACCTGAGAAAATGCATGTGTGGCCCTCTGTGCCTATGCCTCCTACACTGTCACTCAGGACACACTGGCAGGTTATGAGCGGGGTTGAGAGGGGTTACAAGATAACATTACACATGGAAAAATAATTTATCATACATTACACATTTAATTACCAAATTAAAAATTAATTACACATTTACCAAAGACATTCACAACAGTAAAACTAAACATTAATACAGTTACAGCTACATGCAGTTGTTTTAACATAAATGATTTTTGCTTTTAAATGAAAAGTTTCAGAACCAGAACTTTTAATTTAAAAAAAGCAGCACACATGGTGTTAGACGGTGTGTGACAGGGTGGGTCTGGGAAGTACATACACAGCTGGACCACATGTAGCAGGAGTAGGCCAGCGCTTGCTTCTTGTTGAGCTGGAACATGTCGTTCAGCCTTGCATAGTAACTGTCAGCCTCCTGCTCCTCGTTGGCAAAGCTGCGGACCGTCCTCATCGCTGATATGGTCTCCTCCGCCAGCTTGTTAGCCTGAGCCAGAGCGTTCTGCACTGCTTTGGTCAGTCTCTGTGGTGCATCAGGGGAGGAAATGCTGTTTAAGGTGATACATCATTATCTGGTGCCTGAAATGAACGGTCAAGCTCCAGAGACACATACTGCTCAGTCAACCAAACACAGTATGTGGCTCTTCATCATTATTAATGTGAACATCATTACACTTAAAAAATTAGTTAAAAGGTTGAAAAGATTTTCAGCTGAAAAAATGATAATATTCGTCAAAGTCTTACCATTAAAATAAAATATTGAAATAGAATACAATATGGGAAAATCGAGAATGTTCGCGTAGTTTCAGAAACCCAGCAGAAAAAACATATAATAAATGTTTTAATGACATACACTGCTGGTTTATTGTTGGGTCCATGTTTTAGTTGCAATCTGACAGTAAAGCCCCATTAACATAATGTTGATCAGGTTTGTTGATGTTGTTTTGGAACAAAAACCTGCACACATTAAAGCTCTCTAAGAGCAGGGCTCCCTGCCCCTGGGCTGTGTAGACTATGACTGCTCTCACCTTGTAGTATTCTCCATATAGCTTAGAGATGACAGCGATGAAGGGGAAGCCCATTATGGTGACGAGCGTCAGCTTCCAGGACATGCTGAACATGAAGAAGCAGAAGCCCAGCGCCTTGATCAGACTGCGCAGGAACAGGTTGACGTTCTCTGAAATCAGGTCGCTCACCTGCGTGGTGTCAGATGTCAGTCGCGAGGTGATGTCACCTGGAGGATGACCCACAGCAGAGACGTTTTGCATATGATACCTGCACCACCAAAGTGCACCACAGGCGTTTACTACAACTAGAAATGCTCATTTGTTATAGCACCACATGCGTTATTTTACAGCTCTTGGATCAGACGCTACTGTGCTTCCTCTTTTTACGCATCGACTTCCTGTCAGTTGCTTTGAATTAAGTCAAACATAAACCGGGAGGACATAGCCTTCACAAACTTTTCTATGAACACCTTGTGACAGTGGTATACAATTACAGTCCTGATATCTCTGTGGGTTTACAGTTTTTTTTTTTTTTTTACTTTCAATTTTCAGTCATTTTAGGCTTTGGACACCAGGTCTGTAGAATTTTATAGCCAATCAATGGCCTGAATATAGCACTTTAAATTTAGAAATAGCTGAACATCCCTAATCTGTGTGTTGCAGAGTTCATGTAATAGGATAGGGTTCATTGGGACTTGTGTAAATCATACATAGTGATAGTGATAGTATGTGTATACGGGTAAGTAGGAACACACCTGTGTGGTTGGCATCAAAGAAACCAATCTCTTGGCGCATCAGTGATCTGAAGAGGAGGTTACGCAGACGGACATTCAGCCTGGCAAAGGTGATTGAGAAAACACCACCCCGCACTCCTATAGCGATGGAGCTAGAAAGACACAGTCTGGTTAAGGGGGAAGTTAAAAAAAGACGAGAAACAGTTCCACAGTATAATGTGTGGGTCTACTGAAGAGTGAAAATCATCCATATCTATGGAAACCAAGAGGGATTTATAAAGTATGAAAACATAAGATGCCCACTGGAAAGACAAGCTGGCTGGAGTAGTCACCTGACCAATGCCAGCACTGTGAGAGTTGCCATGGGCTTGACGAAATACTCCATACTCTTGTGAATCACGATACCATCTATTGCCTGTCCTGTGTAGTAAGGTATGAAGGCTTCACCTGTAAGGGAGAGGAGATATAACTACGCCATGTTCAGCCCCATTTCAACCTTAACTTTAGGGAACACAAAAAAATAACTATGAATGTCGGCTACACCAACAACATTGAATTGTGCAAGCATTACGATTACTCTCACCAGTACACTGCCCAGCTCTCATCGATTGGTCATGTTTTACATTTGCAAAGGTGTCCTGAAAATCGCACTCATCCAAATTATGTAAACCATCATAGCCACACCTCATCTTTATTGTTATCCCTGTAGGGTAGATACTTTCACTCATTTCAATGGGCAGGATTTCTTTAATTCTATCTTTAACACTAGCTTTACTGTTATTGTCCTTGGTGGAGTTTGGAATTTACTGTGGTCTCTGAGAACCTGACGTAAACTCTCTCATCTGCAGCTTGCTGATGGGTTAATCTGTAATGTGGGCAGGATTGCACTGGTGACTGCAATAGCAGAGTGATGTGACTCATGCTACATTTTTGCCAACCTAGTGAAATATTTCTCCAATAATATTTAGACAAACAGGATATGAATCTACAAAAAATGTTTTTCTTCCATCTAGGCTTTATGATTGCCATAGAAGAACATTCCAATGCCCAATATTCTGTCTTTGTTACATATTCAATCCACACAATTAAGAAGTACTATGGCAAATGTCAAACCTGGGTGAAATTGTCATTTAAAAGATTTAAACCCTTTTGAGTCTTGTAAAATTGCTGCAGATTCATGACAATGTTAAAGGAAACATATAAAGTATCTCTGCTTCTATCTGACACATGTACAACCTTCATGGTTCTGGGAGAGACTTACAGACGGCAGAGAGGAGGAGAAACAGGAAGGCAATGCCCAGCAGGAGGGCATCCTTCTTGCAGTAGGACAGAAGGCGGCCCACTGTAGCCCCAGAATGAGGTTCTTCCTTTTCTCCAGGGATTTCCTCTTCCTCCTCAACAACCTGGTTAATCAGCCCGTCCGACTCCTCACAGCCCTCCCCCAAGCCCGCCACCACGTTGGGGACTTAGCCAAGAGTCTCCAGAGGCACATGGTGCCGATAGCCGACCCAACGGTCCAGGAGAATAGACTCAGGAACCAGGGGTCGTACATGAGGGAGCCCTGCTCCGAGAACAGCAGCAGTTTGGCCAGGGCATACGCCGTGACCACCAGGCACAAGAGGTCGCTTAGAGTCTCCAGCATCGAGACCCTCTGTGGTCCGTCAGCATTGTTCCATGACACCCCGATGGAGGCCCCCAGCAGCAGGCACACCCGGACCAGCAGGGTCCCCCACAGGTCAAATACAGACCTAAACACATCGAAGTCCTGCATGTCCTCTACAAACACCGCCGAGTGGGACCCACGGACATAGAGGACGGTGGAGACCACAATGTCCACCAGGATGAAAAAGAGGTTGCAGCCAACAGCTGCAGCTGTCCTCATCCTAAGTCACAACCTTTAGGTGCTCTGTGATCAGAGTGGCTACTGTGCCAGGGCAATCAGCACCTGGGGGATGAGCACAGAAAAGAGTCCACACCAACAGCACTGAATAAATTCTCATCTTGTGCTTGATTTTAATATTGCGAGGGATGCAGTAATGTAAAGTAGGCGTAACTTTTCAAGGTCAATGTTAACATAATTACATCTTAATTTGACTTATTCTGAACATACATATCTTAAGCCACCAGTACTTTATTTTAGCAAGCACTATCAGTAAATACGTATGAAAAATGCCCTGCATGACAAGCAAACATATTCTCCTTAAGAGATTCTTTCTAAGTTAATAGAACAATTTCCATCGATTTAACAGTAGTAATGCCAGGAGAGGAAAAATACAATTCGCTGTGGGATAAAATCCGTAACTTAATAACTGCTGTTTTGTAACTACCTGACCGTTGCTATAAAAGAAAAACGACGATGAAAACTATTAATTCTCGTTTACCTCTGGACACGCAGCCTTTGTTTATCGTTGTTTCTTCTGTCCGGTGGGAACTGCGGAGAAACATCGAGCGCATATCAGGGAATCATGAATTCTGCAGTGTCCAGCACGGAAGCCTGTGTTCAGAAGCTCCTCCTATCGGCCCGTCCAATACACGGAGGACGACGGCAGCCTATTATACCTATTGATATTTACAGCAACTCACCTATGATTTGCATTTACGTCGTGATGTTCGTGTTTTGTAATTTGGCAGTCCATTGCATCTTAAATATTCCCTTGTCCTGTGAAACTGCAGTTATACGCGTTATGGATTTCCGCATAGCATTATTCAAAGGAAGGCTAGTAGCTACATGTAGCCAATATACAGTGCAGCCTTTTCTGTATCCCGGATATTTTCGTCACTTGAGAACTAATCTCAAGGAGGCAGCATGCGTTTACAGTCACGAAACTGCTTTTATAACGTTTTACCTTGCTAATTTTTGGAAACAGGAATATTATGTGAAATTATACACCTGCAAACTGTGTACATTTAATGCTTTGAATTGAGCAAAAATAAAAAAAAGGAAAATGTTTTTTTTAACCACACAATTATTGGCACTTTGTATAGTGCTCATACAAGTTTTATTTGTAATCTCACTGTATGTAAAGCAATTTGCACTGTGTGCCATATGAAAACGTATGAAGATATAAGTATCAAACTTACATCTTCATAGTTAGGATTAATAATCGGTATTTTCTTCATGATTTAAGATCGAATTTAATTTAATTTTGTAAAAAAAAAAAAAAAAAAAAACTGTTTCCAGCTGCATCGTACAGTGCCTTGCTTGTACCACCTTGTTGAGAGTTTAATTCACAAGTAAAAGTAGGGTATCATGTTCAGGTTCGTTCAACTGTCCTGTATTGCCTAACCCACACAGGGGTCCAATACGGTCAAACCCATTACAAAATCATTACCACAAACGTTCTGACCACTGATGTTGAATGTAAAATTTCTAACACTTTGCAACATATCTGCTTCCGCTGCCGTTGATGGTTTCGCCGGTCTTGGTAATCAGGCTGGGAAGAAACACGGGGTAACTTGAGGTAAGTATGACGATAAATTAAACGGCTATGAATGAAAAATGAATTAATCTGGTCACACGCAGCGGTAAAGATGTATTGGGGGAAAACATTAAAGATAACTACAGTTGGGATGATTTTCTAAACAACTATCAAATATTAGTTCCAGCGAGAAATATAATGACCAATCAGACGGGTAAAGAAAACAGAACTGAACTAAGAGTGACTTAAACGCAAGACGAAAAAGTAATAGTGAAATGGTATAACATGTAGCGGTAAGCTACAAGTCACAACATATGCTTTCCGCTTCATACTGTTTAGTCTGTAAACATGTATACATTGGGTATGCATAAAAAGTAATTCCGTAATTTAATTATAAATTTGCGCAGCAAATGCGTCAACTGGCAGAATAATTAATCGTCAAGCAAAAACTATTTTTAACAGATTGGTAAATTCACGTATGCTGCGGGGGTACATTTCAAGCCATTTCATATAAACAGACGTAAAAATTGGCGTGGTTCATGTGCCAAATGCTGTGGCATCCAGGGTGCGAATTATAATGGGACAAGCTCCCGCAAAAACATCAAATGGTGAGGATTGTGGGTGTCTATAATGTGAATAATTAAAATGTCTAATATCTACAGACCACCAACGTGAAATATAAACACTAACAAAAATATGTAGTGTCTGAGTCAGTTTAAACAACCCCTGTTCCTACCATGGAACTCCATACCATCATACAGTACAAACTGCATTCTGGTAAGAGGAAAAAAAAAAAATCACGAATTGAGGAAGTAAAATTTGTGGTTATACATTTCAAATCATGGGGCACACAGGGCTGAAAACATGTCACTATTTAATACCGTACAACCAGTCCCTACAAGGGTAAAATACGCAATATATTCAAGCACTTGATTGAACCAAGTGGGAAAATGTGGACATTCCATAATACTGCTGCTGCAAGAAAGAGTAATGTAAACTGGCCGTGTGTGCAAGACCGGTTTTCACAGAGTCTGCACACTCTAAGCACCGTACTCAGAACAAACACCCTGAACCTGAATTGGAGCATATCTCACAGGGACTCAAAATTCAGTCCCACTTCTAAATTTGTAGGCAAATGTTTGCAGGAGCAGTATACCACCTGAATGCTAAAAATAACACATTTAATATCAACTCCAGTCAAAGTACCAGAATGTGTATGAAGCAGGGAGAGGGTAAGATACATACATACACGGTGTGTGCTTTGCGCACCCATCACAGGCAGTATGTGTCCATGCTTACAGTCATATTAAACGTTTTACACAGTCCCCTTCTGAGGCGTCATGGAGACAACACCTCCATAAATAATTGTTAACAACTTATAAACAAATAAAATACTGATGCCCCCTCCCTCCAAAAACAAACAAGCATATTGGACATTCAATTAAACGGCACACGAGAGTGCGAGGTCATAGGATGTTTCAGTCTGTAGTTCAGCTTCCGTTCCATCTGGAGTGGTGGAGAGTAAAGCCAGGCTGCACCCATGTGGACCTCTTATGCGAAGAGCCAGGGTGTGCCAAAAGCCCACAGAAATGAACAACAGTGGTGTACCCATCCACCCGGGGACCACAGCCATCATGTCCTCCAGGTCTGACAGCCATCAGTGGATGTGAGAAACCGGGAGCGAATATTCCAAGTCACTTTTCTTGTCATCAGGGACGCTCTGCTCTGTGGTGAGGACCGTTTCCACGGGGAAGGACAGATACAGGCTCTCCTTAAGTTTTTTCAGTGGCGGTGACTCTCCAGTACCAAACAAAGGGTCCGCAACACTGAACGTGATGGAGGGAATGGTCCGGGCCTTCCGCTTGGCATTCTTCTTCTGCTGCTTGTAGGCCGCATTCATGTTAGCTATGACCTGCAAATGAAAATATGAGCGTCCGTCGAAAGAGAAACACATTTTTATGTATGCTTTTTCATAAGAGGTACCAGAATAAAAATGCTAACTTCACATACATATAATTGAAATACTGCTAATAACTGCCTTGAATGTGATGGGTAATTGGTGTGAAACAGTAAACAGCACAACTTTTTCTACATCAGTTGTAGAAGTATGTTATGTATTTTATATCATGAAAATTACATAAGACTGCTGAAGGGGATATAATCTGTCAGAGCTTCTCCCAAGTTCTCCAGTTGTTTCCAGGAGAGCACATCTCATATGCAGGTGGTGACCAGCATGCTGCATTAGAGAAGCAGACTCACCAGCTGCTTGACTGTGTTCTGCTGTTCTTGCATGGCTTCCACAAAATTGGAGACACTCTCCTCTTTTGCAGGACAAACCTCCTGTACTTGGTGGTACTTTAGCAGGTCAGCATCCACCTTTGGGAAGACAGAGGGAAAGTTCAAAACCACAAACTACAGTAAATACATAGAGTATCAGTGGGTGGGCTTTAGTATGAGAATAAATAATGCAAAGCATAAGAAAATTTAATGGTCTTGCAAATTGAAAAAAAAATAAATCATAAAATGCCAGTAATGCATATTAGCTGCATCTTAGCTGTAAATACAGCAATTTCATCATCTAAAAAACATGGCTTTTTAGTTACTAATAATCCAATTATCTTCTCTAAAGGTCTGATGGATAAAGAAATACATAGACATCTCAATGTGTGCAGGCTCATTAAAGCTCTATCTAACCATCCAAAACTAATTGTTAAGGGATGTAGTAGCACAGGGAACCGCACTGAGAAATAGGTTTAGTACTTTATCCGTCAGACCTCAACAGATGCTTACTGGATCACTGAGAAGGCTAAATTACTACTTAAACATCACAGTGCGCTGAAGTCCATAAAGCTCAATATAGCCATTTTAGACTAATTGATTTGGAATGTACTATCAAATCATCAATGTGAGCCACACTGACGATCGAAAACATGACTATGTTATTCAAGTATGGCTTGTGGTAGGGAGTCCCCCCCCCCCTTTCTTGGCATGTGTAGCATCTGACTTGTTTCACAATCCCCTCACCTCACTTGGCAAGCTGGCTTCTCTGTTGAACATAAGATAGTAGGGTGTGAACCTGGTGGTGGGGTTGGCAGAGGTGCGGAACACGAATAGGACTGGGTCCAGGAAGTCATCCCACTCGGCCTGTTTTTCTGTCACCACCTGCCTGATGGCCTCTCTGAGGAGGCTGCTGCTGCGGTCATACAGGGCGTTGAGCTGCGGCTGCTCCACAGGTGACACTTTCTGCACAACGTTCCACCTGTCACACAGGTGCTTTGTCACCTGGAAGAGGGCAGGACATGCACCTGTCTCATACATGATGGTAATTTACACAACAAACAGATGAGTTAACTGTGGAATGTGAGTGTCTTACCTCATTGCAAAAGTCAGCACTCTGAGAACAATATACCGTTTTTACTGATCCAAACCTAGCAAGCACAAACATTTATTTGCATAATAACAAGAAACAATTTTTGTTCTTCATACATATCTAACAACTCTATGTTTCTAATACCTGACAACAAAAATGTTTCTAAATGTTAGGAAAATACTTGTTATAATTTAAGAAGCACAAGCTACACACTTTCACCATAACATAAATCAGATCTTGATTGAAATTGATCTCGCATGTCAGATACCTGTAAATGGCTGTAGAAATACATCTGGCAACAGACAGCGAGTCCCTCTTCTGTATCGGGGAAGCTTCCACCCATTTGCTCAAGTAATCAGTTATTATGACGACGTTTGTGTTGCCTTGCCTGGTCTCAGGAAAAGGGCCTGATCACAGATACCACACAACATAAATAGGCAAAAACAAGCTGCTGGATCAGAGATTGGTCTAAATATGCAAATTATGATACACAAGTATTGGAATTTGATCCACATTCTGCAGATTTTGTCCCTAGCTGTCAGAAAACTGAATTTGTCTATATTTGTAATATCTAGAAAGCTGAAATTGTTGATTCAAAGTTACCGAAAATATCAATCCCCAGGATTTCCCAAGGAGCTTCCACTTTTATTGGTCGGATTGTTCTGGTCATGTTTTTATTCCGCTCTGTATGTTGGCAGGTTTCACACAACTTGATCTAAAAGAGACATGAACCAAGACAGAAGTATTTATAAGGTCTATACAACATTGCTGTTGCAAAGCAGAGAGTGACGTACTATGAATTCCACAATAATTAACATACAAAAGATTTTCAGTTAAAACACATACACACACAGTGTTTCAGTACAGTAGCTAGGCTCAGGCTGTTGAAAATAAGAAAGAAAGTTTGAGCAATGTCAGCCAACACATACCCAGTCCACCACATCCTTAACAATGCCTAGCCAGTAATACTTGGTCTGAATTCTGTGCACAGTCTTCTTCTGCCCCAAATGATGGCCAATGTCATTGAAGTGACACTCCAGGAAAATCTGCCGCTTCCTCTCAGCCCCAATCACCACCTCTCTTTTCTCCTCCTTCTTCGGTCCCACGTAGTACAGTCGCCCTTCTGCCAAATGAAAACCACACTCAGGAAGTCCAAACGTGACCTGAATTTTGAATCAGTAAAATTCTTCACAAATACTTAATCACTGCGCTGATAACAGACACCTATCTGAAGAAATAAATATCATAGAGTGATTTTGGGAAATACATTTCTTCATCAGGGATTCAATGCAATTGTTTACATTTACATAGGATCTCTTTTAAATTAAACTATGGATATTATTTAATAATCGAATAATCGACGAATTTCCCCACATTGCTATAAATTAAATTATCTGCAACAACACGACTGTGTTACCGTTTGCCCCACATTCTTGTTAACAATCTGTTTTAAAGAATATTGTAACAATCGATGATAGCGGTTAAAATAATGTACAGTATCTCGACATAAACAAATGTACCTACTTTGGAAGGTGGCTACCGAAACCAACAAACTTGTAAATTACCTTACTATAAATTGAGACATCCATGTCAATTAACTACCAACTACTTCAAGTAGTTACACATCAATCACCTCTCCTACCTTCAATTACGAATTTCTGGGCGTATCGTTTCAGATTTTTCTTTCGTATTGGATTCATAGACGGGGGGTAGCTGCCTTCATCCAAAAATGTGAAAATATCTTCCAGCCGGTTAGAGGTAGACTCCACCACCTCTTCTTCGGCCACTTGCAACGAGTCCATGCTCAACATCTGGGCCACGTCAAAAACAAACCTGCAAATCAATGGTACATCCTAAACTGTTACATTAAAAAAGTATTTCAAACTCAGCGGTAATAAAAAGGTAGACAGTCGTAAATTACTGGCTCGCTGTCTGCGAATTTAGGAAAATAAGTTCAGCGTCTTTCCTCTTGATTGAGAAGCCGGATGATATTTCCTGAAGGACCAGGAAGTAAAGCGGGAAGATTTTTATCGAGTCAACAGATTATCTGATCCGTAAAGCATAGGGATCAGCTCATGTTTTTGCTTTGTGCATATTCGTTATCCACACGACTTGTATAACAGCGAATCTTTGTTACACTCAGACTGTGTGTTGGCAGACATTAATATGGAGGAGATGTACTAAGTGTGAATGGCTACACCAAATAGCTAACCTACGAGACTGAATGAACAGAATGAGTAATCCAGGTAAGGTTGGGATCGCTAAAAGATCTCAATAAATCCAAAATAAATGTGCCTTAAAGTCAGGCGCGTTTGCTGTGTATATATGGTGCCAGGCAAAATGCCAGCCGCAGTCCGTAAGACATCACACCGCAATCAGACTTACTTGATTTGGATACTAAACATGTTCCTGAGTATTCCCAACCCCACTTTCATTGAGACATGTGGTACAATTTTTCTGTACAGACCAATTTTGACAATTCAGTATTTGAACCTTGTATATTTATTAAAGGCAGAATAAAATACATTAATTACTAAATATAGCTTAAATTAACATATACCTTACGTTTTCATTAATAGTAAATGTTTAAATTAGTTTTTTACCATTTCTGTGCAATTTCTTCATTTTTGAAATGGACTCTTATTATGACAACTTGTACCCGGAAGTATCTTTCTTATTGCTGCTGGCGGAACACAGGTCACAGCAACAATACCGTACCGCAATAATTAAACCCACGGTAAAAAAAATATAGTTTACAGTTGTAGCTCGGATTAAGGGGCATTACTGTTCATGCTTTGCTGACTTTCCATTGATTTGTGGTTCACTCTTCTTTTCAGTTCCAGTTTAAGAGCGGTTATAATTGTCACTGTTGTGGTCACGAATACCTTTGACTCCAGTTTCCCCTCGGAGACATTTGCGGCAATACAACAACAACAACGTTTGTTTCAGGGTCCACTCTGCTTTTGAGTGCGTTTTCTTGCAATTGATGATTTAATCTAACTAAAATTATTTCTCGATCTAAACAGCTCTATGCCATGAACATACACAATATTAGCCATGCAATGCAATGAAGATGATGCCCGGGTTAAATTTTATACCTGCAGTTGTTTTTGCACGGATAATATTTTTCTGGAGGAATACAAGCTTCATGTTCGATTTATATCTGAACAGCAATTCAGAACAGATTATCAAGCGGTTAGTGCTGTAATTTGTTTTTACCACAAATAATAGTTCAGGCAACAGTATGTGGAAATTGATAACTAAATACTTACTGTCATTTTAGATTTTAGCAACCCTTGGCTGTTCGACTGATATACACTTCAAGGAGCTCCTTAAGAAGGTTAGCGAGCTATTATGTCATATTGATTCTGACAGTGTAATTTACATTTATATGATGACTAATTGTCGTTTTCGTATAGATTGAGACAGAAGTTGAAAGGCGCCGACAGCTTGGCGTAAACTCATTTGGGAGGGCTGTTCGCATTAAAGAAGTCTATAAACCACTTCATAAAGAGGTGTATTTCTTACAGGTAAAGTCAACATTGTGAAAAAGCAATTAACTTCGTATTAATTTGTTTGTAATAGTATCAGCCCTTTTTGTTTACTTAAAACACTCCTCTAGGAATCCTACTTGGCCCCTGAATTTCTACAAATTGTGAACTATTGCCGTTCTGATGAGGCTAGTGAAGAAGGCCTGCTGGGTTTCCTTCACCCTTTGGCAGGTGAGTGGGCACATGACAACAGCATGTAGACTCAGTTAATTCATGATACAATTTAAAATTCTGGAAGTGGTAAATGCCCATCATGTTATGTGAAGATTTTTTTTGCATTTATTGATGTGTGGATACAAATAATTCACATAAATGTAAAAGATTTACTGAATCTTTATGAACCACAGTTTGTATTGGTCTGTATTGTAAACACAATTAACTGCCTTCTGTGTGTAGCAAAACGAGTGTATAGGTTCCCTGTATTCAGTAAGAAATTCTGCAAAGAGTTGATTGAAGAGCTGGAGCATTTTGAGCAGTCTGAGGCACCCAAGGGCAGGCCCAACACCATGAACAACTATGGGGTATGAAAACTGTCATCACACAGTACAAAGCTGAATTTATACCTATGAAAGACTGGAAAATAAGGATGCTTAAAGCCTTGAAACTATGCTATTAACTATGAATTTACATTTTGCATTTAAACTTTGCTTTTAAATTTAGCATCTCCTCACTTACAAATGCCACCCGGACACCTCCCCCTGAACAGGTCCTACTGAATGAGTTGGGATTTGATGAAGGGTTTATTACGCCCCTCCGTGAAAACTACCTCCAACCTGTCACAGCGTTGCTCTACCCTGACTGTGGAGGCCACTACCTGGACAGCCACAAGGCCTTTGTGGTGAAGTATGCTATGAACGAGGACCTGGATCTCAGCTACCACTATGACAATGCCGAGGTCACGCTCAATGTTTCTCTGGGCAAGGAGTTCACAGAAGGAAATCTCTACTTTGGAGACATGAGACAAGTATGTGAGAGGCATCACATCACTTCATATCTTTTTTTTGTTTTGGTGAATTAGAAATATAAGCTTTCCTGGTGGTGGTGCTGCCTGTAGCTATGCATCCTGTGCCTGGGTGTTCACATTGGAGTCAACACCCTGATTAGCATTACAAAGGAGAATTACATTCCATGTAATTCCATTACAAAGGTACAAACCATTACAAAGGTGGCTACATTCAAATTGTGCAGGTTCTTTTCAGTTCTGAATATTGTTGTGTTTCAGTTCTGAATATTGTGTGCGGCGCTACAGGACCAGAGTTGGCCATTCATGGCATCGACATTTGCAGGCTGTACTGCTGTTAAGACACTTGAGTTGTTAAGTGTGTCATCTCTATTGCACAGGTGGGTAAGTGCATACATATTCCCCTGCAGGTCCCTTTGAGCGATACGGAGTGTGTAGAAGTGGAGCACCATGTAGCGGAGGGTTTGCTCCACCGGGGGCAGCACATGCACGGCGCCCTGCGCATTTCATCAGGCCAGCGATGGAACCTCATAGTGTGGATGCGGGCCTCGTGTGAGCGCAACAAACTCTGCCCCATGTGCGGCAGGCCACCCCGGCTCGTGGAAGGAGAGGGATTTGCAGATGGTTTCACCAGTGATTCACAGTCCAGCGTTTCCCAAAATACGTCATGCGTCTTGAATTAGTGCTGCATGTTAATAGGAAGAATGCACTTGCTACGTCTGAAAAATCATCTTGTCAGCTGTTTCTCTGTATATATTTTGTGTCTGCTAGTGCAGCCTTATGATTCTTACTTCAGGGCAGCTGCTGCTGCCATCTGAGATACATAAATGAAGAAATGTAGCCGTTCAGTCCGATGTGCTGAAGGTGAGTGGGCAGACCCAACTAATGACTCTTTAGGATGACAGAGGTTTTTATTTTTTATTTTATCTGCAAGGGCTGGGGTCACATTTTATTCAATGGAGATGAATTTAAATGGAGGAATAATGGTTTTCTCTTGATTACAATCTCTTTTAAGACAGAAAAGGGGACATGTCTAGGGAAATCCAGATGTAGGGCAACCCATTAATTGACATCAATAATGTTAATCATTACATTTGGTAAATTGTGATTTTTTTGCACTTTCACACATATCTTGCTCTTAAATTTAGCCTTGCCCTTGAGTGAGAAAATGAATGTAATGCATCATGAAAGTAAGAAAATTAGCAATGGTGTAAGTAACTGCAAAAAATGCACACATTGAAAACAAGATAAATGTATGAAATGTGCAATTATCTCAAACCCTATTTTTGACTGTAAGTGACACACACAGTACACCAAAAAGCAATCATTTTTCCTTACTTTTGACTGGCAGTTTGTTAACAGATTAAAAACCTTTTAATTGCATTCTGAAACTAATGGCAATTAACTCTGCAGTATATGTAATTTCATAGTAGTTAATTGTTTGAATTCATGGGCAAACAATTTTACGGTACTCTAATTTAAATTAAAATTTTAAACAGTTACCCATTTTACATGTTTTATTATGACAGTCCCTGAAATAAATGCATTGAGTGAAGGAACCCAATACTCAAGTCAAATATTGAACAATATTAAACTTTTTAAATATAACTTTATTTACATACTTAGTTAATAGACATCCTAAAAAGAAGCTCAACTGCAGTAACTCCCATAAATTATATATGTTAGTAAAAGTGATGTTTTTATGTGCTGTTAAACAATAGTACAACTTGTCTGTGATGTCTACTGTGTAGATCACTATCTAAGAGCCAGTTGGCTTTAAAATTTCAACCAATTACCACAGATTTCTCTTTGAACACTTTAGTTTCCCAGATCAAGTATAGATTCCACACTCACACTCGTACACAAGAAATGTATGCAAAAAAAACATAGAAGTAGAATATGTTTGTGACAGCATAATAATTTCACACTTCTTGGTCAAGTGCAGTAAAACTAAAATCTAAGAATTTAAGCTTTTGTTAGTCTTTCTTTGAGCGTGACTACACATGAGCCAGTGTTGAATGTGGTGAAGTGGAGGAATTTCTGGACAGGACAGGAAAGCAGTGATAGAACCATTGGAAAAAGAGGTGACAGACAACCTTCGTTTCATACATATGTTCCACAGAAAACTGGTATCTTTAAAAAAACAGACGCTTCAGACTTTTCTTAGCGTTTTCATGTGACTGGATCTTATAAGCCACATTGCATTTTAAGCCTGCAAGTGCCGCTTCTTGGCAAAGTGCAAATTAAGTAACAATGTGCTTCATACATAAATAGATATACACAAAATGTATATGAATAAATATATACAGTATATATAAATCTATATATATACTCCCTAAGTATATACACTTTTCTTAATATCTTTGAGTTCTCCAGTTAGTTTCAAATGGTGAATTTTTTATGTGTTTGTGTAGCATGAATGTACATTTGTGACGGACCTATTGATCTTAAAGCAATGGACAGAGTCAGAGACTGAAGCTACTGCAATGGTAATGAGAGAGAAAGAACAGAGGGGTCACTTTGTGCATGGTCATGCACCAGCGTTGCTGCATTGTTGCCTAGCTGGTCAAGTAATAGTGTGGATCTTTGGTCAGTCCATGCTGCTTTGCTACCCAGAGGATGCCCCAGACAGAGGTGGTAGGTCAACGCCCTGTCATTACATACAGTTTATGGAGCAGGGCCTAGCGCCAGGGCCCTGCTGGTGTCTGCAGCACCCACAGTAAGCTCACAGTGTCCAGAGTAATATCTCTGTGCCTCTAGAGGGTGGTCTCACTGCTCATGTCTCGATGGCGGTGGTCGATGTCAGTGTCCTCGTAGTCGGACTCCATCTCGATCTTGACTTGGGGCACAGGGCAGGACATGCCTCGTGTTAGGGGCATGGCGGGGGACGAGGGGCAGGAGATCTTCAAGTGCAGCGTGATGCTGAGGAACAAACAGGAGCTTTCGGTTAGAGACGTATGCCAAGCGCCAAAACAGCACTGGGTCAGCAAATGCAATTTACATTTATGTGCATTTAATGAGAGATTAACTAAACAGAGTTCAAAAATTACATGATCAGTAATCAGTGATCAAGCAAAGTAAAGGTTTTCTTTTGGGGTTACCATTTTAACGCATGCTTGTGTTAACAATTCAGAGAAATTACTCCAGGTGGATTTGAAAGGCACTGGAAGGAATAAATGGGGAATTATGAAACTTGTGCTGTATATTTGTTCATTAAATATAAAACGACTCTATTTAAGATTGACATTCTGCAAGATTTCATTGGTTTATCCTCAGTTGTGAACACGTTTTTAAAATACGTTAGACAATAGGGAAAGGTGCATGTGTGAAATGGTAAGAACCCTCTGCTGTGTGTCTGTGTGCCTATGCATACACATAGAAGACAATAGGTGTGGGAGTGGCTGGTGTGTTTCGGGTCTCTACAGGGCCATGTATGTGAGCATACAGTACCTCCGGTCCACATCAGAGTCGCTAGGGGAGCAGTTAGAGTAGGGATGGTACCTCTCCTGTGGACAAGATGATAGACGAGAGAGTGAGAACGAGGGGGGTGGGCAGGTTATGCAGTTGACAGAGGGTAAACAAAAACAAATTACAGAATACTATGCAGAGAATGAGAGAATACAAGAATGACTGAAATAAAACACTCCAGCTGGTGGCAGTATAAGCATTCAGAAATGTGCTGTTGTCACCTGGATTGTGTATGACACACCTCAGTTCTTTTAAACACAACATATAATCAGTGTCCACAAAATGCTCCATGATCCCGCTATGTGGCATGTGTACTGTATATTTATACCTACTATACAGTAATAGTGTTTCATTAACTCTGAGCTGGAGTGTGCTCTGCTGGGATTGGGTCCGAGGAGGGTGCTTTCACATTCAGTAGCTCACAGCTCACAGTTGCTGCATTGTATGAGGTCTGGGTAGCCTCATACAGCAGGCTGGTGGGAGATGTTTAATGGGGGTGGAATGGGAGTCTTATTTCTGGAGTATACAGAAGCATTACAGGCTGCTGATGAGCGCTGGGGACCCGGGGGAAAATGGCTCACAATGCTCCATAGTCATGGAACGGCACAAAAAAACAATTTAACCAAGACAATCTGGTATACCTGTCCAAAATTCAAAAGCAGTACAAATATACATTTCTTGCACAAACAAGGGTGTCCGTATGTTAGCATTTTAATTACATTCGTATTTAATAATCTCATTGAAAATGCTTGGTTAAATAAAGATTCCATAAATCCAGTGAGAATACAGACATTCTCTGCACGCACACACACTCACACCCCCACTTACACAGACCTGTACAAAAACAGCGAAAGCACGGAGACAGAGTGCACCCTAGGACAGACTGTAAGCTGAGGGCACAGCCAACCTACACAGAGGAGTCTGTACAACTGACCCATTCAGAATGCAGAACAGAAAGGACTCAGCAAAGAGGAGCAGCAGGAGATGTGAGAGACTGTGAATAGAATGATGGGGAAACTATATGAACTAGATATTTCACAAAGGTGTCAACAGACTTGCTACTGGTCAGTGGTCTTCAGTTCTGGTCATGGAGGACCACAAGGTACACTGGTTTTCATCATTACACAACAGATAAAAAATGGTTGGTTATACAGTTAACTTACCTGGGTCTTCCTGGCTTTAGAATTTTAGGTTAAAAAACAAAAACGGGCATACACTGCAGCCCTCCAGGACCGGAATGAAAGACCCCTGCTATAGGCCCATATTTCCATGATAGCACAGCACAAATGGTAGCCTTACTGTTTTATTCACATATTCACACTGACCCTTGTAAACACTCATCACCGTTATTTCAATTTTAAAATTCCAGCTAACTGATAATCGTGCATAAGTGCCACCACTCATTATCAGCAAGAAAAATCTAATTTCGGTATTATGTATTATATATTTGTATGATTTGATACATTTTGAATCATGATGATGGATGCTCCCAAGGACACTGTGTAAGTATTTGAAGACAGCAGTTCGACTAAGGCCTCTGCTATGTTGGCACGGAAATATGGCACATGATCCCCACACATAACTAGCTGGGCTACAATTACAACTGCAGGGGGTTAACTGTAATATAACTGTGCATCTACTCAAACTGAAATTTCCTGTCTGAGAGGACTCCTTAAAGCTGATAAAGGTTTCCAGCCAAGTGACTCTGCCTCATGCTGATGTAGTTGGATGTTATCTGGAGGTGAACAGGCAGGCGGAACATTATGCGGCAGCATATTTACCAAGAATCGAGAGTGAGCAGGATGAGCACCAGACGGCCCCCGTAGGGAGCCCGAGGCATTGTGGTTGTACGCCTGGTCTTGCACCTAGACAGACCACTGGGTGAAAACTCAGTCGTCCTACACCACATCGTATTATGACCTCCTGGTGTGACTAAGACCACATATAAAAAGCTACTGTAACTTATCAATAGACAAATCAGGTCCCAGTGACTGAGACCAGACAGCATGCATTTCTGTACATCACGGCAGTGTAGTGTAGGGAGTTAGGGAGTCTGTCTTGTAACTTAGAGGATGCAGGTCAATTCCCAAGCAGGGAGCTGCCATTTTACCCATGAGCCAGGTACTGTGCGTGATTTAGTTCGCCAAGTGCAGCAGCTCAACTCACAAACCCTGGCTATGTGGTGGGAGAGATAACTTGAGGAAGTGAGAATACCCTTTACTCTAGATGCCCGAGTTCTGAGGTTTACGATGTTTGAAGTGTGGTTGTTTTCAGTACCTCATCTCCTCTACACTGAACCCACATTCAAAACACATAGGTTTCCCTGAGAGTAAATACCACACGTGTGTTAGGCTCAAGGACTGGCACCAATAGAACACAAAAAACCTGTGACAGTAGGGACAGGCAGCTGCCTTAAAGAAATGGTAGCCATTAACAGCATGGGGCTTGTATGTGAGAATAAGAATTTTTTCACATCGTCTGAGAGCTTGTGTTGCTGATTCTCTCACCTCATCGTCACTATCATCTCCACCTCTGGGTTTCTTCTTCTCTTTTTTCTTCTTTTCGTCATCTTTCTTCTTGTCCTTATCAGGAAGGATGTCGTCCAGCCAGGCCAGGTCGTGCTGAGAAAACACCATATCCAGCATTTTCCGCACAACCATCAGCCCCAGGATCTGAAGGGAGGATGGAGGGAGGGTGCACAGAATTACAGATATTACAATACATATTAATGAAGGACATAAAAAATAACCATTAGAGATCATATTAATACCTTGTTCCCCCTCAAAATGGGCAAGAATATTTGCAAATAATCTTTAAAAACACATTTCATTTTTTGCTGTTTCTAGAAGTTACAAAATGTCTAAGACTATAATAAGATTACCTATTTTTTAAAGAACATTTTCTGTCTTTTTCCACCTGAATTGATTGTTATCAGACCCAAGAACTGCAAAAACTTCTCCACCGACACAAAAGGACGCAACCACACGCGGAGCATCCAGTCTTTACTGTTTTTCACACTATAGATGTCACGCCAATCACCTATTGCCATGTCAGATGAACACAAAGTCCACGTATGTTCAGTTCACACACCTGTAGGCCTCTAACCCTGCCAAAGCTGAGCCAATTATTGTCCCATCCCAGAATAACTAACACTTTGAAAAAGGCCCACATGATGCTGAACCCTTGCCGAGGCCAAAGCTGGAGCTTATACCATGACAGGGAAGATGATGGCAGCTACGGTCGACTTAAGGATCCAGAGCACGGCCAGGCAGATGATCTGGACCAGGGTGAAGAGGTGAACGCGTCGTAGAGGCACGTGACGCAGGAACGAGAAGTCAGGCTGGTGCTTGGATGGCATCATATAGAGCTTAATCCTGTCCCAGAACTACAGAAACAGACAGGCAATCAGGACTCGCACACTGAAAATGATGCCTGCAAACGTCTTAAAACATCCTTTCCACAGCCGATCTGCAATGGCTTTTGTTCTGTACCACAGAAACTGTTGGATATCCTCATGCTAGTTTTCCACACAGCTCCAGCCAAGTAACCACTGGTTTTCCTGTCAAGTTTCCACATATGCAAATCAATAGCTTCACTGTGTTTTTGGGGAACTTGAGGGAAAAATCTCTTGCAAGAAATTGTGATCCACTTTTGCCCTATTTCAAATTTCTTTTTAAGAAAATACTGATGTGAAATTTCTTTGGTTATATTGCCAAAAAATATTTGCCTGTTTGAAAATTTGTGGATTTGTCTTGCCATATGAATACAGACACCCGTATTCTTTCTTTCTCATGCTAAACTCACATACTCTTCAACTGCCCTGCCAAGTGCCAATTTAACACATACCTGGATGCCACTGAGAGAGGCCACACCCATGTAAAGGAATACTCCATAAAGGACTGGCATGGGAATGAACTACAGGAACAAAGGGAGAGAAACAGCACTGAACTCCTCAAGTTCAGCTCACCACTCTCCTAACAATCCTAATATTAACAGTCAAACAGTGGCAAAATAGAACCTAATTATATAACATTATTATAATTCTATAATTAAAGTTTTGTTATTATTTAAAATTCAATTACCGAATTGAAAAACGACCATAATCCGTTCTCTGTGGATTTTTTAATTAAAGTATTAAATTTAAAAATTCATTTGCTACATTGCCAAAACTGAACTGGACTTGACCCCAGGTCTAAAATTTCTCTGCTCAGTGCGTATCTCAGCCTCACCTGTAATATAGGTGCAAGGAAGATGGAAACTCCTGTCAGCACAAACACCAAGATCCCTGTCAGCCTCTGTTCCCTGTGTATGAAGAGAGGGAAGGAATGACAGCACCTCCTCAGCCCAAGCTGCTACACCTGTCCCTTTCATACTTCCATGTTGGTCCATCCTATCATTTCCCCTGTCTGACACCCCCCATCCCTCTCCATGCCTGCACTTCCCGGTCACGTCTGCTGTCTGTCCTGGCTCCCCACTGGTGGAATGACCTTCCCACGGAGGTCAGAACAGCAGAAAGTCTGTCCGCCTTCAAGCACAGACTGAAGACTCACCTCTTCAAGATGCACCTCTCTCCCTCCCCACCTAGCTCCCCCACTTAGCCATAGTTTTGCTTGTAGCAACCTTATCTTAATTATTCTAATAATTACAATTGTTTCTTGTATTGTTTCTTCAACAGGTCATCCATAGGGTTTAGTCCATGCTAACCCCACTGGCACTTGAGACTTTTACCCTTTGCAAGCACTTCAACACCCTTGTCCCGATTGAAATGCAGTCTGTGCTGTAAGTTGCTCTGGATAAGAGTGTCTGCTAAATGCCTATAATGTAATGTAATGTAATCTCTCACCTAACTCCGAGGAACTGCGGCTGCTCTCCAGGTGCACTGGACTCGCTCTCCATCTTGAGGGAGTCGATGTGGGCGATAGAGATGACAGTGGCCGCCACGTACCAGGGCAGCCCCATGAAGGAGCAGGCCGCCATCAGGACCCCCACCCAAAACAGGTCCAGGTGGTACCCACACCCTTTCTGTTAGAGACGGGGAGAGGGACACAATGGCTCACTGTGGAAGGAATGATCTTCAGTCTGCTTACAGGCCACTTCATATAAAAATCATCAGCTGACGAGATATTTCAGTACAGTTTCAGTGGACAATTTGTTTAGTATGCAAACCAACAAGTTCCACGATGACCATGGATGGACACTGTAGAGTCCGAGATTCAGCCCATCAAATCTTGAGTCCAGAGTTTACAAACAAGACACATCTAAGGGACAACTCCTGGTTTTGCAGACATTTGTTTTTTTTTAATTGTTGCTTTGATGCAGATTGTGTTCTCTTTACTCAATTACAATCTGATGTTTTTTAAGCCCATATATTTTTCTTTAACATATATGTGCCTTCCCTCCTTGCATCACCAGAAAGCCCTGAACTAGGCCTTAACCCAAGTATATAAATAGCAGATCACCATCTTCACCAGTACTGGTAAGAACAGTTTGAATGCTAGTGAGGCACCTTGAGTTTGTTCTCCTTGCGGTTGACTATGACAGCGCTGATCTGCTGGTCCATGAAGATGAGGATGGTGACGAGGAGGGCAGGGATGAAGCTGGCCAGGTATATCCACCAGGGGTTCTTCCCAAACGGCATGACCACCCAGCCCCGGTCAGCTCGCGTTGGCTGCAGAGGACAGTCACAAAGAGGCACTGGTAAAGAGAATCATCGCAATATCAATTCATCAATTTTACCAATCAATTTAATACACAAAAGTGGCACAGTTCACTCAGTAGTTAACAGAATAAAGAATAATCATGGTTTTACCATTTTTTTAATAACCCAAGTTCAATACTCATAGCAACTGACGGACATCTACGCAGCTCACTTGAAGTAATATTTGGTAGCAGCACAAATCCCTCATCTTCTGAGTGCAGGGATTCAGTTGGCACTTAACAGACAGTATGACACAAGTAGAACAAACACAGCCAAGCACAGTACTCTGATAGAGACAGGCAGCTGTACAGGGGTACCTTAAACTCAGTTGGCACAATGAGTTTTGGAGTTTTCAACCCAATTAGCATATCCAGACCCACAAACGTCATAATGGACATGAAAATGGAGAAGTCGCTGATGAGCTTCCGGAGCTGGGATAAGAAATGAACACAAACCCAGTGAAAGAGAACCATAAAAAACACACACACAATAAAACTTAAGTAAAAACTGTTCCTGAATTAACAGACAATGATCCCTCAGTTTACACAAGCACAAAATCCTGTCCCTTGTGCGTAATTGTGTTTCCATGTTGTAGCCCTTTATATACATGTGTATTCAGTGTTTTGCTTTTGTGTATTTATTATGCTGATGATCTGATGTTGGAGGAGAAGGTGAGAAGCAGCCTGGGATCACAGAGGAAAAGGTGACTGTGACATTGTAACACAAGAGAAGGAGGCAGAACAATAAGGGTAAGTGAATGAAAAAGACAGAGATAACCCTTCTTACTGCACTCAAAGTTAATTAACCTTTCACAAGTCAAGTATCTCATCCTGTGAGTTGCAGAATATTTATGTTTCTCGGGGACAGAGTTGCGGCTATCAATTATCATATTATTTCCTAGTGGATTATGGATGTTATTTTGGATTTTTGAAAGATTAAATTATACTCTAGGATGTCTGATCTCCCTTCCTCTTTTGCTGTTGTACACCATTTACATGGATAACCATCTTTATGTCACAATACAGAGGATAAAAGGAGCTACAATGAAGTAAAATTATGGTTGAGCTATAATGAGCTGTCAAATGGTATATTTCAACCAATCAAAATGTTCTGCTCCCCAAGGCAAAACACAATGATTGGTTCAGCTAAGTCCATTATGGTTAGCACATGATACCTCCACCCATTTGTGGTGTTTTGAAACCTCAGCCTCACAACCTTACTTCACTGGTTGGCCTTACCTTTGTGGGGAAGTAACGGCTGAATTTGAACTTCTTCAGGGAGACGGTCATCGAGTAAGTGCCGAAGAAGAGGATGAAGGACATGAGGGCTAGGTCAGGGACGTACTTGCAGGACTTGCCCACGAGGGATCCTCCGTACTTCACGCACTCTTTCTTACTGAGCTGGGTCCAGTCCAGGGCTGTGATGTTCACCTGGGGAAGACAGAGTGAAGGGGAGATGGGACAAAAAAAAAAAGCAAGCGAGGGGGTGGGGGTGGGGGTGGGGTGGTGGATGTGAGAGGGACAGCAAGCACAAAAGAGACAAAGGAGGAAAGAAAGAGTCGAAGATTGAGGCAAGGGATGGGATTGTGAAAAAGTGGAAGAGCAAAGAGCAGAAGAGAAGAAACACCAGGAAGAGTGGGAGCCTAAAGCACAGCTCAGAACAAGAGATCAATCTCCACACCAATCTCTCACACTGGAATTATTAATCTGACACATACTGCCTGTCTGTTTTACTTCAACTGTGCACAGACATTTTTGTTGCATTGCAAATAAATATTTACAATGGAAACGGAGATGCCCCACTCACTGCATCTCTAAGCTTGGCATAGATCAGTCTGTGAAGACTGTGGAAGCTTATGCCGACGAACACACGGCCGTATCACCACTTACCACGGAGAGATTAGTGCTGTTGTCTGGCACTATGGAAGCTGAAACAATGAAGATCATTGTATCCACTGCTCAAACATGGATGACAAAGAGAAGGGAGAGAAGGATTGAAAAGAGAGGGAAGAGAAGGGAATCCGAGGGAGGGAAAAATAATGATTGTGAGTAGAAAGGAAAGGTAGTGAAGCAGTGTAAGTAAAAAAGATTTATTCAAGCTTTAAAATGAACATTTTTCCTGAGTAAAAATTAACAGTTCATGCAGAAAAATATAAACTGATACTCACTCGGATTAGTCAGAAGCCAAATTGTGGGTTTGCAGCAAAAAGAAACATTATACAAATCAGTTACAACAATCAAATATCAAAATATCCAAAAATCATCATATCCAAAAATAGTCAATTACCATATCCCGCTATATACAGCTGATAACTTAGCTATAAAATACTGAATATATATGAGACCCTGGGCCAATTGCATAAATTGTGATAAAAGGTACTGAGGAACAGCAGCAATGGAGAGCTTAAACAATGTAATGCTTGTTTTTCTCTATTGTTCTACTGTGGATGTGACTGTTTTATCTTGAGTTCAGAACAATATATCCATACCTCACGTTCCAAAGCTTCGCTTGTCAAGCTTTGTGGCCTCACACATCATTTCTGGCTCTCTCTTACCCCCAGTTTCCCCACATGTTCTATCTAACCCCAAAGCATGTACTATATGCCTCAGTGATACAGCGAATCTCAAATGTCAGAATTCATATTAGTTAATGATCCCTATCCAGACTTGAGATTCTCAATACAAGGAATTAGTGTCAGACATGTTTGGGGGATGTAAACACGAGATATCTCCTGAAATGTTCCCAATCCAGAAATTATAAAGACTGCAATAGAAGTTACTCTGCATTGGTGTTTTAGCCCAGTGTTGAGTCCTGAAACATGCAGCGTTCAAACCCCTGTGCTGGGGGTAGACTCACTTGGGTCGGGTGCGATGCATTCGCACTTGTAAGCTGTAACGTAGTCTGGCTTGAAGTCGGTGTTGATGGGGTAGTACTTGAAGGCGCCCACCATCTTCTTGATGGCGTCGGAGATGAAGATGAAGGAGATGAGGCTAGAGAAGCCCTCCTCCGTGAAGCGGGTGATGTACTTGATGATGTAGCTGGCATCCGTGGCGACCAGAATAAAGCACTGGAGGCAGGAGTGGAGCCCGATCCACAAACGCAGCTCCATATAATCAATGCCATTGCTCCTGGGAAGGGACAGACGGACAGTGTGACTCACAGAACGCAACATGGACACCATGACAGGGAATGCCACTGACTCTTCATTTCCTGCTTTAAAATAATAATAACAATAACAATAATAATAATAATAATAATAATAATAATAATAATAATAATAATATTTCCCTTATTTTATCCTTATTTAGGAGTGGCTAGTTATATTATTCCTCATCGCAGCAACCCTCTCTGCTGAAATTTGCACAGACATCACAAGCATCTGACGCCAACAGCTGCTTCCCTCAGATACTAGGTCAGAGAAGATCATTTGATGCACAGCTTGCACAGGCAGACTGTGGGCCCCTGACTGGACAGAGGTGAGTGCTGGAAAAACTTCTCCACAGCAGGAAAACAATAACTTTAAATCAGCGAGATACTGAAGGCAGACAATAGCTTCACCCACTGTGGGGTTCCAGAAACTTCCAGAAACATCGCCCTATTGCACTAGCTTCCATCACTCCTCCAGAGACACCCCACTGCTCATCTGCTTGGCTCACTTGCTGAACTCGAACAGCAGCTTCTCGAAGATGAGGATGGGCCCCGTGGAGCTGAGGATGATGAGGGGTTGGCCGCTGAACAGACAGAAGATGGTCCCGGCCAAGGCCGTGCCCAAGAAACTCTCCATCACGCCCTGTGAAGGAGGCACACCTGGGTCACATACTTACATCAGATTCAGCACTACTTAGAGCACGTCTCGGATGTTGTAGCTGCAGTCATTATTGTTAAGCAAGGGTCACTGAAGCAAGGGGAAGGAAAAAGAACAACCTAATTAAAGGCTTTTACTTACAAACATCTATCATCTTAGTACATTTTTTCCTTCACTTCATGCCAAAACTTTGCTGGAAATTGAACTCTATCCAAATTGTGTTTTTATACACAATGTCATAAAATGTTGGTGTCCACGTTTTATGTGACAGTAGGGAATGGTTTGTAATAAAAAAATCTGTCAGTGATGTCCCCATCTGACACTTTAGGAAGCAAGAGGACAGAAAGAATAGAGATGTGCCAATCTGATGGTACAACGTTAAAGAAGACCATGGATACGGATATGCTCTAGGCTAGGATTAATGTCTGAGGACCATGAGGCCTATGCGGAAGAGCTTAAAGTATAAGTATTTATATATTTTATTTTTAACTCCCATTATACAGTATTTTTTTGATAATGACAAAGACATTGCAAAACATTACAAAGCGCATAATTGATCTGAATATGCAGATGATCAAATGGACCTTGCATTTGATAAATTATGCTTTTAGAGCACTCTCTTACAGAGAGTTCCTTGCAACAGATTACTAACAATTTTAAACATATTTTGACTAACACTCACAGAAAATGTTTTCAGTTACTCATGGAAAACATTCTCAAATACATATTTAACACTGGACTCTTCTCTCATGACAGCCTCACTCTTTAACAATATTCAGAATGTACTGGACCAAATGAAACCTCAGACGATAGATAACCATACATGACTTAAATGTTCATATCGCTGTAATAGATAAGCCACAGTATAACTTATGATATTCATACAGGTTCATAAGGATGTCGGGCCAGGGCCGCAGGCATCAGAGCTTGCATATTCACCTGGTAGTTCTCTGTGGCATCTCCCAGCAGACCCCCGAAGGTGATGGCGTTGGTGATGCAGCCCAGGTAGATGAAGAGCACAGCAGATATGGACTGGATGTGGAATCCCTCATAGAAATCACTGGGTATCCAGGGCAGTTTGCGCTTGATGTCCAGGATAAGCCCCCCACAGAACCTGAGGTGAGCAAGTTTGCCTCAGTGCATTGTGGGAAATGAAACTATTTTTAAAATCAAAGCAACCTCACCTGTCAGGCTCATAGTACTGCCGCCATTGAGGTAGTTAACACCATACAACTTTGACGATGTTCTTTGACAATAAACCAGTGTTCAGTTACCACTGACTAAACATGATGTCATGGCAGGATTCCAGTTTAAAGCATCTAGTCAGTCAGAAAATTCTCTTCTGTGACAAATACAAACATATCCATACTTTTACCAGCAAATCAATTCCATCCTGCAAAATCTGAGGATTCCAATAATTCTGCAGGCAGTGTATGCCAAAAGTCAATAAATATTCTCCAGATGCTCAATCAGAGATATGTCAGGGTTTACATTCACTCTTTTAGCTCACTTCACTTTACCACACTCAGGAGTTCTTTCTGAGCTTTCCAGTACCTCCCAGTGAAGGCCAGCTCCTCGCCCAGTTCGTGCGCTACGGGCATCTCTTCATCCTGAGCGACGCCCCCGCCTCCACCCGCAGCCCCATTCATCTGCCCCAGCTCGCTTAGAGAGAAGATGGACTTCCTGCACGCACAGAGCAGAGGCCATATCTTTAGCATTACATTTCAGCACAGTATCCAAAGAGGCGTAATTTCAGTTGATTCATAAGAGTCAGAGCCTCACAGACAGAGTCCTCACAGTGTGTTCCGTGCTCCTTTATGGAAATGAAATACCCTGCAGTACATCATTAATTTACATAGTATTTGGAAAATACAATGATAAACATATTTCACACCACAGAATATCTGAAAAACACAGTTATTTTTATATTTGTCCACATACTTTTAACTATGTCTGCACTGATCTTGAAAATATATTTTATTTTAATGTAAGTTGTTTCCTTGTTACCTCTTGTCTGCTGAGGGAACTTTCTTTGGGGGTTCGATGCGGATTTTGGGGTCCCACTCTCCCGGCGGAAGGACTATCACTTCATCCAGGAATTCATCGATTCCGGCGATCAAGTCTTCACGGTCCCGTGCCTTATATGCCACATCACTGAAGAGCTGCAGCAGAACAGAGAGAGATGGGAAGGAAGAAAGAAAGAAAGACAAATGGAGAGGGAGAAACGGGTTGGGAGAAGGTGACAGTGGTAAATTGTTACTGTATTACTATTCTAAAGCACTTCTGCCATTGTGGGAATTACTGTCATCATACTGTATTTAAACAAAGCTTGAGGTAGCTGATGCTCATAACCTCCAGGTGTGCCATGGGGAAGGTATGGCCACCTGTTATCTGCAGGAAAGGAGCGTGACAGGCGCTTACATCATCCACCATGAGAGTAGCGATGGCTCGGCCGATCTCATTGTAGGACTTCGCTTTTCCGGGTGGGCCCAACAGCATAAACAAAAACCTGAGTACGGGTGGGATGGAGAAGAGTTATTTTAAAGATTGTATTTTTTATTTTATGATCCTAGAATAGTGCAATACGATTTTGAATACACGTCAAAATGGAGCAATTAAATGATCTCCTCAGAAAAGAACACAGGCACCCACAGACACAAGTGCATAACTCTAGATCGTAAAGCATGATAATTCATTTTATGAGTTTTTGAGAGGATGTCAGAGTTCAGAGTTAGCCGTGAGGCCTTTGGAGCCAGCACACAAAGGGGCGAACTTGCACAAGCAGGGAGAGACTGACCTGGTCGGCACTGGGACTTCAGTCAGCCCCCCTAGTGTGGTGGCCTGGGCCAGCCGGACGAAGGCCACAAATGGCTTGTCCAGGAAGTCCACCTCGCCCACCAGCACATTAGACGCCTCTGCGTCACGAGGAATCTTCTTCATGAACTTGTTCTTCAACTAAGGATAGAGATGAAATAGCAAGGTTTCATGGAAAAAGAAAATGGGCAGTATTATCTTATGGATTCAGTCACTCACTGATGTGATCCAATCATTCTTTGTTGATGTAGAGTGCAGAACATTTTGATTGGTTTAGACAAGTCACTGATTGACAGCTGACACTCCCATTACTGGGAGTAATGAAACATTTCTTTCCCACCACTTCCTGGTAAGCGAAAGGAGAGATTCAGAATGTTGCATGCATCCTTCCAGAAAATGGAACATACCATAATATAAATAAAGTATGTGGACTTTTGACAAAACATAATCATAATATATTTCAGTGTTGCAACAGCAATATATCTTTCAAAAACATTGTGATATCTGAGCCCAAGAGTTATTTGTATATTTGCCTATGTCTTCTCTGGAGTGTTGCCAAACATCTGAAGGAAACTAAAGGGCAGATGGAAGGGAAACTTAAAGATAACTACGGTCAGTCTTTGCTCCAGCAACAATAGATGACAAAAAAATAATGTGGTTATTATCCATTCACTAAATGGCTGCAATAAAAAGCTATTGATTTTTTTAGCAGACAGAGTATTTGAAGCAAATTACAGACTGAGGGAGTTTTCTGCATAAATGAGATTACATTGTGCTCTCTATGCTCAAGGGGGAAAACTCTATTCTTAAAACAGCTACTTCATTCTTGACCAACTGTGTGCGATTCAACCATTTATTAGACTATCGCTATGAGCCAGTAATCTGCCTTCACTTCAATGTGAATCCCACATGTTCACCTCTGATAGGGAACAATGACCGTTTCTATGTTGGAGTTTTAAAGAAATATTTCCTGAGTTACAGCCAGAGTCCTACTGTATGCTCCATTTTGAGCACAGCAGATATGGCATACACTGTTAATTATAACCTTTTCATTATCTGATAATGGAGAAATGGAAAAAAGTATGTAATTAATTGCTCAACCGGATTATATTGGTTAAAACGCTTGGGGTGGGAGAGTCATTATAGAGCAGCCAGATATTAGCGCTGGTGTCATTTCTGTCTCACATGTTTCTGTCAGGTCTACTTGTGAGAGTAGCATTTGGCCCAGAGTCAAACAACGGTTCACTGGCATCTCAATACAGAGCTGCTTACACACACACTTCATGCAGCTGTATGTACACTGCAAACACACATGGCTACACAAATACACAGCACAAATACACAGCGCACACACACACACAATCACACACACACACACACACACACATTAATGGACGAATGAAGGTGGGTTGAGTGAGTAGCCTGTCCTCATCATCAAACATCCTCATGATCTTCTCATATTCTGCACACGCTATGCAAACAGCCTCTGGGCTGCAAGCACTCCTGCACTAAAACAGACATGGGAATGCACACCTATAGAATATGCATGTACACTTTTATTTAACATTTTTGATTTCAAATCAAAACAAAAATTCAAATTTTTTAAAAACAGACGTTAAAGGCTGATCATGGTTGAGACAGGCATCGATTTTCAAAAGTCACCCTGCTGCAGCGACCAATTTCAAATGCTTGGAATTAGCCTTTAACATTTACAATACTACAACAGCTCACCATATGAAGCAAGGGTACTTTTATTGTTAAAAGAAAAACACACTTGTTAGCTAGATGACTTTTTTTGGTATCTTCTATTCATATTATCAGCCAGACTGCCAACCTTGGGACCTATGATAACTTGAGATAAGTCCAAGTTCCCTTTAAATAAGGGGTATTGAAAGGTCTCCTATCAGTAGATCAGTAGGCAATATTATCCATACTGTCTGTCAATGCAATGCAACTAAACTAGTCACTGAACTCATCAGAATGTAGTGGGAAGAGAAAGACCCAGGCAACAAACCCTGAACAAGACTTTACTTACTGTTTCACAGCATGCAAATCACAAAGCAATGGAAGAACAACTGAGCGAGAGCACTACTGGAGGAACAGACATAGCTAGCCATCATTCTTGAAGAGGAAAATACACAAGTAGCTCAGATTGCTATGTCTGCAGTGCTACCAAAATACAGTTTTTTTCCTCTGTATTCAAGCGAGGATAAGGTCTTCGTACTAAATGGATCATGTAAGCTTTTTTAAATAATTAATAACAAGTGAATTACTCAATTAGTGACTTCTCTCATACAAACACTCATGCCGTTGTGATATTGCCTGGAAATTGCTTTTAAGTTATTATTCCATTAGGAAGAAAACACAATTAAAACCGCACATTTTGCCACTCAGTTCTCCTGCATATTTCTGAGATAATTAAACAATGTTACACAACGTTACTTGGTGCACTAAAAAATAATGAGCATCTCAATATAGCTATCATTATCACTGCTAACTGCAGCAGAACCTCAATTACTGAAAACAGTAAATGCTTTGCTTATTTAATTTACTGCTTCAATTTTGTTAAGATTATCATATGCCCAAACTCCGACTGCCAGAATGTAAATGAGAAATGGTCAATAATTATCCATTGACCATGACTATGCACCCAGTGGGGGAGGGACCATGACTATGCACCCAATGGGGGAGGGACCATGACTATGCACCCAGTGGAGGAGGGACCCATGCACCCAATGGGGGAGGGACCATGACTATGCACCCCCTATGTGGGGGAGGGACCATGACCCAGTATGACTACACCCAGTGGGGGAGGGACCATGACTATGCACCCAGTGGAGGAGGGACCATGGACCCAGTGGGGAGGGACCATGTTACCCAGTGGGGAGGGTCTGTGCACCCAATGGGGAGGGACCATGACTATGCACCCAGTGGGGGAGGGACCATGACTATGCACCCAGTGGGGGAGGGACCATGACTATGCACCCAATGGGGGAGGGACCATGACTATGCACCCAATGGGGGAGGGACCATGACTATGCACCCAGTGGGGAGGGACTATGACTATGCACCCAGTGGAGGAGGGACCATGACTATGCACCCAGTGGGGGAGGGACCATGACTATGCACCCAGTGGGGGAGGGACAATGACTATGCACCCAGTGGAGGTGGGGATCTTCAGTTACCCTGTGCTGGGAGGTTTTCGTGCTCAAGTTCATCAGTTCCATGGGAAGCTTTCAGCTCAAGCCATCGTGAATGAAAGTCTTTTAGTAGGGAGAGAGTGATTTTCCTTTGGCTCAATGACTCCCTCAAACTATTAAAAAAATCCCAGTATTACTTTGAACTTAATACATATAACTGTGCACACTGGAGCACAGAAAATAATCAGTGACCAGCCCCTCCTATGCACAATAAACCACTATAATCATAGGATATAAATCCAGCCAATGGGAAAGGTGCAATTTGTTGCATTGTTTCATAATCAAAAATATGTAATCAAGAAACGCAAGACTGAGTGGAAAAACTTTTTGGCAGGACAAGTAGGAGGACATAATAGAGGGAAACACTCCCAATATTACTTTACACTGTAATGAAGAATGAATATTTCTGAAACAACAGAACAGAAATTATTTTAAGTGATTTAAGTGTTTAATGATTGGCTGCAGTTGTTAACCATTTGTAAAATTCAATCGTTCTGTTCCAGTGGGCTCATTTTGTTTTCTTGCCCTGGCTAAATGAGTGGGCCAGTTGGGGACTCATGGGCATATTTCTGCATTGAATGTGACTGCATTGCAGATTTTTTTCAATGAATGAACAGTCCATGCAGCACCATTAGTCGGCATAATATCCTGGAACTTGCAAATGAAAATTCATGAGTCACTTTGACTTTGATGTTCGGCCTTTACATTACCTTGAGGGATATATAGGGTTCTGGGAAACAATAGGATTGCACAACATTGTATTAAAAAAGTGCAAAGGACTGTGTCAGAGACTGAACGTCAAAAATACCAATCAGCTTTTATAACCTTGCTCTTTGATGTGGTGAAAATAGGCTTTTGAGGAAAGAGAGCGGCATATTTTGTGTTTTCAAACTTGGCTGAGTTAAACCCTGAATGCTGAAGTCATCAAGATCTTCTTTGACGTTGGACTTTGATTTTGTGATCTGGAAATCCATTGAGGTCAGGAGGTCCATAGGTACAATATTTATTGCAGTTTTGCTCCAAATTTGTTTAAACTCGGCATTTTAAATTGGAAACCTTTGAGATGGACAAGCAAAGTCATGGAAAAAAAAATCAGGACCTAACCATAACAGCACAGAGGGACAAACCAAAAAAGTTTTGTCCCTTTAAATTTTGCAACTTTATCCTATGGAATAAATTTTAAAACATCAAAGCATAATAAGCTCTTTGCTTAAGAACATCAAAAGAGCAGGGAAAAAGCAGCAAGTTTATCAAGCACTCTTTGAGTGAGTTAATTTATTTTATCTTCCTCGCTGAGGCCCTGAATAAACTAGGCAACGACTCAAAAGTTACAGGTCCTTAAATGCACCAGAGTGCAAACTTAAGAGAAAGCAGAGAGAGAAACAAAGTGAGAGACATATATTATAGAGGAGGCAAGATGGAGAGATAAATGGGGGAGGCAGACTTACGCAGGCGGCCGTAGCTGCCCCCCTGTTTCATGCGCAGGTCCTCTGTGGAGCGGTTGTAAGGTGCTCCAGCGCTGGGGCTGCAGCTCGGACTGCGGTCTGTGAGAGTGCGCAGTACAGGGAGAGGATGCACAGAGAGGACACGTAAAGAGACACGGCAGAACAGATATTGAAAGGCAAAAGGGGAGCATGAGAGACAGAGAGAAAGAGACAGAAAATGTTAGTATAGTGATGAAATCGATTTAGCCTAAAAAAAATCACAGTTTTCTGGGCCAGCTGTGGGGCCGCCGTGTCTGATTACCACAGTGTCAATACCGCAGACCGAACAACAGAATTGACATGGGAAGTCTGTCTGAGTTATTATCACCCATTTGACGTTGTTTCAGTAACTTAGGCTAATTGCGGCCCATTTAGAGTTGCGGTTCCCACTGACCCATTCCACAGAGTAGGTTGTTATGTGTTGACCAGTGCTGGCGAGTGTGTGGATGAGAGTTGGGCAGGAGCGGACATGCACTCACTGGGGCCGGAGGACTTGCCCATGTCCGCCAGGGAGCGGTGGATGGGCTTCTTGGTCTGGTGCCGGTGTTTCCGCAGGAGGACGTAGCTGATCTTCTCCCTCAGCTCGGGCACCAGCAGGCCCTCCACCACCTGCCGCTCGATGATGTCATCTGGAGGTGGAGGGGCGTGCTCTGAATCTCAAAAGCTTCTGTTTTTGCTGCATCACACTGCACTGTTTCTGCTATCACCACACTATTTACTGTTGACCCAGGCAAAATGATGTCCCTCTGATGCAGCTGTTGTGTCTTTACAGTCTGTAGCCTCATTTGTGAGCCTCAAAACTGACCAGTTTCTCATTCTGCTATGGCATAAGTCTGCCCAGCCTCCATGAATGTGCTATACTATTTAACTAATGCTCAGTTACGTGATGAGAACACATAATCTGATGAATCACATCCTCAGAACATTCATTAATGTCCATACATCTCAATGACATATAATGAAGCACAGTGACGACGGACTTGCTGTACGCAGAAATTTCTCAACGTGTAACCTTAATAACAAATGTGTTCAGAGCCTACATACCCTGGTTATCCCCAGCAAAGTTTCCAGTGGACAAACATTAAGACCCAGAAAGCTGTGTAAAAAAGCTGTGAATGCCTGGCCTTTGTGGCCCAGTGGAAGTGTGTGTGCAGCTCACCCACGATCTGGGGCAGGGAGTAGCCCTCCAGGTCCAGCAGCACGGTGCCGGTCTGTAGGCAGGTACGCAGCTCGAACAGGCTGTGCAGGGACAGGGTGGAGACGTGTGGCTTGCTCCACCTCTCCCCGCCCTCCTCCACCTTCTCCTCAAACTTCACCCACCTGCGGCATTGGAACAGGAAATAGCATGTAAAAATTAAATTACATTCCACCCCTCCCAACTCTTCCGTTTCTGGAGACGACTTAAATGATTCATGTCACAGCAATGCTTTTATGAATAAAAAATGGAAATACAGATGAAAACTAAATCTGACACAATCACATAGGTGTATTAGCATAAACTATGATATCTCATGTTGTTGTTGTTTTAAATACAAACATAATAAATATGACTTCACTATCTGAAGGATTGTTATTTGAATATTTTTTTTATATCTGTTACATTCTGTAAGCACAATGGGTAACTTGTGCTGGAGTCCAGCCCTCCCACTGTCATGGCATGGCACGGATTCATTGAGTGATGTGCAGTTTGTGTGTGTGTGTGTGTGTGTGTGTGTATGTGTGTATTTGTGTGTGTGTGTAAGTGAATGTGTGTGTGTGTGTATGCGTACCCTGAGGTTAAATATATCGAGTGTATTAGAGTGTGAAGGCACTGTTCTGTACCCTGAGTGACTCTGGCATTCCTCCAGCGTGCCACAGCAGTGCCCTTCTTAAAAACACATTCTCTCCCTGTCAACTCCCAAACTAATGAACACACACTCACATAAAAGAACTGCATTAACCGCAGTGACTCTGTTTGCTTGTGTGTGTGTGTGTGTGTGTGTGCAAATGTGTCTGTGTGTGTTTATGTCTGTGTGTGTGCGTGTATGTCTGTTAATGTGCATCATGATAATATACATGAGTGTGTTGTTATGTGTGTGAATCCTCGCAAATGTGTGGGCTTGTACATATGTGTGCGTGTGTATGTGCGTAAGTGTTGACGTGTGCGTATGTGTGGATCTTTGTGTTGGCGTATATATGTATGCATGTGTATGTGTGTGGGTTTGTTGAGTGTCAGTGGTATACAGGTTTATGTGGTTTTATGTGGGTATATGTGGATATGCACAGACATGTGCATGTGTGTGTGCTTTATATGCGTGTACTGATACCTGGCAGACTCCTTCCACTCCAGCTCCTCTCCCTCATGCTGCAGTGTGTCCATCTCAGTGAAGAGGGTGGGGGTTGGCATGTCGTCATCATCGCCCAGAATATAGCGCAGCCTCTCTGCCGCTGGGGACACTGGGAAAAAAACAGACAAACAAACATTCAGACAGACAGACAGACAGGGCACTGCCATAGGAGCCTTCCTAAAAAATGGTGTCTGGTGAATGGTGCAACACTTACTGCCCTCTATTTTAATGGTCCAGGCTAATGGTACAACAATCAAAATACAGTTCATCTTAATTGATGGAACTATGTGATGTCGGTTCCACTCAAGTAATAAAAAACTTGTTATTTGGCTGAACTTCAGCTGAGCATGGACCACACAAATCAATATTTTCAAATGCATGACATACCAATGATTCAGTACAATGATAATTCGGCCATTTTTATCATTGTGCCTTTAAAAGCAGTATTCAAGCTGTCCTAAAAATCCTTTTTTAAAAACAAAGAACACAGGAGCAGCCGACAAACAATAGGAGACTCTGTCCCTGACTGTTTTCCCAGAGGCCACTGGGTGAGTCAGCCAATCATCCTGAATTGCACCACAAAGCACAGACAGGCAAGATGCACACAATGATCCACTTAAAGCAAGTAGCGAGGGCGAACAATTTGCTAGTAGGCCACAGTATAAATATTTACACTGTTAAAAGTAATGGTCTGTCAGCTTTGATGCATAGCTCTCATTCTGTTAATGTGGCGAAATCTAGGGACTGACTCAGCTTTCCCTCTCTCAGAGGATGATGGAAAAATAAAAGCCATTAGAATTCTCAGGCCCCTCCAAGCGATAGTCCCGTCTCCCTCTCCCTCTTCCTCCCACCACAAACCAATTCACTGGCCCCAAGAAAGACAACATGTGAACCAAGCCAAAGAAAAGCAGGGACAGGGCTGAAAAAGCCTCTCTAAATAGCACAAATACTGTCAAATGTTACATGCTAAATGGACACTGATTTGTCCCATTTTAATGTGATCAAGTAAAGTAAAGTAGTTAACACTGAGCAACCCCCCTGCTGTAGCCATGGCTTTGAAAGTAGCCATCAATAGGCAAAAACATAAAATTTATTGGTGTTAATATTTCTGGATTGAGATAATTTTTTTGAGATAACTGGAATGTACATGGCTCTCTACATGCTCTGTGTGGAGCATCTTAAGTCCGGAATGGGAACATTTAATTGCTGTGCTACTTTATGTGTTGTTCCCACGCTTTGGTTACTGACCCTGTTCAGCGCAAGGAAATGGAAATTTCCCTTATTTGTGTAAACTGAACTGTACATCCGGTAATAATATTTAGATATCAGCTGGTACTTTATCCAACAAATTTGTTTCCTCAGGGTTTTTTGTGAGGCATCCTAGATGCAAGTCAAGAATGATTCAAGATCAAAAAAAGTTACAACATTAAACAGAAAATCTTTATATGAAAAGAGTAAGATGCAACCACACACATATAAACACACACACACAAACAGGGATGCTTCCACTATCCCTTTCACATACGTTTATGCTAGCGCTTTGTGCAGAATTGCACATTCCTTCACTCACCCAGCCAAGCTCTCACACGGTACATAAATGTCACTTAGTGGACTGACTGTGAAAGGAAAAGATGGAGCTCAGGCACTCCAAACGTTGTGATGCATCGCCGCTGTCTCGATCAGAAAGGGCACGAGCAATCAACTGCATTGATTTACCGCACTAATGTGGAGCAAGGGGGGGTGGAGGCTTCGTGTTTGATTGTCTGTTTCTAGCTACTGTTAACAAAGGGCCTTGTGCTCAGATGGTACATAGGACCACCTGAGAAGAAATGTACTTAAGAATTTGAGTGTTATTAAAAATGAGGACTTGGACAAATCATAGACAAATTCCCCATGTGACAGACATTGGTTCCATTAAAAATTGGTTAGGTCTAAAGTTAACAAGCTATTCTACCAATTATTTTCCTACCCATGAGAATGACTCCCAATTTGTCCTGTTGACCACTATTATTCTGCACTACTAACCTTTGTACATATCTAACTCTGCAACATATTTAACTTTATTTTACATACTGTATACTCATGTAACCGGTTCATCTTTGAATCTTTACTTATCTACCTGAGTACTCCATAATTTGCATTGTATATATTCCATACATCCTGCTTATATTTATATATTGTATTTTATCACCAGCACTTTAATCACAGTTACTAGTTTGCACGATGGTCAGAGGCCAAAGTGTATTTCATGGTCAAAGTACATGTACTCTGCACAGTGAAAATAAAGTTGAATCCAATCTAATCTAATCTACATTGCTCTCAGCGGAGTGCTGAGGATTCCACTCTGGTCCATTTCTCCCAGGACTTTTCTAACAATTTTTGATTTAGCCTCTATCAAGGGGTAAATTGTTATGTTTTATGTTTTATTTGATGTTTTACCATGCTTAGCTATTCTTTCAGTATCAGTGTCTTATAATAACAACTGTGTATAGTTACAGGATTTATTGTTATTATTGTAGTATTTGGAAGTAAATATGTATAGAACAGAGAAGGATAAAGTGTAGGGATCTGGGCTTGTATTGTTCGCAAGCTGAGTTCCCTCACACTGTCACAGCTCGTATCATGTTTAAAACCTCGGTGCTAGCCCACAGGGCAGTGAATGGAACAGCACTACAACCCATCCAGTCATTCTTCAAACCCTCTACTACAGACAGACTTATCCATTCTGCTATCACAAGGTGACAAATGGCTACCTCCCTGCACAGATGCAGCTCAAAGTCACGACAATCTGAAACGGCCATCCTCCTGCATAGACTAAAGGCACGCCTCTTCAGATTACATCTGAGCACTAACTGAAATTACAGTATTCTCTGGTTTTAGTTATGGTTGGATTTTTCTTATTATGGCTATATTATTACAAATGTATGGCTTGTATTAATAGTTATATTTTAGCTTGGATCAGCATAGCAAACATGCATTGGTGATTTAGCAATGTTACATATATACTGACTGGTGTGGAGATGGCACTCTTACTCATATTAATCAGGTGAACACAGAGTTGCTCTCCAGCTCTGTGAATTGCTCTGGATAAGAGTGTCTGTGAAATGACTGTAATTTAATGTAATGTAATATAATATAATGTAGTTCCCTGGTTGGGCCCTTGAGAATGTTTCATAACCTAAATTGCTTCAGTGAAATATTTGGCTATATCAATAGTTAGCATGTGAAACATGTATACTGTGCAAGTCTGGAGAAAAGCTGCAGCTAAATTCCTAATTGTAAAATGTTGTCTGACACCTCATCTCAAACAGAGCGAGCACAGTCACCCTCTCAGTCTAGGGTACAGGGAGAAACCATCTTGTCTGGGACAAGGTTCACTGCACACAAATGGACTTATTTCAGCCAATTAATTTAAGTTTTCATACAGCACATTTTACACTAAGGTGCTGTACAGTTAAAATTAAAGTTTTAATTTTTAAAGGCAGGGGACAGCTGAAGTGGTACATGATGAAATTACCCATTTTCAAGAGAACAATTTGTGACATGACTAAGCTACTGCTGCACCCAAACTCCCATTCAGACAGATGATAATGAACTCTAGCCTGTGAATCCCAGGGCTTTGCCACTGTCCACGGCAGACAGCCTGTGCTCAGCTCCACAGGCATGTCAGAAAGGCCTCATGACCATTGACAATACTGTTAATGTTGTGACAGTTATCAATATGGCTCAATATTTCTGCTGAGTGCCATTACAATGCACAATTGTGCTTTGATCATATGACACATGACACTGACATACGAGGATATGGCAATGATTTTGAGTGCCAGACAGAAGGAAAGAAAGGCAGATGAGAGATGGAGTTTTTATCCTGACTGACTGCAATCAACCTTATGTCTACCATAAAGAATGAGGAGTGAAGACAACATTTCATCTGTGTAGTGATATGACCTGAAGAGTGATGACTGTAGACAGACATAAGACATTTAAGCACAAATTACTGTTGGTAGATGAAAACACAGACAGACAGATATAAACAAATAGAGACATGAATATGCAGACAATAAGTGTGTTTGTATATGTGTATCTGTATATATCTACATGTCTGTTGTATGTCCATGTATGCGCACATGCATGTGTATATGTGTGTTTGTATGTGTATCTGTGTATATGTGTGTGTGTGTGTGTGCATTTGTATATGTGTATGTGGGGACAGTGCACAGAGTAGCTCACTGGTGCGGTTGATATCAGGGGGGTCTTGCACATCCAGGCCTCCATCTTCATTATGGAACCTCTCCCTCTCCTCTCTGTCCTGCTGGTCATGTCTTTGGTGCTCATAGTGCCTCTCCCGATCCCTCTCCCGGTCGCGATCCCTCTCCCTCTCTCTCTCCCTCTCTCTCTCCCTTTCCCTCTCTCTTTCCCTCTCCCTCTCCCTCTCTCTCTCCCTGTCCCGATCCCTCTCCCGGCTGCGGTCTCTGTCCCGGTCTCGGTCCCTGCTGCGTTCTCTGCTGCGTTCCCGGTCACCGTCTCCCGCCTCTCGGCTGGACATGGATCGCCGGCGCCGCCGCTTGCGTCTATATCCCCTCGGCACAGGCACACCGATGTAGATGGACTGATGGTCTATGGGACAAACAGAGGGGCACACACAAGGAAAGCACAGTCTGTCACTGAATAGATCACATTTGTGGCACAGGAAAGTCTGGGGCCAATAAACCTATGAATCTTTATTACACACTGCTTCTACATGAGAAAAATATAGGTGTTAAATCAATCAATTTTCCTGTAAATGTATCATTATATTCCTTTAATATAGCAGAGGATAAATCCATCATGCCACAGTCCACCTGTGTGATTTCATTAAAGAAGCTGGAATACTGCAGCCCTAATATTAAAAACTCCTCCTCACACACCTCCCTGCAATACCCACCTCTGTCCTCCCTCTGTACCCCTCCAACCCCTTTTCACAATAACCATCAACCATCCGCCTCATGACATAATTCCAGCTAGAATCAAACACAGTCGGCCCGCCTTTATCTGCGGGTTTGGCATCCGCTGTTTTGACCAAACACGGTTCAAAAATATTTTGAAAAAATCCAGAATATTCTTGTAAAAGGACATTTGAAATTCTCGCATACAGCGTATGCTAGAATACTGTAGTCAGTATGATCTATGTGGGTTTTAGCAGTTCTTAGTAGTACATATAGGTGGGGTTTGAAGTTATGAATACATATATGGTAAAATTACGTCATTTTAAATAAGTGTCCTGAGCATCTGTGGTTTTTGCACATCTTTGGGGGTCCTGGAGCCATTTACTCGTGGATAAGGTGGGCCGACTGCATGCAACATCCCCAGTGCTCTGCCCCCTTATCCTCCTCAACACAGTTCCCCCCATGTCTGATTCACCTTCCTCTTCCTCATACCGCTGGCGGCCATTCCCCATTCCTCTGTCTCCCAGTCCCTCATGGTCCATCCTGGTGCAGCCCATGAGAAATGGATGAAGCGCAGGGAGATAGAGGGTAGGAAACAAGAGCACACAAAATTATTACACATTAGAGAACATTAAAAAAACTGTTTATTCTGTAGAGAATACACAAATTTGCTCTCGTTTGGTCAGTCTTTCAACTCAGCTCTCAGTGTTGAGGGACATAGAAACTACAGAATGGAATGTCTGCAGGAACAGATAAGGAATGATCAACAACTTGAACCAACATCACATGCCATATCTGAAATTATACCAATGCAAGAGTGGTCTTTGTTGGACACAAACACAACAAAATCATAACCTGCACTGTCTCCATAACAACGCTGCCATGGTAACAGTGAGCCAGGAACTGTGTAAATCGCATAGCGAGGCTCGCAGAATTGACTTACACATGTCATGGTCCTGCTCTAGCAAATCAATGGCCAAATAATTAGGCAGGGTGAAACCTCAATGGAAAGATGCATTATTAAAAGTGTAGAGAAGAGTGCTTATGTTATTTGACACTACACACCTAACCTTAACTTTACCCCAACACTGCTTAAAACCATCCTATATCACCATTTTGTATTTAACATGTGTAATTACCTGGCATCAACACAATGCAAACTACATGGTATGTCTTTGTGACTGTATACTGCTGCAGTGTGACTCATTTGAAGCCTCCTGTTACATTAAACATAATTAGATCCCACAGATTCATTTATTCATTACCCCTTCTTGCAAATAAATATAGCCCATATGTAAAATATGAAAACAATATACTTTTCCCAGAACACAACCCTTTGTGAAATTGCACTGTGCACAGCATTTAATAGTATCATTCCCACAATAAAACTGATTTATATATGACAACACTGTACTTTGTATTGAAGAAAAACATGGAAGCCACAAATCACAGAAGCACAGAAAAATGGTACCTCTCAATAAGGCAAGAGATTAGACATACTAGACAAGATAGGAGAAGAAAAGAGAACTAGACTTGTAATAACACTTCACTAAACTTGGTTTACCTAAACAGCACTTCCCTGAAATATATATGGCAATGAAATCCAGGTTTTGATTGATTTTGTAGAAAATATGTTTACCCAGGGCCTTGTTTGCACAATTTTATTAGTTTCAATCACAAATGCAGCACGGTGACTGACACACTGCTTCTCACACCATTGCTGTTAGAACAAGAATTACCAACAGGAATTACTTAGGGATGGATTAAAACCAGAATTTGGAGAAAAGAGTTAAAAGTGAACTAATATTGAGGACATTGTGCTGTGCGGTGAGCTCTCTTGGCTCTCGTTAGCGCTCGTTTTCTGTGTGTGTAATTAGGGCTGTCATTTTGGTGTCCTTCACACCCAGTGGGCTCACAGTGGGGGGGCTGCAGGCCATCAGGGTGGACAATATGATCGATGGGCCCGTAAAAAGCACTTTGACTCAGAAAAGACACACTGATAGAGGATCTGAACCACACACACACATATGCATACACGCACTCACACTGTATGTGTACATGAGCACACAAACACACACTCATACACACATATGCATACACACACCCAAGAGTAGACTAATTAACACTATGTGTCCCTCCACATGAAAATGCTGTCTCACACAGACATACAAACACACACACACACACACACACACACACACACACACACACACAAAATCTCTTGCTTTGCCAGGAATATTTTCTAATTTTTGTTTACACCACAGACACACATATCACATTTTGCCACACACAAACCAAAAAGAAACATTTGACATCTAACATGAAGCAAAGACCCACACCTTGTATTTTCAAAAGCATTTCCCAGTTTTAGTGGCACACAGTAATTAAGACTTTTATATCTATGGTAAAAGTTGTCACAAGCTGAGAATAATATTCATGTTTCATAACAACTGGCTTTATTGGACACCCTCCAGCAATTACAGAATTTTTGTAAAGCACATTAATCTATGAGTAGATTCAATTCCAAAGAAAAACCAAGTGAGAAATTGTAAAGCTCTCTGCTACATTGTGTTTGTAATATAATTTAATATTCTATACATGAAAAGGGTCCAATATCCATTCAGCCATGTTATCATTATATAATCATATTTTCATGCATATTCCCACAGAAGATTGGTTTTCAATCCATTTGTTCATTTAAAAGTTTGGCAATTTTAGAGAAACCCTGTCATCAACTTTCATTTAAAATACTTTGAAACGCTGAAACTTATTTTCGTACCCACAGTTTAGAGCAAACAACTGACCCGAAGTCAAGACACTGAAAATGGAAAAATGAGGTGCAAATGCACTAAGAAGAAAGAAAAACTGTGACTTCTTACCTTTTATAATGAGCTCTGTGAGGTGAGATGAACGCGAGGAGAGAGGGGTGCTGCTAACTGCCGCCGTTCATCTATGGTGGGCCTTTCGTGTCTCTGAAAAGTGGGGTATTAATGGGAACCTACTGTGCCAGCAAGCAAAAAGAGAGTCACTGGGCATCTGCGTCCTCCTGTCTCTGTGATGGTTTATCAGGTTTGTGAATGACTCAATAATGGGACACTGGGATTCAGGGGCAGAAAAGGGCGGTGAGAGAACACAACCGATAAATTGCACACGTCACCGCTGACTGAACCGATAACACATGATGCAAAGTTACTGGTGGTGTCGTTGCAGTTTGTTCAGTTGTGAACAAAAGGGCTGAATAAATTAATTCCAGGTCTATTGTCTTATTTTTCTATCATGTGGGTTTGAGAGGATCATCAAAGATGAAGTTGTATTTTTCACTTGCAGGCAACTATGAGCTAAAACGCAATGTCTACTTCATTAGATGGTTGCTGAGAGTGAACAGTGAATGGAAGGTGAACAATGTGCAAAAGTGATCTTCAAAGAAGAGTGGTGCTCACTCCTGTTCTGTTTCTCTGACTGGTACCAAGTTTGACATGTACACAATAAGCATGCCGGGTGAGATTATCCACTGTGGTTTGTTTTACAGTCACATGACACATTTTTGTTTGATCTAGGCCACTTGACCTTCCATCACAGGGCAGAATTGATGATATTGATCCATGACGATAAAAACGTACCAGAGCAACACATATCGCTCATTGACAATTCTGAGAAATGATTTCTTTGGTCATTGAACTAACCAAAACAAGCACTTTGTGGGTTTCCTGTCTTGTTTTCTTAAATCTGTTAAATTAATTCTGTAATAACCACACTATGTTTATCAAAGCCAAATGGATGTCATGCATGAGAGCCAAAAAGGATGCAAATAATAGAAGAGATAAGGCTGATACTAATTAAAATCATATGTGGAATTTAAACACGATTTGCATTAGTTCTTTTGCCTAAAGGTTCTACTGCTCCCCCTATGTGTAATTGGATCAGTTACTGCTAGTTCATATCTGTGGTCAGATATATTTGACCTAAACCATCTGATACTGTGAATCTCTGCACTAGAATTGTATCCCATTCATACAGTGCACTGTGGAGTAAATTGCACATTGAAATGCTGTCACTATGGCTCAGACTTTTGATTCATAGGAGAGGTGCATGGTACCACAGTACAGGAAAAAGTCTAAATATTATAAATATTCAATGTATTTCAACTACATGAAACATTTATTTCTGTTGACATTCTTAGTGTCCAATGTTTTCTCTTAATAATTCCTCTCCACTGATAATTCCTGAATTCAAATTGACAGACTGCACACCTTTCCAATGCTAAGCTGGCCTGGTAATACCCTTACTTATAAGGTCGAAAGATTAGGAAAAGCTGGACTGAAATAAACATGAAAAGAGGATAAGGAGAAGACAGGAAGCCAAAAGAGGGCATGTGTCTGACTCTAAACCTATGGACAGAGGTAAAAGGAGGTGGAGGGCCACTGTGAGTTTAAACAAATTCCACAAAACATCAGTACAGAGTGTAAAGCAAATGTGTTATTCACCACTTCTGCAATGTTCTTTACAGGAACCTTATACCATATGACTGCCACATAATACTAAGAATGTGAAAGACCTGAGGTGGAGATGGAAACTGTTAAAAAAAATGTATGAGGAACTGAACTGCGAACAATCAAGCAGGCTGTTGAAACCGATTGACTCACTGGCACAGTCAGTGATTACGGCCACAGCTACGATGCTGCGCCACTCCATCAGGGGTTGCAGAAAGAAGTAGAACTAGATTGAGATGAATACGGCAAAGGGTCGGATGAAATCTAAATCCAGCTGCGCTGGTTTAATTACATAGAGGGCTAAGAGCAATGCTGAGTAGGAAACGTTACCGTCGCAGAAGGGGCAGGGAGTTCAAAAATATGGGGAATTTACCACGCACTATGGGGCAAGTACCCTGGAGTAACGATTAAATGTAAGGCCAGAGACTTGTCGAGGGAACAGAGAAGAGAAAAGGATAGAACCAATAAGTTAAGACAACTCCTGCAGACATATTTTTGTTGTTATTTTTTCTGTGATTAATGTAGTGTCGTTTGGCGCGCTCGCACACAACAAACGAGTAAGAACTCAACCGCCTCAGCTCCCAGGTCCCTCAACGAACTGAACGTCTTTAACGGTAAACAACGGCACCCACAAGTCAGTTTGTCCCGTTGTTTTAATATACTGTACCTTTCCACAAGATGTCATCGCAGTCCTGATTTAGAAGGTGCCGCCTCACGACAGCAATAATTCATACTGTACCGGTTGTACCATACAAAGCCTATCGACCATTTAAGTCTTTAATTGTATATATTAGGAGTACAATTCCCAAATTAAATTCGAGGAATCGACGAACCATATAAATTGCTCTCAGTACATTTGGCGGTCGAATAGATAAAGTAATCTAATATTTGAAGCACAGCCAGCTCGAAGGTTTGTTTCTTGGATCTATCTGGTGAAATGGCTCGTGAAAAAGCAGTCATATCGTATCCATGGAGCCTATGGGACAGCGATATTCAGATACAAATGTAATGCCGTAACTTGCTGCAGTTACGTGCTGCAAGCTGCAGCCTTTCAATGCAGCATCCTGGGACCTGATCTGACACAGCCATCTATGCCGCTTACACACACAACATTTGAACAAATACTGTTGGATCATTTGAATACATCAGTAGTCAGTTTGTTCGGCCTGTTAACTTGATTGGCAGGTCCGGAGTCTAGACTTCACCTCTTCTCCTTGAATTTCCCTTTCCTCATATATACAAATAATTCAGTGCCATTCGTTGAAATGATCACAGTCATCACTCAGATTTAAAAAGAAAAATCACTCAGAGACTTTTTATTAGACCTTTTCTATAGTATAAAACTTCAGTGATGATAACACTTCACATGGAACATATTATTATGTTTTTTCTTTAATTGTAATCAAACTAATAATTGCTGGAAATTCTAAATTCTGAAATTACTTTTTGAATATAGATAACAAAAGAACACAGTTATATACAATATATTGACATATTCATGTCCATTTTGAGAGTAAAATAGGTAATACAGGATGCACAAAGTCTTTAACGATACGTTTACATACACACAAAGACACACTCCTGCAACAGACAATTCCATCTGAGGCTGCAAAAACTCTGCATTGCTGTGTCGTTCCTTCATACTTTCCAATTGAGAATCATCTCTCAATGGCATGTTTCCTTTACTGATTGTAACAAACTGATTCTTCAGAGATACTGTTTAATCAGAGAAAGGATAACCAAGCATGAATGGATGTGAATCTGTCATCGCTGAATCTGCAGCTATCCATCAATCCAGCCTTGTAATAGCCATAATACCCCAGGGGTACATGGAGTGATTGCTGTAGCAGCAGCGCCTGATGGGGGAGGGGACTGATAGCACATACAGAACATTAAACGGGCAAATATGTGTGCGAGCAGCCTCAACAACATAGACCTTTAAACACACTTCCCAGCCACAGACGTCATCCAATCACCATGATTTCCCATCCTCCACCGATGACTTGAGGAGGGGAAATATATATATATAAAAGCAGTACTACATCTAATTTATATAAACTACCAGAAACATTTCTTTTCAGCAACACCTGTTTGCTCAGGTATTAAAAAGTCAGGTTTCTCTGTGTATGTGTTATAATAATTGATATGAACTATTCACCAAAATACTCCTAAACTTCTGGGAGATAGCTTTGATGGTAACCAGCTGAATAATTCATTTTGCACCACACTATGAACAATGCAAGGCATCTGTGATCTGCATTGTGAAAGAGCTTGATCATAAGTCAGATATTTCCTGAGAGGCTGGAAAGAAAACATGACTGTAGATTTTCTCCGACTTGCAGTCTGAAGATTAGATGAGAGTTGTATTTGTATTCCAGCAACATAATTTCCACAGTGATCACTACTGTCTACTATTTCTCTAGTCAATTATGCATTCCAGGGATGGGCTACTCTTTTTCTGATATGACTGGTGTTAAGCCTGTAAGGGTTTTGTGCCAACCAGTTGGCTGATTAGGTGTATACACCAGTGCTTGTTCACTGCTCCTTGTAGGGAAACAATAACAGTCCTCAGTATTAACGTGTGAGCTTATCACTAAAATTAGGTACAGAATCAGAGCCGGTGAATTATTTTTCTACATAAACAGCTAAGAGAAGAGGCTGCTATGAAATTCTTGAACAGATGTGGTGCTCCTTTGCTAACTTTGTCAGCCACCACTACTCCAGTCCAGCCATGACCCATGACAGCCTCACTGGTCAAGGCAGAAGTCATGGCCTCTCGCTGATGGCCGGTGGAAAATAACCAACGTCACACCTCTAGCCTGTGGCCAAGGAATGTCAACTGTGAAATTATTTCTTTGAAGAAGACAGGGTTGCCGAGCCAGGCCACATGCCAGCTGCTGCAGCCGCAGAGGGGCAATTTAATCAGGAGATGACAGACACAGACAGACACACTGGCTGGCCCTCCCAATTTCAGTGCGTACCAGTGACGGCCAAGGCTGGGGAAAATTGTGCTGAATCAATCGATATATATGCAAACGAAGTTAAAGGTGGATGTGCACACACCCCCCCCCACACCCCCTTCATCTCACTCCCCATGCTTTTCTTCTCCAGGGGCTTTAAGTCCAGGTTAAGTCATCCAACAGCCCTTCTTCCTCTCCTCCTACACTATATTCATCATTCTATTGGTCCATAGTACACCTGAACCCTTCTGTCAGATACCATCTATACGTGCTTGTACACTGACCCTCAGATTTTAAGTCTTGTTTCCTCTTGTCTCTCCCCTCACTCAGCTTTAAAGCAGTGAGAATATGGTCCTTGGAATCTCCCCCGTTCTGACCTTAGCAGTTCAGCATAGCACGAGCGCTAGCTTGATTAGCATAATCATCAGTATTTAGATGCACTCTTGTTTCAGCTTTCAGACCCCCGTGGGCATTATTTGTAGAGCAGTTCATTTCCTTCTATTGAAGAACTGCGTAATTATTCCACACACTGATTCTTAATAACTATCATTCCTGTGGTGAGAAAGGGAGGTGAAGAGCGAAGAGGAGAGATATGGAAGGGAATGTTATGGGGACAGGTGTTCTCTTCATGCATGCACATGAATGTTAAAACACTTCAATCGCAAGTAAGAGTCAACCTGTTGTGCTATGTGAAATAGAATACAGAATGAATATATTACTGTTGATGTAATCTGTGACAAGCCTATGAACTGCAACCACTTTTTTGTATGTTAGTGAATATATATCTAACTGACATATGGTTACAACTGCAACTGTTGTCTAACATATTCACATTTTAAGACAATATTAAAACTTAAAATATCTTGTCTTCAACAGGTCCCCCAACAAAGGACACAGAGCCAATTACAAGTGGTAAGAATAGCAGAGAGAATCACTGCAGTGAATCAAAGTGATTTAAAGCCAGTGACTCAAGTGAAGTGAATTACAGTGAATCGAATGAGAGTTAATCTTCCAACAAAGTACACAAGGCTGAACACAAGTAGCAAGCACAGCAAAGTGAATCACAGAGGTGAATCACACAGCAGTGAATAAAATCACAGAAACTCCCCACTTACTGAATCACAGCAGAGGCACTACCCCAAAAAATGCAGCATGGAGCAGATTTGCTGATTTTATTCCATTTATTATGTTATTTCCACTACTGCATTTAGGGAAACATTTCCTTGGTTTTAATTGTGTACTTACAAGACACCTGCAAGAGGCATATGCACTGAAAAGACACTGACATTTGGCAAAGGTAATAATGAGAAAATTCAGTGGAAACAAGGGTACTGTGTATGAAAGCTGAATGAATGTGAATTACCATCGCTTGGTTTTAAATATGTACAAAATAATTTGAAAGGGGAAGACAAATTCTGGATTACTTTGTGGGCCATGTGCTGACCATACAAGGGATTTTTTTTTCAAAGTCAGCATTTGGAAAAAATAACAAGAAGCTAATTCTATTCAAACAATATTATTGAGTGCATGGATTACCATAATTGTTTATAATGACAACGATAACCTAGCTTGTGTGGAAAGGCCTTCATGTCCATCTTTTATCCTGACTGGCATATGGATGTCATTATACCAGTCTCTGATAACACCCACAAAGGTACACAAAGAATCCCTTTAGTCACTTGGAAGTCTGTTTAGATTGGATAACCCCACACTATTGAATGGCATATTACTCAAGGTGGTTTATTGAAGAGTCAAGTATAAGCTGTATTGTGGTTACTAAGATATGGTGCGTGGTATGGTGAGATTTATTTAAGGGAAGCTGCTCGGAATTCTTTTGTACATATAAGCAAGCTAATATGCACAGCAAATGTGTTAATGGTGAAATATTAAAAGATGGTATTATGGTTTTCGCATCTGCTGGGTGGATAAACATTCAACTATTAATATCTCTGCTTTTGACAGCACCATGTACACTCTCCCCAGGCTGCGGTTCAGAAATTTCAGAGTCAAAGCTCTGGTTATTTCACAGGTTAAGTCTAAATCCGGCACTGAAAACTGACGCGAATTGGCCTCCCTCAAAGTAAGTAAGGAAAAAACTGAAAAAATGACAGAGAGTTCAACCCAAATGTACTTTATTGGCAATGACAGTAGTGCTCTTCTAAAGCTAGAACTTTCAAGGTAACACTCACAATTTTCAAACAACCATGTACATATTGTCACTCTTCTAACATGAATAGCTTTTATTCCAATCCCCCCATCACTAAGTGTTTTTCCCTTTGCTAAAAACAAACTACAGTAAAAACAGCATTTAAAAAAAGTGGGAGTCATAACTCTGCTAAGACTCCTGTAAACTGTAAATGGTGTCAGTTATTATTTCGGTAAAAAAAAAAAAAAAAAAACAAACAAAAAACCACACGCACAACATCTCTGTTCATCCCAAACAAATGAATTAGCAATGTCCACAAACAAACAGAGGACGATTCTAAAACAATTCTACTTACTGTTGTATGGTATTTACATTACAGCTGTTCATTAGAAATTAGGCAGCATGCGAGGTCTGGTCTGTGATTTTCCAGGCCCAAATAAAAGAATGAATTCAATTATCTATAAATGGGAAGCTCAAACTACAGTACCTAAAATTTTCCTTGACGTAATTGGGCCATTTCATCATAGCCTGAGGTAAGAATTTTAAGACGTGTCTTCAATAGAAAAATAAAATAACAACTAAAAAGAAAAGCTTGTTTACAATGATACAAATTAACACAATTCAATATTTTGCCAATATGCTGAAACATGATTTTAAAAAAATCGTAATAAGCTACAAGTCAGAAATAACTTAAAATTGTCCAAAACACTTATATCTAGGAATTTCAGTCCCACAATATTTCATATGAAAATGTCAGACTACAATGTTCTCCTTGCTTCCCAAAAAGAATACAGAACATCACAAAACTGAGATGAAAACTCCCTCATATTAAGTGCCATATTGTTTTATCCCTCCCATTTGATCACCCTTTGGTTAATTTAATAGCATCTCCCTTGTGTAACATTTGTTGATTGTTTTTGTCTGAAAACTATCTACTACTAATTAGTGCAAAAGTATGAACATTAGGACAAAAACAGAAACCTAAATTAAAGACAAAACATTTTTTGCAAAATGATACACAGCTTCCCTCTTTTTCCCAGGGACAGTAAAACACACATAAGACAGACATGTGATCACTGTTTAATTCTATTAGGTGTTACCAACATAGTCTGGTATTGGTGCAACACTTGTCTGTTTTCTTAGTGTAAGGTGACGGCATGTCTGTCTTACTCCTATTTTATCATTCCTGCTTCTGTCTGATTATCCTAGGTTGTCCAATCTTATCTGAGGAGGGCCATTGTAGGTGCAACACCTGATTCATCTAATGAACTCATCATGGTTTCCAGTCAAAATTTCAGTAACGTGAATCAGGTGTTTTCATGACGGGCTATAGCCTACAGCCACACCAGCCCTTCTCAGATAAGACCTGACCAGTCTGCCCTAATACCTCTTCTGATTGGTCCTCTAGGCCCGAAAGTCTACTTCATCTAGGCCAAGGGCTGATCCATAAGCCAGCTGCTGGGACCCTGCGCGATATAGGGGCTGTTGTCTCCGGACTGGGTGGCGATCCTGTCGGGACTGCTTCAGGGCTGGCTTCAGGGCCGGCTTCAGGGCCGGCTTCGGGGGCCAGGGTTCAGGTTCGGATGCAGGGACAGGCAGGTAGCCTCCATCCCGGGGCAGGCAGAGGCACCAGCCCGCACCGGACAGGTCAAGCTCGCTGTACTCGAACCCGGCCCTCTTCAGCATGCGGAAGTCCACCATGTCTTCCGACTCGCTCATCTCCACCAGCATGTTCCAGAAGACACAGCTCAGGATGATGCCCAATAGCTGCGGGGTCAGAGTGCAAAGGGCACAGAGTCAGAGCACAGGGCAAGCACAGGCACAAAACAGAGAAATTAAAAATGCAAGGCCTATTACAAGTATTCATGTACAATTTCCACAATGCAACAGACTAATGCCAGTACTTTATATATATGGCAATTCCATCTCTAGACATGATGCAACAACTTGTAAAAAAAAAAACTTCTGGGGAAGCTACTGAGAAGGACATAACATAGCGGCAATGCAGTAAACAGCCTGGCACGTCAAAGGGGATTATCACAGTACTTGATCAGCAGTGTTTGTGCTGTCGCATCCAGGGTGGGAGTTATAGGAAATGTATACGAAAACAAAAACGAAAATATACATCAAGTCTCTGACACTTCATCCGCCGCCCGGATGCCAGAACACGGCTCCACTGAATGCAAAAATGTGTGTCCGTATTCCTGTTACAACGCAAGGCTAACCTTGCCAGGCCATTAAAGTTGATTACTGAATACAGCGTGGGGCACTCTGATGCCGTAAATCAGGGCTGTCTGGCCACTCTGCTCCTGGAGAGATAGAGACGCACAGCCCACAGTCCCCTTGGCCTTGCACTGCCTCTCCCAAGCCCCCCTCAGCCGCCCCCCAACCACCCCCACAAACCCCACATCCGCCCATTTGATTCCGGGACACTAACAACCTGTCAAATGACGTAATTGAAGGTTTGGATGAGGCAAAATGTGGACATAAATCCGGCCCATTTTTCCACCTGGGCTGTGGAGGAGATTAAAAGTCAGAGTGTGGAATAATTACTCAGCGCTTTAATGGAGGGGAATTAGCTGTGCCAGCGGCGGCGCTGGCTGGAGTTGAGAGGAGGACGGGCTAGGCCTCGGGGAGAGCTGGTGGAGGTGGGGAGCAGCACGCAGCCAGCCCGGACCCACAGAAGCCAGGGCAGCAACAGGGGCTCACACTTAGCGCCTTCTCCTGCAAAAACAGCAGGGGGCGCTGCAGGTACAAATGAGCTTGATAACAAGCACAATGTGGTACAGAGAAAGGCCGAGGGATGAGTGACGCCACACCGAGCCAAAGGGCAGTAAGGTTACCAGAACCCCAGTGTAGCATTCCTGCAGTATCAGAGACCTCAGCAGGAGAAGAACACCCTGGATCAAAGGTGTCAAACAAGTCCTGGAGGGCCACAATGTCAACATTTTTGCTTGATTTTCTTTCAGGCAGCAGCCAATTTAAGGCTAAGAAACAAGGTGAGTGGACTCAGTAACCAATGAATCATTTAAGCGCTGGGACAATCTTTCAGATACAGAGGTCCTTCATGACTAGAGCCAAAAAATCCTGCCGTAAAGGGGGCAAAAACAAAAAAGTAAATCTTCTCAGCCTCTGAGGATAGAGAAAATGTATTTGCAATTACATTTTTATCGCCCACAGTAGTAAATCTACAACGGTTATAATGGGAAATGGATGTGGAATTAAAAAAAAAGGCCAGGTGGAGTGTGGAAACAGTTGGATTCCCAAAAGGCGTTGTGGTCGGTATGGCAGACGGGCATCTCATTACACTGATCGCAAAGGGCAGAGTGGCAGAGTGATGGAGATTTAAAGCCCAGCTCGGGGAAGTGCTGCGGTTCGGTCCACTCACTACAGATGCTGTTCTCTTTGTTCCACTAGGCAGATGAAATGTTAATAACCACAAATCCTCAAAAATAAATAAAAAACTATAAAAAAAAGGCCACACAGACGGGAGTCCAGACAATCAAAATGCAAATGTGACAGTGGGGGGCAGTGGTGGGGGGAAGGCCCCCCTGAGGACCATGTCGGCATGCACATCTGTTCTACCCGCCATGGGGGGCCAAATTGTGCCTGGACGGACGCGTCAACGCTCTATCGAATGGGATTTTCACATCCCCTGCTCCTTGCTCCCCACAATCTTGTGTTACCGCCCCTAAATTAGCATGAGAACTCCCTTAAGGGTGGACACACAGACTGGCTTGGGCCAGTGTGAGTATGTTACAGAGTCTTCATACTTGCGTGTGTGTGTGCTCACACAAGCTTGCTTGCCTTTTTGTCATTCCATGTACAAATTGAACAGCTATTCACATTTTCGCATGCCTTGTATTTGTGCTAGAGAGCATGCATGAACCCGGACATTCAGTTGTCCGTCATCGTGACGTACCTGAGGCAGCCCCACAGCGAAGCACATCGCCACAGTGATGCCGATGTGGTCGCCCATCCACAGGTTGACGGCGTGGATGCAGCCCCGGACATGGATCACTTCATTGAGATCCACACGCTGCGGAGAGGGCCAGAGAGGGCATGTCACACACCTGGGTCAAAATGCTGCTCATCTCACTGATCCCAGAACAGTAACCATGCACTGTATCAATCCAGACACCTCAAGGATCACTGCTGCATTGTTATTTATAAAGGTGTGCTAAATTACACCACCAGAGTTATGTTGTTGTAATCAATTTTTAACTCAAGTATGGTATCATCTTTGGGAAAATGTTCTGTTTTCTTTTCCTGTTGCAGCTGTAAAGAGGAGCAATTTATTTTAATGATAACTGTTGTAAAAATGGTCAGAACCCTTTGATTTTGGTTTAGGTCCTGCTGAGCACTTTTACACTAAATAAGCAAAAGAAAAAACTCAAAAAATAATTGACATCTCAATACAAAAACACATCTACAAAAATCACTGCACAAAAAATGCCACAACCAAGCTAACACCAATAAAATGTCCAATGGAAATCAAATAACTACTTTATTTTTCCTTGTCATAATTTCCAAATTGCAGAAAAACCAATCCTATGAACCCTTTCAACATCGGGAACAAAAGCGGACCTAAAACATGAAGCTTACTCAGTTTAGTTGACAATAACTATCACTTTGCCGAGGGGAAAATTAATGCTTGCCAAAAAAAAAAATAAGTCTGACATGGAGAGAGTTCTAAAATTTCAAAGCAGGTTTGACAGATATTGATTAATTTTGTGCCATGCAGCTAATGATGTGAGAAATTCTCACCTCCTTAGTCAGAGTCTTGTAGCCACAGAGTGTGTTTACCACTTCTCCAACCTAGACAGGATAGGAAAGCAGAGGAAAATGTGGGGTCAGTTTTTGGCTTGGTTAAAAAGAAAACATATCTTTTTAATATAATCTCACAGCCCATTTTTTGAGTATAATACAGGAATATAGAGGATTTTTATGACACTGATGAAATGCAGATCCACAAATTAAAACTGGGGGATCTGAGATCACTGCAGAAACTTTAATTAGGCTGTATTTAAATAAACTTTCACATAGTGCAAGACACTCATCAACATTCATATTTACCTATACACATTTAAACACACACACACACACACACACACACACACACACACACACACACACACACACACACACACACACACACACACACACACACAAGCATTACACAGCTTTCCACAGTCCCCCCCATCTAACTCTTTGGACTTTCAGCTCACAACCCCAGAGAAAAAGCTTTGAAGATGGACAGGAAGCTCCTCCATAAGCTCAGCTGAGACTCAGACCCTTCACTCAGCATTCATAGAGCAGGAGTTTTGATAGGGAATGACTGGCAGCATACTGAATCAAAGATATCAGTTTTCATGATTTTATTACCCCTCACGCAACTGCAATAATTTCTCAGGAGCACATATATTTTGCTTGATTGTGCTTCGAATTTCTGAGAAATCCCATTGCAATAAATAGCAGCTGATTATTTTAAGAAATCATGCTAGGATATGAGGCAAGGAATTCCCACATTTAATTTCATTTCATTTTCAAAGAAAGTAATGAGTCTCTAACACCCCCTGCCAAACCCTACCCAAACCGAGGGACAAAACTTAAAAAAAAAGACAAAAAAAAACAATCATCTAACAATGTCAACATTTTACACTACACTGACAATAAAACATCTCTCAATTGTCACTCCCCAACAACGGTCTTAAGAAGACCTGAATATTGGATATTGCTTCCAGTGGGCTATATATATTCACTGCCATTTGCAAATATGAATGACTGTCTTCCAAATATTTCAACTATTCCCACAGCCACTGAGCATGAAATGAATGTTGACCAAGCAGTGGACCAACACAACACAGAAAGGGAAGGACAGTCAACATTTTACAGGAAGAAGCATGCAATATCTGCAGCACCTGTGATTCACTGTCTATTCCAGCATCAGCCCTCTGCCTCCCTTCCTCTGTCTCTCTCATCCACCATTTAACAACATACCGAGTGCATTACAGACCAATTAACTTCATTACAGCGGGCTCTGCCTGAGTACAGAACCACTCAATAACAGGGAAGGACCTTACTTACCTTCAGTTAAGAGTGGGAGCTAATTAAACACTGACCTCAACTAATCCATTAACTAAGCAAATGACTCACTTTCTCTTGTTCTACCAAACGCCCACACATGCAGGTCATTTACAAAGTAGTGCCTTTGTATAAAGAGACACTAAATAAGGGCCTCATCAGGGGAACTGCAATTTTTCTTGAAAACAATTTTTATTAAAACATTTAAATCAAATTTGGGACCCACAGAGGCCATGAGGCCCAGGGAAGTTCAAAATCCCATTACTAAAAAAAAGGAGTGAAAAAGCATACAGCACCAGCCGGGTGACTCAGAGGAGAAACTTGGTCTGTGCGACCTCACTGCCAGCCTCTCCAACACAAAAACAAGACCTGCCATTACTGGCATCCATTTTCTCATGGAGGCATCGGCAGGGGCACTGCCAGCAATCCTGAGGTGAGGAAAAAAAAACATGACACCACCAAACCCCACCCTCCACCCCATCTGCTGAACACCTGCAGGGCCCCTGCCCAGCCCCAGGGTCTCTTTATCATTCAGCGTCCCTTCATGGAACCAATGTGCAAAGATGTCGGTGCTGAGGAGACTTGCATTGTGTCGCACGCAGCATGTGTAGGGGACTCCACAGGCCAGCGGTCCACTGCCATTGCAGAAGTGGTACTGATTGACACCCCAGTCTTTATACTCATCCCCTCCACAGCATGAGAACTATGGGAAAATGGGGAGGGGGAAGGACAGATAAAAGTGAAAAAACAGAAAGAGAGAGGTAAATACAATACTAAAAAAGACAAAGTTTCCTCCTGAGCCTGTCACAGCTTTCGCCTACTTTTAAAATACCCCCCACCAAATTCAGAGGAATAAAAAGAAGTGACTCAGCTAAACTGCAGTTTATAGCACCCCTGTCTCTCATCCCTCTCTCTAGGATTACTCTCAGTCACTGGCTTCAATTTCACCCCCATTTCCGCTGAACTAGCTCAGTAAATAGATATTGATGGGGAGACCACTACACAGAGAAATGGGCCCAGGCTGGGATTTCCCAGAACTCAATTAACATCTCCACTTTAAACTCTGCTGCTCAAAAAGGAAATCGATACATGACCTTGCTGAAAATGGGATCTGTGGTTAAAGAAGTCTCTGTTTCATCTTCCATATTGTCAGGTCAAACTTGTTTTTCTCTCCCCTTTTTTCAGTGATCTACACATTACCAATAACTACTCTTGACAAGGCTAAAATGACAGTATAGAAGAAAACAGTGTCTGCTTCATGGCTGTATCAGCTCTGAATGTGTTTCACTTTACCATGTACCTTCCTAGACCTTTCTAATCCTTTAACACACCTGTCCCCTACACCACTCTCCAGCAGTGTGGTGTGCTTCTTGCTCTTGACGATGAAACGAAAGCTCCCTCACCTTCTCTTGCACGAAGTCCAAGATGTTCTTGAAGTCCAGATCATCGTAGTAGTGTTTGATTCCCTCACGAATACTGCTATTGAACAAGGCTGACGTCTGCGCGCAGAGAGATGGAGCCGGGGGGCAGGAAAGTGGGGGGGAAGAGAGAAGGTTTGAGGATGATGGAAAGGAATAAAACAAAGACAGATAATCCATAAAACCTGAAGGGAGCTTTATTCATGATCCAGCTGCATTAACGCCCAAGGTTACCTGAGACAGGGACTCAGTCAGGATCCAGAGCCCATGGTGTCATGTGTGAGTAATGAACTTGGCTGCGTGGAGCACTAACCTTCTTCTCAAAGATGAGAGCCAGAATCAGGGCAACAGCCTGGAGAGCCAGTAGGACACAGAGAACACACAGGAACTGCAAAGAGAGAGATGGGGAGCACCCATTAAACACAACGCAGTCTACAGAGACACGGAGGGGGAGGGGAATGGAGAGGGTGGCACTACGCAGGAAACACAGAGACTTTAAATATTGGATGAACACATATGCACACACATGAATGCATGCAAACACACACACACACACACACACACACACACACACACACACACATACATACATACATACATACACACACATATATGAATTTTAGTTGATTGGTGTCAATTTTTGGAGCTTAAATACATGGACTGAAAACTCCCAAGAGCACTAGGGTATGGACATTGTGTCATGTCCTTCAGTGTTAAAAACACCATGTGAATAAAACTTGTCCAAAGTAATGCTATGCATTATAATAACAGATATATAAAGGACAAAAGAAATAGTCATCACTGCCCTAGGGAACAGATTAGACAGAAATTCACTTCTCTCTCTGCAGCAGTTTTGGCTCTTGGGCAGACTGTGATAGCGTAGGCTCACCATGTGCAGCAGGGTCTTGTTGTCTCTCAGGGAGCCCACCATGCCCACCACGGACACGGTGAACATCACCAGGCCCAGGAGGATGAGCACCACGGCCGGGGCCAGGAACACACCCTCCAGCGTGCGGTTCTTCTGCCGCTCCACCTCCGCGTAGATCCCCACGCACAGCACGCATAAGCCCACCAGCTGGCAAGGAAGAGGGGGGTGAGGGACTGAGATACGGCGTGCCTACAGCTACAGCTCCGGCAGCACCGCGACCAACACTGTGCTTCAAGCTTAGCAAATTAAATGCAGCTTCACAGCACATTCAGCCACACTTCCATACATACATTTCTTTAGTTTCAGTTTTGTCATGTTCTGTGTTCCCCCTTGACTGTTTTTGTTGTTATGGCTTGGATAGTGTTTGTTCTTTACATCTGAATTCATTAAAAAAAATTCACTAAAAAATTTTCAAAAAGGAAATCTGAATTATGACTCATGGGAGATGGGATATAGAAAGCTCCAAAGTGGAACGTGGTTTAAAAATTCAAAGCTCACTGCACCACTTGGTTAATAAGGCCCAATTTACATTTTTGCCTTTGAGATACAAATCCTTTTCCAGAACGCCAATCCCCATGCACCATACTACAGATGTGCCCTGCATATGCTTTTGTGAGGCTGTGCCATTAAAATCACCAAAATTTATTCCTACTTTGGCTGACACCATTCTGAAACCGATAATTGTAAGCCAAATTACTGCAGTGAAGAATATTATCATCTAAGGGGGAGGTGGAAAAGCTTTTTTTTTTTTTTTGTTTTGAGAAACATGCCCATTCCACACTCTCCCCGCACCCCTGGCTGGTTGGCTAAATTCAAAGTCTAGATTACAAAGTCAAGAAGGGAGAGAGAAAGCACATTTTAGGAGAATATTCACAGACTGAAGCAGACAGCATAACAGCTGCTCCTCATGAAAAATATTGCCTTTAAAAAGGCAACATTTACTTTGAATGAAACTAAAGAACTACATAAACATTTTTTTAAAAATGTGCCTCTACAGCACAGACAGTGACAAAAAAACTCACGACAGAAATATAATTGTGTAGATTTTCATAACTGTTTGCATGACATGTATATATTGATTGTGACAGTCCCAATTCCAACAATGCCATCATTTTTACTGTAATTAAAAATTGGACAGTGCTGAAGGACTTGGTCCCCACAGGAATGAGTAGGATTGTTACTCACAGTGACATCCACTCAGGCACAAAAGCCAGTGAGCAGGCTTGTGTACAACAATTCTGTCATCTTAAAATTAAGCAAAAATACAATTTCCCCTGATTAAGGAAATACTGATTTTGGCCCACTTGTACATGACAATGTTGCAGAAATTTCACTTCTGTTATCAGCAGTTGTCAAAGTTCCAGGAGCTCTTTACCTGTGTGGTTAAGGCATAAACAAAGTCCTCTGTCACAGGTTGAGATGTTTAGGGCATGAAAAACAGCATTTCCTGATTAATCAGGAACAATATCATCCCTAACTCAGGGACTGCACAGTGTGAGGTCAGACAGAGAGGAAGAAAAAAGGACACAAAACATCCAAACTAATATTTTTCTTTCAACAGATGTTTCTTTGCTTATTGGCAGCAAGTCTAGCATATTAATGGAAGCAGTTAAGCTGAGTGTATTCCTCAGGTAAGAGCTTTATAAATAGCCACCTGCTTATTGATCTCCTATTATAAATCAGTCTAAATGTACTCAAGGATCCACAACAGGGATACCACCTTCTCTCTTCCTTTCTTCTCTGGTTCCTTGCCAATGACTCCACCCCCCCACTCCCTCTCACTCCCCTATAAGAAAACCTAAATTATCCAGCTAAAGGTCTGCACTTCCAGCCAAAGATGCTGACTTGTGAGATGGTTCATGACTAAGATGGCGCCGCAATAAAACACTGCAGTAAAGAGTACAAGTGAATGACAGAGAGAGAGAGAGAGAGCCAGAGAGAGACAGAGGAGGATACTGTCAAACAGGTAGATGAAACCAAAGAGCAACATGAAGACTGATTGTTTGATGTAACTGAAGACTTGAAATGCATCTGCAGTGCAATTCACACAAGCTTCTCTCTTCAAGGGACAACATCTGCCCTAATCTTCTCATCGTGTGCACAAACACAAACATTCAAATTCATTCCCACAAATCTGGTCCTAACAGAACACTGAACGACGGCACAAAAAGGGCTTAATTAACTCTAAAAGCTTACGCATCACCAGACTTTGGCCAAATGCACTCCCATGAGCACAGAAATTGTACTGATGAATCACAACTCTGGGTAAGGAGGGAGAGAGGGGGAGAAAGTAGTGGAGGTGAGGCACCATATTTGATATTCAAGAATGTCTACTGGAACCATGAAACTGCGGAGAGAGAATGTTTAGATGGTTTATTTATGGGAACTGTGCTTGGGATGTGTAGTCACTTTGCCATTAATGAACCAGGCTTGAAACTCAGAGGTTTGATTCTCAAGGAGGGTGCTGCCATTGTACCCTAGAGCAAGGTACTTCACCTTATTTGCTTTAGGATATAACCAGCTGTGTAAATTGATAGAGTGTATAAAGATGTGCAGGTCAATTTGGATGAGGGTGTCTGCTTAATCCCTATTTGTGATGTAATTTTGCCATGGGAAAAATGCTAACAAGCATGCCATTTGGTATCACAGTCTGTGCTGCACACGTAGACATGTCACAATGGCTGTAGATAATCATATTTAGTATGCAGCTGTACCTGTAACCATTGAGTATCGTTTCCAAATTCTGTTTTGGGGACCCACAGAGAGCGCTTGTTTATCTTACAGACAATCTCTTGCTAAACATCTTTCTAATTTATACCACAATTATTTACTTCAAATTTTAACACAAAGCAGGTTTGAGTCATTGCCACATGCTTTGTCATTGACCTCTATATTTTCCTTTGAATGGCTTACATTCAGCGACCCAGTTTAAACTTGCAATTAAGGCCACCCTGATTTTACCTGCCAGTCTATGACGGAATCAATTAAAGTTGTTAGGCTACATCTTTCTAATGGAATAGTTTATCATATAACGTTTTAAGAAAATGAAAGCATTAGTTGAGCTGACTAATTAGGTGCCCTGGGATGTCAACACTGGACAGGCCCATTTATTCTTCATGGCACGCATTAACATTTCAGACAAAATATAGCCTTAGAGAGCAAATCATCCTTCACTAGAAACTATCTAATCAAGGACAATTAATAAGTTCAGATGTGCAACAAATGACTGCAAGGAAAAATCAGCACGCACTAAGGCTCCCAAGGAACAAGTCTGGGAACAGTTGATTATTGAAGTCCAAAACCACCTGCCCACAGGAGAGACAGGAGAGGCACAGACCAAAGAAAAGCACAATGCACCTACTGTTTCTCAAGCATAACACTGCTGAATGATGCATGTTGATTAGAGAGAGAAGAGGAAGGGGAGAAAAAAAACAGACAGGCAAGGGTGTAAATTGAGCATTGAAATGACTGCAATTTCCTGTTAAGTAAAAAGCTGAGATGGAAAGAGAGGGAAGGAGGATGGGAGGGGGAGAGCAGAGAGGAGTGAGAGCTTCATTATTCCTGCTGATTGATTACGAGATGACGCATTCATGGAAAAATAAAGCCTCAATACAAGTGAGAGTGACGAAAAACAGATAAATGGCAGGAATAAATTATCCTTCACAAGTGAACCAACAGAAGTGAAACATATGGGCCTTCAGGTGGTGCACAGTAAGTGCATTTGTTCACGGTGCACCTTGTGGGCGTTCAAGTCCCAGCCAAATTACTATGGGCTATGATTGCAAGCCCACGTTGGTGAGGCAACAACTGACGCAACCTCACTTGAGTTTTTAGTAGGTAAGGTTGTTAAACTCATCGGTCTCATCACTCTTCTCATGTCCCCCGGCAGGGCAGCTCCATGCAGGTTCATGAACTGAACATGTGTTGACGCTGCGTTCCTTAGCACAATCAGTTAAGTGACTGGTGTCACTTAACTGATCTGCAGTGGTGAGATATAGAGAAGCACAGTCACCACGTTATTCAGAGGAGTTTGAGTCTATGGGAGTGTTCGTAATGGGGCTCTATAGTTCAGTTCATGTAGGAAAAACAGGGCATTCACAACTGAAGCATACCTTTGCATTGAAAATGAATTAAATATTTGTAACATTTCACTGTAGCCTTACAACGGACACATCTGTCAACACATCAACGCTAAATGAGCTGTAGTAACACCAGAGCCAGAGCCAGAGAGCTGATCTAGGATCAGGCTCCATCCGTCTATTTCCTAACTTTAGCAATTATGAGAAAAAAAAAAATATAACTGATCCTAAATCAGTACTCCTGCTCTGTGACATATAATGAGCCCTGAAACCAAGTGTATGGGCAGCTTTTTTCCTTAGTGCCATTTAATTTTGCTTCAAGCACCCGTTATAATCTAACATTAAGATTACCTACTGGAAAAACATCACACAAACTGGAACTCAGAGCGGACGCACGACCACTGACATACAGTGTCAAACAGTGCTCCACATGGTCTTTTTGCTTGGCTCTTTTTATTCCCTCACTATCAGCCACACACGATAACACCAGCCACAGAGATAGGAACTGCCCTGCTTTTTAAAGGAATCCTGTATCTACGCAGAGCTGTACTAAAGAGTGTACACACATGCTACAGAGCAGTATCTTACACTCTATTATTGACCCTGGTCAGGCTCTTCCCTTTTCTGTAAATTCCTCAGTCAAAGACTGCAACGTGTACCATTTTGAAACATGAACATGCAATGCAATATCAAAAAAGAAAAACGGTATAGTGATTTATTTACACTACCCCATATTGAACAAAAAGCCTCATTCATGTAGCCATGGTGAAATGAGAAAAACTGCTTGGATATGTGAACACTGTGAGTTCTCCCATCTAATGATATGTGTGTGACTAATGGCTGAACTTAAATTTACAGGAATTATGACTTTGGCAATATTAGGCTTCTAGTAAAAAAATATTTTGCAGCCTCTCATTAACCAACCAAGAGTAATCATCCAAGCTTCACAAAGCACTGTACTGCACACAGACACACACACTCAACCTGTAAACTTTACCTGAGTACAGGTCGCTTAACTCCAAAATGGCAACCATGGAACCATGGTGAAGAGTGCATGCACACCAAGATCAAGAATTTGAAAATAAAAATTCTACTTAATGTTTTCACTTTAAAAAATCTTCTTCAGATATAAATTTCACTTGGGTATTGAACTGTGGGCAGAGGAAACGATTCCTTTCATGATTCACCCTTTGCCCAGCTCAACTGCGAACTTGGAAGCTCATATTACATGCCTTGATAAGCCTTGACAGTACCACTAATGGAGAAATGCATCGGATGGGTCACTTATAAGATTTAATGCTAGCAGTGTGTGAGCTAACATATGACAGTACAGATATGGTATTAGCCTGTATCTGTTTGGGTCTGATAAAGCTGTATGACTTTTAAAATAGCAGCACTAGCACCAGAGTAACGTTCCTCATGTGCAATTTGTTCTGTAAATCAGCCTAATGCAGGAGTATTATTATCCTTCATTATTAGAATAATCATATGGGTAATCTGACATTTTGGCTAAATTTATTGACAAACGTATGACTGATGGTTAAGGCATTCTTATGTCCTAAAATGAAGTGTACAAGTGATCCAGCATAGGCAGATGATTAGCCAGTTGAGTCTGGGAAACCAGTGGAAACGCAGAAGTTCTTTTGCATTGGTCGTCCAGGAGAAGTCTTGCCCAGCCCAGATCTAACATTTGGTCTAAAAGATAGTTCACTAAATTAAGACTACATAATCTTCATGATGTGTCCCTTTCTGACCCATTTTCTGAAGAAACCTGTGTCCCAAAAAAGTTTCACCATGGTAGTCAATACTGACCATGTACTACTAATAACTACTAATAATCAAGTTACTTAATTTTTTTTTATAAACAGCTTCAAGACAGTACAGCTGCTGTCTTCTTTAATCACATGGATTCTAGGAACCAAGAGCATAAGGGTACCTTTTAATTGACCTCATAAATTACGAATTCGTTCAACTCAACCTACCAGAAAAACCTGACGATTCAATTTTCTTCTAATCAAAATTACAAAATTTTATCCGTCTCTGCTGGATAAAATCACTAGACTAGACCTTCCCACGAGGAAATTCCAATGCACTGATGGTCAAGTTTTTAATTGTGTCCAAAAAATTGTATAACAAACCATGCGAAACTATTAGAGTCAAATTCGAATCATTTGACTATTTAACCTGGTTTAGTGGCAGATTATATCAACGTCATTATTTAATTTTCAACTTTAAAATATCGTAATTAATACTTGTGACAGGTACAGTTACGCTTCCACTACGTTCTTACATCAAACCAGCCAACTGTCCCACCACACGCTACAATGTAGCTGTATATTGTAGCCAGCCACCTCTGATCCCAATCCTTAAAACTGGCAGGTACACCTTCGTATTAAACTATCAGTCGTTACATTAGCAAATGAAAACTGCAGGCAATGGCAATGTATTTCACATGGCAAAATAACATTAACTCAGCTCCTGTCAGTACGGTGATGAGGCGCACGTACGCTATATTATTTGACGGCGTTAGCATTCCTGCCTACAATCCAATATAGCTGTAGCTAATGACAATACATCAGAAATTGTAGCTAACTCTTACGTTAGCTGTCGATAGACAGTTGTCAAACTTCTAAATTTTTGACAGACAGGAAAACGCTATGAAAGTTGTTAGCTGATAACATGGCTGCTTCTGACAAACAGCTATCCCCCACACACAAATTAGCAATCGGTATCTATCGCTCGCCATCGTCATACACAGCCATTGACACATTTCCCCAGTTATACAGATACAGTCTATGACAAATGGTTAACGTTAGCTAGGTAACACACTCTACTGCAAAGATTAAACAAAAATGCAGTCAACTTACCGAGAAAAGCATTGAATAAATATTGAGGGTGAACTTTATGCAGTAATAGAAGTGATTGCTTTTTCTCCATTCCGAATACGAAGGCATTTTGTTGTTGATTTCTAGCTAGCAACCGACTGAAATATAACCACTGAATGCTAGCTAGCTAGGTTGTCGGCTCATATATCCATCATTACTAACGTTAACGTTAGTTACTCAGCTTGCATATACCGCTAGTAATACGCTCGATGATTAGCTACATTAGCTAGTTAAAGTTGTCCCTCAGGCTACCTTCGAGACAATAGCTAATAATTATATAGCGATAGTTGGCTAGCTAGTAATAGCTAGAAATGTTAGCTATTGTCTTTCATTTTATATCATGATCTATCTTTGTTCGAGCCAGCTAGGAAGAAATACCTCGGTGTGCACTACGATAACATAAATTCCCTTCAAACTAATTGAACACAATTTTCCTGAGAAAAAAAACAAACAAAAACTGCAAACTTCCGCAACCCTGGTCTGCGTTGATGTCAATTTTAAAGGGCCAGTCCGACAGCAGCGTGCAATTAAGCTGCAGTTAGAGCTCACACTATCCTACCATAGCTACATTGCTAAGGCTACCTAGCTAGGTAGCAATCAGAAAAGGGCGTCACCGCGTAAATAATGAACAATTCGTCTAGCCTGCATGCTAGAACAAATATGATGAAATTTCCAAAAGTCAAAAAGTCTTCTTAGCTAAGGGTAGCTCAGTCAGTCCAATAGGCGTTGTCAAACGTTGTGTCAGACAAAGGCTAGAAGAACGGCCGGGGCATACAGACACGCTTCGCTTTCTGAGGGTGTGGAAGAAAATAGGTCAAACCACAGGCTGTCCGTCTTGGATACTAAATCAAACGTACAGTCACAGAACCACTTTACTTCTGATCCCACAGGAAAACACTATTTGTCAGACAAGACTATCCCAGGCCTTTCATTGCGTTGCATTGCATCATTGGGGTTTGAGAGGATTAAATGTATTTTAGTCATATTACCACGTGCAAGTGTCAAACGACCAGATATCACTCAGCAATTTATTTGATATAAACGATTTTCCCCCTAGATTTTAAATAGAACAAACAGACACATGATTATTAGTTACACATAAAACATTCAGATTTTCCACTGTCCGCATGATCTCTTTTCCCGGGGTGATCCCCATCATTAGACTGTGTCATCCCGTTTCCACCATATGCCACAGTAAAGCATCTTTGTCAAGATTTTCAGCTACTTTTATTCTCCATTTCCCAACCAACCAACCAACCAACCAACCAACCAAAAACCAATCAATAAACAAAACCTGTCTGTCAGTCTTTAAAATATGAAATGAAATGACTGAACAGAAAGTTAGAACACAAGAGTTTTCAAATATTTTGTAGACAAGCAACAGAATAATATGTCTAGAGCAGTTTTATTTCTTTGGTCAAACTGCCTGGTTTAACAACATTGACAAACACTGAATTAATCTAATTAATGTGCAGTTAATCTAGTCTATTTCTTCAGAATGAACAGAGTGCATACTTCTAGAAAGAAATTGAAGAGATTAGAGAAAGTTCTCATCTTGTGTAAAATTAAATGCAACCTTACATCCATCCATCAAGGTAACCATTGTAACAAAATGCTTATATAAGATGCATGGGGCATGCAAAACGCTGCAAAAGAAGAAACCTGCAGTGATGAACACTGTTCATTGTTCATTAAAAATGATTTCCCCTTCCCATAGGTGTACATCAAATGGAGTATAATGAATAAAAAACAAATTCAGTACTGAGGCAGGAATGTTGTCTTGGTGTCTTTGGTTCTTTTTTTGTCAAGAGGCTGTCAATAGTAAACAATTATTCATTAATAATGCATTCATTACTGGCTGAATAAATCATTTATAAAATAATGATATGCAATTAATTAATATGAAATAATTAATGTTATATTCAAGAATGTATCTTTCCACAGTATGGCTATTTTGCTTTTCTATGAACATATTGAGCCAAAAAATCTTTGACATTGAGCCTGCTAACACTGAGTTGTCCAGGGTAACCCTGTCCAGTGCTGCATTTGCTGTTTCTGTCTTGCCAGGGATCCACAGAATTTTGAAAATGTGATTCACATAGGTCCCCTGATCTGCAGTAGGTCACTTTGCTCTTTCTGTGCTGTGTTGGAGACGCAAGTGTCAGTGGATCATGGGAAAATTCACCAGATGAGTACAGATGACTACAACTGCAGTGCTCTATGTGTGTGTGGATGCAGGTGTCATAGCAGAGACTCACATTTAGGGACTACATGGGGGGGTTCTTTCTAAATCCAATTTCCCGCATGCTCTGACTGCAATCTCAGGCTACATATATATACTTGACATTTTTTTGAGGGAAAATTGATGTTTATCAGGCTCCTTGATCACATGGTCTGCTCTTTGTAAAGAATTCCATTACATCTGACCTACGTCCTCCTGTAATAGCAAGTATTTCTTATTTTAAAAGCCCCTTCTGGGAAACACTTTACAACCCCATAATTTCATTAGAAAAAATACTCTGTAGTCTTACTCTGCTGCCAGTCATACTAACACAGATATGCGCAGAATACCTGCAACCTTTTCATCTTAAATATTCAATAATGTATAATCATGAATAATGGAGAGTTTAGCTGTGCACCCTGGGTTACTAAAACTGCAGGTGCATGGAGAGGTCACTGATGGATGGAAACTGAAAGCACAGGCATCTCCAATGACAGACTGGAGGGTACACTGAGTGTCAGACACGTACAGGGTAATAGCTCGACCTGTACCAAAACAACACACGTTATTACAGCTCTTGCCGAAAGACAACAACGTCACAAAATAACCCAACAACAGCAAAATGGGCATAATTGGCCATTTTACTTCAAATCGATTTTAAAAATCCCCCTAGAACATACACAGTAGTTTATCATCTATTTTTAGTGTGTCCAAAGCAACACGCAATCATTAATTTCATCTTCGACTCACAAGAGAACAGAATGCACATTTTATCAGCAGTCCTCAACTAGAATTTTGCCTAAGAGGTAGCACAATTTCCATTATATTTTTTTAATTCAGTCTTTGGCACTGAAAATGATTGAAGAGTGCTACAATTTCCTTTGTGATGGTTTAAAATAACAGCACGCATGGTAATGACTGTCCTTGCTCACGAACGAAAAGACAAACAATGAATTATGACAATCCCAAGAATAGGAAACACTGCCTGTCAACAACAGTTTGAGCAATGAAGAGAATGGTAAATTTAAAAGAAGGAGTTGACAGAATATGTGCATAGCCATAAAAACAGAGGGGTGAATTTTAAAAAGAGGGAAAGGAGTGAAAGCAGGGAAAACACGTGGCAGCAAGACAGGGATGCAATGTTGATTTAATCGTCCATGCATGAGTGCTGTGTAGAAGGGCAAGTAATGGAGAGGAGCAGTGATTAATGAGATGAAGGGTATGAAAAAATGCCAGAAAAACTGAATGAATGGCCCAGAATGCTTGTGTTTCAGTGAGTGACAAAGGGGAATTAATTAAGCTTGCCCATTTCCCATGGCGGACCTTTTTACATTGACCTGACCCTGAGCTTATAATCACATGCCATTATGGAATATTCTCTCCCTCTGTCTCCCTTTCTCTCTATTTCTGTCTCTCCCCTCTCTCTCCATCAACTCAACAATATCAGCCAATTAATTTCCTTGAATAAAAAGCAACATGTCAAATATGGAGACAAGACAATGTAATTAGAAAGCCAAGATAATTTAGTGCATGACTGACTGTTGCTGACTAATCTGAAGGTATAATTCTGAGGAAGACAAGTACATTTGCATTGCCACACCATCAATTTCACTGTCAAATGCATTACCATTTTGTTTAAAAAAAATGGTGCTACCATTGCTTCAACAAGAGGCAAGTTTTTTTTTTGTTCTCAGTAGCCACTTTTAGTTGAGCCAAGGAAATTGAATAAAAGAATAAACTTGATTAAGTTATGACCTCTGAATCATCTCAAAATCATGGTCTCTTACTTTCTATTCATTCCAGATTCTACTTTGAATTTCATTATAACACAATACAGAAACATACAAAGGGATGCATACAAAGAGGTTTGGTTCTTACAGAATAGTCACCGTTCTTTCTAAACAGGGGTCAATGCGAGACCGGGCAGGTAGCTTTTCACTTGTGTTTTAGAGAACCTAGATTCTGAAACTCTGATGAAACCTAGCAAATAAATCGACAGATACCATAAATTGCAATTTAATCTGATAGCTGAAAGATCAGATTCACCTTTGTTTACATGTTCTTGAGCAGATATCCAGTTTGGATAATTGGAAGTGTATATTTAATGTTACATAACCAATGAATTACTGAATTAATTAAACCAGGCTTGGAAGCAGTGCATACAAATTTAACACACTGCACATCACCAGTCACATGGTGCCAATGCCGCTGGAGGAGGAAGAAGTCAGCATATGCTCGGTTCACATGCATGCGGGCTCCCTGCCAGCCAAGACTGGCTGCCGGAGAGTGATAAGACTGACAATCCTTAACTGGCTTACCCCCAATGTGTCCCCATTGAGGCTGAGCTAACTGTTGCCTAGCCAATGTGAACCTCTGGCCACAGCCAGTAATGGAGTGGCGAGAATTGAACACCCAGACACAGCACACTCGTCTGCACCACAAATGGGATCCTTCACTGCAAAAGCCATCTGGAGTCCCGTACTCTGCTTTTTTGATGCAGAAAATAACAGTTGCTCAGCATGTAATTTACTGGCTCTATGTAACACAGAAGGAACAATAGTCACTCATCAATTTATCAATCCAGTGACTGAAACTGAAAAAGCACAGACAGAAATATAAAAAATGTATATCCTTTCATGTAATATTTTCTTTGAATTTCATTTTTTGTTATTTGCAACAACATATTTCAGTGCTGTGTTCACCGGTACTCAATCTCATTCTGCTTCAGTCTCAGGGGAGACTTGGTTCACCACATTATGACAACCTTAATGCTGCCGTTCACACATTGAGTGGACTACAGGTGCTGACCTGCCACTGTCTATTCATTCACATGAGTGCTTTTTTTGTACAGGAAGTGTCAGGCCACAGGACATTGACTGGGCTCTGAGTCACTGTTTTGAGAGCAAAATAAACACTCCATAAGGAAATGAAGCAACTGCCCTGCTCTAATCTCCACATCCAGAACTACTAAAAAAAGCTGAGGTCAAACTTTGTGTATACTTCGCACTCTTCAAACAACAGATGTAAGGGCTATGGTTGGAATGTCAAAATGGTGCTTGTGCTATTTAAAAAAAAAAAGTAGGAGTCAGTTAAATGGCATAATATCAAATTGAGTTTAAAGGAGGTTATTCAAAATACCAGATTTCCACCATCTGCCGAGAATTTACATTTGAGTGTCTATGTGTAAGCACTGCGCATTTGCATCAAATTATGGGGGTTGAGTTACAAATTTTGAAGCCATTCATTACCTGGAAGTTTTCTGTGTGGGTTATTTTTTCACATGAAGGCTAAAATGATACCAAATCTGTACTTTCCTGCTCTCTGATTGGCTCAGCTCTTAAAGGGTCATTGCAGACAGCTGACTGGCATTCTACATATATATTTGGGTGAGAAGGAAACACGCTATATCCGTCCAACGGCATGAGACACTAGCATGGCAGATCAACACCTGGCAGACTTTCTAAGCCAGCTGCTTCATTGCCCATAGCTGGCTAGATGTGTCATGGGCCTCAATAAAATTTCCTCATACTTATGTTTCCAAAGTGACATGATGCAAATGGCGTGGATGCTGAAAGAGCATGCCATCACAATTTTCCGTGTGGAAGTCTTATCACTGATACAGCTTAACCATATTGTTGTAATGACCAAAAACAGTGAAATGTATATTCCCAAAATTTCCCAAAAGCGAAAGTAGCTGGAACATTGATATGCAGTAAAATTTGCCCCATGATGAAACTGCAATCTCTTCACTGAGTCACTGGTGTGGATGTGCAGTATTCTTTTTACGGAGGGTTATATTTTCATTTCCTTCTTATTTCCACCAGTTGAAGCACAGCTTTATGTGTATCTAAATTACACTGTGAAATTGAGTTGTGATGCGCTTTTCTTGGCAAGAACAATATTCCATCTCGGAGCAGATTGCTAATTATCTTTTATCTTTTTAGCCGCTGAATATTTGGACTTGATGATGGAAGCACTTAGAGGAACTGAGGATCTCCAGCATCAGCCTTTTGTAGTCGCTCTCTGACAGCACGCAGTGGAAACACACAGACAGGCATATGGACCAACAAGCCATGAACATAGCCATGCAAGCAGGGAAGTAGAGATAAAGCATAAATTACATTCACAGACATGTATTCATGCTCAGAATACATATACTCCACAGTGTTTGGCCCAACATCAGGTGTTATAATGGTGAGGAGCAGCATCGTCTTCGACATTATTCCAGTAACTCCATGCATTTCCTGCCATTCCAAGACAAAACCAAAAAAAAAACAAACAATAAAACCATGGCAGTGGTCTGGTTGTGCAACATTCATATATGAGAGGGAACACTTTTATATTTTGCTCCCAGTATACATTTTCAGGACTGCAGCACGAGCAACCATCGGCATACAAATTGAGTGAAAAACTGAAACCGCGCTCCATTCTTGACTAGTGCAATTGAATCAGCCCTCTCGTGAATAGATCAGCAGCCAGTCTTTCCATCGTTTCGCCACAAGATTCAATTAGCCCTCTGTGACACTAAGGCCCAGCAGACCATTAAAAGCAGCTACTTATTTATTTATTAAATACCTCATTCACAGATTTTCATATTTCATTTCTTCTTTGTATTATAGGTGCATTCGACTTCGAAGAGGTGCTAGGTTATCTGTTAAACGCCTGAAGATGTGGTGAGACGGGCCGATCATGCCGACCGCCCCCCACCCCTCCCCCCACTCCCTCGCATTGATTACGTTCAGGCCATGGGAGACAGCAGTCGACGTGTGAAATTAAATTTCCGTTTCCTTGCTGATAATAGCACATGGTGGGTCAGACTGCAGGGTCTGCAGGGACCGGTTTGGCTGCAGATGTGGATTCAGACAGACAGACAAAGTGTATCGAATTCAGTGCTCCTACTATAGTGACCTTCCCTTATCACTAGCATTCAAACCAAACAGTGAAAAACCAATTATTAAGAAATAACAAACCCAGCTCATAAAGTTTGTGTTTGGTCTTTGGTGCTTCAAATCTTTACTATTATATTTTGAGACTCTGAGAATCCGGGAGTGGGAAAATATACCAAAACTACACATTATGTATGCAAAACCTTTGTTGTTTTTGCCAAACAGGCAAACAGTACCTCATGTGTCTTCACATATATTGAAATTCACATTGAACCAAACTGTGATTGATGGAAGGAAAATGAAGATAGTAAAAAAAAAAAAAAACCCTTTGAGAGAATTTCGATTGCATAGGGATTTATGGGTGAGCCTCTGGAGAAAATGAATTGCCATCTGTCAATTCAACAAAGCAACCTGCAATTGAAAGAAAAGAAAATGCGTTCAATTTGCACAATGTGTCACAGGCCATTATTTCTAATGATGTGACACAGTCCACAGCTGACATGACACACATCATACTACACCAAGCTTTTCCCCATACACAGTGAGTTTATTATTGTGCACCAACTATGTGACAATTTTTCTCTGCAAATATCACTGAATGACCAAGGTTAATCATTATTGATGATGCCTTGGCAGTGAGTGCCAGTACAGAGTATATACCAGCCAAGACCCTTCCCCTCTGCCTGTATCTGTTATTCTAAAATGTTCAGGGCATTACTGGGCATACACCTTTTGCTATGGGCAAGGTAATTGAAGCAGAAACTGAATATTGGAAAACTGGAAAATTAAACAAGGCCACCTATTACAGTACTCACTGTAAATCCCACCCTCATTTAAAAAAAAAGGCTACAGTAATTGGCATAAACATATGTATGTATGCAAATGAGGGAGGTGTGGTTAATTTTTCAAATTGAGGTTGCAATTCCTCTTGAGGAAATGAGGGGGAAAATGCCGCATAGCCAACTTGGCTGAAGAGGGAAAGTTCCGGAAACACAGACCGACAGGGAGACATTTAAGGCAGAAAGGGTACAGAGGCACAGACCGAGCAGAACACATCCGTTGAAATGAAGCCCTTTCCATTCATTATTTTGAAACAGCGTTAACCTCATCCTGCTACATTTAAACAACTTTTAAGCAGGCCCTAAAGCCTTGACCATAGTCTCCTCAGAGAAAAATGAAAGGATAATTCAGCATTAGAAATGGGATGCCTCAGAAACCAATCACAGTTCTGCCCTTTGTCATTTCTGAAAGCACTCTTGCCCTACATTCTTCTCACAAATCAAGAGAAAGAAGGGAGAGTGACAGGAACTTCATTCTTGGGCAATTACGGCAATTTCTATCATTTGGCAAAGGTCAACAACCACAAGAATTATTTTAACAACAGTCAGACTCTGCCACTCCCTTACGCTTTTTCCTTCCAGTCATTCATTTCAGTCCCAGCTGCAGAGTTTTTTTTCTGCAGTACTTTAAAGTAAAAGAAAAGCAAAATATAGTAAAAATGTTTGAGAGTTCTCCATCTCTCCATAGTTTTGTCCTTTAGGTTGTTCCAGGGTTTTGCTTAGTTGTCACTGGACATAAATGTGCATGTACATACACACAAAAACACATTTTTATGCAAAGCACTTTCATCTTCAAAACAAATCACACTTATATAATCACACACAAAAGCATCAGCAGTCTTCACAAACACAGATTCACTGATGTACATGACATGTACAGGTGTCGACCGCTTGGTTGAGGCAAGTACACAGATCTTGCATAATCATTCATTTGTTTGCCATTACATTTCCATCACAATCATTGCAATCAACCTGACTCTTACTCCTATTTGACAGCTCTGCTCACCAGGAGGTTCTAACTCATGACCAACAGGAGGGAAGAAGGTGCAGTCTGTTTAATTGTGTTTAATTTCCTCACTGTCCTGTAACAGATAAAAGCGAGGGCCCGGGGTGCAATGTTTTGGAATAGAGCGAATGTTAAATTAGATGTCACGTGTCATGTTTATGTTCCTTCACTCCATTTAGTAGACAAAGAGAACATTCTAACATGTTTAATGACATTGCAAATCTTTAGGATATGTGTTCTGCACAGACAACATAAAGCTATGGAAAAAGCCTTGCCAGACTGGTTGTGCTCATTCACAACAACAAAAGGTACTTCATGAAAACTGAAATGTAGAGTATTTGGTTAAAACTATGATGTGGTTTACATCAAGAAGCAGTCTTTTATGTAGGTTTTCATACAGTTAATTAGTTTTCATTTCATTTTTCATATGGATAATCAGATAATTCTTGGTAACAGTAACAATGAAATGCTTTTGTTTCTGTAATTACAAGCATTCATTCATAGTCTTAAACAACAAGCTTTCATATTCCAGATATCCAAGATATAATTTTGCCATTCACTATACTCAGTTAAGCAGCGGGCCATGGGGTTTTCTAAGTTTGCAAAGCTTCTTGCATGGCACAAGAGCAGGTGTTATATTGGGAGGGACAAATGACAAATAAAGAAGTAGCATAGCAATTATATGTATGTATGCAAGAATAACATAGATTTGAGTATTTTGATTGTAAATACACATCACAGGTACAGTAAGAACAGTCACAGGAACAGAACAACTAGTCACACCAATATGAGCAGATAATCATAATCACTTCAACATACAGAGCGCAAAGGGAGTACTAATGATAACTCTTCAGCTGAGCTTTGGTGAGGCAAAAGATGCAATAAAGAAACCGTTGTCTGCAGAAGAACAATAAGAAATGTAAGCACACCGACACTAGATTTAGACAACTAATAGCTGATATAGCACGGGAGAGGGCATAGGCTAACTAGCAGACTGGTTTAGAGGCAGACAGCTCTCACAATACTAAACACACAAAACATAAAAAAACAAACACAGATACATGTAAGCATCCACACACATCTTCAAACACGCCTACATTTAATTATATTGAGAACAACACTTATACTTAAAAATTCTTCAGGCTGGAATTATAAAAGATAGTCAAATGGCTTCATATTTACATAATATTTCATAGCTACATATGTCGCAAACACTCAAGATATCATTGTAAGAAAAAAATCACTAAGAATTAATGACTAATCACTAGTATCACCAAGTGATACAGTACAAACCTTATGTAGTTTGCAACCATAAGAACATTAAAATGGCCAGAATTCAGATGTGGCATCGCTGATAATTAAACTGCTATGAATAACAGAAAAGTAACTCAGCAATTCAACCTCTATATTTCTTATATAAGCAGCTCCAAATAAGTGCATGGTTTTCCAGGAGCTGGTAGACATTGGCATATTGAGCAGAAAATTACTGTCAATATTAATTCTGCAAAGCAGCACCTAATGTTCTGTAATATGAAAGAAGTGTTTCTTGGCTCTGAAAGATATGCCTTTCCGCTCATTATACAAAGTAATAACATGTAACATGGTGTCCTTCTAAATAATGCCAATGCTCTGATATTAATAACCAGGGCCATAATATTTTGTGTCAAATAATTACTTGAAATACATTAACTCTTTAGGATACTTCCTAGTATGTCTTCCTAGTATGAATAGGTTTTTCTTTCTAAACAGGCAACGTGTAGGATTTTTTTCATTCACTAAATAACCATGTTAAATTATTTAACAATTAGAGATTAACAGTAGGTGAAAATGAATTCACCACCTCACTCTTTCAAATTGGCATTCTAAAATCATTGCTGTGGATCACAGCCACTGGTTGTCAATGGTTACATCGCCAGCAAGTAAGGTTTTCCCCCAATCCAGACTGTGCTGACACAAAAGGACCAATCCACTCTCAGTACCAGGGAAATGGGGTGTTATCAAGCAGGACTTTCCTTCATAGTCTCTGTTTTCCCAGTCAGCCAGTATTCTGTTTTGGTTTTCAATTCAAGGTTAATGCCTTTCACATCTGTTGCCTCTAGAGTTAAAATTTACTTGTTGCCCACTTTAATAGTCTCTCTGCTAGACCATCATCTCCATTTTAAAATGTTGTATTCTTCAGACAATTATTTGACCAAGGTCTGGCTGTTGCCATCTTACCAATGAAGTCAACAGGTGGGAGAAAAATTTTGTTGCAGGATTAAAGATTGACAAAAGCAGATTGAGAGCAAGGATTTCACTGTCACAAGCTTGATGCAAAATGTCTCATGCGATTCTCATATGCAATCTTATCCACTGTTCCTCTGTCATTTCTAGTGCTTTCCATCCTTTGCAGAACTCCAAAGACATAAAAATATATAATTTAAGCTATGGGGAGCCCAAGGGCTAGACCTTAACTGCAGTCTCTTCATGGGCAAAAGGTTATTTGCTCTTGATACTGGACATGTTTCTCTAGCATTGTCTCAGAAAAAAATACATGGTTTCTTTTAGAGGTAGAAAGGCCCAGCTTCAGAAAGAAGTTCTACCATGTATTTGTTGCACCCAACCCCAATGCGAATTAAAATTGACTGGTCTGGTGCATATGCGGAACAAACACATGGTAGCACTTCAGCTTGCTGAAGCTGGGCTTTCTCGCCTTTGGTCTTTATTTGAGGCCAGTTTAAAAGGGTGTATTTTCAAAAAAATGTTTTGATAAGGACTGAACGTTACTTTTCTCATTTCAGGTGAGATTTTCCCTGTGCCTCCAAAAACTAGTTTGCATGAGCAGTGGCAGAATTATGTAAACTCCATTCCCCCATCCTCTGTCTGCCAGTAAACCTCTCTGCGATGTCTCAGTTCTGACACAAGGGAACAATGCTGGCTGGCAACAGGCAGTTCTGTCTCTCTTCCTTCATCACCGTTCACATCTGTGATTGCATTTCACTTTCTAATAAACAGCTTTTTCATTCCTCATATTTTCCAAAAAGAAAGAATAAGATACCTTAATAAGTTGGAAAGTTTGTGCTGTGCAAGGCCAAGGAATGCAAATAATTTTCTAAAACTGTTTTGTGAAGATGAAAGAATCTGAATAATGTGAATTTGAACCATAGTTTGCCCCTAATAACTTTTCCAGTGAAACATTGGCAGAGGTAATATTCATTGCACGGGGTGTTAAAATGACTATCAAACCACCACTAGAGAGAGCCAGGGAGCAGCCTTTCACAATCCATGAGACATCACTGGATGGAAAGCGGAAACCTCAATTACATTGCGACTATTGAGAAACAAATATTTCTTGATAAAATGGGGTTTTGGAGAAAGAAGCATGTGCTGTGTTCAGCTTCAGGTGTCATTTATTCCATAGGTGACCAAACAGCACCCCCCTCCCCGCCCCACCAAAAAAAAATGGAAATTTGTCTGTCTATTAACTGAGATTCATTACATTACATTAAAGGCATTTATTAGACGCTCTTACCCAGAGAGACTTATGAGGCAAAGTGTATATGAATGGTACAAAAAATTCCAGTCACAGAAAGGCTACAAAGCTGAGGAATTAACAATGTTCCTGGCCATACAGACTAACTCAGGGGGCCGTATATTTTATTCAAGAAGGTTCAGGCTCCTCCAAGTCCAGGATAGTCAGTGGCTAGAATGTGCAATGCTGAGACATAGATGCTGCTAACCACAGGAGGTCCATGAACAAACTGACTCACCTGGATCTGAAAGAGGGCTGCGTACCAGTCACAGGGGCTGAAGGACTGATAAAATGGTGAGCAAACAAGGAAGACCATACTCCATGAAGATTATACTATTCTGAATTCCATACAAAAATGCATGAATTAGAGACATAATTTGATAAATAAATCCTGACTTAGGTTTTTAAAAACTGAAAAACAGTATTAAAAAAGACCAACCACTTATTAACTTAATTCATATGCCCAATAGTAGAGTTTTACATGACAAAAAATAATTGGAAAGGAAGCACATGGGCCAATTAATGCACATTGAGCAAGTAATTGCATGCAACTAAAAATGATGGTCATTCCCCCCCAGTCGCTATATGTTTGGAAATGAATCCTAAGGTCTGAGCACAGTGTTTATCTATGAAAATGCATTCAATTAAAATAGAGGGAAGCAGTGCTTGGATACAATTATGTTCTAAACGACTGTGGCAACCGTGGCTAACTCCCTGTTGTGCTATTGAAACCTGTCAGAATCCCTGAATCCTACTTAATCCTACCAAATTTGCAAGTCTTCCACAAAACATTAAATAATAGATGGTGTTGAACATGGGGAAACGTACGTCTGTATCCATTATGTGTAATTGAACTCACTGAGAGACACTAACCATTCACCAGCTCCTTTCACCACAGGGCCCAGTAGAACCAGTTAGCTTTGGACTCAGGTTATTAACTTTTTGTAGAACCAAGCAGCCTCAGGGCAGCACTATTCCAACACAGGCAATCAGTCACATCGGAGATTGCATTACATGTTCAATGCCACGCCCCATCACCCCACCCCCCACTTTGCTTTCATTATTATACTCTTTATATGCTGGCTCCAGTTCGCTGTGTTTCAAAGTTACATGAACAAAGATGGCACCCCCCAGTTCCCCCCTCCCCAGAAAAACAGTCTGCAGCTTTGATCAGGCTGACTGTGAGTGCTTACTGACCAGAGGGGTTCAGTGCTGCACAATGAGGCACAGACATTCCACAGACTGAGACCCCTCCCTCCCTATATGGCGATGTTCCAGTAAAGCTCTGGCTGCAGCGGGCGCTGGTACGGTACGCATTTGTCACCAGACCACGCACTAGAACACCATCACACACTAGAACAACATGAACCAACCAACAGCCCAATCAACAAATAGGTATCAAGGCAAAGTGTACTGCCAGTGAGTGCAGGAGGGTGACTGAAATGGACCAGCAGCTGTATTCACGGCTGAGTCTGTGAGGACAAACTGTACTCACATTTTAAGCTACAAGGGGTCATGACTGAGCTGCTGTTTTCATTACAAAACCAGAAACGTACAGAGGAGTACAGACTCTTATTTCTTCAAAATGGCACACGTCTATCCATGATTCCTTACCATGAAAGGCATGAATACATGGTTGATGCTCTTGGGAGAGGAAAAGACATGAAATTCTGGATGTTCAGTACATTTTGTAGGCAGTTGTCTGGTACAGATTGACAATGGGTTGTGGTCAGAGAAATGTCTGACTCATACATTGAAAATATTTTAGGTAATCACCCTTTTTCTTCATTTACTCCTGTTGAGGAAATACAGTTTTATGGTTCTTTTAGATCATTTATGCATTCATTCTATTTTGTTTGTATGTTTCGGTGCTGTATCTGTCATTTTTATATTTTGGCATTATTAATTTCTGCAATGTCAACATATCAACCTGTGTTGGGAAAGAGAGAAAAAGAACATTTTCTGGTGTGAGAAAGTATCTCAAGTTCCAGCCTGTGGTGAAGGTAATTACTGAATAATTATTTTAAAAAAATGAAGCTGTTGGAATGATCCGAAATTTCCTCCCAACAATTCAATTTCATAATTTTGATTGCTAGAGTAAATTCTCTCAGGCTTAGGTCAAATTCAATGTCCCATTCTTCTCTTACCTTGAATTTAGCTTATCTCGAGAGCTGTTGTTTTCAGGCATTCCATCTTCTGATACTTCGATTAATATCGTTATACCTAAATCCTTGCCTAGGGCCGGTACATTCTTTTTCTCATAAAACTGGGAGTGAATGTCTTTGACATGCCAACATGCAAAGTGACCCGACTGGATTCCCTCCCTCTACATTTTCCATCAATCATAATCAAACTTAAATTGGAAAGGAAGCGAGGAAAGGAAAGGATTTGGTGAGAGAGAGAGAGAGAGAGAGAGAGAGAGAGAGAGAGAGAGAGAGAGAGAGGGGAGAGAAAGAGAACGCACGAAAGAGGTGCAGTATACTTTGCGAAGGAAGGGCTCACTGTTACCAACCTGCTGAACTGTGCTCTGGACTTTCACATTTCGATTTTCAAAACGTGGGCTTTCGCATTACTGGCTCCATTCATTTGCTTTACAGAAAACACCCACACATTACACTCAACTTTATGAAACCGAAAGTTCTTTTTGTTTTTTTGTTTTTTAAATTTTTTTCATTTAGCTTCACTGTTGTATATTCCACCAAGATATATACGGCGCATTAATTGTTTCAGATTATATTCGGTTTGCATTCGTCACTTTCAACAAATGCAGAAGAAAGGAACAACCTCAACACACTCATTTAGTTCTCCAACCTAATAAGGTTTACGCACATTAACGCGTGGGAGAATAAAAGCATTGGCTATTTCGGCAAATATGCTCACGCGACTCAGGTTGGAATGCGCGGTAGGAGCGTGGCTCTAGGTCGGACAACGAGTGACCGCTGGTGAAAGCCACGGAAAGCCCCCAGCAGAAGCTATAACTGTGCAGCGGTCTCTGTCTCTCGCCTAGAACTGCAAAACAGACGGTAAAGGACACCGCAGAGGCACACCTCAAGAACTACCGGTGCCAAAATCTGACTCATGGCGTTTTAACGCTTCGTCTCCTTTCTATCCAAACCATTCGCTTTGATTAATATGAAACAAAACGCGCTCTCCCATGGGCTTGCACACAGAACTTGAGAAGCAGCGAGACTGTATTTTCTGTTTTTCGTCAAAAGTTGTTTACAAAAAAACATGTAGATCAGTGTCTGATATCGGTTTAACTGTTGAGTTAACGTGGGGATATTTTAATGTTTATTGATCTCAATAACGCATGTAAAGGAACAGTAATACTCATACCAGCTCTGCGCACTCACCAAAATGGACCCACTATTCAATTCAACGGACAATCCAAACAACTGGACCGATGTCACAGAGCCTAACGCTACGGTCGTATATTGGAACCAGTTCGTGCAACCGGTATGGAGGATAGTTCTGTGGGCGATTGCTTACAGCACTATTGTAGTAGTGTCGGTCGTGGGCAACGTCGTGGTCATCTGGATCATCGTGGCGCACAAACGGATGAGAACTGTTACCAACTATTTTCTGGTGAATTTAGCCTTCGCAGAGGCATCTATGTCGGCTTTCAACACTGTTATCAACTTCACATATGCCGTGCACAACGAGTGGTACTTCGGGTTGGTGTACTGTCGGTTCCACAACTTCTTTCCAATCGCCGCTGTCTTTGCCAGCATCTACTCAATGACAGCAATTGCACTGGACAGGTGAGCAGCGAGCGGCATGTCTTTTCCTTACTTTCTTTGTCGATCTGTCCGTCTGTTTAGATTTTTACAATAACTGCGCATGTTAGACGATTTATTAATTGCCATTTTATTCGTCTTTACCACTTACATTTGTATTTAGTATTTGCCTCGTAAAGTTGATTTTATTTTCAGTAATACTATTATACTTATGCACATTCCTACGTTTTTACAACTTTACAGATTTCCACTCATTTCTATCCCACGGTTGGATGTAGCTATGCTTTCTTATTTTAATTTTTGTACTTTAAATAATGCAGAATTAGCCACCTATTTAGCCATCAGTTGATCCGAATATAGAAACACATGGAAATTTTAAGAGATTTAAACGCAAATGTATCCGCAAAGCTGTCTTTATATTATTTATTAAGTATGTTATGAAGGACCGGGTGCACCTACTTGTTGAAAGTATCGCAACCAGAAAATACTCTGTCAATTCTCAGAGGATATTTAATCCACATGTATTATGTTCTCTTTCAGTCTGAGCGATAAATGGGTATGATTTGCATCTAACGTTTCTGTCAATTCAACGTTGTGATAGCCTGTTGGTAGCATTTAAAGTGGTTAAACTTAAAGTGGTTAACACAGTAACACGCATAAAATGTAAGGAATTCCAAAGCAGTTGCTATGTGTTCCCATCGCAGAATTCCCAGAAAGTTGTTCCGCCATTATGTAAAAAATCAAATATAAAAAAAATGTCGTAGGGGAAATGGTAACCATTAAAACGAATTAGGAAGCTTCAAAGTTATTATATTGTGGTATTATTCGTAGTAGACTCATTTATAACTCACTTACTGTAAATAAAAATGGAATCTTCTCTGAAGAAAGAATAATTTCGGGATTATAAATGGGAGGAGGGTTGTCGTATTTTTAAATAGAACTGATTTAAGGATTAGCGAATGTTGGTTTTATACGCAAAATGTCCATGGGATATTGGGGTTATGAAACTAAACTGTAATCTTTAGGTTTACCCAACCTTGTCAGAAACATTCTGTGAGCGTAGAACTACAGGCGCTCAGATGTGAAGAGATGGTTCTAGCGAGGGCTCTCAGTAATAATCATCCGTCACTCCAGAAACATCACATTTATCATTCTGAAGCTTGACTTTCTCCAAGAGTGACGTAATTTACAAAATTGAGTGTAGTTGTGTAGGTGCGTTTGCGCGCGCGCGTTTTAATGGCGTGCGACTTAATGGAAAGTAAAAATAAGTAACAGAATGAATCAAAATAACAGTTTTAAATGCCTTGTGGTTGCCTGGGGAGATAAAATTAACTCTGTGGTAAACCTGCTAAACAAACAGTTCGGAAATATATACTTTGCAATGTGAAATGGAGTATACATAGGAATGGGCTCATTCAATACATATTTGCTGTTTTGATGCATTATCGAAGACGAATGCGTGTCATTTCGGGTACAAGGGTGCATAATTTAATACTATACGGTCTGGCAATACACTAAAGAACGCTGAAGGTATACAGTAATGAAATCACATTACATAGTATTGACTAATGTAACATGGAAAATACAAAAGCCTGTGAAGGTTTTTATTACTTTCCACCAAAACCATTATGTTATATTATTATGACGCTCTCAGTTTATTGATTTGTTGGTAAATGGTTAGGGAGCCTGGCTTGTAACCCTAAGGTTGCAGGTTCAGTTCCCTCGAAGTCCTTAACCTGAAGAGCCTGACTAAATATCCAGCTATATTAATGCATGGAGTGTAGAAATGTAAGTTGTGCAAGCCACTCTGGACAAAAGTACCTTCTAAATGGATACATTTCCTGTATATGTGTTGTCCTACAGGTAAAACATGATCCTTTAGACATCCATAAGGAAACCCTGATCCTACTGAAATGCTGGTTTGATAATCACAGTAACAAACCTTGAATCCATCCGTGCTCACCTCTTTGCCTGTGTGCCGATGCATGCGTATGACCTTTACAGCGTTTTTAAAATTCATAACCCCTCTGTGCTGATGCAGAAATACCATACGGAGATGGCAAGATACCCTAAGCATAAGCGTCCAGTCAGACATCGATCTGCTCAGCTGCGGGTGCCATGAATCCATTTGTCTTGTGAGTGATGAGAGAATGAAGGGTAAACGCTCTCATTAATTACCAATAAATATGATGCTCACAGTTCACAGGCGCAATCAGTTCATGAACAGCCCCAACTAGAGACCACACATTAAGCGAAAGGCCATGGTAACTAATATCACAGCCAGGTTTTTTTTTCAAGTGATCCCTGAACAGCAGCAATGAGGGACTGAGGTGAGATGAAATGGAAAATTGGCAGAGCTACCATTCGATACCATTGGCACACTGAGCTGAACCGTTCTTTGAGCTTGAACTTTAGAAAGTGAAACATTTTGATTGGTTCAAACAGGTCACAGATGGACAGGTGCTAGTAGCTCCAGTCAGTGTGGCTTTCATGAAACCTTGCTCTCCCATCAACACAAAGAATATAAAGAAAATGTATTTCAACACTTGAACTTACAGGAACACCTTTGCTTTTTCTTTTTTGGCTTTAAGGTTTTCCCATAATGGTAAGCTTTCATTGTTTTCAGTTCTCAATGCCATTACTGTGCACTCTTTAAAAAAAAGAAAAGCTCCATAAATTATCATTACCGTACCTTTGAGGAAACAATTAGCACAGAGAAATGTACCTTAATGGCACCCCTTTATCTGAGTGCGTTGTTAATTCAGCGGATATAAATTCTGCTTGTTTAGCCCTTTTGCTCATTCCTTTGTCACAGCAGCTGCAGGGCACTTCCCTTTGCTGTCGAGTCATCACCTTAATGTCTAATGCCGGAGACCGTTATACAGTAACAAAGAGCACCCAACATGTCACCCTCCTCTCTCTGTGGATGAGATTATTGGAGGACAGTTATGTGGGTACTGCATTGCAGTGTGTATGTAATGTTTGCTACAAGCAGAGTTTGTCCTCCCCTCTCACCTCTATCACATTACCTCTTCCACCCTCTCATCTTTGCCCAACAATCGTGGTTATCACCGCTCTCCTCCTCCACCTCTGTCTCTCACCCTCGCCCTGCCCTCCTCGTCCTCGTGCTGTATTTTTTTTTTTTGTAGCTTTCAGTGTAGTTTTTTCCTCTGGATCTCTGTCTCCATCAGTTGTTGGACCTTCAGGTTGAGTGGAGCCACAAAGTCATGGCTCATTGTAGCTGGATGCCCTCATTTTCACCCACCCTCCCCCTTACCCATGCATGCACCCCCCTCCCCACTCATCACACACTCACACACACACACACACACACACACACACACACACACACACACACACACACACACACACACACACACACACACACACACACACACACACACAAACTCTTTCCTCTTTAACCCCCCTGTCTTACAGTATTGCATACCCAGCAGTTTTCCAGACGGACTGACCAAGTGTGACCTCTAATGGAGTGGAACAAAAGAAGTGAAAAAACAATCTAGTCTGGCAAAATTGGCCATTGCTCGAACAATTTCCTCGCATTTTCACTTCAGTCACTGCGCATTAAGCAGTTTTCCAGAGGTTGAAATGTTCGGACACAGATGTACTCACACACACGCACACACACACACACACACCCATAAGCATACACAGTCACACACATTCTCACACATACACACACACACACACACACACACACACACACACACACACACACACACACACACACACACACACACAGGATGCCTGAGCAGATGCAAGCCTAAGGAGTGTAAGCTGTGGTCTGTAGGTTGTCAGAGGGGAGGGGAAAAGGAAGCAGGAAGTGGGGTAGGCTTGGAGTGTTGGAGGTGAATGGGATGAATGGGAGATGGATGTTTGAGCATGTGAAAGTCAAACAGTTTGCATCACTGCACTGATAATTCAAATCATGTTAATGTCTTTTTTAATACATTTTAAAATGCAGCTTTTCAAAGAGGTATTGACTTGCAATACACTCAAGCTGCCAAAACCTTCACAGACGTAAGCATCTTTGGCATGTATGTGATTACTCCTAATTTTCCCATATTAATCAGGAATTACTGATTTTCAATCCCAAAGGTGCTGGCAATGGGTTAATCCATGTCCCTGACTAAAAAACTCCATAAAATCTCCACTGAAAAAAAAAATGTTTTTATTGTAGAGGTAGGCTTAATCCATGTGCGGGAAGATTGCCCTAAATGTGTCTGCAGCCATTAGCATGTGGCTTCTTTGATAAAAAAAATCTGCTTTCACCTGTCACAGACTGCAGAAGCTCTTCAAGTATGTGCCTATGACATTTCCAATAGACCTGTCTATGGTTGCAGCCTAAAAACCTCACATCCCTTTAAACTGCATAATAAATCAAGCAGGTTGCCATTAGCCCATCTCAGCCCATTTGGCTTTGTTATGTCACCTGTACCGTTTTTTTCCTTGTACGACCATTCAGTTAATTTGTGTTTGACTGAGGCGGGGGGGCTGGATGGTCAATAAAAGCAGCAGTGCAGTCACTCTGTCCCATTGATCTGCACTCATATAATCGTCCACTGCAAAGCAGCCTTCCCCAGCCCTTCTTCATATCCTCTACCTAAATCCTTCCTTACACCCTCACACAGTCACTGTAGCACACTGTACTGTTGTTCCGCACAGATATTACACTCTCCACCTCACCTCTCATGGATACTATACACTCCAGCACACTGTTCTGCAGCCCTTTGCCACGTCTTCCACCAGTTTGTTTTGCAGCTTCTGAAAAATACTAGCCCCTTTGCCCCACTGCTCCTCAGTCACTCATATGTTACTATGTCACCCTGTTCCATAGCCCCTCATGCTATGCTGTTCACTGTGCCACTCTGCTCCTCAGTCACTCATATGTTATTATGTCACCCTGTTCCATAGCCCCTCATGCTATGCTGTTCACTGCACCACTCTGCTCCTCAGTCACTCATATGTTACTATATCACCCTCTCCATAGCCCCTCATGCTATGCTGTTCACTGCGCCACTCTGCTCCTCAGTCACTCATATGTTATTATATCACCCTGTTCTATAGCCTCTCATGCTATGCTGTTCACTGCACCACTCTGCTCCTCAGTCACTCATATGTTATTACATCACCCTGTTCTATAGCCTCTCATGCTATGCTACTCACTGCGCCACTCTGCTCCTCAGGCTGTTGTGTGTGCAGGTTTCTGCTTTCTGCGCCACTCTGCTCCTCAAGCTGATGTGTGTGTGCAGGTTTCTGCTTCAACCAATTACCCTGACTCAATTAGCTAATTAGCCCCACACATCAATGCTGATTCACACATAGACACATAGATCAGGCCGTTGCAGGGCAGTTTCGTATGCATACACCAGCCTTTGGCTGTCCTCCTTGAGCTTATCAAGAGATTTAGCTGAAATGTCAGATCAGATAAATGATTGAGCTAATTGAATGATTAAGAGCTGAAATTGGCATGAAATCCAGATGCAGATGTGGCCCTCCTTGCCCACCCTGAATTGTACAATTCACTATAACATGGTATAGCCCCTCATACACATTCTGTACATGCTGCAGCACTGTTCTTTTGCCATTCACACGTACCATGTCATCCATCACGCTGTTACACTCATTCTCAAGATAAAGAGCTCACAGAGGGAGAACAAGTACTTGTTGAAATAATAATACATATCCTTGTGTGCGGTTTGTGTGTATATGTGTGCATGCAAAAGTACTGGATTTTTGATGTAGCCTGTGTGTCTGTGTGTGTGTGTGTGTGTGTGTGTGTGTGTGTGTGCATGCATGTATTTATCTGTATATACTTTTGTGTGTATGTAATTTGCATATGTTCTGTGTGTGTGGTGTATGAGCTATCTACGTATGTATGTATGTATGTGTGGTCTATGTGTATGTGAGGGTGCGTTCACATCTCTGCTTGGCTGAGTTTTATGTGGGTTTACTGTGGCCCAGCTGCCCGGGTGGGTGGAGGCGTCTCGCTGCAAATCCTACCTGCTCCTCGAGACTTTTCCCATTAGCCTTTGCTGAATGAAGAGGCTTAGGGAACACATGAAAGCCTGGAAGTGACAGACCCTTGCACATAAGAGCATCAGCTATTTAAATCAGAGACTTCTTACTCCAGTTAATTAGAAAACTCTCTTTCAATGTCCTAGATTATAATTAGTAATTAGCAAGCGGATCAAAAACTTTAGATAAAATCTCAACATTTGACTTTTTTTCCATGACAGTCTAAATTGTTAAAACAATTCTGTGTTTCAGTGTTTGGGTGCATAATGTGTTTATGTATGTTTGCATGTGATTGTGGTGTGTGTGTGTGTGTGTGTAATACAGAAACCACTTACATTTCCAGCCCAATCAGACCGAAGAGGTCTCCACACTCACACAGCTTGTGTCCCCTGTCCCAGGTACATGGCCATCATCCACCCCCTGCAGCAGCGTATGTCGTCAACGGAGACGAAGGTGATCATCACGGTGATCTGGGTGCTGGCGCTGTGCCTGGCGTTTCCCCAGTACTACTACTCCAGCACCACGCAGCTGCCCGGCCGTGTCGTCTGCTACATCGACTGGCCCGACTACCCCGTCTGGGACTTCAAGAAAATGTGAGTCTTTTGTCTGTCTTCTATTATTCACGTTCGGATTGCACTCAGACGTTTAGCAGACGCTGTACTCCACAGCAGTCATGTCTTGTTACATATACAGCTGTACTTTTTACAGATATCTGCACAAATATTGATTATGGTAGATAAGGGTGGTGTGGTGGTGATGGCAGACCCTTGAATGCATATGATTAATGTCTGCTGCAGGATGTAACAAGTTTTTTAAAGTTTTTACATTACAAAATGGCCACGATTTATACTTTTAATGAGGTGAAGGGTTTATAAACATCATAGTGTTATTTTAAGTGCAACAGTGGAACTTGAAAGTACTTTTGAAAGTGGTTATTGTAGTTGTGGCTGTAATACTTATGAGAATATGCACCTTGTTAAAATGAAACTATGGTTTGTGTCAATACTCCTCTGTGAGCAATATTATTAAAAGAAAGCCCTGCAGAATGATGCTAACTTGGCTTTTGGCCTTGTATTTCATGAAACTTAAATGAAACAAAGCTGCTTAAAATTCCATCCCTGACGTTTGCTTGGACTGAGGCCCTATTTATTCATATTATTGATTTTTTTTTTTGCTTTTTCTGACTAAGCTGATCCTGAGATTGCCTTTTGCATTATCATTAAATGTCTGTGCATTTTTCATCCTATGGTTCATAACTATAAGCCATCAAAAGCAGATACATTCAGCCACGTGAAGCAAAAGGGAAATTGCGGAGTGTAATTAATTGGCTTAGAAGACAGCCTCTCTTTGGGCAATTTGCATTCATGCATTTGGCAACCAATAATACAGCTGGATTTTTGGAGGGTAAGTTAGGTGAAGCACCCCATTTGCAAATCAAACCCACGGTCCCATTTATGGGTCGGGGCTCGAACCAATACACCGACCAAACGAGACACCGTTGCCACTTTACCTACTGGCGGTAATAAATGCTGCATAGATGTGATACCTCAGCATTTTCAACCCAAGGAGACATGATGTGGGAATTTGAGTGTGATTCACTGGTGTATCTCCAGGGTCAAACTGTCTCCTAGTGTAGCACAGTCTCGGAGAGTGGTGTGGTTTATATAGTAAGGCAGCAGGGCCGAGGGTGCTGGACGCTGGCAGCAGGGGGGTTTCTTGGCAGGGGGGATCTCTAGCCTGATAGGAATAGCAGAACCCCCTCCGGCAGCTCTGGTCTTGTTATTGCTGACAGATCCAGGATGAGGACTGGGACCAGAGGAGCGCAGGGGCAGTGCAGATAGACCTGGGTCAGCGATGTTGTTTAGATACTTTCGCTCTGTAGCTGAAGATCCCTGAGAATTTTCTACAGACCAAAGTGAAGAAGAAAATGAAAGTGGACTATAGCTCTGAAAATAGGAAAAATAGATTCTTCCTTTGAGATAATGGTTCAGCTGCAGAAATTTCATTGATTATCCAAAAGATTTAAGTATTCAAAATAGATATTTGGCCCAGGTCTGGCCTTTGTGTTTTCACAGATGAGGTCAGTAGGGGGCACGTACACTCTATATGAATGCCACGAACCAAAACACACAATCATATGAAGACAGGATGTTCAATATTTTTATTACCAAAAGAAACTTTTTGGTCCAGACTTGAAGAGCCAAAAAGACTGCAGCTATATGTATAATGTTTCGTAATTGCGAAATACTATGGATTCTTAGATGTGCCTCTGTGCTGAGCGATTACATAGCGTTTCTATGTTTCTGTGCGCCGCTCTTGGTGCCTTGGCGGTATTGCTGGCACATGGTTGCCATGGCCAGGCCAGTGCCAGGCGCTGGTGGCGGGAAGTTATCCTCCCACCCCCACAACCCCCCAGCAGCTGAGCCACTTCCCGCCAGCCGCTCAAGTCCAGTCTGACTGGAATGGGCACTCATGCATTTCACCAGCATGACTCTGTTGCGCAAACGCGCAGACACAAATAGATTCATAAGATCCCTGATGTTACATATACATAACATTACGTTCAGCCTCCGTGTTGAATGTCTTCCCTCACATGGATAGTGTTCAGGCATTGAATGTTCAATACTAATGTTTAATTTTTTTTCTATTTCATTTTTCATGATGTGGTGTCGTGAATGGTCCATGAAGACAAAGTAAACACACTAAAAAAGTTGGAAGCCCCTAAAAAAGATTAAATGAAATTCAGCGAGGATCATAGTCTTGTAAAAAAAAAAAAAAAAAAAGAAAATTGATTCCTTCGTGTTTTTCTCGAAGCTGTTTTGCCTGAGGTAAACCACTTTTGACTTTAAATAAAATGAGAGATTGATTGTATGGTGTTGTAAACTCATTTGTCCCTGACTGATTAATGATTCCGCACCTCTTTCCAGCTCAGTTTCTCAGGCGAGGGTGTGAACAGATTACCAGGCATTGGTTACACAAAATCATACTTTCATCGTATTTACAATGGTAGGGGAATGCCATATATTTCAAAAACAGCGTAATACTATCCTGCAACTGGCTCAGTTCCACAAAAGGATCACTAATGATGAATGAGACTGGCAATTACAGCATCCGTGCAGCGGTACAATGTAGCACTTATTAACCATAACTGGAAGTGCAGTCACTTCCACATCTTGGTGAAGCAAGTGAAAATGGTGGCCGGGGGGCTGTAATTCCGTCCTCAGAGCGCTGCTGTAATCGACATGTCTGATTACAGCTGACCCCTGCTCTGATCCGCGGACCGTGAGCCCATGCTGGGGCCTTTTGGGCGGCTGCCCTCACGTTGATGTTTGTGTACTTATCTTCCAGCTCAGATTAGAGAGTGAGGCACAGGGCATGATATTAATAACTTCACTGGGGTTATGAAAGCGCTGATTCCCGACACTCACACACTCTCTTTTACACACACACACACACATGCAAACACATATGAATGCACACATTTGCACTCAAACTCATGCATGCAAACACATGTACACACATGTGCACACACACACACACACACGCACGCACACATATGCATAAACACTCATGCACGGACACACATACACATGTGCACCCACACACATACACACTTCCAAGGAGACATATGCACAAACACCCTCACGCACACACAAGTATGCATGCACTGCAGGTGTGAACCATGTTTCCTCAGTAGTCTCACGTCTACACAAACACTAAAGCCACAATATCTCTACTCCTGTCCTCTAACAGCCCATCCTCCCCAATTAACTATTCCTATCATGAGCTTTGGAACAACAGTGCCAATGTGCCAGCTCTGTGAGAGGGTCAGTGGAATCGGGTTACCACCTACTGCTAAACTCATTTCACATGGCGCTCATTGTGCCTGCCTTCAGACTAGCAGCAGCATGTGATAATTGCAAGTTGTACCTGTAAAAAAATGAGAAATAGGGTAGCAGTTGTCAGCGTGTAGTCATATGCTTTTTCAACAAAGTTACTACTTCTGACGGATCATTGAAATATTCAATTGCTCAGCTGGTCCATCATCAGAAATGATTTCAGGAAACCGTGGAGAAGTAAGTGAAGCTACCCAGACAGTCTGTCAGAGTTTGAGGCTAGCTGCAGGCGAGTGGGTGAACATGTACACGGCTGTGACTGGCGACAGAGTAGTAATTGAAAAAAAGAGGATAAACCAAAAGCGATGCCAAACACTCACAGGCCCCTTCAATCCGACCCTATCAGGACATGGCAGGCCAGGGCTTTAATTAATTGTCTTCCTCCCGTGGATGGGTGACACAAGTTGTGTCTGATCTCCCAGTTTCTTTAATCATTCTGGATGTTTTTCTCTTTGGCTTACAGGAGCACAGCCCTTCCCCCTTCTTCATTTTGGGGGGCTCATTTAGGAGGCTCTGCTCAGTCCAGAAGCTGATTCTGCATTCAGCGAGAATTTTACCAGTGCTTGACTGATTTGAGCAAATTGCCATAAAATCTACATCAGACTCAGTTGGAAGTACAGGCAGGTCTCCTGAAAGGCTCCTTGTTAATTAGACACAGAATATCAATTTCTTCACATAAATTCTGACAAATTATGAATCTGCATGTTTCTCAGAAAACTGACCCTGATGTTAACAAGTACACTGTTTTTTTCCTTTTAAAATATGCAAGCTGAAAAAAAACAGAGAAGGAAAACATTTGCAAAATTGAATGCCAAATAGCAATGATAAAAATTACACACAATGAGCAGAGCTTCTAACGGAACATTGAAAAACTTTACAAACAATGATAAAAATACAAACAAATTTTTTGTTGTACATGCAAAACAACTTTTAACCATAACATGAAGAGGACTAAGGAACATGGAGCTGCATGAATTTATCATGTTAAATCAACCTATGTTTAAAACACAGTATTACCTAGTGTTGTATATGCTCACAAAGCTTAAGAAATGCCATTACAGTGGCCACTGCAACATGGTTTTGCTTTGACATCTCTTTTGTTTGCTGGCATCGTTAAATTTGTTCTTGCGGTATGAAGAGGTGTGATGGTTTCCCCTGCATTTTGTCATTCCTGTTCATTACTGGAGTTCAGAGCCAGCAGCCTTCAAAAAATCAGACCTGGTCCTCTGAGAAAAGCAAGCATTATGCAAATAAATTGGAATGAATTGATAGTTTTGCTCCGTGCAAAACAAATTAAATCTCTGTGGCTGTTGGGTTTCCACTGTAATTTCTGGGGCTTGCATTAAATTGGGCTGTAACCACTCCAGGTGAATTATGTTACATTTAAAATGCTGCCGTTTCTGGGATGATTAAAGAATTTACAGGCCACCCTCTCCTCACTTCTGTGGTTTAAATCTGTCTCAAGCCGTGAGAACAACACCGACAAATCAGAATTTCCACATTTCCCCACCCCACCCCTACTAGGATTGTCGGTGCACACAGTCCCGTCATTCATATAAGTGTGGTGAAGCAGTGTCTTCTAAATTAAACAAGAAAGGTCCTGTTCTCCACATCTGGACCTGTTGATTTCCCTGGGCCCTGATGTGACTTTCCAGAATGGGCCCCTCTGGGATTTTGCCCTTAATTTCATAATTGTGCCTAATTGGCACTCAGAAGGGGGCTCGGGCCGCAGCTGAATCCGTGCAGCGTGAAAGATGGATTACCTCACCGAGAAGAGCCCTGATGAGCCGTGTGCTGAGGCCTCCTCTCACGCCACCGCAGAGCCACTGATCCACAAAATAAAATCTTCATTCATTAGTCAGAGATTGATACGGCTGTTTCTTGTGGGGTTTTAAACACCTGTGAGAGGTTGGTCACAGACTGAAACTGTGGTTGAATCATTGCGCCTCCGCAACGTGTTAGCGCTTGTGAGACATGACAATTACAATAAAGTCAGCTCTTTCTTCTCGCTGCTAATTTATTCTTCTTTCATCCTCAGCTTTCTTTATCTCTGCCAGCTGCCTTGCTCGTCCACATGTCTCCCGTCTGTTCCTCCAACTCTCTGCCTGGCTCTGAGCTCCAGAGTGTGTGTGTGTGTGATGATAGTCATCTACTTCTCACCAGGAGCTACTACGTGTGTGTGACCATACTCATGTGCATCTGTTTCCTGTCAGGTACAATGTGTGTGTGATCATACTCATGTGCATCTGTTTCCTGTCAGGTACTACGTGTGTGTGACCATACTCATCTACTTCCTGCCTCTGATGGTGATGGGCTGTGCGTATCTGGTGGTTGGGCTCACCCTCTGGGCCAGCGAGATCCCAGGCGACTCCTCCGACCGCTACCGCGAGCAGCTTACCGCCAAGCGCAAGGTATCCCTCCTTTACACAGTTATGAGAAGGAAGATATCACCAGCCGTTCAGACCAGAAGAGCGGCAGATAGACAGACAGTGTCTTTTTTTCCAGATTTCATTGTTCCTTTTTCCATTACACAAAATTTTAATTTATATGCAAACACGCTTTGTTTGGATGACCAGGATGAGCATTTGATAAGATTCTGTTGCTTTAGCATTGAAATGAATGCAAAAGATAAACATTCCCCTTCAGGTGAAGAGAAAAAAACCTTGGCGGCTTTCCCCCTCACTCATGTCCCACATATCTACACAGCATAGATTTTTTTACTTAGCAATATCTGATTTAATGATAAACACAGATGATATAAATGCAAATATAAACACAAAGCAAATATAAACACTTAGCTGACATCTTTTCAAATAAACCATACTTTATTTGTCTCTTCTTCCTTCTGTCTCCTCCTCTGTCCATCTCTTGCTGTTTGTCTGTCTCCCCCCTCCCTCCCTCTCCATTTCTCTCTGTTTCTCTGTCTCAGGTGGTTAAGATGATGATAGTGGTGGTGTGCACTTTCGCCACCTGCTGGCTCCCGTACCACGTGTACTTCCTGCTACACGAGTTCTTCCCACATCTCTTTGAGAAGACCTTCATTCAGCAGGTGTACCTGGCCGTCATGTGGCTGGCCATGAGCTCCACCATGTACAACCCCATCATCTACTGCTGTCTCAATGACAGGTAACTCACCTGTGCGCTTGAGCACCTGCTCAATGGAGTGCTGTTGCTTCTCCAGCTCCCGTAGTATGAAACACCAATGGTCAAAAGAAATTTCCTGGTCTTCACATTTCTGAATTGGGAAAATATACCCACAAATAGGAGAGTTTTGGAGAATACACACTCCAAACATTTCTGAAATTAATTCTATATGCAGGTTGAGTTTGACTTCTAATCTGGTGCTATACAAATTTATTTTTTAATAATGTTTAAAATTTTGATTTTATTAGAAATCCTCTGCTGCTGTCTTGGATCTCTCTTGCAAAATCTACCTATCTACCAATTTATCAAATTTATGCAGCAAAATGGATGTCAAGATATCACAATATGAAATTATCATCATGATATGATGAAACTTTGATAAACAATGACATCATCCAACCCTTGGAAAACACCTTTGGCTTCCCCCTGACTGATATGGCCTGGCCTTCTCTCTGCCTCCCCTGTAGATTTCGGGCGGGGTTCAAGCAGGCTTTCAGCTGGTGTCCCTGTGTCCCGGACGGCTCGTATGAAGGTCTGGAGCTGAAGTCCACCCGCTACCTGCAGACCCAGACCAGTGTGTACAAGGCCAGCCGCATGGAGACCACTGTGTCCACCGTCCTGCAGCACGTGGGGGAGGGGCAGTCTGAGGCGGGGGCCCGGGGGGCCAAGGCCACCCCCGCTCGCCGGCTGTCCCTGGACCTCACTCCAATGGCTCATCCTCCCGCAGCGTCTCCAAGACCGTCTCGGAGACGTCCAGCTTCTACTCCAGCAACAACCTGGCCTGATCTGGTGCATTCAATAGTCAGCCTCATAAAATTAATTAGCCTGACTTCATTTCTCTCACCAGCTTCTGGGGAATGTGCTTTGGGAAGAATAAACCGACGCTCGGTCTCTACTTCTGATGACTCACTATCTTGTGCAGGTGGGCGTAGCTTCTTAGGTGTACAAGTGAAAAATGGTGAGCCATCAAGGCCAACCAACTACAACTCCACCCACAGAAATCTGTTGGCACCAATCAGATTGCTGGAATTGGCCAGAAATATTAAGGAACGCTTGACCAGACGTTTGTTGAGATATTGAGACTAGGCCTCATCTGTCCATGTCCTCTGTGGGCGGCTCCATCCACACCAGTGTTCTGCTTTACTGCAGGGATTCAGACATTGGGCCTCATCAGCTTTTAGGCCTTGGCTTGCGTTGAAATTGATATCTGAAACTCGTCACCAGCATGATCCTGCCCATTTTTAGAGTGTGTCCCTCGCCATTGTGCACTAAACCGCCATTTGTTCTGTTCTAGCGTGCACACTGTAGAGACACGCTGTGTCCGGTGGGGTCCATGCCCTCTGTTCAGCAAACTCCTGAACCTTCCTCTGCCAAGCCTCTTAAGGCCCTCCCATCAAACCTCCTCCAGTGCTGAAGCAGTCCAGAGCAGTGGATGGTTTTTTTGACTCCATGTTGTGGTTTATCTGGAGATAATTGACCGAAAGGTTGAAAAAGTGTATCCATGACTACTGCCTTGAGCAGGGTTTCAAAGGAACTGGTAGTGTACAGTATGTGAAAACGGACAATTCACCTATTCATATATTTATTGTTGGTTTGAATGTGCTGTGTTGCTCTGTAACTTGTATGAACATCATTCCGTTAATTTGAAAACCTAATCCATACCTCTCCCAGAGTTTGTGTGTGTCTACCAGCTGTGATCTGGAAGCTGGAAACAGAGGAGGCAGGTTGAACCCAATGATCAGTTTTCAGGTAAAATTTCTGCCTCCACTGTATCTAGCTCAAAGCCACCGCTGGTGTCCGCACAACAAACGCTTGTACGCTGTGTACTCTGTGTGTGTGTACATGTGAATGTCAGTACACTGCCAATGCTTCCAACCACCCGCGGAGCCCATATCAAAATGTTTGTCTCCTGACGGCAGCCTGCTGCCAGTAAGTCTAAAGCTGTCTGCACCGTGGCAGATTTCTGACAGAGATGCTGCTTCAGACTCCTCAACAGACAGCAGCTCCATGGTTACCCTCGCAGCCCCACCGACCTCTGCTCTAAATCCAACACTGTGCTGAGAGAGCCCCATGGCTGTCACCCCATGAATGTCAGTGGGCCCCACACATCCTGCTGCCGTAGCAACTGGGTCAGATTCCACCCTAAAAGAAGAGAAACATGGCGCTGAAGGCACTCAACACAACGTGTAGACATGCAGGTCGTAAATATGATTATCTGTACTTCAGAAGCTTTGCCATATGGGGGAGATGAGAAGCTGCCAATATTGAAGTTTTTGTCAGAAAAAATTTCCACTGAATTGAAGTGAAGAAAGGGGTTTAAAATAAACAGTGCTGTATGGAACATTTTTGTTTTGTCAAAGGCTTTGGGTCTAGAGACAGAATTCCACCTGGCCTTTGTATGAGGTTGTTGACCCCCCAAATTTGTGCATCAGTCAAAAGGAGAAACAAGACAACGTTTTGGTGCTTTTAAAAGAAGTTGGAAATGACAGGAAATACCTATGTGCACTTCACTCCAAGTACTTCACTTTCTCAAGTCAGCGCTAGGCTGTCTGGTGTCTGTTACTCTGTGTCCATCGCCCACAGTCTGAAGGGGAAAACTCTACAAATGTCCACACATACATACATCCATACACACAAACACACACACACACACATTCATACACATGTTCAAATACACATTCATTCATACACACGCGCAAACACACACACATTCATACACACACACAAATTCATACACATATTCAAACACACACACATTCATACACACGTTCAAACACACACACACAAATTCATACACATGTCCAAGCACACACATTCAAACACACACACACTTGTGCTAGTACAAACACACACAAACACACACACACACACACACACATACTTTTACATAACAGTGGTTCACTCCAGAGTAAAATTAACTTGGGTTGGCATTCCACACTCCGGAGAATTTGTTTAGAACTGTCAACCTAGCAACGCTCTTGACAACAACACACAGCTGCAAATAAAGGGAGATGCTGGTGGTGTGGGGGGTGGTGGAGACAACAGACAGAGTGAGGCGATGGCAGGAGGGGGTGGGACACCACACCTGTTGTCCGAGATTTTGGATTGTCTGGCATAATTTTATTGACAGGACAAATCACTCTTCAAAATGACATAAAAAGAGAGCTTGATAAAGAGAAGGAGGAAGCATTCATACTATCTCATAAACATGCTAATATACCCAACTATTTATGCAGTTATACAAACTTTGGAAATATTCAATATAATAGTGACAATCTTTCATAAGTGAAGGAATATGAGTATAGTTTTTTGTTAAGGGCACTGCATGGGTGTTTCTCATCCCTGTGTGTTTATGTGTGAAGGAATTTTTGTGCAAAGTATTCAATGCACTTGTGCGTGAAAGGAAAACGGTGTCATGAGTGTGTATGTGGGGGGATAACTTTGTGTGTGTGTGTGTGTGTGTCTAAGTTTGTGTATGTGTGTGTATATGTGCGTGAGTTTGTGTTTCTGTGTGTGTGAGTTTGTGTGTGTGTTTGAGACAGAGAGAGAGCAAGTAAGCTCTTGTAGCCCTCATTCATTACAGAGTAGAGTGGATTCACTCAGACATCCCATCTCAGTGGCTGGTGGCTCAAAGTAAGACATGCTGAGCCAGTGATTCACTCTGTGATTGAGAATGTGCTGGGACATCTCATCAAGCAAACAGGCTTCACCCAGCCTCGCCCTGGCCTCTCATAATGGAAAAACTATAAGGACGGTTTCATTTCACTTGTATTAACGCAGGACTATTTAAACAAGACTTTAAAAACAAGAGTTCAGACTCTTATGTTGAAGTACTATATGACCATCTCCATGAGTGGTTTGTGTAAGACGAACAACTTCTTCAAGAATAGGTGTCATCTTTTATTTCTGAAAAAGGAGAAGGCAACCTGTCTATGAGGCAAGCTGTTCGTGTTATTTCTCAGGTGTTAGAAATGCAAAGTTTTTCCTAGCTCGAGTTCCCCCTGTGACTCCACACCAGGGTGAACACACTCATCTGCGCTGGACTTGGATCTCAGTCCAATCACACTAATTACTAGAGAGGGGAGGGAGTAATCTTTCCTCTCGGCGACAGCTGCACACACACACACACACACACACACACACACACACACACACACACACACACACACACACACACAAGTCCTTCTCAAAACTTCACAGTGCCATGCTGCCAAGTGCTTGATCTCCAGAGTCTGAAATATGCGTGTGTGTGTGCATGCGCGTCTGTGTCTTCCTGATAATTTGTCTATCCCTGCCAGCTTGTATTTGTTTACCTGTGTATGGGAATGAGTAGGTGTGTATATGTGTGTGCGTTTGTTCCAGTGAGCCTGTTCCAGCATGCTAGTGCCTGATTGCTTCTGTGTGTGAGAGAGTTGGTGTGTGTGTTCATATATGTGTGTTTGCATGCTAATTAGTTTGCTCCAACCTGCTTGTGTTTGCTTGTGTGTGTGTGATAGAGTTGGCATGTGTATTCGTGTGTGTGCGTGTGTTTGTTTGTGTGCACTAATTTGTCTATTCCAGCTTGCTCGCGCTCGCTTTCCTGCGCATGTGCTCATGTCTTCATCACCACCCCCACAGCTGCTTGGTCACATTGTGAGCCCTTGCCCATCTGCGCCGCTAACATGAGCCCCACTTTCATCATCACGGTGACACAGAGGGGGCTGAAAGCCCGCGTGCCAGGACCCCTGACCGCCGCCTGCTCGCTAATCTCATCACTGTTATTTCAGAACGCCTAACTTTACTCCTGCACCCTCACAGCAAAGAACTCAGTTCTCACTGCTCACTAATCTCATCACTGTTATTTCAGAACGCCTAACTTTACTCCTGCACCCTCACAGCAAAGAACTCAGCTCTGACCATTTACATGTGCTTCAGTACAAATGGAAAACTGAAGCTGAGTCTGTTTGATTATACCAAGTTTTTCCTTCTCGTCAGATCATGGTTTTGACTCAGCCATGGGTTTATGCTGCATCTTCACGATTAAGACGTCCATGTGAAATCAGCTCAGACAGGGAGCACGATTTGACATAAACTCAGTGAGAGTTAAATCAACAACTGAACATTTTGCTGTGTCAAAATATCAACAAACAGATCGGTTGACTGCAGCTGGGCCTGTCTCTTTGATTACGTTGTTTTTTTTTCTTCAAAAAACTCAAATCTGCCACTATTGCGTTGTTGCCGGTGTTAACTTTGCATCTCTGTGATGCATGAAGGGTTATGACCGCTTCACACCTGTTGAGTAGCATCTCTGTACCTCTCGCGCCTGCCAAGCCAACTGACTCCACCTGTCAAATGTTCTTGGGTGACAGGCGCCCCAGTTGACTTGCACAGAGGAGAGACGTACACTTGAATTCGATGCATGTCGCTCCAGCTCTCAGACATTGGCAGGAGTTTGTAATACCCGTGTCTAACTCTTCAACACACACTGATTTCACCGCACCTGTGCCACAGCAGAATTCAGCTTGTAGTGCTGGAGACCTGTACTACTGCATATTTAGAGCAGAATAAAAACCCTGTCTCAAGGAACAATGTGGCACTAGAGGAGGTGATAGTTCTGATTTGTGTGAAAGTTACACCCCAGCCCTGGACTTTGTCTGCTGGTTTCAGCAGTGATGTATTTAAGCCATTTCCATTACTTACAAAATCTAAATTGACTGTTTATTGATAGGAAAACATGGAAAGTTGGACATCCCGGGTCCGTTGTGGGAAATAGGAGACTGGGCTATAAGCTGGAAATTGTATTTTTACGACCCTGTAATTTTTCAAAATCGTGTGGATAAGTTACTGTTTTTTTCTTGTTTTAGGGTAGGGGTTCTTGATATTCTCAATATTGGCATTGATAATGAATTTAGTTTTCCTTGGGAAAAGGCCCATTGAACGTCTGGGCAGTTTTACACAGATAGCTATTTAAAACTCAGCTTCAAGGCGCAGAAATTCACCCCTGTGAAAAAAATCTCTATCCAAAGCCAGGCAATCAAACCAAAGAGACGTCTGTAAGGTTTTTGAGATTCCTCACTTTGCCATTAATTATTGGATCATATTGCAGTTCTTGTTTTGAGGGCAATTTCAGAATTTCAGGGTGATTTGTCCTGATCTGACCCTACCTGTCACTCCTGGATATCGTTCTAGGATCTAGAACATTGTATGCTTGATGTTATACTGGCATTGAGATAAGTGGCTTTAAAAAAAAACAAGAGGCATTAAAACTTTAATGAACTAAGGCATAAATGACAGGCTGCCAAAATGCAAGCTTGGACAGTAGATCAGCTGTAGAAGGGGAGATGTAACCTTGGAGTGTTTTACTATCGTCAGCAAAGTGCTTTAGGGAGGATCCAGGAACATATGGCAGCGAGATCGGCTCCTCGGGTGGACTAGAATGCATTGTGCTGTGTAACTGCTGCTGTCAGTCTTTTTGTGCCACACAGGGTAAGGCAAACACCTTTAATAATATATATATATATAACAACAATATGAAATAGATGTTTAACTTTATATGTGTCATATTAAATGGATATGTTGTATTTCATGATGAACATATCATTATCTGTATCTGACTCAGTGGTGCCACCTTATATTGTACTGCTATGTATTGCTTTTTGGTAAATGCTGCTCTTTATTTGTATATCTGTAATTCAACAATGTGTGCTCTATTGTACTGTGTTTTATGCATTCATTGCATTGAATTTTTTAAAATGACATATTTACTTTAATTCAAGGCTTGAGAAAGTAGCTTATTCACAAACAATTTGAAGACTTTGGTGTTAAATTTAAAATATATTAAAAATGAATAAAATGGAATCCACAGGAATAATCTGATACAGATAAAATGTATAAATTATAACAGTGCCTTTATTATTATTAAAACAATGTAAAATTGATGTGAAAATAAAACAGCAAATCGATCAAGTATTTGACAGAAGTCTTCCAAAACATTAGCAGCTCATGAGAGTATTTGTTCTTCAGCAGAATGTTTTATTGGATGCTGGAGAGGTAGCTCTGTTTCTCATTTCTCTCTATTTTTAATGAATGTCTACCTGTCGGTTTGCAAGCTGTCCATAGCATTTTTATCTCTGCAAGCGTGTCGCTGATGTAACTTTTGGTCTCTGTGTCAGTAAGTGTGTCCGTGAACGGTCAGTTAATGTGTCTGTCGTGTGTTCTGTGGGTCAGTTAATGAGCCAGTTCGTGTGCCAGCTGTGGGTTAAGGTGTCAGACTATGTGACAGTCGGTATGTTCTTTACAGCCTCGATTCCTGATTGTTTTACTTCATCATCAGCATCATAAAAAACCTTGCATGATGGCAGGCCAGGATTCTTCATCAGCCAGGCTTAAAAAACCCTTTCTGGAAATTACAAAAACAGCACCACTATTGCATGATATTAGACAGGTGGTGTTATAGTGTTTTGAATAAGCTTTATTCATCACTGAGCTGAGAAACATTAAGAACCTATGATATGAACTATGTGTTCATGTACCAGACTCAGAAATGGCGAAAGTAGAGATTTTTTATGATACTGACATTATTAATCACAGTCACATTTAGTGAAGCCTGCAAGTTTAAATAAAAAAGTTTTACAAACCAGGGCAGTAGAACTTGGAGTGATGTCAGGGTGCTACACTAAGGGGTGACTGGGGTGAGCGCCTGTCAGGGAATGAGGCCGTGCGGAGGGGAGAGAAACGGGGTGAGACAGAGCAAGGCAATAGAGGGAAGCAGAGCGGGAAAAGGCCAGAGGAACAGAAAAGACAAGAGCAGGCTGATTATCATGTCTGACCTGTCCCCCCATCCCCTCTGTTCAAAGCTCCATGGGTTTCAGGTTCATGCAAATACTCTCTAATTTATTCATCTCTCTCAGCTGCAGTAGAGGATTTCACCTGCCAAAGAAAAAGAGAAAAAGAGGGGAAGAGAATGAATTGTGGAATGCATTATTTTTTGTTATCATTTTCCTTTTGTATTTCCTCATATTTGCTTTTTTATGAATGTATTATGGATATTTTCATAACACAATTTTACATGAATGGACTATTTGTATTCATCTGTGTTTTCTCGGTAAAAACAAGAAATATTCCTGTGGATGAATTATGATGGTATATTTTCTCTCTCGTATTCTTTCTAGTGTATTGTGATGTTTAATTCCATTTGAAAAATGTAATTTTTTTGTGGCTAATCCAACAATGAACGTTGTGGCACACACTCAAAACAAATACATAAACACAAATGTTCCACATTAATAAAAGCTCTTTGTAATGTGAAAACAAGAAATATCCTCTACCTTTTGTGTATCACTGTACCAGACCAGACTGCTGGTCAAAAGTTGTGGCTTGTTTTCATTGTAAATAGTTTTGTGTTTAGTTCATGAATTTTACAGTGGGTTTGTGAATTCTTGGTACATGAGGTCCGTCACTGTATTCATTTTGAAACAAGAAGAGGAAGAAACTAAAGTATAGGATTATTACAGTGTTATATTGATTGACTGGCTGCAAGACTAGTAAAATGCAGCTGTCCTATCATCAATTATACCATCAGCTGACATGTTGGCTTACATTATGACATGCATATCTTTAATTCAAAAATACTGTTTTAAGTAAACAACAGAAAAGAGTTCTTCCTATATCCAGAAGATGGGAATACCTGGAAACATTTCTTCATGTGTCCCCCCACTGCGTTGATGTTGTTTGTGACATTCAGGTTTAGGTAGGTAGGTATGTGTCGAGAGGCAGCACACTGCGATTCTGTTAGTAGTTTTGCGAAAATTTTGTGGTTTCAGGCCTGCCTCTGACGTGATGCAAAATGGCACACATAACCTTAGTAAATCGAAGGGGACTGTTTGTCGCACAAAAAAAAAAAAACTGCTGTGCTTGGGACTGAAGTGAGTCACTGTCCCGGCAGCTGAACACGCTGAGAATTTGGAGTCTCTGAGGCAGACGTTCTACAAGATGGAGATGGACATATTTGACCTGTGAGCCTCTCCAGCCCCCAAACATCACTGGGGAAGCTGAATCGCAATTGATCTGGACAAAAAGGGAGCGCTCTGTTGTCACGCAGGGTAGTCGTCTGTCAAAAACGATACGAGCCGAGCTCGAGAGAGAGCTTTATGTACTGCGTTTAAGCATGTCTGCGTGCGTTTCTGTCTCCTGCCTGCAAGAAACCATGACAAACCCTCTTGTATCTGACTGTCACTGTCTTGTGATGGGTACGCATGTTTGTTTATGGTTTTTGATATGCAGAAGGCATGAGATTCACTGACAGTATTCCTTTACGTTTATGCAAGTTAAAAGTCTGTCTAGCTGCCTCTGGCTGATCTGTCTGCGTTGTCTCATACACATGGAAATACATAGAAATACCTCCATATTGCTTGTGCTGTCATGCTACAGAGAGACTGAATGCAGGGAGTCAAAGAAAGTACATCAGCAGAGGGAAATGAGTCTGGCCCAGCAGATGTCTGTGGAGCAGAGAGTGACACGTGGGAGCCTGGGGTAGATATAGGCAGAAACACACACACACACACATACACCCAACCACGCACACACAGACACACACACATGGAATACATACACCCAACCACACACACACACACACACATACATACATACATACACACATACATACACCCAACCATACACACACACACACACACACATACACACACATACATACACCTAACCACACACGAACACACACATACACACACACTTACATAAATACACAAACACACACACTTACATACACCCATACACGCACACACACACGTACACAAACACTCTCATACACCCATGCACACGCACTTAAAAATACAGACAAACACACAGACACATTCATGCAAACCCCAGCCTGTCCCTCTCAGACCCTCACAGGATGCCAGCACTGACTTCTTTCACGAGACAGGGGCACTGGCCTTCTATGAGCACAGCGTCGTCATCAGCTGGTGACTCTCTGCTGACTTCCTGGGGGGCTGTCATTCATGCAATGGCCAGCAACCATACTGCCCCATAGCAATCCATGCGCAAATGACTGAAGATAAGAGGGTCTGGGATTGCTATGTCATCTGTGGGCCAGGAGGGGGCAGTCATCTCTGCGGGCGAAGCATACCTGCCAAGTAGAAAACCAGTACAATGACTGATTTTAATGAGACCCTGTTTGAATGGTGATCCATAACACGTTTAGACACGTTTAATGTGTTGGGGGATTATTTACCTCCTTAAGACACATTATATGAGAAATAGTCCCATGTTTCACACCTCAACATTTTTAACCAGCCACTTAAACAAATACTTCTATTGTCTTATAAGATAAGATAAAATAAGATAACACTTTATTTATCCCGAAGGATTGTGCTATGAGACACATGGTTTGTTTTGAGGGAATCACATTTTTAAATTATAGACTGACAGGTAAATCAGTGGATAAGATAAGATAAAATAAGGTGGCTATGAGACACATGGTTTGGACGAATCCATTTTTAAATTATAGTCACAGGTAAATCAAACAAAACTATTTATTTGATATTTATATGAATAATTCAGAAGAAATAAGAGCGGGGGCAACAAGCCACAGTTTCTTAAAATAAATTTAAGAAAAAAAAGTGTTTCAGATCTTAAACAAACATGGGTCCCCCAGGACAGAGTTTGAGAATTGCTGTCATAATAGTTATTACAAAGAAAAATAAGAGATGGTTCACTGGCATCCTGGGAAATGTCTAATCTTCTTCTCATTTAGGGATATATAAACATCTCCCACAGCTGTCCATATAATTTCTTTTTTACTGAGCATTCTGCGCAGCTATATTGGCATCATCCAGTACGAATGGTGATCATTTCCTGAAATGCACTGAAGTGAAATGTATTACAAAGTAAATATAGATATTATTACTATATATGGGAAAATATAAAAATGACTGGTTTTAAGACTACTTGAGTTGAAATGACTACACCAGTCAGCAACAAAAAGAAACACTGGACAATAGACATGACATTAACTCTGCCCCCATGGGGAACTCTCTATTATACCAGGTGCACATTTTGAATCCTCCATTTCACTTTACATCTAACATAACTTTACATTTAGCTTTAAAGTGCATCTGCTCTTTAGACCAGTCTCTGCTGTGTCTCTCCCCTTAATGTTATCTGTATTTCCGTATGTGCTGAGTGTGTTTGATCTGGATATAAGGAGATAAGGGTCTGACATATTGTGTCCCATTGTAAGAGGATTGCGTAGTGAAAAGTTGACTAGCAGCACATGCTCTGAAGGACAGTGCAGGCTTGTCTCTACTCTCCAGTGCTGACAGTGAATACCCTTGTGATGAGATGGGGCTACAAATACAGCCGGCCATTCAAATCTGTGAGTAAAAGAAAATCCGGATTGAAAAATGGCTGCATCACCTGGGTGGGTTCTATGCGCCCTCTCTCAGAACTTAGCACCCTGGAGAAGATAAATGATTGTTTATTCAGTCATTTTGCAGACCCGGATAATCTTTGTGCCTGAGCTTTATCAAGCTCATTTCAGCCATCTCTGGCTGTACTGCTTTTTATCATTACTATTCTTCATCACAAACAAATATTATGAATTTATCTGTCGAGAATGTGAATCATTTTTTATCACTGTCCCCTGCTGCGTAGCTTCATCGTAGTCGCCATGCCACACAAGCCCAGGCAGACTATGAGAGTACATGACAACTAATCATACTGAGAGACTGTGCAGCACATTAAACTGTACGGAGAGAGTCTGCCGGATTTAACCCCAGAGCCTTTTAACCAGACAGGGAGGGAGGCAGGATGGGGAGAAAAATGAGAAAAGGAAGGTAGAGGAAGCAATAAGAGTAAAGAGAGAGAGAGAATGTGAGACAGAGAAAGATCACTACAGACACATCATGGAGGAGGTAAATAAAAGAGAAAAAAGTGGGATCCTGTTCATCCATGTTTGCGTTGTCTCCTTCCCCCAGCACTGCAGAGCTGATTAAATAATAACAATAATGTGGCAATCTGCCTGCAGCAAACACATTGGACATGACAGATTAAATTGGCTCTTGTCGACGGCGCTTGCAGAATAATAAGGGGTGCTCTTGCTGGTGTTTCTCTTGCTGTTCCAACACCGCTGACTCGATCTCTCTCTTTCTTTCTCTCTCTCTTGTTCTCTCTCTTTTTCTCTGAAGTGCAAGTGTCAAGATGTTTTATTGACAGCAAATATGCTTTACCAATTTTTAAAATTTTGCCAAGCCATGTAGGAATTCATGTAAACATGAATACAAATGAATAATCAGTAAATCTCAGTCACTCTCCAGCTCTCTTTCTCTCTTCATCTTTGTCTCTCTCTCTCCCCACTATCTCTTTGTGAGTTCATCCAGGTTGTGAAATTGCTGTACTGCATGCATTTATTATGAGTATTTAGTATCTGTGTGTTTCCATCATGTTTTCCTTTTATTGTGAATTCTGCCTTTTAAATCAAATGCATATTTATTCATTGGCATATTTATTCATAGATAAATATCATGGACATTTACAAGATATTTATCTAATTTGTACTTTCCAGTGTCTGGCTGTTCCAGTGTTTCAGATAAATAGTTTTGTTTAACGGTTTGGTTTATTCTGATTTGCGTTGGTAAAGGAGTGTTAACTCAAACGTGTTATTGTTAGGTTGTAGTTTTTATATAGTAAATACCAGCTGACTCATTGGACCCTATACAGGGTTCAAAGTGCATGACAGTACAATTTTGTTTTGACTTGATTTGAGATGCAGCCAAAATTTGAGTGCCCTTTTTTATGTTTATAACCAACAGAAATAATCCAAATTCAGCCCTACATGCATAATTTGGTATTTTCTGTCACTGCTGGAATTTATTAAGCAGAATTACGTATTCAAGACGTTGGTTGGATGCCTATCCAGTGTAGACATGTTAATCCCCATACTTTGCTTCCATATAAAGCAGTATAAACCAAATCGTAATTGGATTTTCCATCTATGGCACAGTAAGCCTTTTCTTTCAGTGATTTCACTGACAGCCCAACATTTGCTGAAGCACTGACTTTCAGTCCTATATAATGTGTTTCAGGTTGTGTTCTGGGGTGGTGTTTCCCAGAATTAATATGTGTGAGGACTCACCTCTCGTCTCCCCGCCATCTCTCTATGTGTTCTTCATTCATACCTTTTTTCTGCCTGAATTGGAGGGTCACCACGGTTTCTCTCAGCAGGCTGCCCAAAGTCTAGCCCCAAACTGCACTGTTAAGTGACCTTTCTCCCACAGGGGCCTCCCACGCACACACACACACATCTGCTCACTCATACACAAACACACACTCATTCACCCATGTGCGTACACACACACACACACACACACATTCAATCGCACACTCATATACACTCACAGACACGCACAGGTCTGCAGTCACACACACACATACACACACACCTCTGGAAGGAGAGGAAGGGCATGAGAGAGTCAAGTGCTGCAGATTTGTTCCATTAGCCCAGTTGTAAACATACTCCAGGCTCAAAAATAGAAGGCCTGCCTCACCATGGAGGAGACTCTCAGGGGGGAAATAGCTAATGATGGATCACCATATTTCTGGTAAGTCCATCTCCTCCCAAATGCCACACACATAGCACAGCATACAATGGGCTGACAATGGCTGCTGCATTTAAATGAACCAATCAGAGATGGGCAGTAAGCTTTGACACTGGAGGCCATGTTTAGTTTGTAATTGTAATTTATTTATCATAAAATTGTGGAATAATGCATGATTGTTCCATAACTTTTATTGCCACAATTCAGTACCTACACGTTGTGAATGTCACATATTTTTTCGGGCACATAAATACCAGTGAGAAGCAGTAATATATGTAGCTTGGAAGGCACGGTCCCTAAAGGTCAGTTTTTCTCATGGGGTCATTCTAGCCAGAACAAGTGTTGCTGTTTCCTGTGAAATGAGATGAGTGAAGACAGGTGGAACAGACCAGGCTGCGATTCCCTGTGTCTGCCTTAACTCTGGGCCCACATCCTGGGAAGTCATACTGCACCAACCAGACTGCCGTCTGTGAGGTAAAACAAATAAAAAATACCAAGAGCTGTATGATTCCACCCCATCACAACTGCACCTCACAGCAGTGTCCTACAGTTAGTCCAGCAACTGCTCTGCTCTTTATTGGACCTATTCCCCAGGGACTCATCTTATTTCAAGCAAAGTAAGAAAAATGCCAGAGTACTTTGTTAGCTAGAGGTGGCGGGTGACATGTATTAATAGCATATAGATGGTATTGACTGAAGGAGCCAGCTGTTTTAGTGTGGGTAAGAATATGAGGCAGACTGGACTGGATCAATTGATCTGACGTGGATGGCTTCCACCACAGACCTCCTGTAATTCAGTTACCAGCGGAGGTAGAATAATAAAAGCGGGAACAACAGCAATAACGATAAAATATGGAGAGACGGCTCCCTCTGTGATGCTCTGGCCTGCCTTTTCTCCAGAGCCTATCATCACCATAATGTTACAAGCTTGAAAATAAGGTTACCTTTCATGTCCATAAAGTGTAACAGCTCACTCTCTTCTGTTTTTTTTTTTTTTTTGTTATTACTGCTAATGCTACATCGTCTGTTGCTGAATATTTATCATGGATTTTGCTGGCATGTGTATCTGTCCTATCAACACCCTCACGCTCCCCCATGATTTCATTATAACCCAACTTTATTTAAATTATTCTGCCATTCATCATTCCAAAACTGTGATAGCACACAATGTAAAGCATTCATCAGTAAAAATTAAACAAATATAAAACATGGTAACTATGGTGACAGCTTGTAATTTTTCGTCCTTTTTAGAAATTTACCTCAAAAAGGTGAAAAAAGGATGGGTGGGTTAAAACAATTTATTCAACCCAATTAAGCTTACTTCTGTTCACTGGAGTTGAATTTATGCATCTTTCACACTACACTTACTTTTTTCTGATGCAAAAACAGTGCTGTTAAATTAAGATGTTTAAAATCAGCCATTTACACCCACACATCCTTCAACTCATCAACTTAAATGGTAAATAATAAAATCACCGCACTGGCTAATTTATCATATTTTTAGTAGAATGCTAGTTATCAAAAATTATTCACACAATTATGCACACACACCATGCAGCTCAATGTAGCAACACTACTGTAAAATTGTATAATTTCCTCTTAGGATCTTCCTATGTTAGAACTGTAACATAAGTATTTAGTTCCTGTGTAGTAAAAAGACCATGTAGCCATGTCTGGCAGTTGAGACTCCCGGTGTTGTGTTGTTTGCCATTCTCTACAGGTACCAGGCTCATGAATCATTGACAACGTTGGCCTCACCCCACAGACAGTCGACTGCAATCTCAATTAATCAGCTCTTCACAGTGTCAGAGACACTGGGCACTTCAGTATGGAGAACTGGAGAGCATTCAGTGCCATTTAAGAGACGCAGACAGGAATGATGAATTGAACCAAACACCAACATGAACATAGAGTAAGATTTCTACAGGTGTCATACAGTAAATATACTCTAAAATGTAGATTCATTCCAGGGAACAAGAACAGGTCCTACAGATTATGATTAAGAGGGCATCATTTCAAGCCTCACTAATAAGAGTAAAACCGACTGAACTTCTTCATTTAAATGTGTGTGCGTGTGTGTATATATATATATTTACATCACAATACCACACACATTAATACAGGTTATGTTAGGATTAACATTTGTTTCACCATGGCAATGGCATGAAACATTCAGAACAGATGGAATAAGAACTGAAAAATAAAAAATTAGATAAATATTTGTTTTCAGCTGGCGCAGTGCAAGCCATAACACCGATGAGTTCGCACTGACCGATGAACACGCTTGAGCCCACAGCTGCCACGTCATTGACACTAATATCATCACACACATATTGCTTTGTTGTTTATTACATTACAGGACACACAGGCTGATAACAGAGTGTTGACCATAAGATTTTGTGAAATTACTCTCGCCAATGATGCAACAACAGGAAGTACTCAGAGAATCAGCGGATACTGGGTTGGAATATCCTGTGAACACAACAGTTATCACACTGTGGTCATGTCTCTGTGTTCTGTCACATCCATGCTGTTTTGACGTTCCAAAGCTGAAAGTCATCAAACAAGTTTTCTAGCATCCTAATTGTCCATGTTCTGTTGTCCCCTCCATAGTGAGCGTTATTTTTGCCACCAGGGGAAGCTGATCCGGATGAACAGGAGCCGCTATGACTGATCAACATTGCCCTCACTACTAACATTCATAAACCCCAAAACTGGTGCAGCTACAAAGAGATGACAGAAGCTGTTGTTTTTAAGCAAATCAGAGCAAAGCAGCTTGTTTAACTCTGTCCAGTGCTGGTAGTATATGGTGGCTCCACTCATTTATGGATGTTACAGAACGTCTCTTTCCCATCGTTTGTTGTTCCACAACATCTCCAGTGCTCACTGAGGCGGTCATGTATTTACATAAATTTGCTCTTGGCATCAATAATGCTTTGGTCATAAAAGTATTTTCAATTATCTGCAATATAAATAGGAAAGTGTATTGGGGGAAGCTATGCTGATAACATTCAAGGAGTAATCACCAGTTTGTTAATGCAGGAGTAATAAAATGTCTGACTTTGCATTCAAGGTTCAACTGAAGGTCAACTTACTTTTACCACAAACAGAACCCTGTATCTTCTTATTAATGTGTTGTTATCGTGGCACTCAAATGCATCCTGTCTTTGATGGAAACCGAAAGATTGCACTGGCCGTTTATACCCCGCAGCAATGATTCTCTTCATTTTTTATCTCTCTGAATTTTCTCTCAAGTCATTAGAGTCCTCATTGGGATTTTGAACTCTCTTTGGCATCTTATGAGTAATCCCAAAATCTACAAGGGTTTCTGGATTCTTCTGTGACCAAATTATCATACATTTTCAACAAAAAATATTCCACTCTGAAACTGTATTTTTAAAGCTAAAGAAATGTTAAGAGGCAGCAATTTTGACCTTACAGTGGTTTCTATGTGAGTTAGAATCCAGGGCACATTGTCTGAGTGTTTTCACTCTTGCATAAATGTCTCATTGGTTCTCTGCAGAATCACCAGACCACATTCAATGAGTACCAATTTTTGCACAAGGCTATATTTTCCACAGTTAACAAGTTATTTGTGCAACTGTAGCAATGGCTACCACAGAGCATAGCAATGCTTGGGCAGTCCTGCCAGACCTTGGCTGTGGGGTATTCTGGCCAATAGGCAAGCATACTGTAATTAACATTCAAGGAAAAAAAGCTACTGAATTATGGGAAACATGGAAAAAAAGGTTTCAATGCTCATTTCAACATAATACCCAACACAAAGAGAATAAGTATCCAGGCAAGGCCGTCAGCATTAGAGCAGCTTGCCAAAAGGATTCAGACTTTTGGCAAGCCATTCCAATGCTGACTGCAGTGACATAATTTGATGATAGAGGTATGTGTTACCTATTGACTTTACCTGGTCATTTGAAACAAAATCACAGAAAGCATTTCTCATTGAAATTAACAGTTGTCATATTGCCATGCATTTTCAAGACAAGGACCAGTATTTGTCTCTCTTATCTTTATTGCATTGTTGCTAATCTGCTAAAACATCATGATTGTACTCCTGTGTTCTTGTTATATATCACTATTCATTTTGTGAATGTATGATTGTCATGTCAATCAAGCAAACTAAATTCCATTGATTTAGAGAGAGAGATCGAAAGGGAATGAGGGAATTAGTGAAGGAGAGGGAGACAGAGAGGGAGAGAGGATATGAGGAGGCTTGATTGGGAGAGCACATGTCACAAAACTGAGGGAGGTCCCTCTCAGTTCAGTACACACAGAAATGTCACCATGTTCCTCTTTCTTTCCCCGTACCTGAGGCTTTCGCCGTTTACATAAGGAGAGATTTTTTAGTCTTGATTAATACGCTCCTTCAAAACCCCTAAAAATAACATTCTGCATTTCACACTGTTTTTCAGAACTATTCACGTCAAAATTCCAGGATGTTTCGGGACTTGCCATATATGGAAGCATATGTCAGTCCAGGGCAGTGTGGACTTGAGTTCAACACAAACTCACCAGTCTCCAGCCCCTGCTACTCAGACCTGAGCTCCAAATGTCTCTTCCCCTCAGGCCCGTTCTGTTGCTTAATCACATAACCGCATGTCTAATACTGACCTAAGAATACCAGCATAATTGCTATGTATGTCTGGAGGATTTGTGTGTGTGTGTGTGTGTGTGTGTGTGTGTGTGTATGTGTGTGTGTGTGTCTTTATGGCTGTGAGTTTACAGACTCAGATGTGTGCGTTCTGCTGTTTTTGGGGTGGTGGTGGGGAGGGGGGGCTTGTTTACAAGTCTTTGCTTAGTGATTTGTGGGCAGTGAGAGAAACAAGATTTTTGTATTTTCCTTCTGACCTTTCAAATGTGACAAATCCTTTCTTATTTTCTCATTTGAATTTTAAGGGGTTGGGGGCGGGGGGAGTAACAGCAGGGAGCCATGGAAATGGAAAAGTATGAAACGAGGGAAATGAGAGAAAATGATATAAGGAGAGGAGGGGAAGTGGTGAAGACAGAAATATGAAGGGGGGGACTTAGCGTCCAGGATCTTAAGTCCTCTTGTGTGTATGCACATATATATGAGGCTCAATCAAAGATTAGCACCGTGCTGGCTTTGGCACAATAGGGCAGGGAGGACCATTTAAAACCAGGAAATGGATCTTGTTCAATTACTCTTGAGTTTAAAGAGATACATTGTGAAAGACTTAGCTTTGACAAAGTCCATGTCTCTGTCTCTCCTGCATATTGGCCTGTTCCTTTTCCTCTCAGCCAAAAGTGTTTATGACAGACAATGCAAGCAGCAAGTCTTTGATGCCCTTGGATGACAACATCAAAGGAGACAAAAATACCATTACTTAAAACACCTAATAATTCCCATAATTGATAAGATGACACACACACACACACACACACACACACACACACACACACAAGCACCATTGTGAGGACCTTGAGCACTCCTCTGCTCTCATTTGGCCTCATGCCACTGTAAATCAGCAGATGGAGATCAGGCATAAAGAACAGAGGGAGATGCAAAATGGCCAATAGGCAGGGATAATCATTTAAACGGTCTCCAGAATGTTTTTTACATGCATACAGTGGCCAGTAATTGGAGGTCCGTGTCAACGTTAGCCGAGGGCAGTAAGAGGCCCGTGGAAGATGATCCCAGCCTGAGAGGAAGGGCTGCCTGGGAGGGCCCACAGCCGTAGCGCTGTAATTAACCTGTGGTCTGGGAGATGGCACAGCTGACAAATGGAGGAGGACTGGAGCTTTTATTAAAGCTCAATGATCCTCGGCATATAAAGCACCTATTAACGTCACTCAGTGCATGCTCGCATGGGCTGGGGTTGGCTGGCGTCAGAGACTCTTGCGTCTCCTTTTTTTTTTTTTTGGAGGGGCGAGCTGTGATTCGCATTGCAGGATGGGCACTACACATTAATCTGTTGGCTTCAACCTCCCTGCGTGGCCCCAACTCCCTCTCAGCTGTGTGTAAAGGGGGCACCAGAGAGCTCTGCAGCCAGCAGCCCCTGCTGTGACTTAAGCGGCTGTGCCATGACAAGTAAATTACTTTTCTTCTATGTATTAGCAGTCATGTGCAACAAAAGTCTGCCAACGCTTCCGAATGTGACCTTTTGCATGTCCCACAGGCTCCTTACAGTGGGTTTCCAGTGATATTTAATTGGCTGTTTTTGAGACAGGAAAGACTCATACTGACTACTACAGCTTGGAAGAGGTTTTCCTTTTGTCTCTAAAATGAGCTCCTGCAGGCACAATTTAAGTTATTTTTTTATCTCGGTTTGGGCCTGATTATAGCTTTATTTGGCCAATGACCATATGTTCCCTATCAGGGCTTTCCTATTGGGTAACAGAGTGGGCTCATTAGCGCTGGAATCGAGTCTACTGGACATCAGTCAGGATCATCTCACAAAGACCTGCGTCAAGACTGACATACAATCTACGGATGACAAAGGGAGGTGACACACAACATATTTTTAATGACATGCTGACCATTGAAAATTGCATGTAAGAGAGATGAAAAAAGCCCGGATGCGGCACTTTTCAATTTTCCCATGTGCATCTCTCTGTGTTGGAGGGCACTTTACATTTAACACAAATCAGGAGCATCAAGAGTGTGCGATCATTTCTGTTTGTCTCACTAGCATGCAGTCTGCACCATCCACTGTCTTCTAACAAACCTGCCAATCTATCATCTACAAAAACAGACTGTAGGTCTTGCAGCTGGATTAGTTGGCCATATCTACTATGCTTCATATTCCATTTGCCCTATTATGTTAATACATTGATTCTGGGCCCTCGTGCAGAAAAAATATTTAACTGAAAATAAATATAAAATGAAGAATATAAAAAACAAATGCAACAGATGCATGCAACAGGAATGGATTAAACAGAGGATTTAGGAGGAAAAGGACATCTTTTCCTCCTACTCCCCAGGTAATGACTTGGCCCTGAAAGTAAAGGGCTTTTTGTGAAACTAATGTGCAGGAGTGTGCATGTATTTTTGTCAGTGTGAGAGGGTGTATGTGTTTGTATGTGTGTGTTTGTAGATGAGTGTTTTGTCTGCATGTGTTTATGTATTTATGTGACTATGATAGTGTGTACCTGTTTTCTTAAAGTGTAAGTGTGTGAATGGTGTCTGGACTTGCAAACATCCTTTAATTTTGGTTTTGATCATTTGCAGTTGGTCACTCTTCCTATTTCCTGGTTGCTGAAATACATTGTAGTATTTGTGTAGATGTGAGAGTAAACTTCATTAAGGAATGTTTGAAGGTTTCACTTTGGAACAGCTCTTTATTCCTCTGTAAGCTCAAATTTACACTTAAACAGATTTGAATTCCAAACAACAATGTTATGATGCTTCATGCAAAAAGCAGGCAAAAGCGGCATTGACGTACTCTGAAAACACAAAAATAACAGAAAAATGCCTTTGGCACTCACTAAGTTTGTGTTACATGGGAAGGGGAATTGCAAATGAAAAACCTCTACAGGCGCTTCTTTCTAATTTGACTACATGCTAATTACTGCATGAAATACACTCTTCAGCTCACCAGGTTAAAAAAATAAACAGTATTAAGCTCAGTGAACATATATAGTCATGTAGGCTTGCACTGGCTTTCATTCCATATTCATATCTTGGCCATGAAAAATTGAGAATCCCAGATATATTTTATACTATACATTCTATGTGATATACCCTTGAGTGAGGACCTTAACTTTAATTACTGTAATAAATATCCAGCTATATAAATCGATCAAATGTAATAGAGAAAATAAAATAAAAATCAGCTGAAGATTTATGATGGTCACCCTGATGTGTGGAAGCTGTTAGATAAATTATTGGCCTATAATATAGTCCACAAACCTAAAGTGAAATACACATTGTGTCATAACAATGAATGTCAAGCTCCCTTTTGAAATTTAAGATGGTACCATGGAGTTGAAGAGGGTGGCCAGACCGGTAGGGGAATCAAAAGGCCACATTTCAATTGTAAGTTTGCTGGAGGTAAGCAAGCCTGGGCTTAGTTTCTGCTTGGGTTGTGCTGGTTTCTTTAAATGTCTTTAAATACACCACAGGTAATCACTGCAAGTAACAAATTAGATCTCAAGTATTTGCATACTGGGTTAAACAAAGGTAAAATAATAAATGTGTTTAAACTCAAAGGCTGACTGCCATCTCATGTTGTCAATCATAATGACCACAGAACACAGGAAGTTCTACCCAATCAGGGCAAAGATAGCTCAAATGCCCAGACCAGCCAAAGCACTGAAATGGAGTATTAACCGCGGTAACGATGTAAAGACAAAAAAATAGAATAATATTCTTTGGATAAAGAGGAAAATTGAAGGAAGCTGCTGTAGAGACAGCGAGAGGAGAGCCTGGTGATCGATGATGAGGGACCAAGAGATAGCGCTTGTGTGATGAAGGTTTATATGTTGAGAGGATAGCTGCGATATTTCCCCGTTAATAACCAGACTGAGCTCTGAGCAGGCTTTGATAAACAGGGGATGGAGGCAGGGAAGTAGTGTGAGAGAAAGAGAACAGTGACACCGATAGATTAACACAGATTACCTCTGCTCTTTGCTGCAGCCTTCTTTCTCTCTTAGACCAAATGAGAAAGGAAAAAAGAAAGAAACAGATAGGACTGACATTACCAAAGACAGACAGATTGGAGACCATGAAACCGTTTTTCTCCTTTTCCAAAAGGAGAAAAAAATAGTTTATTTCATTATTGAAATAAAAGTAAGGCAAACTCTTTTATGCTACTAGGTTTCTTCACATGCAAGATCTTTTTCTTTAACTCTTTCACAATGCCTACTGTTTATTACAGTCTTGCTGCAGAACTTAAACTGGTTTCCATTTGGCTCCCAGATAGCAGGGCAAGTTTTATATGAGAAATGACACAATCAGGAATTCCCTGTTGCTCTATCTTTGTGGGTCCTAACAACAGCGAGGTAAATCAGTGAAAAAGGAAAGACAGAGCTCCTCCCAAAGCAGTACTAGGCAATAGAATAGAATGGCTCATCTTGCATAATAAATCATTCACTCTAGGTAACAAAGTAATTTGTTGTGTCTCATATAGGAACTTCGTAGATGGGAAAACTTTCATTTTTTATGATTGGTCAGCCCTTTCTACTCATGCCGTCAGTATTGGGTAACCTTATATTTTTCCTGTAAAAGGAATTCTAACATACAATGCATAGCATGCGGTAACAACTTCTTTTCTCATAGTCAGATGTAAATCAGATTGTAAAAGTAAATGTGGCTCTGCTCAGGCTTTAGATTGAGGAAGATTTAAAGTGCCTGATACAGATACTGCTCTGCTGCTCTGGCATTTGGCCACAGTCCCACAATCCCCCTCTGCTCTACAGCAGAGGATCCTGGGAAATCTGGCTCCCAGCTCCATGCTGTTCATCAGACTCTTAAAATCATTTTTACTGGCACAACCACATCTCAATGTAGAATTACCCCTTTAATAAAATGTAAATAAACAATACAATACAATCTATATTAACTACACAATGTATGCTTACGTATTATTTAGAGAAACTATAACTAATTCAAAATTTTTTTTTTTTTTTTTTTCCCCTTTTTCCCAACCCGAATGTTCAACCGAACTGCTTGATCACACCGCAGCACCCGCCCCTGACAGCTCTGGATGGAGAGGTACGCGCACGTGACTCTTCCAAATCACGTGTCGACACAATCCCGCTTCGTTTTCACATTGCTGCCTATGACGTCGGAGGAAGACGTAGTCAGCGTACAATCAGTTCGTGCCGCCGCAAGCTCCCAAGCATCCCAGAGGAGAGCGCTATTGCGATGGACCAACTGGAGATTTATAGCCCGACCTACCCCGTATCGAACCCCGGCGAGGCTGGCCAATTGTTGCCTCGCCAGTGGAGCCTCTGGCCATGGTCGGGAATGGCGAGGCCGGGAATCGAACCCCCGACCTCAGGACCCGTAGGTAGCAATTTATCCCACGAGCCACTCAAAGACCAATTAAATTAGCCCAAATAATGTTAATAATTTTGACTCATGTGTTTCTTGCTGCATTCTTTTGTACTCTTTTTTTTGAGGTAAGAGGAAGGAGGGGAAGTGGGAGGAGGAGGTTGGAAATGAAGCGTCAGTGGAATACGCCACACACGCAAGGGGTTAATTAACCAGTCACTGCAGTAATGAAATCCTGAGAAACTGTGATTGTGTCAGTCTTGAAGCAGATTGCACTCAGCTCACCCAAAGGCTATGGTATTGTTTATTATACAGAGTGATAAGACCTGCAGTGGCTCATGTGAAACAGGAACGGACACTTTGGGATGCACTGATGCCATGGGAGAGATGCAGGACAGAGGAAGAGATTAGTATACATCACAAAATCTCAGCCACCCAAGACCTCAGTCTCTAGAGCCTTTCAATATTAAGCACATTTTAATAGTAAATGTTTCAAATGCATGTTGCACTGCTTGCAAAGAGAACTCAGTTTCATCAATAATATTTTCTACCGCACCACATCAATCAATACTTCTCCACTTGCAGAGAAATTCAGTGTCAAATTAAATTTGCATTTCGCAAATATTTCAACATAATACACAATAGATCCCAGGCTTTAACCCTTTTAATAGTAAGCTAGACGTGACAGTTGCAAGAAAAACTCCTCATTTGAAATACATAGTATGGTTACTGACATTTTACTGCTATAAATAACGCCTATGAATACTGTACAACATATATACAGTTCAGGAACCTGCAGACACCCAGGTGACCAGCAGAGCAATGGAAGTGATTAGTTTGGCAGACTTACCCATACTTTTTGCCTGCAGGGGTGAGCTGGATGCTGCCGATATGGAACTTGACCAGGACTAACCGTGCAGATACGCCGTGAAACATTTTTTCATAAGGAAATGACATGAAGCAAATGAGATGAAGACATACACCAGCATGCATTGCACAGTTCAGTCTGTGTCCACCAATTGTCCAGTTCAGTATCATGCCTGGTAGGGTGAGTTCAGAAAATTGGAAAAGAAAGGTAGAATCACGACAGAGAACAGAAAAGAATGGGAGAGGACAACAGAGCGAGCAGAAAAGATGATTCAGCACCTGCTACAGCCAGGAAGACAGTGCCAATTTCATTGTAACCATGAAAACAAAGTAAGTACGAGTTCTACATAACAATAAGACTAATCCGATGTTTGTTCAGGCTCATGTGAGTCAATCTCATTTTGATTCAGGATTTTTTGGAACTGACAAAGAGAAGCAGAGTAAGACTGAGGGAGGAGAGAAAGAGAGATGCTATCTCTGATACCATACTGGGGGAGGTGGGTCATGGCTCTGCTGGCTGGCTGTGCAGTCTGTGGCAGAGAGCCACAGCCAGAGAGACAGTGCATCAGCAGCCCCAGAGGGACAGTGCACCAGGAGCCCCAGAGGGTCAGTGCACCAGGAGCTCCAGAGGGTCAGTGCACCAGGAGCTTCAGAGGGTCAGTGCATCGGGAGCTCCAGAGGGTCAGTGCATCGGGAGCTCCAGAGCGTCAGTGCATCAGGAGCTCCAGAGGGTCAGTGCATCGGAGCCCCAGAGGGTCAGTGCATCTGGAGCTCCAGAGGGTCAGTGCATCGGAGCTCCAGAGGGTCAGTGCATCTGGAGCTCCAGAGGGTCAGTGCATCGGGAGCTCCAGAGCGTCAGTGCATCAGGAGCTCCAGAGGGTCAGTGCATCGGAGCCCCAGAGGGTCAGTGCATCTGGAGCTCCAGAGGGTCAGTGCATCGGAGCTCCAGAGGGTCAGTGCATCGGAGCCCCAGAGGGTCAGTGCATCTGGAGCTCCAGAGGGTCAGTGCATCGGGAGCTCCAGAGGGTCAGTGCATCGGGAGCTCCAGAGGGTCAGTGCATCTGGAGCTCCAGAGGGTCAGTGCATCGGAGCCCCAGAGGGTCAGTGCATCGGAGCCCCAGAGGGTCAGTGCATCTGGAGCTCCAGAGGGTCGGTGCATCGGGAGCTCCAGAGGGTCAGTGCACCAGGAGCAGGCATCTGCACTATTTTCACCTTCAGTCCAGTGCAGGGGTTTCAAACCTTTTCTATGCCCCACACCCCAAGGAAATGTTTGATTAATGTCCGCACCCCCTACGAAAAGTTATATCACATTTGAAGATGAAGTCGGTGCGTGTGAGCAGAGGCGACAGGTGAGCTGAGAGGCCCCGAGGGGTGAAATACATTACGAACTGTCGCGATCGTGAATTTATGAGCGAAAAGATATACAATGATTATGTCAGGTGTTGTGTTATAATGATTTTAAAGGCAATACTCTGACAATCAGTTACTTACTTTACTTATAAGTTAATTCTGTTATTCTCTCCTTTTGATTAAATAAAAAACGACACGACTATCTATGCAACACAACCACCTACTACCACTTCTCAAGGCACAGTGGCAGCTGGCTGAGTGATGATTCGTTACTCGTCACTCAAGGACACAAGCCGCTCTTTGTCGCACCCCCTGAAATTAAATCTTACGCCCCCTGGAGGTGCGGGCACTCCAGGTTGGGAAGCCCTGGTCTAGTGGGTCATCACTGTGTCTAAAAACAGTTGGGTCTAAATCTGCTCATCATCCCTCCTCTCCTTCTGTATTCATGTTTTTTTTATTACTTCTCCAGTCACTGGTTTTTCTACGTTGCATGTTTTGACAGTACAATGCCTACTACATGATATAACAATAAAGCTGATTTGAATTTGAGAGCAAGAAAGACAGTAATTCTGGTGAAGTGAGGACGGCTAATTGCAGAGCCAGACAGATGGGTGAAAGACTATGCTTGTCCATCCTTGTTCTATAAATTCTGTTTTTTTCCCTTAATCTCAACTTCTTCTTACAGGATCATTCAAAGCTCCTTTGCCCTTACAGCTCAGATCATGACATTTTCTGTTGGAGATATCCTTTTTTATTTTCCTTTTGTGGCAAGCCTTTGGTTGTTACTATCTGCTGATCAGCCGTCTGTGAAATACTACAGCAGACAGAAGGCCAATAAATCAGTATGATTTACAGATATGAAGCTTTGCTTTTGGTTACTTACCTTGAAGCAGAGGGAAGAGACTTCATTTCAGTTACATTTTTCATGGAACAACATGTCTGCTATGACTTCTCACTGTCTCCAGAATTCATATCCCATTCTACAGTTAGGGTAAGTAATGAGTAAAACATTTGGTATCCTCATAGGCGGCTTTAGACAGATTAAAATATTACTTGGGGGTCTTCAGCTGTGAATGTTTGAAGCTTCAGCAAAGAAGATAAATTTCCACTTCCTTGAGGATAATAAAGTCATATTCCATTCTGTCCTGTATAACTCCATTTTAGAACTACTGGTCCAGGCCAACTTCCAGCACAGTGTTCTTTGTTCAATGTCATCACAGAATTTCTACAAACAGATAAAGTACATGTATATTTTGATCATGTATATGTGTATCTGTTTGTTGTTTATGCCTGTTACTGTTAAAACACGCCTTAATGCAGCAGTTCTCAGCCTCCGCCCAGGGGGAGCCCTGCCCAAGCTGCTTTTTGTTCCCCCCACAGCTGCAAATTCTGTGCTGTAACAAGCTGTTAACTGTTTTTAATTTGACACTTTTAATGGCTTCAGGGGTAATTTGCCCTCTTATGGCCACATTATGTCAGACATAACTGTGTGTGCCATGAAGAATAAATGTGCCATTCTCACATCCCAGAACTTTTAATCAAACCGAAGAACTCATGTATTTTCTTACTGTGCTGTTTTGCAAATTATTCAGTGGAAAAGAATTTATATTTTTAATTTCTTAGATTATTGTCTGACTGGTGAAATCAGCCCTGATGTGGCTACCCGGGTCATCAAAACTAAATTACTTTTTAGCTCAAAAGCAATAAATTTAGAGGTCTACTGAGAAAAGAAACAATCGAACAGCAACAAGCCAAACCTGCACCATGTTACAAATTAGCAAACAGGTTCAAGAGAAAAATTGCAGCAAAACTTAAATACATATGTTCAACAACCTTAATGGTCTAAGGGATTGGCTATAAATGAAGAGATTTAACTGAGTCGGAGAACCACTGCCATCCTTATTGATCCCGATGCCTCCTCATTATCCTCCTATAAATCACGGTGCCTGTTATTCTCACCCCGTACTCCAGTATACCTTGACATTTGCTCCCAGTTACACTGGAGGGTTCACATTTATTTGGCCAGTCCTTGAGCTCTCTCTCCACATAGGACATTCTGACTCACTTTATCCAATGTATGAAACATGTATGATGTATGAGCAAATTGCTGGTGCCCTTGAACTTAATTGATATAGATGCCATTTGGATGGCTTATGAGGTATTCACTTAGTTATGTATTTGTATGCCATTCAGAAGTGCAATACACCCATTTTTGCAGTAAAGCTGGGCCCAATGTAGGCCCATTACAACAATCCATTACTTTAATGTTGTTATGCAGGCAGAAATACAGAGGGTCAAGTATTTGCCCAATCTTTGTTTATCATATCACTCTAAGTACTATGACTCTGAAAATGTCTTTTTGCCTTCTATATCCTTCCTCTGTTTGGTTTACTTCCTGTTTGAACTTTCACTGTCTTTTCCAGTCTGGTTTGTCTCAGAATCGCTCACCATCAAAGCCCTCTCACAATGCCATGCTAATATGCCATTTACTATCTCCCTCCAGACAACCACTTTATAAGATCCACCAGCGGGAAGGAGCCAGGGCAGACACCAATGCTGGGATGATATCAGATCCACCTATAATCAGCAGTGCCCCTTTGTTTTCGCAATCCAGTCAAAGTCACATCTTTTAATCATAAGGAACCCCAGCTGCAAAGCTCGGCAGGACCTACAGAAAGCTGGGGGCCTTAGAGAATAAACTGAGCCAATGCAACAGCCCCCAAGTCACAATTTTGTACGAGCTGGTATTATTACAGACTGGTTTTTTGGTGACAGGATGGGGAGAGGAAGTGTTTGTCATCTTGTCACGACCGGGGCTCCTCGAACACCATCTGTTGACTGTCCCGCTCCACAGCCCTTATCCGTCCCCCCCACCCCAGTCCCAAAGCCCACACAACCCCTCATTCCCACCCATGCACGGCAACCCTCCTGCCACTATTAGACCTAAAGGCACAAACAGAAGGGCAGACCCAATCCCTAGCTGGAGGACTCCACTGTGTTTAAACACATTTTAATGCTGAAACTGAGCCAGGGGTTGTTTATTTGCAGTGTGAATTGAGTCAAACAGTCTAGGGGGAAAACACCTGTTGGACCAACACACAGACACACACAGACATATGGCATAAACAAATATGTGCAGAAGTCACAACAATAACTGCAAATTAAGAATCAAAAAGCAGGATAAATGTTAGAATACTCCACACTGGATTCTGAATTACTATGTTTCCACGCTATTGACATAAGGTCCCCATTTTGCTGTACCCTGTGGCGTAAAACAAATAGAAATGAAAAAGACAGAAAATTAGATGCCATGGGGTGAAAAACAATTTAAAAAAATGACTGTCACTCCCCCCCACACCCCGACTGCCAAAACACCTCTGCCTCCTTTGCACCCTCCCTGCTGGAGGTACCGTGGTCACCTATGTTCTGAGGTGGGACATACTGCAGAGGTTGGATAAAAATAACTACCTTCAAACGCACATGATAATGAATGTGTTCGGCTGGCCTTTGTAAGGCTGGGGAGCGGAGCAGGCAGCCACGCAGCCCCGGCCGCAGGGTCACGGAGGCTGGATATCTGTGTGCAAGTGTCACTCGCGCTTATTGATCACAGCCAAGCCCTTCATTATTAGTCCCTGCAGCCCTGATGAACACTGCTTTTCTAAAGGCCAGAAGGCCCACATAAATATTCAGAGTGTATCTCTCTCTTTCTCTCTCTCTCTCTCTGTTTATTTTTTTGGAATGTAATTGTTTATCAGCCTTGTCTGTTTTGTTGAGAGACCTGTGTGGGAGGCTTGGGGCAGACCTGGACATGGGGGTTTTCATCCTGGGTCCGGGGTACAGTGCTAAACATAAGTATAGGCTGTCCTTGGTTAATTTCTTGTTGGGACAAGCTAAGCTTGCAGTCTGGATCACCAGAAGGAGCAGAATCCAGGAGTGTCAGGTAACTGATCCAGCACTGGTTTTTAGGGGTGTGGTCTTAGAGCGCTTGCACATAGAATATGTATATTTTAGCTTGTCTAATAATTTTAATATTTTTATGTAAAATTTGGTGTGTTAATGAGGGTACCTGTATTTTAGATGATGTTGGAGGCTACAGAGTATGTTTCTAGACTAGACTATGCATGATATGGGTGTATTGGAAGGGTTTTGTCTTTTAACTCTGTTCAGGTTCTATTGTTTTTTTTAATGGTTGTATCTTTCCTTACTGTCATTTTGGGGGTCTATATTCTGATGGTTTTGTAGCTATTGTTTTTGTTTTTAGGGCAGTTTCATACTGTGTTTTTAATTTGATCATTGGTCTCTTGCCCCTTTTTAGTATCGTGTAGGAGAGTTTTCTGGAATGGTTATTGGTTAATTGGTTTTTGTAAATTACCATTTCTGTAATTTTTAAATAAAGGAGACATAAAAATCTACTCAAATCTCTCTTTCTCTCTCTCTCTCTATCTCTCCTTAAATTTCTCCTCTGTCATGTTCTGATCCTCCTTCTCTTCTTTTCTTCCCCATCCATTTCACTTGTGGTCCTCTTAACCTTTTTCTGGAATTAGTAAATGGTGATAAAAACAACTTGATATAAAAACCATGGTGCCATGTAACAACAAGCATTTCTCTATGCAGTGTATTAGCAAAATACAGATAAAGGGAATCCTTTATCAGGACTTATTTGACACTGGATAAAATATTGCAATGAATATTAGGTACTGAAGATAACATAGAAAATGTAAGTCATACTTATAAGGGAAACTGCTAATCATCAAACTATGCAACAATTTTGTGAGTAGAGTATGTTTAAATAAACAACACAACAATTCAGCAACCACTGTTCCCTGCAGCAACTTTTTAATGATTAATGCTAAATTGTATACATCATACACACCATCATATGAACACACATGCACACAAGCAGAAAACAGACACGAGTCTACACAGAAGGACTGTGGGAATCCTCAGGCACTTGGAATATCATTGGGTACTGGCCAAACAGGAACCACCCCTCATTGGCTGTTTTAGACAGGGGGAGAGACAAATCTGCCCTTACTATTCCTGAGTTTATCCACACGAGGTTCAATTAAAGCAACTGATTAATTCATTCAGAAAGCTAGATGGAATTGATGAATTTGAATTGAATGTGGTGAAAAGGTCACAAAGAATATTAACTACACTTTTTTTTTGAAGAAACACACCTTACCATTTTTATCATCAATACCATTATTAAAGCCTTATCAATGCCAATTATCCTCATTTAGCAGACAACCTTGTCCAGGACCATGAAAAATACCTCTAGCAATTATTCTGTAGCCCTGTGTGGCTGAGGATGAATAGAAAGAATAAAGGGTTGATAATTACTTTAGCGGTAACCACAAAGGCTATGACCAGCATTTCTCAGTAGGCCACTACATTTATGTGATTGCCAAACCACACTCAATCACCACCGTGGGACACTGTGAAACATTATCGAACTGCGGGAGCTGCAGCTACCTCTGCAGTCTGAACTGAAATGAGACCCTCTATTTATATCCATGACACCTCACAGTCTGGAGACAGTGTGCTCTTGAATTGTGGGGGTGGGGGGAGGGGGCATCGCTGAGAGAGAGAAAAACACATCTTTTACGAAGATAACTAAAGTGTCATGTGTGTCCTCAAAGCTGCTTTGTTTCTAAGCGAGGGGGCAGAGAGTAAACCTGCACTGCCTACGCAGAGGAGGAAGTCTGCTTGTCTGAGACAAGGATGGAGTGTAGAGGGCATATATGTTAGTGTTACCCCTGACAGAGTTCTTATTAATGGTCAAAGTGAGGCATGAATTGGGACTTAGGATTCTCACACTGTTATGTTGACCTCTCCATGCAGGGCTGGACTTATAATAGGGAAATATTTGAACTATTAATATTATAAATCTTATAATTAAAACACACAGGCATTGTAGCCAAAGTCTGCTGTGATGAGCAGCAGAAGCAGTGGAAGTATTATGTGTAATGTTTGCTGCTGGCTCATGTAAAGGACATTACGGGAGTCTGGCAGAAAGGGAAGTTGAAATTAGCATCAGTGAGAATGAGATAGGCTGATTCATCCATCAACCTAATGAACTGTAAACTTGACTTACTGGCCAAATAAATGTGAATCATCAACACACTCCGAACAGCAAACTTGACTTATTGGCCAAACAAATGTGGTCATGAAAGCAACCACACTCTTAGTAGGGAAAGTAACGCATCTGTTTTGACAATTCAAACTCTTGGTGCAGTGATGAAAAAGACCACTTTACACTGAATATCTGGTGTATTACAATTTGAAACGCCAGACATACGGTATCCGTGTCAGGACAACGTTAATTTTGCAGAGGCTTGGAATGTGGCAGTTCCATTGCATTCATGGAACTGCCACATTCTACTTGTGTAAAACTTAAACCACATACATGAGAAATAAAAAGTTGCTCAGCATCATGCAGCCTGTGTCGACTGTGTTGTCACGCCAATAAGAAAATTCCATTTTAGTGCAATACTCTAATACTGGTTTAAAGATAAAAAAAGGTCAGCAAAATTAGTGATAGCTAATGATATGTGTCAATTATCATCATAATGGTAAGGTAATACCGTTAATTTGCAATGCTGACAATGTGGGCCACAAGAATGCTAGCTCAGTATAGACGCAGTATAGTAAGAATGGAGAGAAGGGGAGGAGGAGGGGTTGTTTTTCAGAATGGGCATAAACACAACACATGGCTTTCCATTTTCACCCTGCGCACATCATCGCTGTCTTTGCATCATCCTTCCCCTCTGTCTGAATTCACACCTTGGTTTTCCTCCTCCAGCCTTTCTACTGTGTCTCTTAGTTCTGTCCAGCTGCTACATTAACACGCTTTACTCACCATTGCAAACAAAATGGAGCAACAGTGCTGGGAATAGAAGAATGGGAGGGAATAATATAAAAGGTAGTTTAAAAGTCACATGTAATATGGAGGGTGCGTGCAACAAGAAAAAGACAATACAAAAACAGAGAATCAAGTAGGCATGGTAATCTAGGTGAGGGGAAGAATACTGCATTGAATAAGAATGAGGAATGAGGAACAGAAAACAATACAGGTTGAGGAGAAGAGAGAGAAGGACAGAGTAACCATACACTGTTCCTGTCACAAGAGAAAACAGGTGATGTCAGTGCTTTTTCACCCCATACAATACAAAGAAGTACTACAGGATCCGCTAAAATACTCTTTTTCCCCCTCACCCCTGCCAATGAGTGCTCTGCCACTGTCAACCTGCATCCACCCTGACTGCATGCCATTTTTAAATAGGATCTTTCACCAAGTAAACAGTGCATGAAGTCAATGGAGAAATAGACTCAAGAGGGCTAGCAACATTTTGAGGGCTGTGGTTCAAGTGTTGTATATAGTATTTTCCTGTGAGCAATAGATCACCATCACAGACCAACTGTGCTGCCATCTGGTGGTTATAATTCCAATTGCAGGTGATTTCTCACAAGTCAACCAGCACCCACAATGATATTATGAAAGATATGATGAAGGTTTTATGGCAGCACTTCCCAATCCTGGCCCTGCTGGATTACTATGAATGCTGGTTTCACTTCCATCTGAGCTCTTCAGATTAGATTAAGGTTTTAAATGTAAACTGTAACCAAATGACGCTTACCTTTTGAAAACCTTTGACATAAATGCATGCTTATTATTGTTTTGTATGTCAGTGGTTCTAAATTATATTGTGAATATATTTCTGTTTTTTATGCACAAAAATTATGTATTCCATGTAAGGATTTATATGACACAAACAGGAATTAAGAAATACAGCATTAAAAAGCGTATGAAAAATAATAATTATTTAAAGATGTAGGCTATTCAAAATACAGTTAGTGTGCTTCCACGTGTGCATGCTTTCATTGTATACAGAAGTAGGTTGTTCGCCCTTAATTTATGTTTAGTGTTGTTTTAACAAGGGACTGTTCAGCAGTTACCTGTGTATAAAGAGATAGCATTAAATTCATGTATAAAACGTGTAAGCATAATATAGTACATACATATATATGTTAGGTTTCATAAACACCTAATCTACATTTCTCTAATACTGACACTTTATATTGGTCAGAAATTTTAATTCGTCTCTTATTGGTTCGACATTTAATTTAATTCATTACTGTATCCAGTAATGTTCAGTCTATTCAAGTCGACATACGTCAGTGAATGCGCGGTGACGTCATGCATAGTTATTGCGTCCTTTACGTAAACCGTTCGGCGCAAATTTTCAAATGGTGATCAGGAAGAAAAACACAACCCAGGATAAATTTTAATAAACTACGTCAGAAGTATCATTTTTAAAACCGGATTTTTTGTGAAAACCAAGAAGGAGCTTGAAGATAAGGTAAAGGTTCACCCATCGTCCCCAGATGTATGTAATATTGCATAGGAAACAATGTTTGCTGGCTAACATTTATAGTTTCTGTTACTTGATGGGTCAAAAATGGTCACTACTCATAGATAGCATTGTGTGCTCCAACAAGCTAGCTAACGTTAGCTAGATAACGATAATAGTACTGCTAGTTAACAGTGATGTAACGTTATTTCCTAACAGTTTTTTGGAACCGGGCACCACTTCCTTAGTTAGGTTGCTGTTTCGTAGCTATTAAGTTGAAAATTTCATTGTTACTAGCTGAATTCTTGTTTTCTATCACAGCAAGATTTTTATCCAGCCATTTAACGTTAGTTGTGGTGTGTTTATGATGTTTAACGTACCACACATTGACAATCAAAAGTAGTAGTATATACTTAAGTTAATTAAACTAGCATTGATAGTTTAGTTTACTTGTTGTGTGCTGACGTTGACTTGCTAAGTTTTGTAAGTTGGCATTGAAAGTTGCCAGCTAAACAATGGAGGTCAGACGTTAATGGGAATAATATCGATCTAGCCGTGTTGTTGAAACCTGGTTTATAGTAGTAACGTGGCTAAATCGCCGAGTGGGACTGACATACTGTACAACTTGCTGTAGTGATACTGCACACCTTTTTCGAGCGAGCTAGCTAACGACGTTAACGCTTACACATGTCACATTTTCTCAGGCAGCCACCATGAGTGCCTCCTCCACCCCGATCTCTCGAGTCCGTCAGTGGTCCTCACCGGCGCTGATGCAGAAGGGCTCGGCCACCCTCACCAGTACCCCACTCCTGGCAGCATTCCCTGGCAATGATGACGAGCTGGAGCGGCGCCAGAGACGCAGGTCCAGGGTTATGGACCTGCATGGGTTATCAGATGTCACCGATTCCCCTACTCACAGGTTAGGGTGTTAAGGCTTCTGTAATGTTAACGCTTTCATGCAGTTTTATAAGGAACCATTAATTTGAGCGTGTTCCTGTTTTTTATATTTGCTGTTGTCTGTCTTTCACTTGGCTTTTGATAAAACCCAAAAGCAATTAGCATCGGGGAATGTAACTTATTTCAAATGTTCCTGCAGTCTCACTGGGACCCCAGCCGCGGTACCCAAGCTGTCCAATGCTCAGATCTCTGAGCATTACTCCACATGCATCAAGCTCTCCACTGAGAATGTGAGTATACATGTATGCACACTGATGACAAACCTGCAGTGTTCAGCTCTAATGTGCTGGATAGCTGACGTGCTCAGTACAGGCACAGATTCTACCCTAAAGGCTGGAGAGGTGTCATCTGAGAATTCTTATTTTGTTGTTTTCCTGGAATGTAGAAAATCACCACCAAGAATGCTTTCGGGCTGCACCTGATTGACTACATGGCTGACATCCTGAAACAGAAGGACTCTGAGCTCACAAACTTCAAGGTGTGCTTTTATTGTGGTGCTTCACTATTTTTCATTTCATTTTTCATTTTTTTTTGTCATAATGAGTGTTCAAGTCTTCAATACCTGGTGTACTATTAGCATATTAATTACCCGATTACATCAGTAATGTAGTATTGTGGTTGCATAGTCTAGTGGCTAAGGAACATGACTGGGGCCCCTGAGGTTGGTGGTTCAAGCCCCAGTCCAACAAGAACACCATTGCTGTTATGCCCATGAGAAAGGCCCTTAGCTCCACCTTGCTCCCAGGGGGATTGGCCCTTGGTTAGACTAATGAACTATAAGTCGCGTTGGATAAAAGCGTCTGCTAAATCACTGTAATGTAGTCAGTTACTTTGGATAGATTTTTATACAGACAGTGGTTGTGACATGTGATTTTTCTGCTAGTCTGGGGCTATAACCCTTATAGATTTATAAGATTTATTGAATGGTGGCTGACTTCATGGTTGGGAGCTCCATGCTCCTGCAATTTGACAGCAGCCTGTTGGACACATGTAAAGACCGCTACGCCCGTGTTTGTGCTTAGGTGGCAGCAGGCACGCTGGATGCCAGCACAAAGATCTACGCAGTCAGAGTGGATGCTGTCCATGCCGATGCCTACAGGGTGCTGGGTGGCCTGGGATCCGAGACCAAGCCTGAAGAAGGTGAGAGGGGAACAGGTTTGGGGGATAAGGATACTTACACATTTTGGGCTTTGCTTGTGATTGGATTCGCTAATTCAGATGGCTGACTGAACATTTTCGGATTCCCTTGTCCCCCGTGTGGAAAGGGAGGGTAGCTGAGGAGGGAGGACAGGAGGATGACCATGCTGAGGCAGCAGCAGTGAAGCAGGTGGTGAAAAAGAAGAGGCCACCGAAGAAGACTGTGGAGCAGAACCTGAGCAACATCAACAGCTCTGAGTCCGAGAGGAAGTGTGAGGTAAAATAAGAAGGTGGAGGCTTTCTGGTGGTGGGGAGAGTAAGGGGCAGGAAGACCCCATTTATAATCAGGTTTAAGCGAGGACCGTATGCAGCCTTCACTAATGTCCCTTTCACCTTGACTAGTAAAATGGCGTCCATTATCTGATAGGGAATTGTCAATCTGAAAGGACAGTCATGTTTGATACTCCTTTAATAAAAGTGCCAAACAAAAAAAAACTGAACTTTATAATGCATCACTTGCAGAAAAGCAACACTAAGGTTTGGAGTGTGCTGTTGGTTGCCATGGTAACCAGCAAAAAAAAATGTAACTTGGGAGTCGGTGTCAAACTCTCATCTTGAAAGGGTGAGGGGAGAATGCAGTGTTGATGATGATGGTAAAATTTCCACAATCAAAACCAAGCCATTTTTTGTGCATTGCTCTCAGTGCTGGGAAAGGTGTAACTTCATTTGATCTCTCAGGTGGACCCGATGTTCCAGCGGATGGCATCGTCTTTCGATGAGAGCAGCACAGCAGGCGTCTTCCTGTCGGTGCTGTTCAGCGAAGACAGCCGCTGTGAGCTGCTCTTCCCCTCCCACATGACCCTGCTGCGCTCTGCGCCCCCCTGCCCGCCCCCACCCTCGCAGCACACCCCTGCTCGCCCCTTCACAGGTAAACGTCTTGGTAACCTCATGGAGGTGGATGTAGCTTTTCACCAGGAAAAATCGAAAGAAGAGCCCTGTTGCTCAAACTATCACAGGCAGACAGGCATTTGCCCTAATCCATCTCATACAGTATTCTCGGTGTACGCATCTGCATCCATCCTCTATGTGCTGTCTTTGCAGCTGGTCTGCAGCAGGCCCAGGAAAAGGGCTCCATCTGCCCCTCTCTGAAGGACTTCTCTTTCAGCAGCTGGAATCCAGACCAGGTCAGTCACTGGCCTGCACGCACACAGTGCCTGACTCACTGTCATATATTACTGATGCTGTGGTCTTTACAAGTGGCCATTATGATACAATGATACCTTATCTGATTACTCAGAAATTTGTCTTGCATCACAAGACCCATCGTTTTCACATAATCACAAGAGATAAAAATGTTAATATAAATGACATTTAAAGAAATACAACCGAAAATAATTAAATATAGAAACCTAAACTCAAATAACTGTAATAAAATTACTGTTGATTAGTACTTGTTGCTACCCTCTCACATTCTCTCTTAATATCACTATCCTGGTGTGCAGGTGTCTAATACCTGATTAAGATGTTGATAAAGTATTGATTTGTTGTGCTCATTGTTAAGTGTCACCTGCATGTTGCCTATCTATCACATTTTATCTTTTTGTCCCTGCCCCCCTGCCATCCACTAGACGATGCACCAGCTGCTGGAGAAGATGAAACAAGGGCAGCATGCATTTGATGTCAACGCGGAGGTGGAGCCAGAGGAAGGGGATTTCCAGGATTTCGGGGACGATTTCGATGCGGACGGCTACGAAGACGGCCAGGGGGATTGTGGGGACGGGCTCAAAGAACACAAGGACACCTGTGCCGTGACAGGGCCGGGGCGTGGAAAGTAAGAGACTCTGAGTTAGGGGGTTCCAGGCCCCGACTGTCCTTCCAAGAGTACAGCTGGTTTATCCCAGCTCCAGATAGGATGCTTGCACTGTGTCAGTGGTGTACAGCTGTTTAGGGATACACAGGATAGGGACTGGCCTTTGGAGGGGTTGAGCTGGTTCACCATGTGATACATGACAGTAAAAATTCATGAGATATACACTTTTTAGTGACACTCACACCAGTAAAATAAAAAGCTGTACTTTTTCTTTCCACTGCACTATTTTAGCATAAATACAGTTTTGACTTGATTAAAAAATAATAATTCTCTGTCTGGAGTTATGTTTGGCTGCATTTTAAAAAGGCAGGGGTTACAGAAAATGTATTCTCGGAAAGTGGGTTCTTGGCTCTGGATGTTTCGGTATCATTACTCAACTCTTCAGGTTTTATAATAAATGATAAAGGAAGTACTATCTCTGTGGTCCTCCACTCTGAATTTAAATCCTGAGTAGGAACAAAATAAAGGGACAATCCTCCAGTCTGAAGAGTAGTTCTGCCAGTGGGGGACCTGACTCCGTACAGCTCACATAATCATTAGAATTGAGTTGAGTAATAGAGCGGAACCAAATGGATTTTCATTTGGAGTGGGAATGATTGCTTTTGTAGGAAAACATAAATGCAGCTTGCCCAAGGATTAACCCAGGCACAAATGATCCTCGATTGTTTATTCTGGGCTTCACCGGGGAATGTTGATTCTGTGGCCGTCATTCAGGGATGTGATCGCGATCGGAGAGGGTGACATCACCACCATGTGCCTGCAGCTGTCCTCCCAGCCCAGGGAGTACTCCTACTTCAGCCCCAGGACCATGGCCATGTGGGCCGGGCCCGGCTACTGGCGCTTCAAACCCCACCACAAGCGTGAGTATTCAAATGCACCGTCACTCTTCATTTAGCTCAGGTGATTACATTCATATTCACAGCTCCCAAAACCACACACACAAAAAGAAAACAAAAAAAAAAATCAATTACAGGTTGCAAATACTGAAAAACCTATTATGTTGTGCGCACACATTTATATTGCAAATGTATAACGTTTTCAGTTATTGACAGTTCGAATGAATCTTTTCGCTAAAAAGAGCTTGATGCATGTTCTGTAAATTGTTTCAGACTGTTTAATTTCAGAAGTATACAGTGCATGAAGGGTCAAACGCTTTGCCTGAGTGTCAGCCTGTTTAATCTGTGTTGATGCTTTCTCTATGCTACGTCACATCTGATATCTGCATCTCTGATTGGCCCAGGGGGATCGTTATCTAGTCAAGCTGACCTATATATTCATTATATTCCCTATTTCTCATCCATGACCAGAGGATCACCTCCCAGACAAAGAAAGTCGCAAGAGGAAGCCCAAGAAGACCTTTGAGCTTGACTTCAACGATGACATAAACTTTGAGACATACTTCCGCACCACTAGAGTAAGGCCCTTCCACTTCATGGTTCATTGAAATAGTGGCCACACCTGGATTCCCCAGTCTGATTCACCTAGATATAGCCATTGTCTCTACTCAGCCCTGTTCAACATAACTTGCAGCTTTGTTTAACAAGATTGTATCTTGTATCTCTGATGTATAATAAAGACTAGCATTCACATTATAATGTCTCCTCCTAAACCCAATCTGAGCCCAAGTTAGCAGTGTGTGATTGATTGAATAGCATGACCCTTTCTCCTTACTGCTGTCTTACCTCAGCTGTTGGTGCCCTCTGTCTCTGCATCTGTGTTCTTAGGCGGCCACAACCAACAGCAAGTCTGCCCTGTCCACCAGCAACAAAAAGACCACTCTGCCAGCAGATTTCCACTATCCTCCAGAGGCACTTTCCCAGCTCAGCTTCAAGCCGTCAAACACCGTCAGTCCTGCATTGTTATAGCATCGAATCCAATTACCTCTAGATATAAAAAAAAAAGCTATGCATAAATGCATAAATAATATACTTTAGCTACGCTAACATTGCTACCCTGTTTCTTCCACCAGTTGAGCAAGCAGGGGAAAAAGCGGGTGTCTGGAGAACTGGGCGATGGCATTGGGGATTACGACTACAACAACGCCAATGATACTGCCAACTTCTGCCCTGCTCCGCAGGTCTGGTTACTGCTCTGTGCATAATACCGCTCTCTGTGTGTATATGCAGTACAGCAAGGTCTTGAGATAATGTACCACAACACAACACTTCAGACCTGACTGTAGCGCAACCCTGAGGCTGCACACAATTACTCATTATAACACAACACTAGCATAATGGAGGAGGGGAGTGGGCCGCATCTGTTACATCTCTTACTGGGATGGCCCATGTATGTTCTTAATTGTTTTGTGTGTAGCCCAATCATTTGTATGATTTAATTACATTATTTGCAAATTTTAGCTACATTATTTGCTAAGCCACTGAAGGACAACTGAAAATGTGTATGAAAGATTTCACTGTTGTCTAGTCTGCGTGTGAACCATCTTGGGTGCATGTAGCCTCTTAATTTGACTGGGTAATTGTTTTAAACAAAAACATGAGTACAAACCAGTTCTCCCAAAGCAGAGTTTCCCCATCCCTGATTTAGAGACTTGGTTCTGCTGAACTATATTCTATATAAATACATCTATAACTGTATCTCTATATTCTCTGGAAAGAATTTTTTTGCTGACTGACAGTAAAAAAAAAAAAAAAAAAGCACTTTCACTCACTCTCTTTCTCTTTCTTTCTCTCTTTCTTTCTCCCCAGGGTAGGGACAGTGATGACGAAGCTGACGGGTTCGGGGGACCGGAGGAGGATTCTGAGATGACTAGTCAGCCTTTCTCTGACGGCATGCCCCCGTCCTCGCAGGATGCCGATGACATCTCCACCTACGGGGAGGACAACCTGGTGCCAGAGCCGCAGAAAGTAGGGCCATGAGAGAGCATGGGGTGCACACAGTTTGGGGGAGGATCAAGTGTTGAAAATAACATGTCAGAGCTCTGAGGCTTGAGTCATGCTGGGTCACAAGGCTTGTTTTTCTCCAAGATTAGGCAAACCTTCCTCTGATTTCAACATTTAAGCATAGCTTCAAGTGGCACATCTTTTTACCCATATTTAATTTAATTTTATTTTATTTATCCAGTTTGATTTTTGCTGATGTATTGCTATTGCTATTTGTTCCAAGTGCCCAACTGTATTTTGTGTATATCATGTCAACCTTTTAAATGTTACATACAAATTTGACTCCGGGGGCTGAAAAACTAAACAAGATTGGGAGTTAAAGATTTTCTGCTTGTTTTCTGTTTTCATTTCTCAGGTAAACAAGATTGAAATAAACTACGCAAAGACCGCTAAAAAGATGGACATGAAGAGGCTGAAGAATACCATGTGGGGTCTGCTGACTGACTGTCTGGACAAACCGCTCAAGGTCACTCTCACTTTCTGTGTGTTATCTTCTTCTTTTTCCTGTCCCCGTGGGAAATGTGGGGAGCTTTATCAGTCTATGGCTTTGCTTCAGTGTGTGCTCTTCATTGCTCAATCTGCTCAGTCATGACTGACAACTTAAAAAACTTTGTACTGTCACGAAAACAGCAACCTAGTATGACGGTTTTGGAGTCAGTCTTCCAACTCAGAGGTGGTGGGTTACGCAGCTGTTGTGCCCTTGAGCAAAGTACTTGACCCAAGCTGCTTCAGAAAGTATCCAACTGTAATGGATGGTGTGTAGAAATGTAACAGTCTGATAGCACTGTCTACTAAATGCCAGAATATGCATGGTCTAATCAATGAGTGATCCAGCGTTGCTGCATACAGCAAAATGAGCCATGGTAATTAGTGGAAACAATCTGCATTACAAGCCATCTCTCCAGGAAAGGGGTTGCCTGACTCTGGCCTATCTCTGGTGCCTTCTGGTGCCCTCTTCCATGTCTGTCTTCCTGTTTGTGACGTTGTTTTGTCTTTCCATCTGGTTCTTCCTCCTTCCTAACTAAGCTTGTTCCCTACAGGAGGTGGAAAGCACAGAGACTGGCAACGTTTCTGGGGAGAAAGCCTTCAGCCAAACCACCAAGACGCTCCTTCAGAGGTGACCCCTAAATATATAATCCTACAACTATTGTACTGCACATTCAAGTACACAGTCATTTAGTGCTTTCAAACCCAATGCCAGAGGGCCATGTGTATTCAGAGTTTCAGTCCAATGATCACTGTATTTCTGCCTCAAATGGTACAGTTACTCAAATAATAGAAGCAGTATTTGGTATTTCTTTGGTGTCATGGTTAGGGTGCTGGGCTTCCAACAGGACTAAATAATTCATAAATAACACATTCCTGTCTGCAGAAAAGCTTTTGAAAATAACAGTTTGATACAGTAGGGGTTGCCCATTTGTATCAGAGAAAGGTGGGTATGGAAACATGGATGTGTTTTAGCTCTGCATTAAAACATTTGGTTCAACTAATTATGATGTTCAGTCAAGACCTTGATTAGCTTAATCAGGTGTTTTAATGCTCAGATGTAACAAATTCCTGCACCCACACCAGCTCTTCTCCGACGAGATTAGAGTCTCCTGTTTGGCAGTCTCATTGGTTTCAGAGGTGAATACTGTAGATGTGTGTCTAAAAGGCTGCAATGTGTGACAAAACCCTCTCCCCGTGTTCACAGACTGCCCACTACAATGGCCCAGAACATGTCCATACCTCTGGCCTTTGTAGCTCTGCTGCACTTGGCCAATGAGAAGGTGGGTACCTCTCTTCAGCATTACCAAGTAGAGGGATTACTTAGTACAGGGGAGCAAGGAGTCCCTAATCTCAACATGACTAAATTCTCTCTTTCCCTCTCTGCAGAACCTGGAGCTCGTCAAAGTGGATGACATGTCAGATATTGTCATCAAGCAAGGTCACTGAAAATGTACAGATGCCAGTCATTTTTGATGAAGAGATTTTCATGTTTTCATCGTCCCTTATTACCTCCTCTGTCTTGTGTCCTTCTCGCTGTGTTCACTGCACATAGTGCCCCACAATTTGTCAACACGGTCAAGCTTTTAAACAAGTACAACATCTTGTTTAGACCTTGATTACATGTTAATCAGCCATTTGTTCTTTTCATTGAACTGTGGTCTCCCTTGTTGGTGGGAATTTTTATTTTGCCTCAATTTGATTTTAAAAAACATATTTATATTACTGTTTCCCTGTCCCTGCCTCTGTCTTTCCAACTTCAAAACTGTCTGTGTCATGTGTGTAGATTTAAAGTTAAAATCTTTACTTTTCCCTCTGAACAGTGTAATGTGTAAATATTAAATAAAGCATACACATTTTGTAAGTCTGAACTCTTATTTTAAAAAAATATATACAAAGCTGATTAGTCTAGTAATCTTTCATGATAAGCCATGCAATTCACTAATTAAAAACAGAAGGTATGAAAACTGGAAATATTAGAGTATGTAATACAGAAATGAAAACCCTTACTATGTGTTCCCACCTTATGGTTCCTGGTGTCAGTTGGTTTTTGTTCCATGCGCTCTTTCCCAGCAGCCTTCCTGTTCTGGAAACCGGTTTTTCAGGGGGCCACATAGAGCATGGTGTCATCATAAGCATGACAGGTCTGGCAGTACAGTACACATCAGAGGGTGAAGTCAGTTTAATTTCACAGCTGTTAAGCGGACAGCTACACCCTCAGAAGGAAGCCTTACCTTGGCGATTATGCTTGAGTGATTCAGTTACATGGTAGAGGATGTACATGTTTGGCTTCTAGCAAACAACACCATTGTAATTACCCCTGCTTTTGAAATCTACAAATATTAAAGTTTTTTTTTTTTTTTTTTTAAATTTCTTGTTGGAAGTGCCCAAGGGGCGTGTGGTTCCCCCCGGGAATCTTAGGGGAAAAAATGGACCATGAAATGGTAGGTCATGACCTGATGGGAGTTTCTAGTTATTTGCCTATAAATGTTGATTGGGATTTGGTCAGTCTTTATTTTAATGTCTTTCATCCTCTTGCCTAATTGTAAACAATATATTTCGTGATGTGTGTATAGTGGTTTTCAAGTTAACGCATTGTTGCCTGTCTCTAGTCATTTGCAGTTTGCTGAACGCATGACAAAAAGCTATGCTTGCGTATGTTCTGTACATCATTAATATGTTTTGTTATCGTGAAGAATGCTATTGGTTCAAAGACTTTAGAAACGGTCCATCGTGGAAGCACACTCTCGGGTCCACGGATGGTGGACCCACTGTAAGATTGTTGTTAACAATGTACACAAATTCTCTTGCTAAAAGTTGTAACTAAGAAACAAAAGTTATAGAAATAATCGAAATCGCCGACTTGCACTTCAGTAGAAAATTCTGTTTTCGTGAATAGCATTTGACACAGAAAAATTGCTCCATGCGTCAAGTAAGGTGAATTATAATTAGCGAATATGCCTCTGAATTAGAATGGTCCAAGGAACGCAAAGGAATTCTTCGCCACTTTGTGCATGTATAGGTTGACTGTAACTGATTAACGCATCAAAGGGAAACGTACTGTAAATTTCCGTGTGACGATGATTTGCGGGAAATGAGGTCTGCCAGTGGTGACACATTCACCTTAACAATCGCCCGTACTTACACATACTTCCCAGCCCATTTTTAGCATATTTAATGGAGTCAATGAAATGTCCGTTGCTGGAGTCGATTTAGACTTCATTTACCCATCCAATTTTACCTGCTAAAATGCTGTCAAGTCACCACTGGAGTCTTATTAAGTACTTAGGGGAAAGCTCTTTTCAAAACACATTACTATATCATCAAATGATGGTTTTCAGTTTAATACGTACACGAAAACAACGTTAGAGATAGTGAGATGAGACGTACACGAAAACGAAAACGTTAGAGATAGTGAGATGAGACGTACACGAAAACAACGTTAGAGATAGTGAGATGAGACGTACACGAAAACGTTAGAGACACGAAAACAAGTGAGATAGTGAGATGGAAATAAAATTCGAAAACAACGTTAGAGATAGTGAGATAGGATGGTTTTCCTTCTTAATGTGTTTTTTAATACAGAATGCAATGTTGATCTTTGAAACCCATTGAATTGGTGGATGTGTGTTATATGAATATTGTTTGTGTAAGAATATGTTGTTGTAGATTGAGCCAGATGCCATGATAGAGATGAATAATGATAGTAATGCCCTAGAAATGCCTCCACATTTGTTTGAAGATGGACATTTGAGTCTGTTTGTTTTTACAAAAGTAACTTTAAGTGTCTTTCCTGCAGGAATACATTCACATCATGTTGAATATAATGTACTGGCAAAGTGTTTTCTGTTATGAATGAGGGGAGAAACATCATCTTATCAACTGTGTGTTTCATAATGGCATTTTATAAATGAAAGCCTATTTTGAAAGCACACTGATTGCTCTTGGTATTTCCATGTCTCTCTGTCTGATTATGATGTTTCCTAGCACGCAGCTCTGATAATTACCTTTGAAGTAAAGACCTGCATAATGTCCTGTGATGATGGCACAAGTGGAAATTGTAATGAAAGGCACATAGCAGCTTTTCAGGAGCCTCCATGCATTCTTAATATTCAATGTCTCTTAACTCCTTCAGGCAAACCAAAGCCTGCTCTTGGTTTCAAGAAAGCAAACATTTATCTAAATACTGGTTTTCAGTGTACGCCCTTCCTCTCACAGAGGGCTGGATACACTTTGCTCTGCATACTTACTGCTGCTGCATCTCCAAGACTGATTGGGCCTTATAAATATGCACAACAGAGTGTTGATCATTCCTTGTGACATTTGACCCATTTTGGCACCTTTGGCCATTTTGGCTCTGATTGTATTAAGATTGACACATTCCTTTCAAGGAGATAACCAACATAAACTCCCCTGACAATTTGTATCAAATTACAGTAAGTTCAAACAAAGCCACACACATGTTAATATTATTACTATAATAATAATAACAATAATAATAACAGTAATAATAATAATTGTTGTTGTTGTTATTGTACTAGTATTATTGTTGGAAACAATAATAATTATTATTATATGGGGGTGGAAAAATCAGGGAAGGTTAAAAACAAATAGAATCAATAATGATTGGATAATAATAAACTCTCTAATCACGGGCAGTTCCTGGCTGCCCTGCTGTCTCATGCTAAGATCCCCATGTCTTTTGCCCCTGTGTTTGTGTGTCAGGAGCAGGGAGGTGGAGGGGAGGTGGTGGAGGAGCAGAATCGGGTGAAGTCCATTCAGTCCCAGTTGGACGAGACGACAGACATCATGAAGCAGAATGTGAACCGCCTTGCTGAGCGGGAGGTGCGGCTGGAGGACCTTACGATCAAGACGAAGAACCTCCAGGCCGAGGTCTGTCCGCCCACATCCTCTCATTCCTCTGCTCTCGAATTTACATCTCCCCTCTCTCTCTCTCTGTCTTTTCTTCCTTACTCAGTTTCAGTCTGTTTCCCTCCATTCCTGCTAATATCCCACCTGTCTCTCCTGTTTTTGCCACTATCCCTTCCCTTGTCTCTCCTTTTCCCTCTGACCTTGCTCCCAGCCTTCCATTACATTACATTATAGGCATTTTGCAGACAATCTTATCCAGAGTGACTTATAGCTCATAATGGCTGAGAGTGCTACAGTACTTGAGTGGGATAAAAGTCCCAAGAGCCACAAAGGACAGCATGAACTAAACCCTGTGGATGACCTGCTCGAGCGAAACCTTCAACAGCTCCTGCACACCTAGAAGCAATGCACCTTTCTCCATCTGTCTCTCTCCTCTGCCCAAGCTCACATCCTTTCATCCTTTTCTTTTTTCCCTCTTTGGCATTTCTCCTTTCTAGCAAAGGGAATCCCTTCCTCTCCTTCCTGCTCTAGAATGTTCTGTTTGCCACTCGGTGGCATATTTCACCGACAAGTACTACAATAGTGTCTTTTTCCTCTCTCCGCTCTCCTACAGCCTGATGTCATTATTTGAGCTTCCATCTCCTCCTTTTCAACCCCTCTCAGGGAAACTTTCCTGTCTGTTTTTTCAAACTTCTTTTGATCCTCTCTTCCTTCTGCTGTGCTCTGTTCTCCCATCCCCTCTCCTACTTCTTCTGTCTGTGCCCCCTCTCTCATTCCCTCTCTCCCTCCCCCTCCAGGCCCAGAACTTTAAGCACACGGCTCAGAAAGTGGCGCGCTCGTACTGGTGGAAGAACGTGAAGCTGGTTGTGGTGATCGTGGTGATTGTGCTCATAATCCTGCTCATCATCATTCTGTTGGCCACGGAGGTCATTCCCACCAGCTCTGGCACCAGCCCACCTGTCCCCGCCCCAACCAAAAAACCCATCGGCAGGAACTAAGAGGGCCCAGCTCTAGCACCACCCCCCCTGCCCCCACAACCAACAATCAATACCACCTAACACCAGCCTAGACCACCCACATCCCCAGACCCCTCAAACACAGAATTAGCAATTCCTATCATCCCAAAGGCAAGCAGGCAGACAGACAGACAGACACGTACACTCCAGTACAGACAATAATCATAACCAAATACTATATACATTAATGTCGCTTTGCCAAATCCCCCCCCCCAATTGTGGAATTTCCCCATAAAATGAATGCTCTCTATTGAATACATTTATAAAAAAGGTCCAAAGTGCCCATGCCAGAATACTCTGTATACTTGTGTCTAATAAGTATTACTAACAGTAATAAGTAATAAGTAACAATAACTATTTTGTTATTCTTGCCTATAAGTAATTGATGGTTAAATGTGTTCTATGTATACATTGAAAACATCCTTCATAGTAGGTGTGTTTCTATGTTGGGCATGAAACCTTACTTGATTTGTACAGCATTGAGTTTGTCACTGTACTTATGTGTTATAAATAAAGTTGCTTTAAAATGTCAAAAAAAAGGAGACAAAGGTGTGTTCCCATACTTTTTCTCGTCTCCTCCTTTCCTCCGCTTGTTTCCTCCCCTCCCCTTCTACGAGGAGATGAACGTCGATCTCAGCTATTGATGAAGTCATGCAACTTTGACTGATTCCTAGGATACCTAAGCCAATCAAAATTTTCTGTGGGATGGTCTTTTAATCTGACTGGTCGCGGGCACAATGATGTTACCCAGAAATGTGAAAAAGACTTCCATGGTACAATACATCGGTGTATCCTTCATTTGGAGGAGAGGAAGAAGTGAGTGGAGGAGGAATAATTTCATTTCCTACTTTTTTGGAACCGTGGAGGGAGGGGGGCACATAGATCAGTTTCCAGGGCACAGAGGGAAGGAGGAGAGGAGTGAAGGAAAGGAGGAGACAAAACTGAGTATTGGAATGCACCCACAGGCTTCCTCCTTTGGTTTTTCCTTTCCTTGGTGTACCATTTTTAAACACTAGGTGGTGCAAGTAATCATTTGAAGAGGATCTGTAAATGGTTACTGTAGCAGCGTCTAGCTAAGGTTGATTTCAGTAAACATCATTCAGTCATCACTGTTAAAAAGGTGGGTGGGAGGTGGGTTGTGTGGGCCTGAGGCTAAATTTATGCCTAGATTTTCTCTTTTTTTGCCTATTTACTATGGTTTGATGTATTAATCTGCCTCAGGGGGACCTTAGGGCACAGGCTTAGCTGCTGAGTCTGGGATGCTCCTCACCTCTGACCTCCCAAAATTTCCAGCCATCTCCCTCACCACCTCTCTGTCTTGGCTGGAACATTTTTTACATGTGAGCAATCCAAGATGATGGGGTCTGTCTTTTTAAGTCTAAAATCTTGTTTTAGTGTGTCATCTTTGATGATGCAACAATTTGTGAATTCTTTAAAAACATATTTTTTGAGAATTTTTGATGGAACATTGCAGCCCTGAACATTTTATTTTGTTGGTAATGACTGGGAAGAAAAACAAACTAACGTAAGACGTTATGTCTTCTAAACCCCTGGCCTTTTTAGTTCTGTTGCATTTGAACCTGGCCAATGAAAAGGTGGGCATCTCTTTTACCATCATATTTCACTGATTATACAGGGGAGCAAGGAGTCACTAATCTCATCATGACTAAATGCTCTCTCTTTTTGCAGAACCTGGAGTTCGTCAAAGCGCATGACATGTGAGATATTGTCATCAAGCAAGGCCACACAAAATGTACAGATGGCAATCATTTATGATGAACAGATTGTTGTTTTTTTCCCTTCTTTAAGTGCCATTCTTCTCTTCTGTCCTTTTCTGTGTCCACTGCACAGAGTGCTCTACCTTCTTTGAACAGACACAAGCTTTTCCACAACTACAAAATATTTTGTGTTTTTTAAGAGAAGTGTGATGTCCCTGTTTGTTGTTTTTATTTTGTTATCTCTTTACCTGTTCCCTGCACCTGCCTCTGCCTGTAAAACTTCAGTACTGTCTGCTTTCTGTGTGTAGACTTATAAGTAAAAAATGTTTCCTTTCCTTATCGGTTAATGTGTAAATATTAAATAAAGCATGCACATTTAAAAAAATAAATATTTGGGGAGAAAAAACATACAATGTATACATTTAAAACATTGATAATATCAAGAGTACTGGTCACAGTATCAAGAAACCTCATTGTGAGTTGTCTGGTTGGGGTTTGTAGTGTGGATTGGTTGAGTTTCATAGAATGCTCCTTCTTGGCAGGACTGGAGCACCCTCCTGCATGAGAAACCGGTTTTTCTGGGTTATACAGAGGGCTGGGTGTCAGTGTCAGTATGAGCAGTCTGGCGTTACAGTGGAGATCTGAGGGTGTAGCCGGTTTTATTTCACAGCTGTTATGCGGACAGCCACATTTTAAATACAATGTCTAACCCAAGGGATTTCTCTTTAGTGATTCAGTTATTGGATCTTAGGAGTGCATGTTTGGTTTTAGCTAATGGCACAGTATTACTTATCCCTGTTATTAGAGAGGTTAGAGATATTGTAGTATTTATTTTTAAAATCTGTGCAACATGTACTGTGCACCAGTCATTAACGGAGAAAGCTGCCTCCGTACACTAGAGCATATTATACCATGGTTATATTGTATGAAAATGTATGTAGGCCTATATGTAACCAGATTGGTTGTGATTCAAAAGAACATTTACCTGATATGAGGGGTATTTCAGAGACTTTGACTAGCTGATATGACTGTTTAAATGATCTATTGGGCCAATCATAATCTTAGTTATGCTGGCATTGAGATAACCAGGTATAGCTCGGGTCTGCACAATCTACAATTGGTCTTGGTGACATTTACATTATACATTTCATAAATTGCGTTTAGGCCAAACATAGCATTGAACACAGGCCTTGTGTAAAATGATGATCAGTAATTTAAGTAAGTTTATCGGGAGACTAGTTTTCATTGATTCGAAAGAGCGCTGAGTCAGTGGCAATTAAAATTATTGACAGTAAATTCTATGATGCCCCGCGCCTTTCACATTGCTGGTATGTCACATATCCTGTCTGCCAAGCCTTTACATCATGGGGCATGTAAACACCTAATCTAGTGGAAGGAGAACGATACATATCTGTGTCACATTACGTCCAGTCACGTAACAGCCGTATAATAATGAACACTCAACCAAGATTAAACACTGACACTTGGGAGACAAAACCTGCTCCATGTAGAATATCTAATACACTGCTGTTGTACAGTAAACGTGAGAAGAGGATGTTGATCAGTGACAATACACGCAAGAAGTAGTCTATGCATGTTGAGCCTAACGTCATCACTTGAGTGACGTTTCGCCGCCTCTTCCACCTGTCCCAGGTGAGCAAACAGGTTAGACGATAGGCTCAGCGCCCCATGAGGCTGCAAGAGGAATTAGAAAAAAGACAGAGGTGGGTCAAAGCGAAGGAATTCACTTAGAAACAAAACCAGGAAGTTAACAGCAGGAGTGTCGGACGTCGGCTCTCGAATTTCTTAAAAAACAATAGATTCTTCATCAAACTTCGATTTAACCCAAGTAAACGGAAAGAAAGGGAAACTTTACAGGCTAAGTGGAAAGTAAAAATAATTCCCGTGGACGTGTAGTATCCTTGTTTTTTGGAAGAAGCAAATGGACCATAATATGGTAGGTGTTTACCCGATTGAGGTTTCTAAGTATTTGACTATGCATGTTGATATGGCTTTGGCCGGTCTTTATTTTATTCCTTCTTGTCTTGCGTAAATCAGGCGAATGGATTTTTTGTAATCTATACAGTGGTTTTCAAATCAACGCTTTGTTGCTTGTCTTTAGTTATGTAGTAACGTCTTGCTAATGGCATGACAAAAACTTATACTTAATTGAATAATACACAGAACATGTTTGCTTCTCGGAATAAAAGTAACTGGTTTCTAAACTAAAATGGTCGATGACGGAAGCACACGGAGAGACCCTTGTAATTCAAGATGGGTTACTTTGTATTCTGCCATGTACGCAACATTCTGTTGTCAAAAATGGTAACGAAGATAGAAATGAAAGTTCTAGGAATAATGGCAGCCGTCGACTTGTAACCTACTTGTGCAGAAAACACGGCTTTCATGAATAGCATTGAGCACAGAAAGAACAGTGCTCTATGGTTCATGTACAGTTAAATTAACTTGTCATTAGCGAATATGCCTCTGAATTAGAAAAGGCCCGGAAACACTTAGGAGTTCTGCCACTTTGCACTACATACAGTGTTTCGTGTTTATATAAGTTTCATTGTAACTGATTAACGCACTAAAGTGGAGAAATATAAGAAACTGTTGCATTATGCGGGTTTTCAGAGAAGAACTGGTGGTGGTGACATAATCACCTTAACAATGAAAATTAGCCTCTAGGCCTGTAAGTGCAAATCATCGTATGTATATTTTTAGCATGTTTAATGGAGTTTAGGAAATCGCACGTCGTAGAAAAGCTTTCTAATTAACGTAGCCACTGTACTTTCTTCTGTTATAATGTGTGGTTTCGTGGCACCGCGGAAGTCTTACTTTTAATATTTCCGTCAACCGTTCCTTGTCATCGTTGAGGAGACTGTTTGAGCAACCAAGGGCTTTTAACTGAAAATTTCAGACATAAGCAAGTTTGCCAAGATGGGCCGATGGCTATTTCAACATGGTGTGCCACTTAAAGAGCGGTTAATTTCCAACAATAGTATTCATTTACATAACCATAAACGGGCCTCTCAGTTTAGCGTTAAGCAAATTATTTTAGCTACAATCAATTAACCTAGAGCGAGCTAATCACAAGGGCACAGAATCAGATTTTAGCATTAAATCAAAGGATGTACATTTTTGGTTTGCTTCTTACGCTAGGGAGTTGTGTGAGTGATCCAGGAATGCGTTCCGCACCTCCAAGCATAAGAACATAAAATACACAGGCAATGGCAGAGTAACTGTGACTGGGCCTTGGCCTCATTAATTCATTGAAACCTTATGACAGGTGCAAGTTCTGTTGCTCTCTCAGTAGCTGTTTGGAATATTTACCTCTCATTCAGGTCATCAGGTTTGAATTAATTGGGTAGCTAACATAACGCATGAGTAAGCAATAAAAGAAATAATAGTGTTATATAAACTGAAATAACTGTTAGGTTATTTCAGTGATGGTCACCATTTTGAATGATGCTCCAGCTCTTGGGGAAGGTAATGAGACAAACTGCACAAAGATAGAGACAGGTTGTAACAAAGCATCACTGGTCGAAGTGTAGAATTTCAGCTTTCACCTATCGTGTTCGCAATCCAGTGTTGGGTTGTGTGTCTGACCGAAAGCTGAAGGAGAAGCAGGGGAAATACACTCTCAAGCCCTTTCGGGTTTTCATGCATGCATGTTTTAGTGGGTCCCTTTCAATCAACTGCCAGTTTAGCCTTTGTAAACAAGATGGCCTCTTTGGATAGATCAGTACATTGATTGACAGATCAACTGCTGAAACATGGCAAAAACCACAAGACTGACACTGTGGCCCTCCAGGACTGCTGTTTAATTCTCCAGGAGTAGGGGATGGAGAAGGAGAGGGAAGGTTACAGAGACTTTGGACGCATCTAATCCCCAGAGGAATGTGGAGCCTTGATTAGTCCATTTCTTTGGTCTGGTTCATTTGGGGTTTCGCTGCTGTCGCTGTTTCAGGAAAGATTGGCTCCTTTTATTTGATGTTAATCAAATAAATCCTAAGAGGTGTGCTTTGGCAGCAACTAACATGTAATGTAATAGATATTGTAATGAATGTTCAAAGAACTGTTCAATCTTGTGGAGCTGGAATGCTTAGGATGCTGGTCTGTAAGGCAGTGAAAGGTTTGCACAGGCACACCAACAATACTTTGAGAAGAGATTTTCTGCAAGTCTTCTGATATTTGTTCTCCAAGATTTAAAAAATCTCTGAAAGCACTCCGTAAAATTGAGGTGATGTACTGTTTGCATTATCATAGAACTGTCATGAATGTTAATAATTCACGGGAACAGCAAGATTTGTGAAAAATATCTGTCAGGCTGAATTTACCTATGCAGATTCCAGTTGGTCAGTCCCTCTGTCATTTGACATGTTCAGTACTCTGAATGATTATGAGCCAGAGTTTCAAGATGGTGCAGCAACACACAAGTGGTAATTATACCACTGTCTTCAAGTTCCTCATCTTACCACTGAAAGCCTTCGCCACAGATCAAAATTCAAGTTTCACAGACGTGTGATCACGCCTGTTACTGTCACTTTAGTACCGAATTAAAGTAGATGAGACATGGCCGGCTGCGTTACGGATTGCATACCCATGTGACCGATCACAGTTTCGAAGATCAACGAGACAAATAGTGTGGTGTGAGTATTTGAATAAAGTGATAGAACTACTGCTTTATGCTGGCCTTCCACCAAAATATGGCCCTGTGGCATGGTTGCTGTCTCTTGGAGGAAGCAACAGACATTGGCATGTTGTGCCTCTGGTCACATGGCAGCCAAGGCATGATAAGCACCATCATAGTCACTGTCGCTGACGTACAAGCCCTTCCCTGTCAAGTGCACCAGTTTTGTGGGCCTGGAAGTCAATGTCAATGCTTGCTTCAGTGCGAAATGTCATTTGATCGCGCTCAGCCATTTGGTTGGACTCATATTGAGCTGTGTGTGTAGGAGAGAGGGAGGCAGGGGGGAAGGGGCGAGAGGGAGGGAGGAAGGAGGAGGAAGGGCCTGAGTGAGCACAGGCAAGTTGACGAAGCTCATCTTGCCGTCTCCTGGAGACGGCTTTGTTTGTAACTGGGTGAGCGTACCTGTGTGTATGGCCTCATGAGGTTTGGAATGGGTGTGCCCTCCCTCAGACAGCCACCAGCATGTACATCCAACACAAACACGTACACACACAATGCACAATTCCAGCTATAGGACAGTCAACAGATGTTATTGTTTCACTTCTTGATTTCTGAAAAGAAATATACCTCACTGGTCCAACAAAACATGCCTTGTATGTTCAGTTTTGTACATTTTACATTCAGTTGGGGAGATTAGGTTGGTTGATAGTTGGGTTCTATGTCACAGTGACAAAGAATAAATGTACTTCCTTATATTTCTTCTTTATTTTTGAAATCATAGATTACTTAATTAGTGAACTCACTATCAAAGTAATGTGCTTTTAATGAGCCAAATTACACTCCCGCACACATGCATTTTTAACTTGAAATCCAGCTTCTGTACAGGTAATAACTCCCAGATGGCAGCTGCCTGCCGGAGTGAAAAAGCAGGTGATATAATCAATATGTCTCCCTCTCACCCTGTGTGTTACGCGTGCACGTATTCACACACATAGTGCAGTGTGACAACATTATCATAAATTTTGTCTTAAAATAAAAATATTTGATGAGGAAATATACCCACAGTAGTTTTAATATTTACAGCAGGTCAGAGGAACATGTATTTTTGGCTTTTTAAATTGTGTAGTGCTGGAAAATGAAAGCAGCTCTGGTCCTTAATTTGTATTTTTTTAAAAACTTTATTTTGACTAATGGCTGAACGCTGTAGATTGAGTTAAGTAAAAGTCTGGCTCTGCATTATCACTTGTATTCATTTCAGAGCTGTCATGTATAGACCTATAATAATAATTTTGAACGAATAATTCTCACATTTAACTCCCATCATATACCATTTCAAATGCAGTGGTGCTTTGCATGAAAAAATAATCCCAAGAATATCATTGTATGAATTCACCTTTTGTAAGGTTAATGAGAGCACATTGAGTAATTGTGATTTAAAAGTCAGTAAGTGTTCTAACTCGGCATTCACAACCCCATCAAAACAGCTATGTCAAATGAAATACAGTTTTGACTTAACTTCATTTTAAATGATTCTCTTTAAGCCTCATTAAATGCTACGTGTTGCACTCACATGAATAGTGTAGTATTGTGCAGTATTTTAGTAGTTACTAATCGTCCCTCTAATGGCCTGTGTTTCTGTATGTTATTTTGGGATAGAGCTGTTATTTCCTAAACAGGGCACCTCATCTGTCACAAAAACTGCGATTTCCAGCGCAGTACAATGTGCTTATGAAAACAGGATGCCGCAAGAGTGGCCTGCAATTAAGACTCTTTTTTTCTTTTCTTTTTTTTTGAAGAATACAAAACAAATTGTTGATCGTAGCCATCCTTTGTTTTAGTTTGAGACGTTTGTATGTGTGTGTCTGACAGAGAGAGAGAGAGACACACACTTTATGTGAATAGATGAAGTATTTCTGATAGTCAGAGACCAAGACAGAGATGACTGATAACACAAATTCCCTGGAATTATCTCTACATTTGCTTTAAGATTTATATTTGAATCTGTTTATTTTGCAAAAACAACTTTGTGTATCTTTTCCTGCAGCAACTGTACACATACACATCATGTTGAATATAATATATAATGTACTGGCAAAGTGTTTTCTGTCATAAATGAGGGTGGGAAACATCATCTTATCAACTGTGTCTTTCATGTTGTCATTTTGTAAATGAAAGCCTATTTTGAAAGCACACTGATTGCTCTTGGTATTTCCATGTCTCTCTGTCTGATTATGATGTTTCCTAGCACGCAGCACTGATAATTACCTTTGAAGTAAAGACCTGCATAATGTCTTGTGAGGATGGCACAAGTGGAGATTGTAATGAAAGGCGCGTAGCAGCTTTTCAGAAACTTACATGGATTCTTAATATTCAATTTCTCTTTTCCTTCAGGCAGAACAAAGCAAACATTCTTCTGAATACTGGTTTTTGGTGTCTACCTATCACAGAAGACTGGTTACACTTTGCTCTGAATACATACTCATACTACATCTGCAAATCATAGACACTGATGTAGTCATGTAGTCACCAGAAGCAGTTAGATGTTCTGGAATGATGAGCTGTACAGTACCCATTTTCAGAGCAGGTAACTGCTTAGACAGGCATGAATTTTGTCACAGAGGCTGAGAAATAGACTCAACTGCTCAACTGAAGATATGCAGGGGGAAGTGCGTTTCCACTCTGACACAGCTGCTCTCGGCTGCCACTGCTGCTCCATTTCACATTTGGCATCCGTGGTAACTTTAATGACTCTCTTCAGTTGATTTACTTGTATGGCCTGTGCTTTCAACATTGTTTGCATTGTTTTATCTTTTTCTGTAAATAACTTTATGCGGCACTTACATGTCTGGGGCCAGTTAATTTCATCAGTCTTACTGCCTCCTTGGGACACCTCTGGGCTGGCCAGACACCTGCAGTTGCATAAACTGAATAAAATGTATTCACTTCATGTTCCATCGACAGCATAGGCGAAGTATGATCTGCCATATGCCATGTGAAAGATAGCGATGGCTAGCTGCCACATGAATTAAGCGAGTCCTGCATGCAGCTGCTAGCTCCTGAGTTTAAGGGGGATGTTCACAGTGGGTTTGGCTCATATCATGCTTTCATTTGGGTGGGAAGATGGGAGATAAAAAACAAACCAAAAAAAGCAACAGTAAGATAAGGATCAGTGACACTCATCTCTCTGCTGTCTCATGCTGAGAGGCTCATGTCTTTTGGCCCCCCCATGTTTGTGTGACAGGAGCAGGGAGGTGGAGAGGAGGTGGTGGAGGAGCAGAATCGGGTGAAGGCCCTGCAGTCCCAAGTGGATGGGGTGACGACAATCATGACCCAGAATGTGGACCGCATTCTGGCCCGGGGGGAGCGGCTGGATGATCTCATGGGCAAGACGGAGGACCTCCAGGCCGGGGTCAGTTAGGGGCGTCCTGTCACTCCTCTGCTCTCAAATTCACATACACCCCCATCTCTGTTTTCTCCTCAATACTACTTCTACCTGTCTCCCTCCACTCTGGCATATATCCCTCCTGTCTCTCTTTTTCTCCTGTTTTTGACACTATCCTTCCCCCTTAGCCTTTGCTCGTATCTGGACATCGGAGACCCTCCCTCTCCTTCCTGCGTCTGCTTGTTCTGTGTGTCAGGTGCTGCCATTTGTCATAGACCAACACAAAATCTGCGTCTCTTTCCTTCCTCCGCCCTCCTACAGCCTCCTGTTTGCCCCTTTCTGAGCTTCCATCCCCTCCCTTCTTCAACTGTTTCCAGTCGCATTTTCTCCAGGATCTGAAATTCTTATTCAATAACTCATTTAAATTTATGTGGAGAAATTCCAACCTGCAACATAAGAAGTGTTTTAAACAAGAAATAAATGGTAGTGCCATATATTTTTGGTTCTTTTCATATTTTCTGAATGAAGAATCTTCACACAGAATCTTCCTAGTTTTGGATGGCAGTGTAGACAGTCTTACCCAGCAAAGCCAAAATTCTACCTGCATTCGGTAGGTGGCAGGTGTTCTTTTCAGACCCTGATTTCCTCCCTCTCCAAAACTCCTTCAAGTCCTCTCTTCCTACCGCTCTGTTCTTCCTCCCACTCTCCTTTTCCTCTAATCTGTATGCCCTTCCTCATCACTCTCTGGTGGTCTCTCCCCCTCCAGGCCCAGAACTTCAAGCACACGTCTCAGAAAGTGGCGCGCTCGTACTGGTGGAAGAACGTGAAGCTGGTTGTGGTGATCGTGGTGATCGTGCTCGTCATCCTCCTCATCATCATTCTGTTGGCCACGGGGGTCATTCCCACCAGCTCTGGCACCAGCCCGCCTGTCCCCGGCCCAACCAAAAAACCCATCGGCGGGAACTAAGAGGCCCCAGCGCACCACCCCCCCCCCCCAACCAACAATCAATACCACCTAACACCAGCCTAGACCACTCACTTCCCCAGACCCCTCAAACACAGATTTAGCAATTCCTATCATCCCAAAGGCAAGCAGACAGACAGACACGTGCACAAATCTAGTACAAACACAAAAATACATTCCATATTCTGCCAGGCACAGAAGACATGCATGTGTACACACTCACACACGCACACACACTCCACCCTTTTAACAACACGCAGTGGAATGTTTCACACCTCTCTGTCACAGGCTTGGCCGTTCTGTGTAGATGTGTGCTCTCCCTCTGTGTTTTTTTCCCTGCTTGGTATACCATTTTTAAACACTATATATAGTCCTTTGAAAAAGACTTTAAATGATTACTGCAGCCACATTTGGTGAATATCTCATATGCTGCCCTCTTACTGACCCACGTGTTCAGTCATTTTTCTTTCTGGTCCCAAATACTTGCCTTGGAATTCTGTTTGTAATCCCAGAAAACCGAATGTTTCACAATGGGAAGGGGGAATGGAATGAGAGAGCAGAACACTGTGTGTGGTCTGTGCTACAGGTACTTGAGCATAGTTAATGATTCTGTGGTCATGGATTGACTGAATCAGGCTGGTGACAGCCAGAACAATACCACGATAAGATGCTCCAAAGACACTTCGCCCAAACAAATGTTCTGTAGGGACATACCCAGTTCAGTCTTTTCACCCTCTGTGGATTATGGACCTTTGGCCAGAAGGCATTTAGTTTGTTTTCATATGGCAGAGAACATTTATAGGAGTAGTGGAGGTCAACTTAGTTATTGGAAAATGGCCTAGAATTGCTGCAGTAGTCCTTGAGAAGTGGCTTTTGCCAATTAAAATTCAGTTCATTGAATGTCTGTTACATGCACCCAGCTTCTGAATATTGAGGGGTGTTGATTTAAGTGGACATTGTCTGTTTGAGGTGGCTGTAATGAAATTAATATACTTCAAACATATAAAATCTCAGTAATGTGGAAATTTAATCAAAGAAACATGTGGATGTAAGAGCTTTATTGTAAACCATGAGCCGGTGCCTGAGTGGTTATGTGTGATGAGCTGGCATTCTGTGCCACTTGTCCACATTCCGGTGAGGGGAGGGGGTGTCTGACTAGTTACATGAACATATATAAATAAGATTGAATCAATAGGGAATATCTTAGTGAAGATGTATTAGAGGGAGTATATGCAATGAGAACAGTCACGCTGTTCTGGATTCGTCTGTCTTTGTGTTTTCCTGCTTTGTTTGGCTGTGCTTCTGCCAGGGGGGGCTCAACTCAAGTTTGCCGGCGCAGCTTCAGTTTTTGCCCCCTCCGCTGTGCTCATGTACAGCTGTGTGGCTCACGGTAGTGATGGGGGAGTGAGGTTGGGTTGAACCAAAAATAGGAGGAGCTACAGTGCAGTATCTGGTTCTCACTGATTTGAACCAATGATTGTGTTTGGCTGTGGTGGCAGAAACATTTTTGACTGGTTCAAACAGTTCAGTGATTGACAGCTGAGTGTAGCTCCACGCTAATGCTGTTCAGGTGGCCTCATTCAGTCACCACTGTCACATGGGGGTGGGAGGTGGGTTTTGTGAGCGTGGGGTTAGTTTTCTCTTCCGCTGTATCTATTTGCTGTGGTTCGGTAGCAAAATAGAACCTGCCTCAGGGGGACCCCAGGGTGCAGGCTTGGCCGCTGTGAGTCTGGGGCCCCCAGTTCGCCCTGAAGGTACACTCCTAGTCTCCCAAAATCACCCTCCCCAAATCTCCCCACAGCCACAGTGAGCGGAGGAAGAGAAGGCTGTTACTAACTCTCTCTGCGCCATGCAGCAGTCTCAGTGAGGCTCTCCAGTTCCTTAGGACGCTCTAGTAGAGGGGCTCAGTCAGGTGTTTTGCCAGCTGATCTCTTTGTCATCTTGTCTTAAATGAATGTCCAAAATGCCCAAACATACATGCATGCTGTTACCCCAAAAGACTAGAGCAGACAACATCTTCCTTATGAAAGTATAGTATTGGTTCTGCAGTGAGCTGGGAAAGATGGCAGTGAGTGCTGCTCTTTTTTGAATGTTTGTGCTCACTGAGACTGTATTGCTTACATGTTGCAATGTCATCCTGGCTTTTGCAAATTCGAGGAACTAACTGTCTGTTTTGCTTGTAAATAGCTGAAGATGCCTGATCAACTATTATCTGTGTATATTTGTAAAACTACCAACCCCTAAACTCTCAACCCTTTAGAGTTCCCCACATGTTTATTTATGTGTTATTATTACCAAAAACATTTGTTCTCTCCTAATCCAATCAAAATAATTTTTATTCTCTGTGAATATTCTGCTTTCTTAGAACGAATGGCCCTGTCAGTAATAAATTTGTAATAAAAATCAAGGTACAAGGATGTTGCCCTCAAAGTAATTTAAGTAAACCAGGACTTTAAAAAGTGCTTGTTGGGATTTTTAATCTGCATTGAAATGCACAGTGAAACTTTGCCTTAATTGTGAGGTGTACTTGGTTTTTTGTTTTCTTTTGCTCCTAAGTGTCCTTTAGTGACTGTGTGATCCAGTGCTTCTCAATGATGAGGCGGACCTGGGTCTCTCAGATCAGCTTATATGAACATTGCCTTTTAAAATAAACTGCTGTCAGACCACAAATCCCCAAAAAAAGTGTTTGCTTGGATTTACCAATACTTTAAAAAGTACACAGTATACAGTACTGCACATTGCAACTATTCATGTGGTGGGTGCGTGGTGGTTCTCAAATCTGACACTTTTTCTTGTGTTCATGTTTAGATTTGACCTTCTATTTTAAAAAGTTTAGTTTTATGTTCCAAAAGACACACACAGAATCAACCAGCTGCAAATTATGCATTTTATTTTTGTGTAGGGCAACTACCTTTTTGGGATGTTGGGCCAGTTCTGTAGGTTTTTATTTATTATGCTTTAAAGTGTAAACAGCGTGTGAATGAAAAGTTTAATATGTATGATTGTGAAATAAATAGTATTTGCCTACACTGTTGAGCTTTTCTTTGCTTTCACTGTCATAAGTGTTTTCAGTATGTGAATTCTTTTTTCAATGACAATATCATGTGCTACCATAATTCTCCACCAGGGGGAAGCACAGTACTTGTAAATCACATGGCTACTTGCTGAAACACAATAGAAGCACCCAAGTTTTGAGAGCCATTAGGATTATTATTGAAGACCTTGGTCATTTCTCACAGTTTTAATGGTTACATTGTTGGCAGCAAAAGCAACATATAATCTTTGACTAGCTCATTGATTGTTTTAGTATATAAGATTTAGCTCATCCAGAGCACACAGTGATATACTCGTAATATGATACAGTTAAGTATACAAGAATATGAACAACAGCTGAACAGAGCACCCATAAACACAGTACTTAGACATTAATGTGAAAAAACTTACGAAATGTGGCAACTAAAGAATGAGTACCGTTAAAGTAATATAATTTTAAATACTACAATCAGCTATAAACCCATGGTCACAATCAATGGTAGAATCACATGGTAACAAGCAATGTTTTATTTAAGAGTAACATTAGCTTAAAAATCATACTTACAATGTCGTGATTTTGATCCTTGGATATTTGTTTTTGACTTCTGAAGGGCAGGAATAAAAAGAGAGGAAAAATAAGAAAAAAAGATCATCTGGGCTTAAGCCTAAGATGTTAAATTAACCTGCTGAAATAACTTTCTGGTTATACCTTAATACCTGTTGCTGCTTAGTCACCCTGTCCCAATTCATTATAAATGTCATCTTGACTAAAACCCACCAAAGCACTCACACACACTCATGAAAACACAAGTGAGGATTAAATATATGATTTTTAAAAATTCCCTACTAAATATGGTTGTAGCTGAATATTTGATTGACATCATCAGATCTAAAATAGTTTCAAGACAATGCTTGAAAAATAATTATTTAAACATTTTCCAGTAAAAAATAAATGCTTACATACCTAAATGCTTTCAACTTAACTCTTAGCTTTTTTAAAATTTAAAGTAGGATTTGCTAAATGGATAATATTTTTCTCATGCATTTTACCATCAGTGCCAAGTTCAAATCCATAGTGTGTGTCGCTGTAGGTCATTTAGTCCACCACTAGAGGGCACATGAAGGAACTCAGGGGCCAGTGTTCAGCCTGTGGAACCTCCAGACAACTCCAGCGTCATGCAGTGGCGAAGGTCTGATGATGGATTGAAGGTAGGAAAGAGCCCAGTCTCAGACAGCCTGATAAACTTGCCCTATTAATCTGTTTAAGTCAGAGTCAACATTGTCAGGAAAAATAAGAAAATTAATGAACCTTGACGAGTATGATATCTGGGAATAACTTCCCACTAATGTTTTTTCTTCATATTTCCTCTTCACAAGGGACACTAATTACAAGGGACGAGTTATGATGTGAAAACGGCATCGAAGGGGCATGTGGAGAGAACATGTAAGGATAAGACGAGCGCTCACAAGGTGTTTTTACGCGATGCTGCAGCAGTCACAGCACTGGACGTTTCGGCCATTCAGCCCTATTCAGCATACATGCAAAGGCAGGCAATATATGATCTAACATTCTCAAAGCTGATAGGAATTACAGTGAAATGAATCGCAAATTAGGAGCAATGCTAATCACAGATAACTGAAAGACGCTGACTGTTGAATCACACCTCTAATACACATTGTAACATTGGTAAACTAGAAAAGCAGTGACTACACATTGCCATACACATTATGAAACCATAAGATTATTATATATGACATCAATATATATGACTGATATACAAATCATTCCAAACACCAGGAGAAGCAATTATGATGTCATATGACATCAAAAAGGGTAAAGACAATGAGCAATTGAAACAATGTATTCAGAGTATGAGTATGAATATGAGGGCATACAATTCATGCTGTGTCTAGTTAGTCAGCCTGTCCTAATTCATTATAAAACTCGTGAATTTGAGTAAGCCCCCCCCACCCACACACACACAATGAAATAATGCAAAACAAGTGAATGAATATTGCCTTTGTGCTGGGGCGGATCTGTGCAATAGAGACCCATTGTGGCCCTCCCTGGAGAGAGAATACTGCTACACCACACTTACTGATCCACACTCACGAGATCAACATCATCGGCCCACTGTCACAGACAGGGTAGAAAACATGTGGGCTGTGTCCAAAAAAATTCTGTTCATGTCCTCCTTTCCTTTATCTGATCTGTAGAGAATGGACAGATGACAGGAGAGGCAGAAACTTCACCTCATCAATCTGCAGTCACTTCAGACCAATGAAACAACAAAGGAAGGGAGGACACTTTAGAGTTCTGGAGACAGGGAGGGCCATGACACCTTAATTTCCTTTAACTTTTGATAAATTCCCCCCATTAGGTCAGGGGTTTCCAACCTTTTGTACCTTTGAATTTTCCTCAGAAACATCCGTCCCGTCATGCACCCAACAAAGCAAAACAAAGTTCTATTCTGATGAGTGACTTGTATAGAGCATTAGACTTTCTGTGAATTGATAGTCCCATGAATCATAAATATCTCAAATTTTTGTTTTACGGTTATCTTCATGTCTGCTGATAAATGGGGTGCTTGAAATAAAGCGTTTCCTTTCAATATTATTAATGTCTTTCCTTCGTTGTTAGGGTGCCAGGGGGTTATAGGGGATTTCCCTTCATTTTACTCCCATGTGTATTCAGCAGTGAAAATGTCTTGCATCCCCCAACACACACACACACAGGAAGCATACATTCCTCTGTGTACCCTGCTTGAAACTCAGTGACCATAATTCTGTATTAGATGAGTATAGACTGGAGTGGGGGGGAGGGTGAAACGTTAAGTACAAAATCCATCCTTTTATACATTACAGAATACTGGACATTTCACGTTTTTTTTCCCAAAACCCCCAAAAAGGGGGCAATATATGGGACAATCCCACAGTCTCAAAAAATATAAAAATATGAAATGCATGGAAATGAACAATGAAATCAAATGACTGAAAATGATTGCTGCTTGGCTGAGGAAACTGGTATCCTACAAGTGCAAAATGTAGGTTTATGGAACAAAGCCACAATGACACCCCAGGTGGTGGGTGAAAGATATCCACACTGTTGGCTCACTACTGTATCAAGATCACTGAAATTCCTCTTAAACAAAACAACAGAGTATATATTGCAGCATTCAAACAAAATACAATAACATTTCCAAAAAGTTTTTTGTAAGAATTTGTCACCACAAGCCTGGTATATTTTTCTGTGAGTTATGTTACTGATTGATAAACCTGTGACAACTTGGATGTTGTCCTATATTATACTGCCTCATTTTTTAAATCATATATAATCATATCTGCGGAATAGAAACTCCAGGGTAATGTGTTTACTGTTAGGAATAACCAAGCAATACAGAAAACTACATAAAAAATTCAGGTGCATCATGCAAGAGGAAGTAACATCCCTTTCTGTGAATATGAAAGTGAAACCACGGTTATATGCTGTAACCACTTCCTGTTTTTTTGCCTGGGAATGCAACCATCACTCTCCAAAGCATGTCCATCAAAGCTTTATTTGTACCTCACGTGTTTCACTTCCAGGTTTCAAGCCCAGAATGGGGTTTTTTTTTTTTGCAATAACAGCTCATGTGTTTAATAGCCCTTTACATTCTATTATTACTTTATATGTTTCAGAACAGCACTGCCTCAGAACATTTCTGTTTCTTTATAGTCAGTGTGCATAAAAAATGTAATTCAAAATATATGCTGTATGTTTTTAAATTAATATGTTATGTCATCAAGGGTAAACATCAATATATCGAATACACCCACCTAAAGTTCTGGTAATGTTCTGTGAGCTCTCCTTGTTTCTGTTAATGCATATGGGCTTTGGAATTAGAGCATGCCCACCTCCTCAATCAGTGCAGGGATGAGCTGGGTAAACTGGTCCATCTGTGGTATCCAGGCAACCATACACATCACATGTCACAAGACCATCACTTTAGGAGGCATCTTTCATTTTTACCAGCAAGTTTCCTGAAAAAAAACTGTTTTCCTCGGCTGAAAATGTAATGATCTTGTGTAAGCTACGTTTGAAAATATATTTCATAAATCTCACACTATAAACATGTGAAATTATTTGCATGAGGTTGGCGCTGAATTGCTGTGTGGGGCCATTTCTTAGTAGTGGTTAACGTGGGGTAAAATGAGCAAGGGCAAGTTAAGACAAGTTCAGTCGCTGATAAATTATTGCAGTTAAGCCAATTTTTTAACAGAAACATAATGTTTTATATGTTCTTATATGTTGCCATGTAAATGATTTGAATTGATGTTTTGTGTATTATATAATTGAAGTCATTGTGCCATGCTTTTCCATAATCTAACCCCCGCGCAATGCTAGGAATAGGCAGAAGTCTCAAAGCAGGGTGTGAGTTACAGAGAAGACAGACTTGGCTCGATATGATCAATGATCATATCAGGGACTTTGGGAGGAGAACATGGTGTCAGCTACATGATTGGCTAAATTAGTGCATGGACTGAGCCAATTAAAAAGCAAAGTAGATATTGCTGCTGCCGTCATGCATCACTTAGGTTATGCGCGTACTTTAAAGTAGGGTTCCTTCTGGCTACATTCCTATTGAACGCAATGGCCCATTAGCTAGGCAGATTCCAACTTCAAAGTATCCTCATAACTACAGTGATATATAGGGACACGAGGGTGCTGCTTTTAGGCTGTTTTGCTCTCTCAGAGTCTTAATTTCATCCACAAACACAGTCATCCCATTAACCTTACAGTGATGATTGATTGTATTGCCCTGAAGTATTGAAATCCTTCCTCTCTGTAAGACACACCCTACTACCCTCTCTTGAGTAAGCATGCCAGTAATTCTGGAGGTGCATATATCACATTGAACTTCATTTTCATATATAAATGGATTATTATTATTATTATTCAGGGTTTTTACTAGGAAAAAGTAACACTCTGCTATTTACCCCTTTTCCGGGTCAGCTTGCATTCTTGCTAGGTTGAACTTCACCCTGTCCTGGGGCAAGTTTTACCAAGGTATTTTTTGAGGATTTGCTTTTTTTTTTTTTCAGATATGTTGTGTCCAGTCACGTTTCTCATTATTTACACTGATGAACGACAAACATCCTGAAGTATGAGTAGATGTATTCTTTATATCTTCCTTATTTATATCGTCCCATTTGCCATAAAAGCACTTTTAGTAGAAATCTGTCTCAAATTACCCCACTCTCCCTTACTCACCCCCTCACTTACCATTCCAACACTGAATACATGCTGTCTGAACTGCTGAAACGCTACCTATCGCTGCTTAATGGGGCTATTTAGGTCTCTGTTAACCTCTGTGATAATAATCTGTAACCTGGTGACCCAAGCGTAGTATCCCTTAAAACTGACCTCCCGGAGCAGGTAACAATGCACGACAGGCTGGACATTACCAACAGCGCTGACAAACATTCAGATGATGTGTGGCTGTGGTTCACCAGATCCTAGCCTCGAAACCTAGAAACGCACAGAAAGTTGTATGTATAACGGTAGGATAATTTTCATTGGGAGTCGCTCAGACAACGTTCTTTGTCTAATTGTTCTGGTATTCTATACTAACAGTATTCTAAATTCTAACAATGCAGTTAGCAAGTTCTCGCCAAAATCATGCCAGGGCACGGGTGTTTTATTCACCCTGACAGACAAAAACTCATATAACATTACAGTCATTTTTTATGCCTCTTCTTCTTTGTCTCGTTGTCCCATTGCCTCTGACATTGAATGTAATTTCCATGATGTCGCATGAAAAATAAAATTCTCAGCTCCTTGGCTCAAGTGCTTTGATGTCCCAATGTGATGAAGTGGTATGTGGGCGTTCTTAAAATAATGCTCGAGGAAGTGGGCTATGCGCTTCCTACTCCCCCCCACTCCGGACAGCCCGTGTAACTTGATAGATGGGTACTTTTTAAAAGGGTGCCCACGTACGTCAGCTCCTCAGTAGCGCCTGCCTGCTGTCAGTTCCAGATAAGCGTGTGGATACCATACCAAGAAACTTATAAAGAAACACGAACGAAACACTTGAAACAGGGGGTAAACAAAAACTTATGAAGAACCGAACAATTGACAGAACGAGTAAAAAAGGCAGCAACATCTATAGAGACGGAGAAGACGAAGTTGTGCGCTTCCCTTTCCGCAAACTAAGCACCGGATTTTAGACATTTTTTAGACGGCAGCAAGTTACGCTTTCAGAGGAGGCGAATTTGCTGACTGCTCAGGGCAACAGCAGATACCACGCCGTGGGAGAGAAATGGTAAGTGGCCAGAGAAAGTTTAAAAACAATATGTCTTTTATTTTGTTCCGTTAAAACCATATTGCCTTTGCTGTCACGTTTGACCGCACCCTCGACTTTAAATATAACGAAAATCCTGTTTTGCATAGGCTACTTAATTATCTTCGTGTATAAAGATAGACTGCTTTGATTGCCATCACAATTTTATTATGCAATGTGGTATGGAAAGTAAAGATATTTTGTTATTTAAGATATATAATAATGCCTTGTGGTCTCTCTTAAATCCCTTATTAAATTCCATTTTTTGTATAGCGGTAACTACCTACACGCATTACAGGAAAGTAAACTATGCATTAAGTTATCGGATCATGATGAGTGTTGAAGCTAGCATTCGTGATAATCTATGAATATAGTGTAAGTTCAACTGGTGAAGATTTTTTCACATTATAACGTTCACTCTGCCAGTTGTACCAAGGAAACCATAAAACACAATTAAGGAAAACATTAGCCCGGGTCCTTGCTCATTAGTAAATTTTACAGTTGATTTTGTAATAATTGGGTCAGGCGTAAGCAGCCAGCTCAAAAGTGATATAACAAAAACCTTAGTGAGAAGCAACTGTTAACAATACCCAAATTTATTCTGTATTTAGAAAACAAGACTGCTGGATTAGTAGTGTCTTCATTGTCCAGCAATGATACGCACTACTCCGAGCGTGAAGCCCTGATCAGTAGATCAGTAATCGCCTACTACGGACTCTGTCCATGCAGAGCAGAATAGAGGGGGCATTGACTCCGTTGCCAGGAAATACCAGGTACACTCACAGGGAATGGAGTGAGACAGGGAGAGAGGGAAGGAAGGAAGGAAAAGAATTGAAAAGGTCTGCAGTTCCTGATTAGAGTCATCGCCGGTTGATAAAAAAAAATCATGTCGGCTATATAAATGCTGACGAGGGAATGATAATCCGGTTTATTGTTCAGCACTGGCATAACAAATTTATGCCCGGGTGCAACATTTCACTATTGGGCCGCTTAAAAAAAAAAATAATAGTCATACTAATATTTTTGATAAACAAAACCGTCGCATACATTGTTAATGCAAACGTACAGTTTCATTTGGATTTTGACTTTTTTTTTCTAAACACAGTCCCCACACCCCTTCGGCCTGAGTGCAGCAGCACCTCAGCATTCCCGGTTGCTACGCCTGTTTTTCGGTGGCAAGAGCATGTTGCTACTTGCCGGATGTGTAATTTGGTTTATGAATTGACGGCGTTGACCTGCAGGTTTGATTGGACTTGGAATTCTCCAGCAATGCCTTTTAATTCTCAGGATTTCTGGATTTTTGGATTGTATGGTATTCGATGTGTTTTATAGCCTATGCCTTACTTCTATATTTGCGGTTGGACTGTTTGACCTTTTGGTTTCCCGTTTGTGTCGCAGTAAGCAATTCATCATTTCTCCCTTGTCTCCTGAAATCCTTCCTCTTAAAGGAACTCTCTCCCTTTTCTCAGGACAGAAGACTTGGAAATGATTCACACTGAAAGTGACCCCATCTGTAAAATAAATAAGTAAATACGCTAAATAAATAAATAAAATTGTCCCATCTGTAGTGTTTCACTTTACAGGATGGGTAGTTTATTTTATGAGTAAGGGGTCAGCCGGGACACACAAAAAAAATCAGTATGAGGTGCCAGTGTGCTTGCAATATTCCAAAAAGCAGCTGAATTTAGTTATTTTGAGAGCAGCATGTGGTATCGATTCTGATCCAGAGGCTAGAGGCTATGAGATTGCAATAACAATAACCTGAACCCAGTCCAGCTTACAGGGGGGAAACTATTAACTGTGATGAGTGATGTTTGTATTACTTTATTTGCTTTGAGATCTTAACAGGAACACCGGTCATACTGCAAGATCACACATTTTAACAAAACATGGGGCATTTTTAATAATTTAGGCAGGTAAAACGTTGAACAAATAGCATGATACAACACTACGCCTCTGGTTTTTCCTGGACGAGTTTGCCTGTGCAGCTAGACTTTGATATCAGCATAAACATCCCAATTATCTGTCATTCACCCTCTTCATTGCATAAACAGGGTAATCTGTTGTCCGTGTTGCTGGGCTGAATCTCAGTCTCAGTTAACCATTAACTCTGTGCTGAGCTGAATGTCTGTGCATTGTTGATACAACTGTCTCTGTGTTGAATGGATTGGTGGGTCAACGTCCTCTGCGTTCACATGTGAATTCATTATTGACCCTTTCCCCCATGCTTAGGGATAGTACACTTTAGCACTGATATCAGTTTATCCTATAAGGGGTAGCTCATCTCAAAAGTGAAACTTTCATGTCCTCTTTTTTTACACCTTCAGTATTTAATTGACAAAACAATGTCAGCTCACCAAGACTTCTGCCTTCGGCCTTCTGTCAACCTTTGAATTTATTGGGCAGTTTCAAAATGATGGGAACCATGTAATCCTCTGCTGAAATTTCTCTTTGAATTATCTGTGCATTTCAGTGCAATTTACTGTTTTAAGACTCAAGCTGTAGACTTTCCTGATATACTGGTGTATCTTCATGAAGAAGGTAGAATCATATTCTGTTTACCCTGTGCTCCAAACAAACAAAATCTTTTCTGGTCCATTTATTCCATATCGTAACTCCTTCATCCAAGTCCAGAGCTTACATTTTAACACAATGCAGGTTTGTCTCATTATCCTTTGTTGTCATTGGGCTTTTAATTAAAATTTAAATATATTTTCCATGACCAAGTGTCACATTGTTGAGTTGGGCCACATTGATCTCATCTGTACTGTTTAAAAAAACTCAGTCTATTTGAGAACCGTTGACAGCACAGTCGTTGGGATGAATGGCAGCATACAATGAAGCGGGTCCTCAGGGGTGATGAATCTGAGGAGGCCCGGGCCAGTAGGCCGTCGCCCTGAACCTGGTCCTCTCTTCCACAGGAGAATGGGAACAGGCTGCGTCAGATGCAGGATGAGGCTGAGGAGGTGAAGGGCATCATGCTGGATAACCTGAACAAGGCAAATGAGCGCTCGGGCAAGCTGAGCGAGCTGAATGACCGGGCGGATCAACTGCACGAGAAGGTGGGGGTTGACACTCAGCATCACTGAATCATCATTAATTCTTTGTCTGATTTAGCTAACCCTGGACTACCCTTTGTGCTTGCCCCATCATGCAAGTTATTGCAGCTGATACACTGATATTAAACTGACTGTCAGCATTATTATAATGCATTATGGTGTACCAGACTGCAGTCCTGATGGCCACAGTGTCTGCTATTGTTTTGTTGTCTCAGTGCATAAGTGGTTAATTTAAGTCACTGTTTGGCTAAGGAGCCAAAGGTCTAAAAGGGCTGCTGATTGAAAGGAAACCATAAAAAGTAGAAGCTACTGGATTTGATGGCCATGTCATAATGTAATGTGTCTATAGCGCACTGCAGCTGTGGTTAAGACGCAGACACATCCTAAACAGTCAGAATGGCCACAGGAGCTCTCTTAGTGTTCAGCATAGATTCAGTTTCCAAAGTGTACCATGGTCTGGGAATAGCCAGGAAATGTCATATTGGGGTCTATAAATAAACTTTGGGTGGGATCATGGGGTAGAAGAATGTACAATTTACATCCTGATTTTAGTTTACGGAGGTATTTTTGGAAAGGTATTTCCTCTTTTCATACGATGAATGAGATGAAATGGGCTGTTAGCCTTCTCTGGGTGACCGAGTGTGTTAGTCTGTACAGTTGGTCTGTGGCTGTGTGAATGAATGCATGGGCTACATGCAACACAGTGTCTATCACCAAGGTGGTGTCAGTCCTGCAATGTCTCTCAGGCCCATAGATTTCCAAAGAATCCTCAGAATGAGCCACTACATCAACCTAAATCACACCTTTGCCAGCCTAGCTTATTATTCAAGGAGAAGTAGCTCAGTTCTGAGTGATGATCCCACCCACTCTTTGGGATGTAACTAATATGTTCGAACCAATCACAACCAACTTAGTAAAGACAGATCTGAGGTCAGGCAGGGATATTGCGAGAGGAGGCTTCAGTCAAATATATCAAACATCCACAAACTAAAATGCATGCTGGGTATTTTATCAGCATCTAAGTTGCTATCTCTCTGGTGTGGCAGTTGCTGCAACAGTTGACAGGAAGGTGCTCCAAGACAAAAAAGGCAAGACTGTCTTGAGATTTCTCAAGATCTGGCCATCTGGTTTCCGAGAATATCTAAACAGTTACAATAACAATAATGAGACATGGGAATGCTCCCAAGTCAGGAAAGAAGAGGAATACACAATTCAGGGAGACTTGCAGACTGTCCTCTTCCTATGGTCAGTTGAAAATGAAAGGCACCCAGTGCAGAGTAAACTACAGCTCCAGTCCTGGAGACATGAACAGAAAGAGGAGTAAACATCATGCTTCATTCTGGTAATGCCATGTGTTGCTGTGGTATGTTGCCTGTATCTGAACAGGAATGACAATGTCTAATATGTGATCTGGGAAAATTAAACATAAAATTCACTTTACATTTAAATTTATTCATTTAGCAGATGCTTTTATCCAAAGCAACGTACAAGGATTAGATACAGACATCAACAAATCTAAAAGTTCATCAAACAATAATGCTACAGCAAGTCTATTAATTAAATCATAATAACACAACCAGGAAGAAGGGTACATAGCCAAGTAAAAGAAATTCAACTAAAAAATTAAATAATTAGAATTATACAATTAACAAATAAACATAATACATGAATACAAATATAAATACTAATACATTTGCATTGTAATGATGCATAATAATATATAAGTCATAATATACATAGCCAGGAAGAATGGTACATTAACCAATAAATCCGTATGTGTGATTTATGCCTTCCCAGAGCAAGGGCTTTGCAAAGACCACAGGCAAGGTGAAGAAGCAGAAGAGGTGGGAGCACATCAAGACAAAGGCGATGCTGGGTGGCATCCTGGCAGCAGTGGTTGTGGTCATTGTCGTCGTGGTGATTGTGATGACCTCAAGTGGTTCTGACTCTAGCTCTCTGCCTGAGGAACACCGCAGCCAAACCACCAACTCTACCTCAGACCCATAAAATTGCGACCACGTCTGCCACAGGCAGGGGTGAGAGCACTGGCAAAGAAATAATGTGGCAAGGAACTATTTATAAGTTTGTGGCTGATCTCCCCCCCTCCTCTCTGGAAAATGTGGAGAGCTGGACAGAGGAGAGCTGGAGAACTGGACAGAGAAGGGACGTGGGTAAGGTTAGGTTTAGGACAGAGCTGGGCTCTCACACTGCTTTCTTCATTAAAAGTGACTAACAGAGAGAGAGAGAGAGAGGGTGAATGGTAACATTTTGCTAACAGATCCGTGCCTCTGTCAGAGGAAGAAATGGTACCACTGATTAAGGGCAGTAGTTCCCAGTGCCAGGTCATGTGGCTGTTTGAGCTGCTACCCTGTAGCCACTCGTCAAAGCTTATCTGTTTTCCTGAGTGCCTTCTTGATGTGTGTGCTGCTTCACAAGCTGCTCAAGAAAAGTGGATTCACTCATAAGACTAGGACTACGTTTCTGCCAATGACCTGGTCTTTTGAAAACAAAAAGCAACCTTTTTTTTGGTCATGAAAAGTTAGTTTTGTTTTTTTTTTGGTTATGAAAAGTTACTGTTGTAACAGTAGTTTTTATGGATTTGAGTGTTTCAAGGGATTGAAACTTAGTTCTTACAGTCAATAAGAGATGAGCACACATGCGCACGCACACACACACATTTGCAGTTTCAAAGTATCTCAAAATAGAAATGCATTACATTCTGTACTCTCACAGATATTTGCCTTAAAGTCCACCAATGCCTTCACAGCCTTAAGTGGTTTGAAAACACAATGTGAATTACCATGTATTTTTCAGTTTAGGTCTAAATAACCCAGGTCTAACGAGCATATTCATCTCATGTGTGTCACATCCACAAATTGATAAAATCTTGGAAATAAATGCTCAGATGTCTTTATTAAGAAAATGCATACAAGCTGAACTTCTGATGAGTGTCAGTTGGAAGTTAGTGTAATTTTGTTACTGTGTTTGCAAGATGTTTTAGTTGTATGTTCAATTTTACGAGGAGTGAATGAGCAATGATGTGTTTATGGCACCCCCTGGCTGCTGATGTCTTACACAATCTGTCATAACTTGTATTTTTTTATTGTGTCATTTTCAGTTTTTGCTTTGATGAAATACAAAACGTTAACATGATTACTGTTTTACATACACTGAGCACTGGTCATGATTGTATGTGTCTGTTTTTTTTTTGTGAGTGACTTAGTGAAACACGAGAGGCGAATGTTTTAATAAATATTATAGACAGATGGATTAACAGACAGGTTTAGAATTATGATACTGAAACTGGCATTTCATGGGAGTACAAATTGAACTGTTGTATTCAGTTTGCATTCTCACACTGTCAGCCTCAATGGGACAACTTCATGTCGCATGTCTATTTTTCCACTTTACTCCCATTTGGTTGCATGCTCTCAAAGTGTAATTTCACCCTCACTTTTAGCCTTCTACACCTCCTTTTCTAATTAGAGAGCTGCTCAGAAGTGGGAGGAGAGCAAGGGACAGCGAATGTCTGCTGTGATAGAGGAAGAGGGGGAGGGTTTGCATTGCCTCTGTCTGAGCAGCTTTTACACCAGTGGGGCAGTGGTTTTCAAGCAGTACTTTTCAATTTAAAACACATGTTTTTAAATGAGAACAAATTTGCACAAACACACCACATATATCAATACAGAAGGAATCATTAACCTTTTTTTTTCATTTCTAAGGGAATATTTATAAAATGTGAAGCAGATCACTGGCTTGATTTTTTTTTCAGTTGTTATTCATGATTAACAAGCTTACACATTTTCTGTTTTGGATATCTGGAAAGGGTTGCTCTCAGGAGGGAATATTTAATTCTACATTTTGTAAAAGAATTATGGAATAACCTAGTCTACATTTTTATGCATAATTTAAGGTTGTTGTTCTTATGGTAAAGAGACCTCAATATAAAAGCTGGAGGGATCATAATTCATGGTGCAACAATCAAATCTTACCTTGTGTAACTGCTGCTTTGCATTTCAGAACTATGCCGTATCAACTGTACTAAAGCTGAAGGCAAAAGTTCCGTGACTGTAGCCAGTGCATTCTGAACTGGTGTAAAAACATTTTTTTATAACCATTAATGATATAATAATATACCTGCCCTGCACAATACATCCTTAATATCACTGGTGTTTTTCATTGAGGAGGTGAGTGTACTGTCTGAGGAGGTGGATATACTGTAGCTCAAAAATCCATTAGTATTGAGGAGCATAAGTTTACAGGTGAGCATGTTGTACATTCTCAAAAGTTTAAGTGGGTGCATTCGGTATTCATGCATATAACCTCCATTACATGACTGCTTCATCAGTACATGTCTAACTATTTTAATTTAAGAAATAAAATCACAATGTATGATAAACAGTACTGATTTTAAAAGCTGTGGAATGTAACCCCAGTCTGTAATTGAACCATCAATGCTATCTCAATACCACATGTCCTGTCTGAATGGCCAGAACTGTGTCTTTTCCCAAGCTCATAAATTGTTACATTCCATACACATTCCACTGCAGGCAGTGCACGACATGAGGGTCACCACTTAAACATTACTCTCAGCCTCCTTAATGTGCAAACGCGTTACATATCCCATGTATTATCTAGCAAGGCAATAACGAAAAAAATAATGCACTAAACAGCACTTACCGAGTATAAGACAGGCCTTCATCATTACCGTCATTAGACTTCTGCTTATTTGTTGCCAAACAATTCTGGACAGTACTTACCAATGCCCTTCAGAGAGCATACCGTAGTACGCAATACTTAGTGTAAACAATTACAATATAACCTCGGAGATGCAGAATTCAGAGATCTGGAAAACCGAGTCAAATGAACAGCAGCAGTCTGCCTCATCATTATGCCTTTTACGCTTTATTAATCTCAAACTGATCAAGTGAACACATTAATAAAAATGAAAATACAGTCATGAATGGAGAAAGGGATGTCATAACACCATTATTTTAGGGGAAAAGATACACCATTGTATACAGTGTTTACAGGTCTCTGGAAACATCATTATGTTTACTGTATGATTACGGTTTCACCCCCACCACTTCACAGAATATAAACTGGAAAAAAAGGTTGTTGTTTTTTTTTTTTAAATAAGTCACACACTGACATGGGTCAAATTAACGCTAAACATTGGAAGGTTAATTAATATGCTACCACTCATAGCAATTATTGTTTATGTTCTAATTATGTTTGAATAGCATTATGCTCTAGCCTACGGCCACATGAATGCTTGCTGACTACTGTTTAGCCATTGACTTCTCATACAAACTAACAGCAACCAGCTTCTACGTTCACCCGCCTACTTTCTTTTCATTGGCTACTGTCTAAAAATTGTGAGTGTTGATAGGATACAGCGAAACATTTTAACAAGAAGTAGGTTGACACATTTGTTTATCCCGGTAGAGTGACTTTGCATCGAGAAGTTCTAAGGCACAACATATAAAGATACGTTGTTGATTCTTAAAGAGGGTAAGGACGTTATTAAATATAAAAGTAATGCAGTTATATTTTTGATTTTACATATGTAAATACTGTAGCTACCGTGCTCGGAAAACATGAGCTAGCAAAGAAGTCTATGTAACGTTAACTTCGGTATAAAATGACATAACATACAGTCTGAAAACACAGCGAAGATCGTAAGGTTGTTGTTCTCTTGTTTGAGTAAACAGATAGCGTTGACTCACTTTGTAACTTTACGGCAAACTTAATCTGCAAGTTTGTATCTTGTAACTTTTCTTGCGCCTGTGGGTTAATGCAGACGGACGGACGGACGGAGGGATGGCCTCTTATTTCGATGAGCATGACTGCGAACCTACTAATCCCGAAGAGCAATACCGTCAAAACGCTCTACTTGAACTGGCAAGGTAAAGTTTCATCTTATACTCTCCCATCCATGTTAACAATCGTTCTCACAAGGCTAAGCTGAAGGCTAAAGGTGATGACGAGTAAATGTTCAATCTTACTTCTGTCCGCAGGTCGCTAATGCAGGGCATGGACATTGACTTGGGCCCGTTTGAAGTGTCTGATTGGGACCAGCGTCTGCCTCCGCCTGCCGCCCGTGCTGTAACGCAGAACCTTCCAACCGTTGTTATCACTCCGGAGCAAGCAGGTGCTAGTCGGTTGTTCTTCTGTCGTGGCAAATGCCTAAATCTTTTCAAGACTAGGTTTTAATTCTTCTGAAGCAGACCTTTATTGTCTTTACCATCTAAAGCCACATTTATTTCTTAAGTAGCCGTGAATGCGAGGGGGCAAATCTTTTTATATTTGAAAACCACTGACTTGAATCCTACTTGCGTCTTCAAGTGGCATAACCACAGAGCCTGGTTTCTCTCTCACTCTCGTTTTTCTGTCGTGTCCTCACTCACACTTAATGTGTTGAGAATTCGGATTTGTGGACTAGACGCTTTGCTTGCCCTTGTACTGAAGTTTGGAAATGTGGACATATCTGATGGTGTTCAGAGCAAAAGTCACCATACATGGTGATGAGCTAAGGGTTTTGTTTGGCATTTCATCTGCTCCTTCAGGCAAGACTGAAGTGTTTCCCAAGAGCCTTTTCACCATGTGTTGTGGCACACTAGATATAAATTGACAGAAGACTTGTTTTTTTCAGTAGCATTGCTGTCATTTACATAGTGTCTGTTTCCATCTTGGAATTATATTTTATAACCCCTTAGTGGTCTGCAGTTTGATGGACTTACATAATTTTCTATAAAATTACATAAAAGCGGGTTTCACTCAGTGTTGAGGCAAGCAGAAGGGGAAGCTACTAGTTCCCAGATCAGAGCTCACCATTTGTTTTTGTCCACAGACAAGGGGCTGAAATGTCCCGTGTGTCTTCTAGAGTTTGAGGAGCAGGAGACGGTGCGGAAGATGCCCTGTGAACACCTGTTCCATTCCAGCTGCATCCTGCCATGGCTGGGGAAGGTGAGGGGGAAGCATGGGGTTGGGGGGGTGGTGGGGGTCATGCACCTGTTTCACTCCACCTGCATGATGCCCTGTCTGGGGCAGGTGAGGCAGGTTTGGGGAGGGGGAGGGGGTCATGAATGTAGGTGGCCTTGGGGCACATTCACTGTATCAGCTGTCGTCACCTGTCAGCTGCATAAAAAAACATGCCATTGTCAGCCAAACCAGGTTAACACTCTTGACATGAAATTAGGGTTTCCTCCTCTGTTTTGAGCATGGGATGGGTTGGGGTTGAGGTTGAGGTTGTGGGGTGATGGGAGGGAGGTTGGGGGCCTAGCTTAAATGTTTGAGATAGGCACAGGAGAACTGTTTCCAAGTGTCATTCATGAGCATATTGAGTAGTTTAGGAGAAATTTGATATCGTTGGAGTAATTGGAGTAACTGCTTGCCCCCCCCTCATTAAAGACATTAAAGAGAGAGCACCTTAGGGGGCACAGTTTGTGGTGGGCAGCTTTTCAAGAAGTCATTAGGATTCTATATTTCTGAGTTCATTGTGCTACTAATGTGTTGACTGTATCAGTGTTAGTGACAGTATGTGTTATTTAGGTTTGTCAGACTTGAAACATTTGGGTCTGTCTTACACTTTTTTATTATTGTGTTATTTCTGGTGCCAAAGCTGACAATACTAGCTAAGTTTTCCTGGTAACTGTAGGATTTGTGTCTCCACCTACAATTAATGTCTCTTTCCTAGACAAACTCTTGCCCTTTGTGTCGCCTTGAGCTTCCTACAGACAACAAAGAATATGAAGAGTTCAGGAAAGATAAAGTGAGTGTTTTTTTTTTTTTTTTTTTGCAGGCAAATTTTTTTTCAGTCCTACATTTGCTTAACTTACCTAAAAGAGGAAACTCCGGCGGGATGTGGGTGGGAGTGAGTGCTTGGTTGCATATTTTCATTTCGCTGGGGTGTTTTCCATTCAATAACAAAATGGAGGAAATGGTTTTGATACAGCTGTATTGTGAAGGGATTATGGAGTGATGGTATACAACCCTCTGACACATTAACCAGCTGGCTAAAAAGGGCCAAATCCTTTTTTAATACAGCAGTCCTATGGTAACTCCTCAGTCATTCTTAACTGGATTCCAGGTATCCATGGTATTTACTTTGTAAACCATTTTACTACCTGTGGTGTTAGGCTTTAAGTATCTCATTGTTAGCTTGCCCTCTTCCTGTTAACAACCATGTCTCCCATGTAATTAAATGTACAGTATGGGTATTGTTTAGTGAAAGAACTGTCTAATCAGTTAGACTTTGATGAGTGTTATCTATGGCTGTGGATCCTAACCCCCTGTTACTCATATGCCTTTAGTTTTGCCACACTCCATTTTGCTTACAGTTTTCTAGAAGCTAACTCCCATGGATGGCTGGGGACTGCTGTGTTAAATCCTGTTAGAGCACTGTTCCAGTTTGTAGACGGGCCTCATAGTCTTGTGTCCAGTTCTAAACCCAGACTGTGGTAGTACCTGCTGTGCGCAGCAGCCCCACTGGGTTGTATACAATTGTTACCCAGGAAAGAAGGTATGCAGTCAACAGGATTTTCAGTGTTAATTGCTCACCAGCGCACCCTGCTGGTCAATGACTCTCTGCTGTAAAAAAGAAGTATTGTCTGGCGTCACATTCAGTAGGAGTCTGGGGTCTCACAGATTGGTAGCAGGAGTGCCAGTGATGGACATACAACTTCTGAATATGACTGAACACAGCCTCCAATTTAAAAAATCTTTATGGATATTTTAAGACAACAAATATTTTTAATTCAATCATCCTAAAGGTAAGATTGTGGCTGCATTAAAATAGGCTAATTTCTTCTGTTCTTTCACAGGAGAGGAGAAAGCAGAAGGAACACAGGCTAGAGAATCTACATGGAGCCATGTATACATGATGACACACACACACTGATATAGTCATTTAAACACTCTGCAGGTTAAAATAATAAACAGGATTTTTCTACTTTTGATTTCAATACACAAAATCAGTTTCAAGCATCTGGAAATAGCATTGTTTTATATTTATATACTGCTGTATCTGTGTAAATGTAATCTATGCCATAATTACTTATGCAGATTGCTATATAAAGAGTTTTTGTGTAATGTTATATGAACATAGAAATGATAGTGTGAAGTGTGCAAAAGTGGACCAAAACAAAACTGCAAGTTCAGTCTGATGTATGAATACTGTAGTGGTTGATACTACCCTGAATCCTGTTCTTAAATAATGTGAAAGTTCTTTTTATCCTTATATATATATAAAAAATACAAATGCACTGAATAGCTGTTTGTTTTCCTTTTTATGACAGAAAAAACCTAAAAATGTTAAAAGTTATCAGTCCTGAACAATGTGTCTTCACCTCTGAGTATTTTGTAACCAAAGGCTGACACACAGGTAGTAGTTGGAAGTTGCACCAGTTTGGACTGCTGCTCAGTGAACGGTGTCTAGGAGGGAGATGGCATTAGCTGCCCCTAACAGGTACACCAGGTCCTGTGTGTACAGAGAGAATGAGCCTGCTCAGTGCTGGTCCAAGGGTAAAAATAACCCGTCATTACATTACCATGACACTGCAGGTTCCGAGCATCGCTTATTTTCAAATGAGAGAGTGAGGGGAATTAAGCCTCAATAAAGCCAAGCGAGGGGAGCTGGATTAAAGTATAGAGTTTTTGGCTGAGGTGTGGACATTTTGATATTACTACAGTAATGTGTATTTAATAAAGACTGCATGAGCAGGCTGAGATGTTGCATGCCTCACTGGAACAGTGTGCAGCACCTGGACTGGGATCAGGTGAGACCAAAGCAGGGCCTGCTATAAGAGTGCATCTCAGGAGTTGGCAGTGCTGATCTAAGATCAGTTTTAGCCAGTTAGCTCTTTATAGATGAGGTTAAGATACAGACAGGCATGACTCAGAGGCTATTCTCATGCTCTGGGAGACTTTATGAATACAGGCCCAGTCTATATTGTAACTTTATCCATTATGAGCTAAAAGCAAGACTGATCCTAGATCAGCATAAAGAATGTACAGAACCAGGGCAAAACAAGACAAAACCTGTCTCACTAAATGCTTGAAAAGATGCTCTCACCCTTCAGTTTACATTTAAGCATGAGTATAATCCATTCAAACACCCATTCAAAGTCAAGACTCAACATTAATTTATAGATTTAATTTATTTTCCATCTGAATAAAAATATCTTGACCACTGGAAAAACATATAATGCATAAAATGTGATTATTTATTCAAGTAATTATAATCAAATAGTCAGTTTTCATCTTCTCATTCACTTTCAAGACTGGAACAATTTCAATCTCTAAATGAAAAACCGTTCAGTTTTGCTGGTTCATTTGCATACGCTGTAAATGGCATGATTACTGGAGTCTGGCTGGAGATGAAATCAAAGCTGACAATTTATGGCACAAAATGTCTGCTGGTGATGGATCACTGATCACCTGAAAAGCTATGACTCCTCCCACATCCTCCCCTATGGCTTAGTCCTAACATCAGACAACCTTCTTACATGAGCCGCCCTTCTCCCACTCTGCACTTATGGATACAGGTGCAGCCAACACCGGCACTGGGAGATCCAAGGATGCATAACTCTTTGTTTTCACCTTAAAACTGGCAACCAATTCCGACCCATGAAGCCAGGCGAGATGACCTGTCTGAGCAGCTGTGTTTAATGATCAATTAGTTCCTGACTGGCAAAAAACTAGCACACCCTGCAGCCCTCCTGGACCTAGGCTGACCTCACCTGCTTTGGAGCAAACACTAGTTCAGACACTGGACATGAAAAGCTTAATGTAATAAATATCTCACAGACACACTTATTTGCTGAGTAGCAGGTTGCAGTCTAAATTCAATAGCTGAATCATCGCAAAGAGGAAAAGTTCTGTATTTATGCATGATCTCAATGCTTGTGATCTTACAAAAAATATTTTGTAAAAACATTAGAAATTAATAATTTCTTGGACAGAAATGGAAAAGGGTGCAGCATATCATGTGCACTGATGTCAAAAGCTTCTATGCGAAATTACATAAATCCAATGGTGTACAATACAGTATTGTAACTTAATACATAAATAATTTTGGAAAATACAGCACATCCCTTTAAATAAAGTGGTTACTGCTTTTTGGCTGAAATATGTAAAGAAACTAAAGCCATTTTCACACATGGACCCTGTAAAATGTCCAGAAAATCGGGTCCGGACATTTTCCGGAGTTTCCCTTTCACACATGTACCACAGAGCCGGAGATTTTCCGTGTCAGACACATTCACACCTACTGGGAATAATCAGTTTTGAAACACTTCAAGATCAACATCAACACCTTAATACCAAAATTAGATGGTACACATTATTTTGGCCCACCCAAACACATGCATACTCTTACAAATGATTGTGGCCACCACGCAAGCGTTAAATGCACACAGGGTGGCTGAAACAACTGAAATGAGTTCAACAAAACAAAAGTGACCAAATATTTTAATGTATATCTAATCTAATACCATTCCTGCTATTTTTCTTATAGTCATCATCAACAAGGTGTTGCTTACCAGATCTGAAGCAAAGCTGGGAGACTCAACATTGTTCAGCACCGCTCAAAAGCATTGAGAAAGTATTCCCCCACTTCCACATCATCAGAATACATCCCATAGGTAACTTAGCAACAATGCTAACAATATTTACAGCAGTATAAGCAATGGCTACACATGAGAGAAGAAATGAAAATGTGCATGGCCAGGAAAATAGATTTAACACCAGAGTTCAAAATTAAAATGATAACAACCACCCACAGTATATTTTACTAAAGAGCCCATTTCCTCTAAACTGGTCAGGGCTACCTGGGTCCCATTCAAACAAATATGATCAAAAGAGCAATAATGATGGCCACCAAAAACATGATGGAAGTAAAGCGTTGTTTTGCTTGACTGATTGCTGAAATGAATGTTTTCCATATGTATAAATGTTATACTACTTTAGGAGCTACAAATACTCTTTTATCTAACTGCTGATGTGCTTGTACAGCACTGCATTGATAAATGTAATGCAAAGCTTTCTTGCTGTGAGGCTGGATATTCTGTTGATCTCCACTGCACTTGTAATTCTGTATGTTTTCAACCTCAGCTGCACAAAAAATAAACACCTTGCGGTGGCGCTACTGAGTTATGGAACAAGGCTCCTAAGTATTAGTAATAATGTATATACACCACTCATTCAAATAAGCATGTACTGGTAGGTATTCATCTATTTTCTGTCACAATGATATTTCATCTTTAGTTAATTGAAGAAGGTGAAACTGACATTCAAATGGCATATTATACGCAAGAGGTTTGAACAGTAAGGAATAATTCCTTAAACAGCAATCAATAATGTGAACAAAAGTGTATCCATATCTAACAAAAATTACATGCAATGTCAATGCTATGATTGGATGGACATCTTAATAACCGACAATTTTGTCAAACCATAAGATGAATTAAATTGCCTGTTTTTTCCAAAATGCTGTATTATTCAATTTTCCGATCTAATGGCCTACATAAGTGGCTCACAGCCTCAGTCCTGGGGGACTCTGGTGTATGTTAGCTTTTGTTCCAAACACATTTACAACCCCTGAAATTAATTATTCATAAGGACAATGTTTACAGTTGACAAGCGATGATTTAGCACCTCGAGCCATATCATATCAGAAATAGGTAAATATGCTATGAAGAATAAATGTTCCAGACTTCTACTTAGTCAGAACCAAAACTTCAAATGTTCCTATTGTGCTATATAGTGCGAGCCAATCATAGATGATGTTTATAAGGAAAAAACCTTAACTGCTGTTGCGATCAGTTGTGAACCACTGGTCTATATCGAACAACTTTGATGCTGTAGTAGAAACAATGGTCTGTGCCAAATAGGCACATCAAGATAGCAGAGGGAAAAAAACACCAAGGACAAATACAAGACATTCATATCTGCATTTTTCTTTTTTTCACTGAGAGGTGTGTGTTGGTTTGTTCCCTGAGATCTCTTCATCCCAAAAGATCACATGTGGTACAAATTACAGAATAAAAAATTTGTCCTCTGTTTTTTTTTTTTTTGTTCGTGTTCTGAGCCTACAGCATGTTGCTCTTTGAGGGAGTTTTATGGAGTATATCAGGGTTAGAAAACTTTAGCTGTATCAGCACTCACTACAGTGCAGACAGTTTCCACAGCTTAATCTACATGCCATGGACTGAAAATGACAAGCTCAACTTTTATCTTCATTGTATATGCTTAGACCTGCTATCAGTTAATCCATATTCATGTAAAATCAGCAGGTTCTGATATTATGGATCTATAATGAATATTTTGTGTGTGACCAAATGTCACTGCACTGAACACTGTAACAGGTCTGTATGGAAATCCTGAAATCTCTGCATTTCACCAGGAACCTACTTTTGGTTTGCCACTAACTGAGATATTGGCATCTGTGGGAGCCAAATAAGCCATTAGATTTACATTTATATTGTGTTTTTAGTTTCATCATGTTTTTCCCATTCTGTTTAAAAAAGCACAAATACATATGTTAAGAAATTCCTAATCAATCGTTAGTGTGCGCTCCCCCTATAGGTGGAGAGGGGAGTACCTACAAAAGGTGCGTGCTCCTGAAAGTCTAGCGATGCAAGCGCCACCACATACGGTTTCCGACCGTGAGACGTGATTAATCATGTGTCAAGAAATCACTAGCATCCATGTATGGCATTGGTTTGCCATTACAGCATCTATAGTTTTAAACGTCCAAGCTTAAGTTTTAACATCAGAGACTAAGTCCTTTCAGACCTTCATTTTAGCAGCTATTGACTGAAGCCTAACTGCAAACATTTTTTGATGTGAAAATGTTAACAATAGGCCTTTAAAACCAATTTCTCAGATACTGACACCCAGTATTAGGGGCTGACCATAAATGAATGAAAGATGAACGCTTATTACAGACAAACAGTACATGCAGCACCTTGAACACCATAGGTGGCATGATAATAAAAACATACATGAAACTGGTTGTGTTCTTAATCTGACATCTTCACTATCACATCTGAGACATGTGACAGTACAAACAAGTTGTCATAGACAATGTGCGTCTCAAATACAAATTCTCAGGATTCTTTGTGGACATAAAGGATCCTGAGACAAAAAAGAAAAAATACTCCATAGGGCAGGACACAAACATAGCTCAACGCTACATTTGTCTCCCCCAAAATCCCTTTCATTACACTCGGGTGTGCCTAAATAAATACACCTGAAATGTCGTCTCAGTCAAAGGTGCACTGGAAAAATACAGAATACTGAAACAGAAAGGTATGTAGTGCTCCCATATGTCATGCAAAGAAACCCATATTGAGGTGCTATGAAGCAGTAACATCCTCCATATCTTTTTAACAGAAGGTACAAACAATGCCATGGCCCTCCCTGCAGGGTGTTGTACAGAAGTGTATGCCTCACAGGACCCCAAAGGAGAGCATACTGTATTTACATAGTTGGCAAGAATCTGGCAAGGTATGATAAAGAAACAAAAAGATATTGCCAAAACAGTACTGATGCAGTCATTGTATTGCTTCTGTGGAATGCTACCAGAACTATGTTGTTTTTCACTGAGTTAAAAGAAGAAAAGTGGAATAGTTTGGAGAGGCCAGAGGCACGTACACGTTTCGCAAGACACCTTGCATTCTGTATAGACTCACTTTACGGGAAGAGTGAGACTATAGTCCCTCATGGTCATGTCTGACAAAAGTGTCATAAGTGACTGAAACTTTGCACATAAACATTTAAAAATTAAATGAAAAAAATGTGAGCAGACACATACCTCAGTGTTAAAGAAAAGAGTACCTGCATTCCATCTTATACCCTCAGAGATCTGCTATCAAAGCACCTCAGACATTCCAATACTATTTGAATACTGTGCTCCTGACTCACAGAGTACATGCTGTCACACTATGTGAAACTTGACAGCTGATGCTGGCAAGAAGAGCTTACTGCTGATCTAGGATAATTTTTGCCCAATGGCTCAATTCCTGTTAGGTTAGAACAGAGGCAGGTGAGCCCTTATCACTGATCAGTTCTGTTCTGAGATGCTGCACGAACATCAGCCCTGACTGCTACATAGCTGGCAGACTGGCATTGAGATTGCTTTGAGATAAATGTACAGAAGGAAAGGCAATGGGACTGATGTCACCTTTTTCAACCATAGACATTAATATCTTATTGGCATCCATCATATAGCATGCCAAAGTAATTGGTGTGACACTACCGGAAGGTATTCCTGCACCATTGACATGATCTTCTTTTTCCCAAACGAAGCCTTTTTCAATAACTGCAGGATGGACAGGTTTTCTTTATGTGATACTTTCCCAGCTTGCATTGGGAGAATGTTGCATAAGAGACACCTATGAGACAAAAAAAAAACAGCAAATAAAAAGTACGCCAATGCAGGGGGGCACAGCTGCCTGCCACTCACACACTGGAGGGCCACAGTGTTTGCAGGTGTGTTCACTGCACCTGTGAAGCACTTTGTTATTTCTTTAGCTGTTTTTGGTTGCTTTCATTGTTATTATTTCTCTTAAGGGTCTGTACACACAGAGATGTTGATGATGCAGACACACACACATAGGTGTGGTGGTAGTGCTTGGTTTGTTTCCCTTGGTGAGTGGAACTCTGCATAAGGCAGGGCAACAGAGGCTTAATGTTACATAGAAGTGTAATTAAATAAATAAATGTAACCTTCCTCATTTATTAAAATAAAGTTGTTGATGTACTGTCATTCCATGGTGAGTTATATCAAAAGTTCAAGCCTATTGTTTGTTTTTTTTTACAGAAAATGTGGTCTCTGTTGCATGGCAATGCATGGCTCTGACTGAAAAGCATTAATGGCTTACAGTGCTGAAACACAGCTAAATTTGCAGACACCGTGGCCCTTCAGGACTGCAGGCTGACACCACTGGTCTACAGCACGCCAATGCTCTCTGGGTTGCAACTGAGGTGGGTGGAGGTGGCATTGCCACCAGGTGACTTCAGACTTTTGGTGGCACCCCCTAGTGGCACTGGCCTTCCCCCAGTCGCAATGATGACCCCTGACCCCCGGTGATGGTGGTGGCTGCGCTGCAGGCCTGCCATCATGGTCTCGTTGCTGACGGTTCCAAACTCATAGGTGAAAGTCCCATAGAACACCAGGATGTCCACAGTAAAGACCCATTCACAGATGGCTGCCGCATGCTGCAGAACAAAGCTCTCATGGATGAAGAAGATGCCACCTAGGGGACAGGAGGGGTTAAGGAACTAACTGAACATGTGCTGAATATATATCCGTGACCGCAATCAAAAAATTGAATGTCAGTGTTTCAGGAATGGACAATTTTACAACACAGATATTGGGTGCCAAGTCCATGGCAGCAAAAATAAGACTTCTGGATTAAAGCTAAGGGCAGCACTATTATTTTCCAGATATTTATTAAGAGAAAAATGTAAACTGGTGCATGCCAAAGTAAAGAAACGTTGTATCAGACAGAAGGAAATAATGAGCGTAACCACTTCAATCAGTTACTTCAATCTGTGTGTCAAGCACTTATTTGATCAGTCAAGCAGGAAAAATCCAAGATCACATGCAGCAAGCATATCGAGCTTATCAAAAAACTTGAAATCAAAGGCCGATAACTTAAGCCTTCATTTAAATCCAAAGGTGCTGGAGTTTGCAGTGTTTCTTCTAAAGGAGAGCTCTCAAGTTTGATCCAACAATTCTTATGCTTATATTGATAACCTCAGGACTTTGCACAACATATAGCAGCTGATGCTCTGTGAAACTCCACTTGTGCAAACACACCTACACGTGGTCCATTCACACCTGAGAATTTCTGCCAGCAAAAATTACTTTCATTATTGCTAAAACATACTAAAATTGTGTGTCTGAACCGGCTGGGTTGTAAAATGTGCGCTACAACATAGATAAGGCGCACTGTGTTGCCTCCCAATTATCAGGAGCGAATGCTCGTCATCCTTATAATGTGTTGCACTTGATCATGCAGCTTCACAGTGCTCCAAACAATACAGATGATAACTTATATGTATCAATGCAACAAATCAAAGTCTAATGAATCCTTTTGAAACTATTATTTGCAGCAGTGACGAATGCAGTTCTGACCCAACAGATAATTTTAACCGTTCTTTAACATGCAGTCAGTATGCATTTTGTTGTCCTTTGAAACAAGAGCACTGAATGTACACTGACAAGAGCAGACCATTCAGCCCATCCAAACTCATCATCTACATACAATCCATATAATAAAAGCCACGGGATATCCAGAACGGCATGCATCAAGCCTCAACTTAAATGTTTGGAGGGTTTCTGCCTCTGCCACACAAATTCCATGGCAGGTCCACACACAGAGTCCGTGGCATGTCTTCACTGCTGTGTGGGCTGCTGCGACAGTCTGCACTGCTCTGCATACACTGCTGTATCTGTTTTTGTGGGATGCAAGGCAACCATGACCAAGCCCAGCAAGACAATTTAAATGGGCATTCAAAACAATCAAGGGTTTATTTGTTCAAGAAAATTGCTTGAGTACACATGAACATGGCAGCAAATCCAGTCTGCCTTGTTTCTTCTTCACTCCACCAAAAGCACTTTGGATTTAAAGAACACATCGTCTCAGCTGCAAATGCCACACCCACTTCCCTCCCACAACCCCATCCATCTGAGGTTCCCCATCGTGAACATCCTTAAAGTAGTTGCACACCTGTGCCGTTTAATGTGCTCTGGTTCTCCTTAAGGGCATAAGCAACATTCTAAAGCCCTTCAGCACCCAGGGGGACTGGAAAACAAATGTGTCAAACATACCCTTGGCATGGAGCGCACACATTATTTCCTCTTAACTTAAATTATTTACAATTTTTAATTTGATTTTGTTTTATTTTGGCAACCTGATTTAATTTTGAATTAACAATTTCTCAGGTTTACTCTGAATTTTCCAAAGAGACAAATTTTTAGGATATGAGACAAACAGTTTGAGAATTACATTGCATGAGTCAAACTTTAGTCATATGACCTTCTGAATTCATTCTAAAGGCACCATGGAACACTAACAGTGATGCAAGATTTCTCTTTATGTGTCAAAGTAAAAAATTGCAAAAATGGAAATGCAAGGATTTTAGAATACTAACAACATTGACCATAGGTCAAAGGGCAAATTAGAGGGGCTGTGAATTTCCAGAGATCTCATACCACAATATTATTGTCATACATGAGCCACAATACAATTTTAGGGGGACAATTTTGTGAAGTCCTGCAAGACAGCACAGCAAAATTCTATTCATCTAATCAAACGTGTCCATTGAATTTACAAATAAATGTTTATCATATTTTGTTTGGGGAAATTTAATTTGAAAATTCTCAAAGTTACACACTTTCATTGGGGCTGAGGACAGAGAAACTTGAGCTCCTGACCTGTCTCCAATGCATAACCCAACCCCTACCCAACAGTTAGGATGTAAGGATACTGAGGACTAGAGAGACCAGGGCCCCTGCTGCGAGGGCGGCTCGGACATGCGCCATCCAGTAGTCCAGCGCTGTGACGGCCACCTGGTACGTCAGCACGCACTGCAGGCACACGAAGAGCAGTCCTGCTGGGAAAGCCACGCCCGCTCCCACATAGTGCAGGGACTTTGCATGGTCAACCTGCAGAGGTGATGAGCGGTAGGGGTGAGATGAAGGACACAGTATTTAAGGACATGGCTGTAGTCCTCAATGAAAGAAAAACACTCCGTTAAAATCTATCGGTTGCAAAAGGTATGTGCATTGTAGAAACTGAGAAGCTGATACTGTATATGTAAAGAAAACTGAAAGCATATATATTTCATTCCATTACATTATATGTTTTGGTCTTAAAATGTTTAGAAACAATGACAAAAACCTATTAAATGATGTAAGCTTTCTTCTCTTGTGTCAGATTCATACAACAAAAATTGAAATACAAGGGCAGGGTACCTTGCACATAAACAACGGCTGCATTATTCTGGATGTGTTAAAATCAAGGCTGTCATGGGACTGCATTGAGCATGCTGCAAGCCTAAAATCAATATATTGGTGCCATCAAATAGGGTTGTACATCATCCGCACCTCTTAATTCATAACTCATAACAATTGAAGTCATGTACTGAAGTGGATAGCTGAATAATGCATCATTAATCTCAGCGAGTATGAGTGTGCAGCGATGCAGAAAACAAGAAAATGTCCTGCAGGAGCTCTGGAAGTGATTTATTCTTCACCGTAATCCATAACAAACTCGCAACGTTTCTTAACTTACAGTCACTTTTGTACAAAGCTTAAAAGAGATGGGTAAACAACTTTTCCATTTATTTCACAGTTAGGTTATATACACATTATCTGCTGGTTATTGTCACGCCGTTGCCTCTTTTCCCAAAGTCCTCTTCTCGCGACTATCCTCAGAGCATACGGGATGATTTTGGTGAGATTCTGATTAGAATGATTTTGGTGAGATTCTGATTAGAATGATTTTGGTTGGATTCTGATTAGAATGACTTTGGTGAGATTCTGATTAGAATGACTTTGGTTAGATTCTGATTAGAATGATTTTGGTGAGATTCTGATTAGAATGATTTTGGTTAGATTCTGATTAGAATGATTTTGGTTGGATACTGATTAGAATGACTTTGGTTAGATTCTGATTAGATTGTGAGATGATGATATACAATGGCACCCTAGTATTTTATTTTTCCAAAAAATTCTGTTCCACATAAACTTTTGAGGAATGCTGCATTAGAAACCAAGAGTAATACACCCTTTGGTGGTTATCATTTAAAACTGAAGGCAAATCCTATACAAGTGCTTGTGTAAAACACTTTTTCAGAATGTTTGAAATGAAGAAAATTAATAGCCATATCTGGTAAATACTGCTAACAACCATGTCAAAATGAACAACTTCACAACTCAATTTCTTTATTCAACTACAATAACAAAAGTGAAGAATATTCTATTGTGGTTACTGCAAAGTTCCCTGTGACTTAAGGAAATCGCGTCAAAGGGACATGTAACTAACTGGATGAATCCACAGGACTGGATCCGCTAGCTGGGCTGGCAGCACCGATGTGTGCATCCACAGTACAGCCACAGCTCGCTGACTTCCGCTTGGACTCACCTGGAAGTTGCCCACCATGACCAGCCCCAGGGCATTCACACAGCCAGACACCAGGGCACTGGTATTGACCCGGCAGCGGTGGCTGTGCTCGATCACCTGGGCGTAGCGGAGCATGCAGACCATCACCACTGCAAGGACAGAGGGAGGGGGAGCGGTATGTGGAGGAGGCAACCATACTATAACATTAAAACCCTACGGCTAATGAGTGGGGACGCTGTACATTCCTCCATGGTTATGTACGGTATTCTCTGAATACATGCGACCATCAACGACTGCACCCCTAGTTTCAAATATTTAAACATTGGAAGAGAGAACAGAGAGATCCAGGGGAGAGATAGACAGAATGACAGCAAACCAGAATGAGAGGTGACTAATTGAGAACAACAGCCTCAAAATACCATGGTATGTAGCAATGTAGCGCAATGGCAAGGTTTCTAGGCCACTACAGGGGAAGATGGGACACTGCTGCTATGCGCTTGAGCAAGACATTTGATTTGAATTGCTTTAGTGAACATCCAGCTGTAAAAATGGCCTGTAGGTAAAAAAATGTTGAAGGGGAAGTTTCGCTGGACAAGTGTACCAGTTTCACACCAACTGTTTCAAATTGTTACACTAGCAGAAACTGTGAGGCAAATTAGTTACATGACATTTATCTTGTTAGTCACCAATTCTGTAGCAGAGGCACAACATTTAGTCTTAGGAATGTTCCAAGAAAATCCACGTATGTATTAGGATGTGCAGGTGTGCTGCCATGTCTGGCTGGATCCAGAGATGTCTTATAACTGTGGTATCATCAATCCAATCATACACAATCACTCTAAAAGTAATTTAACACTGTGACGGGCTATGTAGATTAAATGTACTTGCCCTACGCTATGACCATCAGGTCTGTCTCTGCATCTTGGTTATTTGGAGAAATGACCTCCAAGGGGAAACCCTCTGCATAGTTATGGTGCCCTGCACCTAGCAAGCTTCTAGCGCTAGCGATGGTTCTTCCCCACCTGGACTATTGCAACTCCCTTGCTGCTGGTATTCCAGTCTTTTATCAGACCCCTACACCTCATCCACAACACTGCAGCTCATTACGGTCCACAACCTTCCCAGACACTCCCACATCAGTCCCCTGTTCATTGCCCTCCAATGGCTACCTATAATGGCTTGCATCCAATCAATGTCTGCTGTCTGTTCTGGCACCCCCATGGAGGAATGACATTCCAGCAGAGGCAGAACAGCAGAGACACTGACCACCTTCAGGTGCAGACTGAAGACTCATCCCTTCAGGATGTACCTCTTCCCATCCTTTCCTAGCTCTTGTACTTGGCTATACTTGTTCTTTTTCTGCTAGTATTTGTTTTAGGACATGCTTTTGTTTTAGCACTTTGTAAATAGCTCTGTAAAATCAGCTAAATAATACGTATGTAATGTAATACAATGTAGTATTATGTTTTGGTGCCAACAAGGTGCACCCGGTGAGGTATTTATTGCTGTGAAAAGCACTCTGAAGGTTTTGTGAGCCAACAACAAATAGCTTTGTTCTTTGTTGATCTGGGATGTGAGGGATTTGAAACACGGTAGTGACAGGGTACTCAGGCTTTGTGAAGAAGAAAATAAGAAAATCAGAGCACTTAACTAAGAGAACAGGCAATTCATGCCCAGTTAGGCTCATTATTTCCCTACAGGTAGAGTCAAGCCTGGACATGAACAATCCAAGGTTCTCTGCCTCTTCCATGTGACCTTGCAAGTTGTTCCAAGAAATGGTGTGGCGACAGCTGACATCATGGGTCTACAGTTTGAGGAGGTGAGCATACTGTAACTCCAAAGTCCATAAGTATTAATGGCAAAAGGGCTAATAGGTCGGTATATTGTCTGAGCAGATGGGTACTACATCCCCAAAGCAAATATGTATTAATGGTGATAAGGTGGATATACTATAATACATCCCTACATGTTTATGTAGGGTATACTCTAAATACTTGCATCTACCCTTGACTGCACCAGTGGTCCCAAATACTTAAACTCGCTGTGTAAAATAATTCTCCATAATATCAAGAATCCCATCCAGAAATAGATGGAGCGACCAGTGACTGTTTGATTTGAACAAATCATTCCTCTTTTAAAGGAGCAGGACACTCTCTGTGGTACATTGTGCAGTGAAAAGGGTTTTTGATTGGTTCAGACAAGTCTGTGAAAGACAGATCACTAGCTACACCAGTTAGGAGGCTCATGACCCCTGAATCTCATCAGTCATACAAAATGGTCTCTCTTACCCATGAAGGCTCCTACATTTCCTATCAGACTGAACAGGCAGCTCTCAGGAGGGAATGAGCCACATTTACTGCAGGACAGGGAGAGAGCAGGAGAGAAAATGTTGTTGTTGTTTTTTTTTTTTTTAGCAAACTTGGTCATTCTGTGCACATGAAAACTGAAAATATGTGTGAAGATGTATGCGAGACAGGCACCTGATGAGGGGTATGTCCTGCAGGGTACAGCATGTTTTGGGGGAGCCCTTCTTGGCTGTCTCTTCCGTACATGTTACATTGTATGACCTAAGCACACAAAAACCGCCAAAAATCTTAATAAATCAAATCAGTCTGACCATAGATCACAAATCTATTTCTAGAGCAAATACAACTTGCTCAAAATACATTATAAGCTGTTTTGTTAATGTGGTTCCTTTTCAGCAAATGTCAGCAAAATTCAGCAAAAATCGGTTTCGTTCGATTGTTTCCGTGTTTTGTTTTCATTTCCCTGTCCATGTGCTTTTAATTTCATTCTGTTTTCCCCGCCCACCTTGTTCCCTACTCTGTTGATTATCATGTGTTTCACCTGCCCTGCTGTTACACCTGTGTCTCAATGCTTGTTAGTCTGTGTATTTATACCCCGCCTTGTCTTTTGTTCATTGCGAGTTTGTCTCAGTGTTTTTGTACCTGTTTTGTTACAAGCCTTTTTGATCCTGCCTGCCAGCCTGTTATTACCTGTATCTGTTTCCTGTTTTATCGATTCCTCATTGCCGATTTTATACTTTTGCTGAGCCTGCCTGATTACAAACTCTTTTGCCTGTTTTTGACCATTCTCCAGGATTATGTTTTGTACTTTTGCCAAGTCTCTCTGGTTTTGACCCCTGCCTGATTACCAACTCTGATTTTGGATTTGTGGACTGTGTTTTTGGCTGATTAATAAACTCCTGTTTATTAATTATCTCTGTCTGCGCTTGGGACTCTCTGGGTTCTGACAATGAGCAACAACATTTGTATGTCACTCAAATCCAATACGAATATGACTCCTGCCCATGGAACTTGCGCCTGACCAATGAAATCATTTCTTTTTTCATCCTTCCCCATGTGGTGCAGCATTGACCCACATCATCATTCCATTCTGAAATAATAACAACCGATGCTACAATTTCAGCAAATGATAGCAAGTCAGTAGCTTGTCTGAACACACAAATCCAATTTCGTCACCCACGAGGTACTGTGCGAACAGCTTTCCACAAAGAATGGATTTGAAATACAGAATGGTTTCACCATTCAGGGCTGGTGTCTGAACGCAGCTTTAGTTCAATGGAAGGTTGCCTCTAACATTATCACAACTGTCACATGCCTTCGTTTAACACACTAATTTGTTGGATTAAGCCAAACTCATTATGACAGGTCTTTCTTAATTTAATTACTCACAGTTTTACCTCAGCAAATTACTCTGTTAATTATTCAACTGTGGGGATACACTTTGAATACAAAGGTACATTCTGAATGTCAACTGAGTCACAGGCTACAAAATCTGAGAGCAGAAAAGGTAGAGTCTTCATCATAACCATACTTTATTCTTCACCTACTGTTTCCACTCATTCTTTGAAAAATATAGAAGGGTAATGGAAACTTTCTTACCAGTTCTCTACAGGACAAACATGATGGTTCATTACCGCCATTGCATAGCTGTAATGACAGACAGACAGACAGACAGACAGACAGAGAGACATATTATGGACACTAAGTAGCATGTTACAAAATTATTTTCTCATTCACAAAAACAAAAAGCAGGGGTAATGAAGTACTCTGTGGACATTTGGAAAGCTTATTCAAAACATTTTTCAGAACACTGTAAAAGACTTTGTTCTTCATTTTTGTTTTTGAGTTTTTGTGACATAAACTTGAGATGAGAGCCATCTCCAAAAAGTTCTCATTCAAACACAGTAGGCAAGACCATTCAACATTCTGTTTCAACATTCTAAATGTAACTCAGAGTAACAGCAAAAAGTAGCAGCTTAACAAAAACGACATAGCACTACAATGTAATTGAATTGCAACTGAGTGCTGAATATTTTTGTTTTTGGAAGAAGCTGTGGTTGTAAAAGAATAAACCACGGTGGGCTGTGCAGGTACATGAGAATAAATCACATTTACAACAACAATGTGGTATTTATTTTCATTCAACTGCACATCCTGTGTTGGTTTACTCCTTACATAAGAGCCTACTTACACTATCCATATTCCTGTAATAGAGAAGGCAGATAGGCTGACAGGCAGGACAATCCAGGCAGTCATTGGGCAGACGGTTTAATGTCCGTGTCCAAAGCATGAGGGAGGGGAGGACTGGAGCCTGGGCAGGTGAGGTAAGAGACCACAGTGGGGGGGCCAACAGGTGAGAAGGACACGCAGGCACGGGACATGAGAGGATGAGAGGGTACAACAGCAACGCTTCTGGTCCTGCCCCTGCACCGCCCAGCACTTCCCAAATCTGGGCCAAGAGAAGTAACGGAAAAGACAAGGAGCAGAGAGAACTGAAGAAAGCAGCCAGAGAACAGTGTTAATTTAACAACATGATTTAATATATTTTACAGTGTCTCAGTGACATTTATTATCTCACTGACATGTTAAAATACCTTTCAAACTTAAAAATCGATACATGCGGGAGCCCAGTTTATCTATTTTCCAGCCTAAAATGTCAACACTAATATTGAACTACAACTCCCATGAGTTGTTTCATTTTACAGTGCTAGGGGAGAAATGCAGTTGTTATTCACTTCATCGCGTTTTGTTTGTTATCACTCAATTCCTTAACAAAAGAGGTTGCTCATGACCAAATCATTTGAGGGACAACACCCAAGTAATTATTACATTATTATTACATCATTAAAAGTGTTATTATCCAATTTATTGTAGAAATGATGCCTTTGGCAGGAAACAAATGCCCTCTGGTACTGGTGGTTAAGCTCAAACATCAGATCACGAAGGCCGTTGATAAGGAAGTTCCAGCATGAACATTCATGCCACGGCCATCGTCACCCTGTGGCTTTCTGGTGTGTACCATAAATATAGATTCTAAGGTGTACTTTTCCATTGAATTACATGGTATTTACTTATTTACGTCCAATTTCCCAAGACAAGGCCAAAACAAGGAGATCTTAACAGACTGTTATAAACAGGAAACAAGATGAGATATAAGAGGAAATCCTGCAGCCACCACTCCCTCTCCCTGTTCTTGGCATTTTCTTTTGTGTATAATCGTATCAGAGAAACAGTCTAATATTTCATTCATCTCCAGGACAAGAAAATGTCCGCTTTTATCTTCTCTCCTGCCTACTGTCCATGGGTCAAACAACGTTCATTTTTTTAAAAAAAGCACTTTTTAAATCCGCATTGGCTTGGGTATGCACCAGTAGTGGTCTGTGTAACATAGGAAAAGGTACTGCATAACAAACAAACAAAGCACAATTCAAAACAACTATGAGCAATAAACTTTGATTTTGACTTTGAAAAAGCACAACATTTTTGACTTTGTTGTGCTTTTTCATCTCAGTTCCAGTTTCACTCTGCATAATATTTTATACTAATGTTGTGCAATAGTAAACTGAAAACATTTGCTTACTAAAACACCAACAATGCTGAGTTTCATTACCGACACGATGTAATACTGTGATAACTAGTAAGCTTCTTTTTCAAGTGAGTGTTGAGTTTCTACGAACAATTCCAAATGTGGAAAATCCATAAGTAGCCACGAATCGGCCGCTATTACATTTTGGGGTCCCCACTTATAAAAACAACATAGTTGTGTACTCGTCACTCGTGCACCCACGGTCAATCTTGCTGACTGTGTGTTTCTGAAGGTCTAATGACAGAGGAGAAAGAACAAATCACGTCCATAGCTGCTCCCGTCATCCCCTTGGCCAGCTGCGGAATCCTACGACAATAGAGGGAATATTAAGCATGCAATCCGTTTTTGTATTAAAGTGATCAGCAAAAAGAATCATGACTTACAAGGAATCTGTTCCCCAATTGTAACCTACATAATGCAGGAAATATTTCACCTGTTGTTTTTCTTTTATCCATTACCACGGCACGAACAGAAAAATGTGTAATTTACAATTGCTTGGCTGAAACAAAAGTGTCTTCGTCCCAGTGTCCTACTCCTCTTTCAACTGAAAAGAAATCTAATATGTATCTACCAAAGCAAGTCAAAACCACCACAATAAAATAGGAGACACTGAGCGAGATTCGGTTTTTGATATAAAAAAAAAAATATTGAGTCACCGGCTGTTAGTATCAGAAACAACCCGCGCCAGTACCAGTAACGCGTTCCGTTGAGAGGTAGACGAGAAAAAACACACCGGATCCATACGAGGGACACGATGACAAAATAGATACCGGATAACCAACGCAATTAGAATAACATTACTATCGCGAATCAAAACCAACAAAGCTTTTAAACAACAGTAAAATGACCCAAAAGCAATTAGCTTTTCGCTTCTTTTGCAAAGCAATTTTAGCCCACTGGCGGCATAACAGCTGGATTACACTTTCAATGATTATTGAAAATAAAGAGGCTATATACTGTTTTCGTTTCACCAATAAATATTGACTGCTGAAGCGTTTAGTCTGGGTGCTAAACTAGTCAGTTCGCTGCTTTCCAACTACATATGCTATCTAGTGTTAAGTAAATAGCAACCCTGCAGAATAAATAAAACGGTTTACTTTATTCCCAGCACGTTCCGCTAGATACACACAGATGAGACATTTTGCTGCTTGCTCAGCACAATGTACAACTAACATGTGGGGAAAAACAAATAATTACTATTGACAAGTTAACTGCACATACCCCAAATCCCGTTATACCTTCATCGAGCCTCAATAACCTTGATGTTCCTTTAAACTAACGCTTTTCATTTCAGGCACACAGCCCCCGGATTGGACACTGCATTGTGACGCCATGAGGTAAATGTAGTTATTACAATAAAAGCCGCAGAGATACAAGAATAATGTGGTTAAATTCGAGCTCCAAAACTGAACTACAATGCCCAAACACCAATCCATCGAGACAAAGAGAAGGGAGATAATCACAATTAAGCCAATGCAAAGGTGAATTTCTCTTATAAACCCGCGAAAGGATCCGCCCAAGTAAACCTAACTCTGTCAAAAGATACAGCACACTTGTGCCTTGCTTCTGTGGTAGCATATTCATCAGTTTGTAAAGAAAAAATATATGACTGTAAGGATAGAGAATCAGTGCCCGGCTATAGATGTTTATCTGCAGATACCTTGTTCCTATGCCATCATAAGGAACAAGGTGAAACAATTTGTGTCCGTAATTCTTAACACTTCATAGCATCTCTGAGACACCTTTTACTCTGAAGCGCCCTCTGTCCAGACATGTATAATCATTCATACTACTTCAAATGGACAAGCTGTGGGTGATACCTTTGATGTTGATGGTTTATGATGTTGATAATGATGATGATGAGGTTTTGTAATAGACAATGTTTTCTTCTCAAGAGTTCTACAAGTTTTATGCTTTAAATTTGCATTGCAACCAGTTTCTAAGCAAAATCAATTTTCTTCTATTCAGTAAATGTGCTGACCATATTAGAATGGTTCATAAAAGGTGTGATACACTGCTGTATATTTGAGCAGATTTGGCTGAGAGTGGTTCCCTCTACCAAGACTGACAAGACAAATCATTATTTTCCACATCTGTTTATTTGGTGCTACATCCATCCATTAAACGGCTTGATTCAGAGTTACAGTTTTTAACAGTAATTATGTTAAAACAGGCATATGTACTCCTTCCTATTTGTCTTCAAAATACATTTCAAGTAAAAATGCATTTCCTTCCAAATATTAAAACATAATCTAAGGCCATCAGAATTATTATAAACATTTATACAGACATATAAATATATGATTACATTAAGAAACTATAATAATACTTAAAAAGATACAGATTATGAAGCATGAAAGACTTTTTCAGAACTTCAGAAAGTATTACACATTTTAACATGTAAATGAATCATTTCTGTATTACCCTGTGTACATATTTATATAGTGCAACATTAGAAAGTCACAGTTTATGTGATCAGGCCAAAAAGTACACAGAATGAGGGTTTCATTTTCTCACAGCACCACACAAGGTGGGATTGTATGATGGCCCAAAGCACAGACAGCATTTTGAACTAACCACTTAATTCAAAAAAAATCATTAAATTATACAGAAAAAGAGGTGGTATTAATGTTGGCACAATGTCCAGAACTGCAAGATACTCAGTAAGGTAACTGGCATGTTAACACTTGAAGAACTAGAGGAGGAGGTAGCAGGACCGTGGGTTGGTGGCAGACCTGAACATTGTTAAAGAAGGTAATAAAGGATCTTCCTTCATGTTTCATACCTTTACTCTTGAGGTTATTTACTTCACATTTTCATTTACACTTCAAGTAATAAGTACTCCAGCAGTGCATTAACATTTTATGTTCTTACTTTTTTATCTATATATTTTTCATGCAAAATGATTCTATTCTATTCTATTCTATTGCCTTCATTTTTTTTCCCTCCAAATACTATTTCTCAAATATTATAATAACAATTATCAATACTTATTTAAAGGTTTCAGATCTGAATATTGATAAAGCTTTTAAATTTACATCAAGATAAAAAAATTTAAGATAAGGCATTGGAAAACCTATCATGTGCACATCTTGTTAGGAGGCAACCAAGTGGAAAGCATGCTAAAGGCACTAATGCAGAGGTAGAAGGGGAGAAAGAGAGGAAACTTGTGTGACTTTCATGGGTGTGAGTCTCATGTGGTCTGGGAAAAAGGATAATTGGTTTGGAAATTTGGTCTAGTTCTCAAACAGCAGATGGCCAGAGAAGAAGCTGTCTGCGGTCAGGCCATTGCCTCCGAAGTTGGCCTGCAGCCACACCTTGTCGCCAATCTCCAGCTTCAGCACAGTGCCTCCAGAAGCCGTGATGTAGCCATTCTGCTGGGTGGTGAAGGAGTGCAGCACCAGCTGGCCGTTTTTCCGCAGGTCAACGTTGCCCACGTTTTGGTACAGGGTGCAGTGGAAGTCAAACTGGTAGACACCAGCCACTGTGCAGGTGAAGACCCCTGTGTCGGTGCTGTAATGGCCCTGCTCATTGTAGATCGGCTCGCGGAAGATGATCTTCTGGTTGGGACTGGGGTAGTTGTACCCCAAGCGCACTGCAAAGGCGGAGTGCTTCTGGCTGCTGCCGGACCCTGGAGGGCCGGGGGGACCTGGGGGACCTGGGGGCCCTGGAGGACCTACACAGAGGGATGGGGTGATTAAACAATCAGCCATAGCAACCAATTGCTTTGATCCTTATCTGGACCATATATACACGGTCTACATTCAAACAGGGAAAAACCAAGCGTATCATGTTTATTGAAACCATTTTTGAGACTGATGAATTTGGGACATCTGTTAGTGTGACTAGGAGAAATAGAATATGTTCAAAACACTATGTGAGTGGAATATTCTCCAAAGAAATGTAAATGTTTTTCCTAACCCAGACAACGTACATGGTTCTCTTTCTGTGGCAGAATAAAGCAGTGATGCTCACCTGATATTTATAAAGTAATATTTATTAGTACTGATATAATTAGTATTTGCAATAACACTAACACAGTAAAAATCATCAGCTGTTTGAATTCCAATGGCATCATTAATAATGAGTCTAATGTAAAAATGATTAGTCTCACCAGGTGGTCCTGGGGGTCCCTGCCCTCCACTGTAGTGTCCCTCCATATCAGGTCCTGAGGCTGTTGTTTTTTTAACAGAAGTGAGAATTATTACTGTAACTCTGACAAAGTTGGCTATTATGAAATTAAGTATTTAAATCTAAAAAACATTGAAAATGGCAATGCATATCTATCCAAGTCACCAGCACTATTGATTTCATTATTATGGTTATTGGTTAATTTTGTATATGTGTGAGTGAGTGGGTAAAACCTACCTGACTCCTTCCAGGGGGAGAGGTCGAAGGGTGGGATGTCCTCACAGCTGGTGTACCCAGCCCCACGGGGACGGTACAGGAATGGGTTGAAGGGGACATCCTTGATGCCAGTGTTATCGCAGATGATGCGGGCGAGGGATGCTTTGGCCAGGGATGCCCTCTGGGCGCTGGTGAAGACACCGTCTTTCTCCCACCACAGCCTGAGGAACACAGTGTTATAGCATTTAGCCACAATCCACATTATACTGCGCATTGTAGTACTGGCAGTGGACAAGTGACCCACTCATAAAGCTAGATTGGATTTTACTAAGGTTAATAATTTAAACTCACATTGACTGTTTCTTAAACCCATCAATATTCAAGAGCCCATAGTCCACATGCAATGTGCAAGGTTTCAGGGCCAAAACACACAGTGCCACCAGTCTTTAATAACTCATATATGTATCTTGTGCGAGTGACAAGCTCAGAATTTACACTGAATGGTCATTGTAGAATTTTTTTAACAATCTAAATGAGAGAATACAAAAGTTTAAAAAAATAACAATAATCCAGCACAAATCGACACACAGGCCCTCACACAGGTGCAGCTCACCTGTCACCCTGCCGGATCCTCTGGAACTGGGTGGCGATGATGCAGGCAAACAGGGGCCCCACTCGGCCAGCCCGGACAAAGGGCTCAGCAACGCCGCCCAGCCAAACGTCAATGTTGTCAGGGGTGCCATACAGCTCCAGCAGCCTGCGGGCCAGGTCGGTGTTGTTCATCACCTCCGCCAGTTCAGCCTCCGTCTTGGGCTGGGACAGGCCACAGAACCCTCGCCAAGCATTGTACCCTGTTAGCATATAGGTGTAGGAGGGGGCACAGAGTCAGCCAGCTCAACAGTTAAAGTGACAGTGGAGGAGGCTCAGAGAATTTGACCAATACCTTTTACTGTATTGATTTATGGTCTTGTCGTTTCACAAAAGACAAATACCGTTATGAGCAATGTATGAGGTGAAAAACGTTTTAGGACATATCAAGAATTTTCCCAATTTGCTCCAGTACATTAATATGGTGAATATATGAATATAAGCAATGTCACAAAGAGAGGTGATGGCTTAAGTGACAGGAATTTGGAAACCTTGAGGAAATTAATAAAATTGATGCAGTCAGGAAGAGGGTTGGGTGAGTGAGTTAGTTGGGTGAGTTGATTAGTCAGTAAATCAAGTCATTAGCTATTGTGACAAGCCAAGCAACTGCTATCGGAATTATTAGATGTGTATGATCTAGTATTATTGCTAAAATGTGTGTAAAACGTAACTGGATTGAGGGGCACAGACAGAAAAATATACATAGAGAAAAGGAAGAGTAGGTGAGTGGGTGGATAGAAGCCATTAGGAGCCCTCACCAGGGAGACCGTGGTCCCGGCCACGCTGTAGGTTGAGTGAGCCCAGGTCGAGGGCCAGCTGGCTGGTGAACTGGAAGAGTCTCTCCCGCAGCTCATCGTGCATCATATGGTCCTGTGTGTTGAGTTTGGCCTTGCGCCCCACCACCCCGCGCAAGATGGGGTCAATGCCACCTGAGGGAAAGGTAAGGGGGACGGGAGGCACACCATGAGCGAGAGTCTAAAACTGTATGGCCTGAAACACCTCTGCTCATCATGAAGCCGATCATAACTGGCATTTCAGAAAGGCTGGCAGACTGTTTTTTTTATTATTGTGACTTCAATGTTCCCATGTACATTTGTGTTATCTTAGTGTTGCACAAACCCTCTCTGTCCTTGGACTGTGCATGCCATTACATTTTTGAGATATTGGTATCAAGTGTCATTACAAGCCCAAAAATGTTGGAAGCGCTTGCCAGGTATGTGTCGATGTTGTGGGAATAGCTCATGTGGATGCATGGGCCTCTACCAGTATTCTGGATAGGAGTGATACTCTACCTTCAAAGACCACCCTCCAGGGGGCGAAAAAGCTCCTGTGCAGCAGCGTAGAGCGGAACTGCGGGTGCTCGTTGTAGTTCTCATCCAGCCTGAAAATAAAGGGCTGGATGGCCAGGTGGGCAAAGCGGTAGGCAGCAGTGGCGAACACATTTGATATGGTGGGGTCCACATTCTCATCATAGCCAGGGTAAGTAGACAGAAACTGTGAAACAAAGTCTGGGCCCACAATGTGGTTCAGGTAGTCCCGGAATGTGATCACCTGCGCGTGAGGAAAGGAGAGACTGTGTGAGGTGCGAATGCTTTAATCCAGACACAGTTGTATTGGTAAAGGCGATCAGGAGCTCTCTGCATACATTTTGAGCTATAACTGAGAAAAATGTCTGCAGTCTGTGGTTGCTGACTTGGGAGCAGGCCTGGGGTCAGTTTAATTTTAGTTCAGGACCTGATTTACCAAAACCCTCTTAGTGCTAAGATCATCATTGAACCATTGAAAGTTAAGGGGTACCCTTGAATTTCAACGGTTACCCTTAATTTGAGTTCAGGTCCTCAGGTGATAGTTGAAATGGCTCTGTCCAGGTAAGAGTGGCTGTGTTACCTGGGAATAGGCGCCAACAATCTTGCGGGCCTCCTGGTAGAGCGTCTCACTGCTCCACTCAGGGTTGAGCTGGTGCAGTGCACGTGCCAGGCGGTTGTGCTCGCGCATCATGAGTGTGTGCATGGAGGTCAGAGCAATGTTCTCATCTACGCGGACGTCGCCTGCGCACACACACACACAAAGCACACCTCAGCTGTCACCCATCTCTGACTAACTCACTACGCAAATTCAAAAGGCCATTTCTATGCCGGTCATCACAAAAAAAACACATAACTATGAACAAAACAGCTATCACAACATCATTACAATAACAAAACTATCACAAAAAACACCTCACACACAACTCAATGTTTTCTCAGTTGCGCTACTAGTGGTAGTTACTTAGGTAACAGAATTGGTAGTTACTATTGCAAGTCGGTGGGCAACCCAGAAACAGACCGAACCTTCCATGCCCATCCCTGCCCCACAGAACTGCAAGTGTTCTTGTCCCTTTGTTGGAGCTTCCCCATACAGACCACACTCTGCACATCTGCATCCCACCTGCCCCTTACCTGCCAGGAAGCAGGGCACCTCCTCCAAGCCCGTGGTGTTCAGGATGCTATTGCGGGTGGCGCACATGTTCTCTGGCATGTTGGAGAAGGGCAGGAGCTCTCTGCCATTGTCAGTGAAGCGGTCGTTGACCCGCAGCAGGCCCAGGTCATTGGTGAGGTCGCGCAGGTCGCGAGCCAGCACTTCGCTTGAGCCGTACACCTGCCCCATGTCCAGGTAGGCTGTCAGTGAGTTCATCTGCTGCCTCACATTGTTGGCCCCAAAGATGTAGCCGGTATTCCCAGTCCCACAGCCTGGCGCCGACCGGGAAAACGGGATGCAGCTTTCCTCATTGCCCTTGAAACGGGGGTCACCATAAGGGATCTGAGTGGGAAGAAGGTGAGGGGGAGTATAAGCGGGTGGTAGCACAGTATAATGATCAGGGAAGTGGGCTAACTGTGAGGTTATAGCTCTAAATCCAGGTATGACACTGTCATTGTACCAGTGTGCCAGGTACCTCAACTACATTTCTTCAGTAAATTACAGCTGTATCAATGGATAGTTTGTAAAATATAAGCTGTGTATGCATGGATGAATTCTGACAAATGTAATGCTAAGCATATGAATAATTTATTGTAATGCTCTCCTTATGATCCAAAGTTGTTCCTCCCCGGATCAAAGTTATCGTTTGCATTTAGCCACCCTCCCATACAAGTGTAGGGTTGGAATACAGAATTGCTTGCATGATCAGTCACGTGGTCAACATTGTCCAATCAGACAGAGGTATAATAACCATAACCATGTCTTTGACTTTATAGGGTATAAATAGTAGGGTAATGATGTTGTGGAGCACACACCTTGATGGGAAAGCAGGGCTCGGTCCTTTCACAGCTCTCCTCACAGTCGATGCCATTGCTGAAGGACCGGATGCTTGGGGAGTGAGGGGTGAAGGTAAGGTCATGATCGTTCCACTGGCCATAGATGGTCACCAGGTGGGAGTAAATGTTGTCGCTAACCACATCCTCGTTGGATGTTCTCAGGATGCGGTTGGAGACCTCCCTCACCTGGAGAATAAAAAGCAGAACAATAACTGTATCTTCCCTGACTGTCTTATCTTAGCTGTGACACCAAATTATGACAAACATGTACCATTGCTGCCACTACAACAATCGCACCACTAAAACATGAAATAGAGAATAATACCAGGGGGAGCAGCTGTCCGTTAACTTGCAGGTTTGGGTCCCAGCCCTTAGGCAGTGAAATCTCATCCTGGTACACAGCGGGCAGCCAGCGGGTGAATGGGATGTTGGAGGATCCCCAACGAGGGTTCTTCCTGTTGGTGAGAGGAACGAAATCAAAAATGTTCAAACAAAACGCTGTCAACAAGGAGGTTAAACAGAAGGTATCTTCATGTTTTCTCAGCTGCCTGCATCACAGTTCAATGTATCGCCAACTGATTTCATGCTTGGGGGTGAAAATGTTTAAGTTGACTTTCAAAGATTTGCATTTTTTTATTATTCAGGTGGTTGCTGAACATTTTCCTAAATATTCCTAAACAATTGCCTAAATGAGAATGTCTGATTCAAAATGTATTTAATTCTAAGCAGTAAACTTTACTAATAGTAAAGTTAATAACGAAAAATTTAAGCAAACTATTTTAAAAATTAGTTACATGTATGAAATTGTGAGTGTATTAAGAAGTTAGGGAATTGTGAGTGAATCCAAGTAATGCCCTGTCCCTGACCAGCGGAGTGCTGTGGGACTGGCTGCTGAGGGGCCGGGTCTCTCAGTCTCACCTGTTGTTGCAGACGCTGGTGGCCGTCCTGAATTTGTTGACCAGAGGGGTGGTGCGGCAGGAGGGGGGCTGAACTCTGGCCGAGCAGCCGGTCAGCCGGGCAATGGTGCTCAGATCCTCAGAGGTCAGGAGATCTGAGGACAGAAGAGTGTGTGTGTGTGTGTGTGTGTGTGAGAGAGAGATAGAGAGAGAGAGAGAGGGACAGAGAGAGATGGAGAGACAGAGATAAGAAGTCAGGAGCATTCTATCTGAACTTTACAACACTGCATTATCACTTTGCTTCATCACCCCCTCAACATTAATTACCATGTTCAAAAAAACACTTTGCTGACATGTCACAAAAAAAAAAGAAAAACATTCTAACAGGGCTGTGTATGCAGTGTGGTCATGCGAGCATGAGTGTTTGTGAATGCTCTGGCCCATCTCAACGTCTGCAGCAATACAATGTGACAGTCAGATAAATAGGCTTTCTCTCTCAAGGTCACAGGCTGGGTTCACAGGTGATGTGTGCGTGTCAGAGGCAGTGCTCTGTGAAGCAGACCTGTGGCGTTGAGGGAGCGTTTGTGAACGTGGTGAGCCTGCTCCTGGATGATCCTTAGCGTGTTCTCCATGTAGTCTGCTGCACGCACGGCCATCCTCGTTTCCCCGGCCGGTTGCTTCAACAGACGCAGCCGGTTTGCAGCACTGACGGTATTTCGCTTAACCCGGGCCATGCTCCTTAAGGAGAGAAAAAACCAGGTGTGAGTGATGGGCAACTTTCACAGCTGTGACTGCAACATTGTGGTCTGTAAGAAATGTCATACTTCTTCTGGCTTTTAAACACTAGAACAGCTGGGCCTGGTCTTCTACCTAGAACAGCAACTTCAGCCATCATTCTGCTTAGCACATTTTAGACAGCAAGAGACAGTTCTTGTCTTGCACATTGCATTCATTGCATGCAGTAATTCTCAAAAAAGTTAGTATTGGACATTATAACTGAACTTCTGAAACTCTACAGCAATCAATACATAACCAGGCTGTTGTACAAACCCCCGCATGCATTCAGCAGTATTTAAAACGGTAAATGATGTAATAGGATCATCCTCCTGTCATGACTAAGAAACTTACTCTTCACGTGAATATTTGTAGGCCTCATCAACGGTCCTCTTTGCCTGCTCCACAGCACTCAGGATAAACCTGCTGCCTAGGCTCTCCTCTGTGGATAAACACACACACTTAGGGACATGGACACACCTGCCTGACTTTAGCATCTGTGTTGCAGTTCAGCTCTATGACCAGAATTCTTAGCATGGTTAACTGCAGAAGACTTCATTTATATGTATAATGTATATCTATATATGCGCATCTGTTTTAATTGTAAAAGTATGCACTGTACAGTATGTCTACAAGGACATAGTATCAGAAGGATAACAAAGTAGGTGCAGTCAGGAGTCTACATCTACACCTGCATCTATATCTATGACTTGCTTACCTGCAGAAGCCTGGCTCATGAGAGCCAGGAAAATTCCCAAAGCCGACAGGCAAAGAAATCCCCTCATTTCTGAAAGACACAGACAGAGACTGTTTCACTGATGTTTTCCATGCATAAAGGAGAATACAGCATTGATGCTTTGCATATGGACTTGAATCTGGATTCCCAGCATGATGGTGGTATTGATTCAAGAAATATATTTGCTTGGGATCTGAATAGATTGCTGTAATGTATTACAAAGTAATAAGTCTGAGGATTTTATCATCTCATTTGTTTCTCAAACAGACACCAATCAAATAAAACACCCAAATAAACAACTGTAAATGAAGGACAGAATTCATTAATTCACACTAGCAAAAACGCACAGCACATACAGCACATACAGCACATATTTTAACAAACAGACTGCATGAAGGAAATAATACATTCTCTCATTCTTATTTAATTTCAATATTTCCCTTTGTTATTGATCACCCTGATGCTTCAGTTGGCTGCCTTCCTACCATACTGAACAAACATCTCCATGCATCACTTTTAATCATTTAGTAATTAAAAGCGTTGCTCTCTCCCCATGAGACCTGCAGCATTGCCATTTCCCCCTGGTGCTCATGGTCTGGTTTTTGCAGTGAGAAACTCCAGTGCTAAGGACAAAAAAATTTGAACGATGCTGGAGGACAACACCTGGTGGTCTCCGACTCAGCGCAGCGTTATTTGCACTTGTCAAACTAGTCTGCCAGACTTGAAGTGTCATGTCAACTGCACAGTAAGCATTTCAATAGGTAAGACAGAGTATTTGATGACAAATTCTTTTCTTTGACAAGGTAACAGTGAATTCCAACCAAAATGAGACAACAGTGCTGTGGCTTGCAGATTCTGTTGGGTGGGAATCCATTGAATCACACTGCTTTACCTCAGCAGAATGGCAACAAAGCATCTCCTGTCAATTACCTCACAGTGCTCCTCCCACCTCTCAGTCAGTATCTCAGAATTATTCTATGGGCATGCATTTTTTTTCACACAAACATATTCACATATAGTGTGAAGACATCTTGCCACAACTGTGCTCCTTCAGTCCTTATGACTGGCAATTCTGATTCTCAGCATTGACATATTATAATAATAATAAGAAGAAGAAGAAAAACCAATCCAAAAACACCAATCCAATGAAACAGAATTTCAACAAAAACAAAGCACATTGAATAGTCCTTGGCAAAGTCACAACACACAGTGAGGTTAAAAAAATAATGTGTCTTTACCTGCAGCCTTGCTCTCCTCACTCTAAAGATTCTGGAGACTACTTTCTGATGACTGTGAGAATCCCTGAGCCCAACGCTTCATTTTATAGGCCACAAAAACTCCACCCTCCACCTGCCAGCCTCAAGACTCCTCCTCAGGTGAGGTATGCACATGAATTTCCTCCTTCCTTCTTCCTACACATGCATAGTATGCTCCTGTGTCATTCACACAGTGTTGAAAAATGCTAATTTGTTATGATTTATGGGAAACATTTTAATTACTGATTACTGTTCAGGTCCTGCCACAGAAATGTGCAAACATTTTGCTTCAGTTTCCCGTTCCTTAAATCATTACTGAATTTTTTTTTATGCCTTCAGCGCAGAGATGGTAAAATTATTCTGATAATTCCAAAAAGTCAACATTTTACTTAGGGCAAATACAGGAAGTATTGTAGACATGCATGTTGTAATAAATGCTAAACATCATTTTCACCCTGGAACTCAACAATATTGTTATTTGTATTGGTGTATGGTATGCAATTGTGAAATGACAAGGTTATCCTCAGGGTATTTCAACATTCACCATATCTGTTTATAACTATATTCTATTATTCTTGCAATTGATCAGTCAGTCCCCAGGATTAATTAATTAATGCTTTATATTTTTTTATTATGCATAGCATCTTCCTTGTAGCTAACGGGAATACATTCAAACAGATACCCACCATGGCTGGACCAGTTCTGCAGGGAGTTTGCATACTCTCAAGTTTACTCCCTTGGTCCAAAGACATGCAAATTAGGCAGATTTAACATTCCAAATGTGTGTGTGTGTGTGAGTAAGTTTTTGTGGATAAAGTTGTTAAAATGGATGGATGGATGGAATATATATCTAAATTTTTTTTTTTTTTTTTAGTATAATTGAATCATGCAATTAATGGGTGGAATGTGATAAAGATATATATATAGAAGACACAGATTTTATTTTCCTCATGCCGTCACGAAAATGCTCTACTTGTCCACTTTGTGCTCGTCTCACCCTGTGATTCTTGACTGATTTATTATTTTTTTAATTGGTTCCTTATTTAGCTCACTTTTCTTCATGACAGTCTTGCCTCAAGGATACTCTAAGATTCTTTAGAGGTGTTTGCTTTGGAAGGTGTCAAGCCTATCTTTGGTGATATTGGTCCATTTCCAATCTCAGAGCTGTATGTGAAATACAAAGCATTGTATTTTCATTTGTATTTCATTTCTTTTCATCCTCATAACTACCATTGCACCGAAAAGAATTTTGTTACCCTCTCTTACCTGAATACTCATTCTTGGCAATTAAATCCCTTCGCCAGTTTAATTAATTTAATAGTTTATTTGTTGTCTCTTCCTGCAGTTATTGGACAACCCTCTTTTTTCTTGGTAATCCCTAAGGTTCCCACCCACCCAAATGTAACATCCTTTAATAAACATACCCAGCCACAGGGGCCATCATGTCTCTCTCCCTCTGGCTCCTTAGCCTTTTGGACTGTTTGTATTTGTGTGTGTGTGTGTTTGTGCATGCATGGGAGCGCGTGCACACGGGTGCATGCGTATGTTTGTGTGTTTGTGTGTTTTTGAAGAATATTGTGTTTCCATTAGTTTAATGTTTAAGTAAAAAATTAAGCCCTGGATAAAACTTCAAGCACTCCCCCACCATAAAATGAAGTAGGTGACAACCGGGGGAGAGGGGGAGAGACTGTCTCAGAGTTGGGCTCATAGCTCAGTTTAGTGTCTATTTCAACACTCATCTTTTGTTCTGTCAAGCTCTGTCCAGTCTACATCGCTCAGTCTATCAACCATCACCACCACTCTTGCACATTGGGATTTATTTTGCTTTTTGGGTTTTTAGCTGCAGTTGTACAGCACTCCTTTGTCATTCCTCAAGAGAGACAAGTGATTGGCTGGGTAATCTTAATTTCATTAATCTGTGATCCTAAATATTCTTGTTTGTCCTTTTCTTAGTGTGTACTGTCAAATAAAACTTCTTAAACTGTTTCATTTGCAAGTTTATACATATATATTTCTGATAAAAGTTGATCCACCAGGCTTTTCATTCCTGTAAATGAACTTGGAAGTAAAATTAATAGTTAATATTTTAAACTGAAATTTAAAATGAATCAATTTACCTTATTTCATGTTGGTTAGTTTAGGACTTTTAGTAGTTAGTGTCAGTTGTGTTCAGTATTCCAGAGTGTTGGACATTAAACGAGGGCTTTAATTATTAAAACACCCTGGTTTAGGAGAACTGTTATTTTTCTAAAATCCTCACTTCCCTGATATACTGGAGGTCTCCCTTGAGATAGTTATTAAGCAGACTGCGGTAAACTGCATCAGAAATGTAAACTCACTACTATTTTATATTTGCTAATTGAAATATTAAAATAGACAGTAAAAGAAAACAAGAAAAGGACGGGTCATGGTATGTTGAAACGTGAGGAATTGGCCACTGCTGTTTCACTTGGGGGTACAGAGGAACCCTGGTCAAAAAGCGTTGAATTTGACAGTGACAGGAAGCAGTTTTCAAAAACCTGTCCGGGTCTGTATGTTTCCAGACCTCTGTAACAAACAGGTCACCGCTGATTGCCATTATGACATCACATTACACAATATCGTATAGTTTTTCCTTTTCACTCTTTGTTGTTTTGAAAGGCAAATGAGTCATAAAAATTGTTTTTGAAAACACATAATAGAGAGAGTGCCAGTAGCTGCCTCATGCATCATACAGTAGCTGTATTTTAGGTAGCTTCCTCATAACTTAAGGTTGAGATTCCCGTCTTCCAGTGTCTAGAGCCTAGTGTGACAGGAAAAGAAAAAAAAACAATGCATACGCAGAAAGAATATGGAAGCTGCGGTCTGTGATTTATGAAACACATTTTTGAAAGGAAAAAAATGTCCCATTGCTGATCAATGTGACAGACAGCTTATTGAGGTATAAAATGTCAAAAATTTTAGGAATGAGGAAGAAGAGGCTATATGTGTGTATCACAATGCAAACCATTTCAAGTTATACATTATTTCCATATATTTCTGTATAGAAAAATTACATCCACATTTTGATTGGTGAAACAAATAAGAATCACTGTCAGTCTGTAAAATATAACACACGTAGTAACAAAGACACAGAATATAACCTGTCCTGTCTGTGTTCAGCGCGCAAAGTAAAGGCAGAGAATGTGATCTTACATTCCATCCTAAAAAAGAATCCTAACTGAAGATGTAAACAGTTTCATAGTGAAGCGTCTTTGTCCTTGGTAACATCAATCAGTGTATCCCTTCTAACAGAGATATTTTCAACAACATTCAGGTTAGGTTTGTCTTTTGGTTTTGGCATTATGATAAGATCCTTTACACAAACAGTCTTAGGAAATATTTTCTGGTCTAGACAAAAAGACTTTTAGTCTTTCAAATGCGCATATGCTGCATATAAACAAGATAATGGTGGTGAGAAACACTATGGAGAGTAACGTAAAATAAATTTAAATTTTTTAAAATGGTATTTAACATTGATAACATGAGTGATAAAATTAACATGAACAACCACAAATTAAGTTTTCAACCAGAATAACAAAACCAGGAAACAAGGAGCTCATGAAGACCACCGTCCTTTTCTTTTTTTAGCGGGAAAGCTGGGGGTGAGACTGCACCCCATACACTCTCCAGAACAGCACCCATGAGGCCATTAGTGCTGTGTTCCCTGTCATTTAAACACAACAACAACAACAAGGCACCACCACCAGGAAAACAGCCACAGGTATGAGCTGGGACATTCCCACAAACCCTCTTAACATCCCAGGAGCACCACAAACTGTAGTCTTGGATTTCGTTTTATAGGAGTGCAGATGTATTGTGTGTTTAACATGATGATTTTATGCATATTTTCTGTACCATTAGACTATGCTCTTATTTTTTTTTCCTAAACCAAGAGGTCTCATTGTGATTAAAAATTTCTTTTGCAACAGAGCCCTATAAGAAATTATAAAAAATACAGTTCATATATACAGCACACATTATTAACAGGCAAGATCAAACCCTGACAGGAATTGGATCTCTTGTCAGAACACTTTTTGAGATCTTGGGCTTGAAGTACAGGGGGGCAGCATGTCTATATGTATGTCTTTATTGGTTCCATAAAAAACAGCAAAAGCTAACAGGGTGTGTGTCTTTGTTAGTTTTATTTTTTAGTTTTTATTTTTTCAGCTGAGAAATAAACATTAAGGGTTGACCAAGCAATGTCCTAACCACAGCTATGGAAAAGACTGGATCTGTGTGACATTGGTCTGCAGGATATGGAACATTCTGACCAACTAGTAATAACCCACAACTTAAACAGATATGCAGTGCATAAAAAAGCCTGGAGAATGAATTGGAGTGAACACCAGGTGCTGATTACAGACAGATAAGTCTGTGTGCAGCAACCAATGTGATGCACCACTTCACATATGCATTGTAACAGATTTCAGGTGAAAGATGGATAGGCAAGACAAAAGCACTGTCATGTTGCACATCAAGATTTGCTCTTCATTGTGCATCAGGTCTGTCAGGTTCCAAGCATGTGCCGGCAGACAGAGTTGGATGGTACACAAGGATGGTAACACAATAAAGGAAACTCCATGACGTCAAATAGAAATTCCTTGTAAAAGGAAAAGAATGCAGGCTACATAAACCCAAAATAATGACTTCTGTGCTTTATTACTTTTAGGGTTTTGCATAAACTGTTGAAGAAATAACTGTTGTTGGACATTATTATACTTTTTGATCACAGAGGAGAATGAATAAACTAAATGAAATATATGTGTGCACTACCATGGGAGAAATACCTGCTTTCACATAGGAGACCTTTATACATTATGGTCATTAATCCTTTCCACCTGATTCTGGACTAAAATGCATTTAACACTAAGGAAAATAAGTTATAAAAATGTATTGAAATTACACCAACTTGGCGATACAGTTTCATCTTGATGCTATCGAGTCTCTCATAGCTGAATAAGTCTCCTCAGTTATGAGAACATAGAATGCAAAAATTTTTGGTGTTTCACAGGCAAGAAAAATGTTAAGACTTGGTTGCCTCCAAGGCAAGATATGTAGCGCAAGGGAGGAGGTGTGCAGCACACCCCGAGGATGCATTTTAGAATGGAGCACAGCTGACAGACCACTCCAAGCATAGCTGAACGTGCTTGGTAATTCATCGTTTGTTTTATCCACATTTACTGGTCAGCTGGGAAATACATGGATTTCCTGGGAAATTTACAGATTTCCTGATGCTCTGGTAAGATCATTTGGCCCATTTAAGATCTGAATGGCTGACACATACACAGACCGCATATACGTTTTTTTGCATTGCACTTCTTGTTGTCTTGTTACGATTGAGGCTTGCCAGGGTGGATAAGGCATACAAGAGTTTTCCCAGCTGTCTGGCTAAGGGATAAGATTGCCTGTGATGCTGAGGACAATCTATGACCAGATGTGGCATTGATGTGATTTCTTTATGTACTATTTTTAGTCTTTAATTTATTTAATAATTTATTCATTTGTATTGGTAGCTGCACACCCAGTGAACTCTGCATGCCATGGATGATTGACAGTTTTTTTCAATTGCTTATTTCCTGAAACCCTGACCTCAAAACTGTGAGTGCAATTCCCAAAAGAGTAAAACATTTTCTCATAAACTATACCACCCATGCAAAAGAACACATACAAATGAAAAAACATGTTTATTACAGAGTGCATCAGTTTTATTGGGCATCAAGTCTCTTCTCTCAGTTAGGCCACAACACTTCTGATGTCTTGTCTTTCAAGGCACAGAGTGAAAAACCTTCTTGAATCTCACAGCCACCCTCAGGGATCCTCAGCTGTAATGTCCTCACAACCAGCACCCATCACCTCCAGTAAAGGAAACTGGTTATGGGGCTGTCATGGTCATCATTCCACGTCACTGTTGAGAAGAATTCCTCAAATGGACTGAGGAAGGGTGAATAGCGCGGTGGGAACTCCTTCGGTATTCGTTGGCAGGCAGCAAACCAAGACCTGAGCAGTGAAAACTGACATTGTCCCAAATTCCCTCGTAATTTGTCAAGTTTCATTTGGTGATTGTGTCTAAAATGATTGAGAAAAATTGTAATAGGGTGTTGAATCGCCACATGTGGCTAGTATTGTCTGTGCATCCAGTGTTGGGCAGCCTATAGGCTAGTGGCTAAGGTACAGGACTGGGACCCCTGAGGTTGGTGGTTCAAGTCCCAGTCCAGCCACAGCAAGAACACCATTGCTGTTGGGCCCTTGATTAAGGCCCTTAACCTCACATTGCTCTTAGGGTTAGTCTAATCAACTGTAAGTCGCTTTGGATAAAAGCGTCAGCTAAATGACAGTAATGTAATGCAGTGTGAGAGAATTCTGCAAGAGGAGTATCACACCAGTTTTCTGTGAGGAATTCAAACAAGCAACATTTAAGGAGAGTGTCATCTCTGGCATTGTTTTAAAATATCCCAAAAAGTCGTGAGTGCAACCACAACGTGCTGACACATTGCGTAGTCATGGAGCCAATTAAGCCAGTAACTGGAATACAATTGTGTTGGCACATTTTCTGAATGTCAAGACTCAACAATAATCAATGCATTTCTCATCGCAAACCCAGACCACAAATGTTTATGTATTATATGTGTTTTGGCAGTCTTCTTTTGTTTGTAAAGATTTAGATAATGACCACAGTGATCACTGTGAGTGAGAGTAGTCAAATTCAATACAAAAACATCAGTATCAGTTTTGAGAACCAAGGCTAACACAATGCTCAGTGTAACAACTGAGGACAACTGATCTTCGTATTTTCTATAAAGTGCTGGAGCATCTGGAATCTCTGTGAACACGATAAGAAATGTGTACGATGCTGAAAAAACTGAACTGCCAAACCGGCTATGTCCCACAATGCTTCAAAAACATTGATTTTGCATTTGAGCAATGCGCCAGCGCAATTGGGAAAAGCTTTAATTCACCTGAAGTGGGTCATTGGACAATTACAATCAGTTTTACAGCCATTATGAGTAGGTTTGTACAATTATCATTTGACCTGGATTAAGATTCCTGCTACAGAATGAGGAAATTCCCCAAGCACAAGCAATTTGATTTGACAACATAATTTATGTTGCCTAAATGCTATTGTTTGACCCAGGAAACAATGCTCAGAGCTCAGAGTTTGTTAAATCAAGATGCACTTTAAACAGATGAGTATTCAGTCTTGTAGAGGAAGATAAACAGAGTCTTGGAAATCTTGCCACTGCCCTTTCACCCCTGCTTAATGGAGGTGAGAATTTTGAGTTGCATATCCAGTTGAGCCACTCAGTCATAATGCTCAGCACAGTGATGTGACCTACTACTTCATTCAAAACTGGGCCCTGTCAGAGCCATTAAAAAAATGAACACAATATAAGGGGCTATCCCCTGGGCCATTTCCATTCTCCATTTCTCTGAGGTCTCTACAGAAAATGTCTTGTGTGTTTGCTTATGCTGTGGGAATCTATATTGGGTTTTTTAGCCAACATCCTCAGGGTACTGATTGAAGTCTGTCCCAACAGTGGCCAGAGTGCTGGGCATAGTCCAAGGCAGTCAGGCTGCTGTGCCAGCCTCAGCTAGAGCTTCACCGGTCTGGGAAGCTCTTAAAACACTGGCTGTCTTCACATTTCATAAGACTGCATTGCTTTGGTGAGCAGTGGTTAGAGTGTAGAGTACCCTCGGTGCTACTACTCTGGCCCAGATCCTTACACTACATGCTGTTCAGAATGTCCATCATATAATAGAATGTGCCAACACTGCCTGTGCTCGTGTCTCAAATGTGTCCGTTTTATTTGTGTGCTCTTAAAACAGCACGTTCTGCTAAACCCTTCAAGGAAGAGATCGCTGATACCATACATATCATCTTTAAAAAGGAGTTCTTGGCAAAACTGCTCTCCACTCAGATGGGAAATTCAAAAACAACTACAGCATTGTCTGCATGTGTGACAAAAAAAACTTCTGGGGAAATGCATACCAAAGGATCATGGGATATCATGGAGTGGCAACCTATTAGGAATGAATTTCGAAGCCAAACAGGTCAAAGGATCTTGTCCAATAAAACATCTTTATAAGTATGCTAAAGTCATGTTTGGACCGATCACCTCTTCTACCTGTTTCTATTACCTATAATGTCTCTGCATGTAACTCTAAATTGCAAAATTTAAATAGCTAAAATACAACATAAACAACATGCAAACACCAATCTTTTGTTGCTCAATTATGATTTATTAGTGGGTGGACATCTAGTATTTTCATAAAGTGAAGCGACAAAGTGGGGGGGTTGTGGTTGGCAGGGGAATGTGGTCCATCAACTTTTTAAGATCAAGTATCTGACCTCAATTTTGAGTATTGAGTATTCAGAAAAAAATATCTACCTCTAACTATTTACAAGTGATAGACTTTTCATCCTTTTTTGTAGATGTCAAATGATTTATTCTGCATTTGTTCTTAGATCATACCTTGTCCTTGTGACTTAAATGAAATGAGGATATGGCAGCGCCCAGTTCCACTCGTGGAGCAGACACACTGTAAAAGTATAAAACAGCTTGCCTATTGAAGCATCCCTGCTCACTGTCTAAACATGAATGGCCACTTTATTTTTTTACATAAAGCCTACCTAGAGAGCTCCAAAGCTAGGATCTCTGACACGAAAATCAAGAAAATTGACTTTTTTAACTCAAGGTACCTGTAAGGTTACCACAGTTCCAAAGAGGAATTGGAACACGCACAGGTTTGCTTCAGAGTGTTGGTTGTGTCGTTTTTGCCTGGGTCTGGCATGCTACCTTTCTGCAAAGACTGGGGGAAGGAGCCAGAGAGCTAAACATCCACTGTATCCTCTTTTTTTAGCCTGTTCATTCAGCATGTGAAAAATGTGATCATTTTTAAAATCTAATTGTGGATAAAGTAAAGATCCATGTGACCATGTGACTAGCATCTCATGAAACTGAAACAATCACTGCTTTGTTGATGAGATTACAGCTTTTTTCCTCAGCTGAAACAGGTCAGTGACTAACAACTGTATTGTCAGCTGATAATTTCTTCCACCCACTTTTTCACGTTTTCGCACATCATTCACACATCAGTAGTAGAAACTAATTGTTTTGCTATCAGTTGGATCCAGGAAGAACCAGGCTGAGCTTGTGAGACATAGGTACCAGGGATTTACCTACATTGAGGTTTCTTCGGAACATCTGGCTGCCGTGAGTGAGTGAGTGAGTGAGTGAGTGAGTGAGTGAGTGAGTGAGTGAGTGAGTGAGTGAGTGAGTGAGTGAGTGAGTGAGTGAGTGAGTGAGTGAGTGAGTGAGGCAGGCTTGAGAAAGCAGGGCAGCCCCAGAGCAGGGTGTGGCAGACAGTAAGTCTATTACCTGTAAGGACAGCTGTAACTTCCCTTATATGTATTATTCTCGTAAAGGAAGCAATTGAACAGAGCTGGAGGCACAATGTTATTTGTGGGTGTGTCAGTAAGAATGCGTGTGAGACTGTTGTATGTCCCGCCTTCATTTTGGTGAGGCGGGACATAGTGATGATTAAACAAGTGATGCTATGCTATGATACTGAACTGGCTTATTCTTATTCTACTGATACAGTTTCTATCTTATGTTCTTTCCTCAGTCCTTGCCATCATTCAGGTTATCAGATGAGAGTAAACCTGCATTATTGTTACCTGAATGAAACAACACTGGGGAGGTGTGGCGTGGTATGAGAACGATCACTGGCTATAAGCATAACAATAGCCAGCTGGCCGAGGGTGGTCTGGTAAGGCCAACCAGCCTAACCTGTTCTTCAGCAGGCTTGATGAGGAGGCTGCTGCCCACCACACTTGCTGAGGCTTGGGTCCCACATTGTCTGCAATAAGATGCTGCAGACGTTTTGCCACTCAGCTGTTGCCAGCACTTTATTTTTTGCTGTGGTGCGCTGGGGCAGCAGGGTGAAATCAGCAGATACCAACAAGCTGAACAAGCTCATCAAGAAGGCCAACTCAGTGCTGGGACCGGAGTTTGACCCACTGGGGGCTGTGACAGAAAGGAGAATGCTTCAGAAACTTTTGAATATAATGGATGATGTCTGTCATCCCCTGCACTTCATTGCTATGAGCCACTGGAGCACCTTCAGCAAGAGGTTGATATCACCAAGGTGCTCCACTGAACGTCACAGGATTCCCTTTCTCCCTGTGGCCATTGGACCTGTATAACAGCTAACCCATGTCCTGAGCAGCAACCAATACACTCTGACGCACACACAATATGCAATCATTATAACACTAACTCGCTGCAAGGTGCAATACCATTACACTGGGTTTCCACTTCTTGAATATGTCCAACATCACGGTAATGTGCAAAACCTCAGGAAGGCAGCTCATTTAGCCATGTCATTTGCTTTTTTATCCGTTCTGTTTTTATCCGTTTTGCATTGGTTGATCTATGATTTTCATTGGAAATCACTATTCTGTGCAATAACACCGTAAATGCCTTGAATTTCAGGCTACTTATCTACCTCACTCATGCTCCTTTAACATTGTAATTGTGTTTAAAAGACTCACAGCTGCACAGCAAATGGGCACCAACAACACATGCACACAGGTGCATGCACAAGTGCCTTCATATTAATTGTGCACAGAATTCCATGCAACCAGACCAAGGGGAAACACAGTTGTATAACATGCCATCTCTTGATCGTAATCAACACAGCAATACTGCTAGACATACACAAAACAAGGAAACAAATAAATAAAGCTCATATTTACTTTGGCTGGGATATTCCTAAATCTGTAAAAACACATATTTGTTGTTGACAGATATAATGGCCATCAGGAATGCTGAAGGGTGGAGTGATAAGAGCATGGAAGCTCTATCAGGTGCTGTCTTAAGTCACCATATTTCTGAATGTGGCGTTTGTGGCATGCTCTTTGGCTGAGGGTTGCCCAGGTGTTTACATGGAGTCATTTGTTTACTTACAGTTTTCCACGATGGCTTAAATCACTGGTTACCAAACTTTATCCTGAGAGACCCCTTCATTACGCAACCGAAAAGCAAAATATTTATTTTTCCTGGAACTGAAGGTGGCATGATAAAGAGGGAATCCAGTATTTCCTCTGCAATGTCAGAATTCCACAGAGCATTCAGATTTCCCAATTCTTATCCTAACTCACCTAAAGACAGGCACTGAGAATGCCAGCAGACTTGTAACCTAAAACTCAACAAAAGTATTTTAAAATCAGTCAGATACGATTTCACTGGCAGTGTCATTTCTCATAATGATCCTCAGCACAATTCCTTTTACAAATGGTATGTGGCTGATATGCTATTTGGCATTTGTAGGTAATTTTCACAAAAGAAATCGCACGTGGGCCTGTGACTATACTCAACATGTTCACAGGCGTACTGGTGTACTGGGCAGATTACTTAAGGTAGATATTAGGATGCACTTTTAAGCCAAAAATGATATAGGAACAAAATAAATACTAAACTTTTCAAAATGAACATTTTACAGTGGTGTGGCAGACTTGTTTTACATTTCAACAAATTACTCAGACAGACTTAGATGGATGAGATGATGTCACCCTTCTCTGTGTTCCGTGGTTCTGTGGCGTGGGACAGTGGTGCAGCACAGACTGTAAGAGTCAGACTAAGGACAGAATTTATGTTCCCATAATGATCACACAAAGTTAACGTCCTCATATAATTTGCTAACTTATTCTTACACTTAAATTTATTTTCTAAATCTGAGCTTTGTTTTTTACATAATCTAGTCTAGATTAGTGGTGGTGTGAATTGAATTTCAGTGATAGTGCCAGTAAATATGTGAGGTGGAAGTGTTCTAATGTAGCACAACATAATATGAAAATTCTGTATTATTTTATTTATTGATTGATTATTCAAATATAAAATAAGGTGTTTCAGATACATGATACGTTTATGTTGCTTTGCAACCCATGTTAGAAAGAAGTCTCCCTATTCTTAATCTGGTAGATGGAATTCTTGATCACCGCAGAGATGTTTGGCAACTGTTTGTGAAATTCTACTCATACTCATAACATGATGTCTGAAAATGAAATGAAAATAAAAGTTCCAGGTCACGGAAGCATTTTGTTTCGCGTAACTTAATCAGTTAACCGCATTAAGTAAGAGCACAAGGAAATGATCACAAAAACACAGAACACTTCCCTGTGCCTTATTGACAATAGCAACAACCTAAAGGTTCAGAGGAAAGTAAAAAAGTGACATTTTATTGGATTGTTCTAAAGTATTGAAGATATAAATAATGCCTTCAGACATTTTTAGTATCCACTAAATTAATTTGTTTTAGACACTTGAAAAAGCACTAGTGTTCTGCTTTTGTCATTGCTGGCATCTTTTTGTGTTGGTTGGATGCTTGATAAAAGAACATGAATTATGAATTCATCATCATACAACTCTGCTGGTCTATTTCAGATATATACCATTCATTTTTGCTTTTCAGATCTACATATATCTAAAGGGCACAACACACCTATGCATTATGAGAATGCTCTTTGAAAGCAAAAATTTTGTTGAATTTTTATGTATAATTTGTTTGTCATGAATTCTTAACAGGGATGTTAAATTTGACACTTAGTATTTGACACCTGATAGCTGACCGAGTGAAAGCTTCCTTGTGCAGAATTTCTGTGGAAGCATTGAGAAGGCATCCATGCAGTAAGCCACCTGATTTCAGTATGCAGCTGGGCAGCGGAGTCAATAAGTGAAACCAGCTGCTTTAGTATAGGGGTGAATCAAACACATGGCAGCACTTCTGCTCCCCGAAGCTGGGGTTTTCCACCACTGCTTGCATTGCAGCCTTTGTCACAGAATTTCCCTCTTGGCTGTCACATTTTCGGTGTGGCCATCAGTGTTGTAAAATAGACTTCACTGATATGAGTTGAGATTTCATGTACTAAGATTTCCCTTCTTCCAAAAAGAAAGACTTAACACCTGTGGAAGTAAGCCCAGTTATAAATTAAAAAAAACCAAAAACATCACCTGATGTCCCCAGTTTTTCTCTCTTTACTTTGAATTTACATTTTGAGTAATATTTCATAATTTAGGGAGTCGTGTCACTTTAGTCTTAGGGCATTATGTCACTTTTGTCTTTTGTATGATTATTCTGTATACATTAATTTGGAACAATGCTGATTACATTGTTTATTATCATTTTTCCATTACATCTTTACAGACACATAGCAGATGTTTTAATCCAAAGGTGCTTATAATGTGAGAGGATATAAATGCATTGGTTTTATCATTATATTTTCATACTGATTAATATAAGCAAAAGTCTCAAATCCGGCTAATGAATTTCCCTGATAAGTATGAATTGATCATCACTAAACCATCAATGCAAGTCAATTACACCAACCAAAACTAAAATATAAATCTATGAACAGACAATACATTCATAATGAGCCCTTTTTCTTTATATTTTGTTACTTTTAGCTGTTTTCACAAACTCTGCATCCTAATGAATATAATAGCACTTTACTTAATCATATACTAACAAAAATGTCATCAAAATCAACAATATAAAATTACTCTTTTGCTGGATGGTACTGTAGATTGATGTGAAGTTAATACACTGTATTGTTTGTGAAAATGTGCCTTCAATTCCAATGCACAGTATGTTAGAATATAAACCAGAACAAATATCAAATATGAATTCAATGTCTTACAAGCTAAGAGAACTTAAACATTCTTTAACAACTCCTGAATGACAGGTTCAACACACATTTGTCCCACACCTTGAAAAAATATACGGAATTCTGAAATAAACACAGAGCTCTGAGATCATAGAATTTACATATAGGTGTTTTGATGCAAAAAACTAAATAAAACTGGGCTTAAGACTAGGTTTGAATATACTGCACCTGTGTACTGTGCCAGATTTTGTTCACTAGTGGTGTTACCAATATTTGCCACAAGAGGGGGCTCCCTGGTTTTTGAGTCGCAAATATGGTGTCTGTCTTTTTTATTTGTATTCCATTTTTATGATAGAGGAAACAATACAAAACCATATGCAAAACCTACAGGTTTTAGAAATAGACAAATATAATTTGTTTTTAAGTTTTTCAAAAAATTGAGTTAACATTTACAGAAAATGTTGGTTTTTGTCATTTGCATATTGTTTGATTCAGTTCATAATGTCTTTATATTATTTTGTTAAAATCACATTTTTACAAAGCACTGATTGAGAATGGAAATGAAATGTGCAGCATATGTGAGTAAATGTGAAAATGTGGACTTTGACACACTTAAAAACATTTTTACATGTTATTGGTAAATATATAATTGTTTTATTTTATATAATTGTAGGACCCGGACCATAGGACTACCAATCTGTTACTACATACCAATATTTATAAATATTTTGCTGTATGAATTCATCTTTAATGTATGTATCCTTTACTTATCAGAAAACATCACCTGGCACAGCTTGGGTTCAGACCTGCAATGTTGCAGCTGCAGCTGCAGCATCCACCTCGAGTCTAACTGCAGAACGCTAAAGGATTACGGTTTGTGAAAACAAAAGATAATCAAGAGAGGTGATTTGTGAGATGCCACTGGCAATGAGTCTACCATTGAACAGTTTCCTTCAGTTGTTGGTGCAGCAGAAATAAAACTAAGGTGACAATGTTCAGAAGCAGAACCTCATCCACCAAAGACAATAATTAGAAATGAATATCGCTTCTTTTGAGTCCAACCACATTTCTAAAGCACAGCCTGTCCAACCAAATGATCACAGACACTGCACCTCAACTAATGTCCCACTCAGTCCAGAGGAAATGAAACACTAAAGTAATCTGAGGGTAAGCTCCCAAAAGGTCAGGCTGCACCCACAGCACCACTACTGTCTGATGATTTTAAGTATGAAAAGCATCCCCATGTACAGGAGGACCTCAGTGCCAGGCCACTTGCTTCTGTTTGAGGCGATGGAACTTTTTATAAAGATTTTTTGTTTTTGTTTCTTTTCTTATTTATGGATGGTGTGTGGCATGTATGTGGGCAGTTGATGAGTCTTCATGACATTGAGTCAGGGAGATGGTATGTGGAAACACAGGTGCAGATTTCAGTCAAGGACATCTTTGTAAAACAATGGCACCTACACGTTTTGTAGGGCAAACTAAATATGCTATTGACTCAACTTGAAGCAAGACATTTATCAAAAGATGGATGCCAACCAATGTACTTGTAGTTTCATAAATCTTTCCCTGAAGTGTAATGCTTAACCAAGATATTTCAGCAATTTCTAAAATGTTTTTAAAAAGATTTTTCTTCAAAATATGTGTGCCGTCCAGTACAGCCAGGCTTAAATGGGATAGGTGCAAGAATATGTATTGTCAGCTCCCTGTTTCATCACGCCCCCACAACACCCAGAACTGGGTCAAATATATGCAGCTTGAATGTGTCAGTGTACTTGGCTTAACTTGGAACCACTTGAAATTTTCATTCTAGAACCGGCATGTTCGCTGTGGTGATCCAATTACACGCGACATCGACATCACTGCTAACGTTTCATTTCAAAGACTTGCATGGTTTCTAAACTGGTCGGCTCTTCGTTAATATTACATTAGGCTACTTCGTACACTGTAGTGATCTGTACAAAGAAATATCGCACAAAAATACTGTCAACCTCAACACTACGCCAGTAGCTATTGTTTCCAATGAATGCATATATCCTCAAACCTCCCGCCTGTCTAAATATAGGACAGTAGGCCCTGCTAAATTGTTCGTGCTCGCCCCGCGTCCTGCAACAACTAGATAATATCCTGCGTTGAGTCAAAGCATGAAAATAAAGTGGCAACAGTAAATGGAATTCTCGTTGAACCCCTCCCAATGTGCCGCAAAATAATGCTTATTGTGCAGTAACTATAATAATGTATAACTATAAAAACTATAATTAACTGTCATTCCGATGCATCTTAAAATTATAAAATTATATCTGATTGTAATCGCGCAAAGCGCACTGACACTTCGGTCTAGTAATTGATTTAGTAAAGCGTTTGACGCTCTCAATTTCTATCTTAAATTTCAAAGCCAAGCTACAGTATGTTCCGTAATAGCGACTGTATAGGTACGTCCTTTTTTACTTCCCCTCGGATGATTTTTTTTATATTACCCAGCCGGAGGTGTATATCTTATTGGTGTATTTCTATTTCTTATCCCGCCCACTAGCAAGAAATCTGTTTATTGGCTATTATACGGTCAACGCTTCCTGGCTTACATGCATTCATTGTTTATAGTGAAAAGCCAAGCGCTGAATATCTCAACTGAGGACGGTCTGAAAGACAGTTACATGATGGCCGCTTTACAGTTTATGCTGGTGATGTTCCTTGCATCGGGGATTACAGGTAAGGATATACATTCTTTGGTTTGACCGTGCTTCTGATACCATGGAGTACGATCCGTAGCACTGTTCAACAAAAAAAAAAACACCATCGGCTAATCGATGAATTAACATAAAGGCCAGTCATTGCTTGCGCTCGGTTGCTTCAAAGACAGGTGTACTCAGAGCTAATGAGGCAATACATGCCAAAAGCACACCTGCACAGTAGTGTCAAAATGATGGGCGTGCTCTCCCTCTGTCGAGCTCATATTTCTCCATCACCGGACACTTCCATAATCACTTCTGCCGGCTACTGAATAATGGATGTCATTTCAGGACACATAATGACAAGCAAAAAGATCAGCGCAAAAATGGTTATCAAACTAAACTGATATCAAATTACACAAAAACACATCCTCAGAAATTGTTGTTTTTTATAACAATTAAACTTTCGACTCAGCAATGGAATGTCATTCAAAATTTAGAGTTCTTGTATGTAACATAACTTGTAAAAATCTGATACCTTGTAACTTATAATAGTAGTATGTAATTATATTATGAATACAATCTGGTGACGCTCTAGTTGAAATATCTGGTGGTCTAATTTATGCGATCTGTATACAGTATACACAAAAGGCTATTCCAACTGACATGTCTCCTTATTAATCTGTCATTGAAGAATCCTCCCTAAATGACTTCTTAAAGCTAAAATCTTATTTTATATTCCGTAGTACTTTGAAAAATGTATGTTGATTGAAATAATGACAGTTATTAATCCTTTATTGATTTTGTGTTTTTGTAACTGTATGTACCAGTCGCACCACAATATAAATGCCCTATGACCAAAAATACTGAACTATTCTGGACCATGTTCATTTTAAACAAACGTGGACAATATTGCATGTTATTATTACAAATGGGGGCTGCTTCTAAAAACGTATTTTTAAAAATTTAATAAAACACACCTCTGGTTATAATAGCCCTATGCAAAAATAAAATGACTTTTAAAAACGTTAGCATAGTAAAGTAAATAGTTAGCAAAAATCATCTTCAGATTTATCGGAGAGCCGGGTTGTTCCAGTAACCGTTATCTCTTCTATTCATAGCGCTTGAGTGAATAGTCTTTGCTTCCTCTTGACTTTCTGCTAGACTTAATAATCAAAACATTCATTGTAACGCTTAGTTTTACTAACAAACAAAATGTCTGGCACAAAGTGACCCAGTCAAGTTGATGCAACAGTGCCGAAGGACCAAAGAGACATATGAATTCTATTTTGAACCAAAGATTTGTCCAGGACATAGGGATGTCCAGTGATAACTTGCTACAAAATATGCTGCCTTGTTTTTAATATTTTTTATCGTAGTTGGTCTGGAAGGGCTGGAAAATTAAGAATAAACTATTTGTCAAGATATTTACAAATTAATACAATGTGTGGTATTACCAGGCAGGACACTGTGAAATGGTTTTGTGAAGAAGCAGCATGAAATATTCTGACAAGTAAAGACATGTCTCCGACATTAACAAAAACAGTCAGTTACATTTTCATTATTATTTTATACTGGTTTATATTAATTGACTGCAGTGCTTTAATGTTCATAATGTCTTGTGTGTGTCTCTGCAGTTCTGGCCCGAGTTGTTATGGAGCCCACCCTGGCAAAGAGCGATGGCCCCGAGGTTCCTCTGGTGAGTTATGTGGAATATACGGGAATAAATCTGAACATGAACAAAAGTGCACCCACGCTTCGCCAATACTGTATCAGTGCTGTGTTACCCAAGGAACACGGCTGACGGAATCAGTCAGTGTTTTAGAGGTACCCAAAATTTTCCAAATACGTTTTCCAAATAGTGCTATATCAGCAGTTTACATGTCATAAATCATTGTGTGATTTTTGATACCAAGATAATATTGATAATTGACTATACCTGAGAAATGCCTATATCACCACAGGACTGACTAAAAGAAATGTTGTACCTTCCAACCAAAATGTTAGAGCATTAATGTGGTGATAAACCAGAACGGCCATACAGTTTGCCAGGGCGTCGTATTGTAAGGGCAGTGATAAGGAGCCCCATTCATTACATTAGATTACATGTACATTTATTCATTTTGCAGACACTTTTATCCAAAGTGACATACAAGGAGTGCATATAGTCAGCATGAATGCCGTAATAGTAATAGTCATAGTAACAAACACAGCATGGCCAAGAAACATAGTACATAGCCATGTAACACATTTATAAACAATAATTTATACAATTTATAATAAATAAGCATAGTATAACATCCAAGTGGTGATATCCAGGTCTCTGTAAGAGCCAGGAAGTGAAATGGCTGTAGCTCAGCATCGGCTGTGATGAAGTCAGCTATCTGGGCTGCTGACTGGCAATTCCATAGCCCTAGGTTAGCCAGGTTGCGTCTACTGTGGTTGGGTGTCCTGAACCAAGTAGAAGAGCACAGAGGAATAGAGGAAGGAAGCAAACACATGATGAGCTGAGGGTTGTCTCGAGATAAAATAAAGAATAACGAAACTGTAGGTAGAGAGGTGAGAAAAGGCACGTACAATGTGATATAGCAAGGAGGTGATGAACTGACGATAAGGATGACGAAAATTCCAGGCCAAATTCATTCCTGGATTTCAGGGTGGAATTTCTGGTCTATCCTAGATTATCCCCTCAGTCAGGTGGAGGGTTGCTACCTCTGTTTTGTTAAAAGCCAGGACATTCAACCATACAGTCATTCATGCACCTAATGAGGGTGTAAGTGACTCAAGTCAACTGGTTTGCTTATTCTGAGCAGCAAGTAGATGTTCGCAAATGAATGTTAGTAAATCTATTAATATTGGCTAAATTATAGGCTAATCAGATGACCCGGAGGAGGGTCTTGATACCTGCAAGCACGGTAAACACGTTCTTTCAAAAACATGTAAAAATGTTTTTATGGGGAAAGCTTGTAAAGGTTCAGATTGAGGATTAATAAATTTAATGGTTTGCCACCAGGTTTGGTACTACAGGCTCCAAGCGGTAAACTGTTTGTTCTGTGAGGGGATTGTGAAAATACAAAAAAGGTTTTACTTCTGCTTTTGCACACTGGAACAGAACTATGTTTTAAAATCTGAACTTAAAAGCTGTGAAGCTGCAGTCTAGGACCTGCAGTACACCCAAGAACTGTAACTAAAAGGAGGATGTGGACCTAGTTGAATTACACACTTCATTCCCCTTCCTGTAAAAGTAACTGAAATTACCTTCATAGAAATTTTCACTGTTTTACTAATGGAAAACTGTAACTAAAAGGAGGATGTGGACCTAGTAGAATTACACACTTCATTCCCCTTCCTGTAAAAGTAACTGAAATTACCTTCATAGAAATTTTCACTGTACCCAGCTCCTACTAATCATTTACTAATGGAAGTAAGCCTGGTAATGAGGTGGGTATGTTGAACATTGCCAGAAGATTAGGTTGGTGTACTATGACATTGATGCAAATTTTTATACAGCTGTATATTTACTGAAGCAATTCAGTTTAAGTGCCTCCCTCAAGAGCGCACCAGCAGTCTGAGTTTTAGGGGCCTCCAGGTGGCTCACAGGGTCAGCCACCTGCCCAGGAGCCCCATGATCATGGGCTCAAAACCCAGCCTCGCCATTCCCAGTGGGGGATGATGGCGGAAAGCTGGCCAAGCTCATTGGTCTCATTGTCATAGCACCCTCTCTGGTCATGTCCTTACAGAAGCAAAATATTATCATGAAAATCACAAATGTTAACTAAACTTTGTCATGTATTACCATGTCCACAAACAAGCGTAGTAGACCTAATTCTCAAGCCATCAGTTGTCAAGACTGCAGCAGTCAGTAACCTTAGAGAAAAAATATCTGCTTATCTTCTGGCTGAGAAGTGAACACATCCCACCTGGTCTCTTTCCTCCTGCAGACCCAGGACACCTGCAAGGACTGCACTCAGATCTTAGAGCTTTTCAAAGATATGCTCTCCAACTCAGACACTCAGGTAAGCATCACAGCACAGCACACCTGAATGCTTTATTTGTCAAAAACAGGGTCACTAAGGACCGGTCTGAATGCTGGTTTTTCATGTAATCTGTTATTTCGTACACTCCAGTGCTATGTGAATCCTACACTGAGCCGTAGTATGTCATTTCACTAAGGGTACATATGAGGCCTGCAGCTCTGGCCAGTATCTCATTACCTTACGAAAAACATCAGGTCAAAGAAGTGATTTGGCTAATCATGTTGAGAGCAGGTCAGATCAACCCATTTTTAATCTCCTTGCATTTTTTTATCGCTGCAACATCTCCATGCTGCTGCTCAAAGTGGGTGCATTCCACTTTAAAAAGAAATAAGATGTAATTCCTTGAGTTCCTGCCATGCCATTGCTAGCTATGTCACCATTGGCAACATTTGGCCCAGCCATGCCAGGTAATGATGGGGGTAAGTCATCTAGTTTTGCTAGTCTCATCGCTCACTGGCATTCACTCCTGGTCAGGCCAGGCAGCTGTAGATGCACTAACAAAGTGAATGCTGACATCATAATCCTCCGACATGGGCAGTATCTGATTTATGGTGCATGTGCAGTGTGGGAAAAAAGCAAAATTAGTATCTTGTGAATTGGAGGAGTCACGTGCCAATGGCTCTCTCCTCCCGAAGGTAGCAGGTAAGGTTTTCTAGCAGGAGATCAACAAGGTCTGTTGAGTTTGGGTTGGGGCAAAAAAGGTGAAAATCAGGGGTTAAAAAAATGGATGCAACTTCATGGGGGTGTCATACCCCAGTGCAGGGGGACTGCACTGCCCCACTTTAGAATCATGGAAGATTAAAGAGAACTTTGGTAGTATTCTTAACTGGAAATTTCTACATTTTGAATCTTTGAAACCATCTCTTGTCCTGTATATAAGCAAATTACTAATCAGTACAGAGGCAAGAGATTATGGTTAAAAGAAAATTATGACTTCAAGGAACATTTTGTTTTCAGGCTGCCCTTCTTTGCACATTGCAGCACACCAGGTTGTTTGCATGGCAATCTTTGAAATTACTCAGGCACGTACACTTCCCCTTTTATTGAAGACACAAGGTGCTTCACACATGACTTACTATAACTGGACTTTCAGAAAATGCAGAACCAAAAGAAACAATTATAAAGTGTGAACATGGTTGAAAGTTATATTCAAACTCAGGCGCAATAGTCGTGGCTGCACTGAAATCACACGCTCACATTAAAATGCACTTCCTTTTTTTCTGCCTTTCACTATTTCAAAAATAGAGGCTGTCAAGACACCACCCTGTTTCCTCTTTTCACAACCATTCTGTATATTTTTGCTTGTATCACCTAATTCCATAGTATTAGGGTGAAAAGGGCAGAGAACCAACTGTTGGCATCATTTGCCAGTGATTGGAATGATTTGGGAATATCCTGGCTCCAGAAAGAAATTGCCATGGGAACAGAATGTACCTGTTGGATGATGTTGACAGCCATGTTGCTGTTCTCAGGTCTGCCACAAGCTTCCCGGTAGTGTCTGAATGGGTGAATTGGAATCTGGGTCCTGTGTGTGTGTCAAAACAGCTCTTCACAGACATTTGGCTTGAAGCCTTTGATGTTGCTGACTTGCCTGACTGGGTTATTGAAGGGCGTAACTCACCCTGTCTCCTCCACCATATAACTTTGGTTCCTTGACATAAACCGCCATGAATGCCCAACTTGAAGTGCTAGGGGCTATTGAAGCGTCTAGGACCCACATTGAAATTCTCTCTAAATGTTTGCAAATGGGTTGCAGTCCGCTCACTCCCTCTTGCCTATCATTAGGAAGCAATTGAGAACAGCCTGGAGGACCTGTGCAAACGCCTGCCTGGAGGCCAGGCCCAGAGCTCCTGTATGACTCAAGTGAAGCAGTACCTGCCCATGGTCATCCACTTCCTAACCGGTTTCATTGTAAGTGCTCAGCGGTCCGCAGATAATCAACTGGTCACTGATAACCAAAATAATTGGTTAAATATGTTGGTCCTCACCTCAGTTCTAACATGCCACTTGTATTTCTTAAGTCAATAAAAGACTGAATGAAATAAAAATAAAAGTACTATACATCCCAACCTCTTTTTTCATCCTCTGCCCTTTCTCGGGTTCTGCAGAAACCAGGTGAGGTGTGCATGGTCTTGGGACTGTGTGGCACCCAATCTGAGGGCAAGGAGCAGGAACTGTTGACCAATCACATCGCCAGTGTTGCCATGTCCAGTCTGGTCCCTGTGAGAGGCACCAGTCCAGAGGTGTGTGTGCGTTCGTTGTTTTTGTTTTTTTATTTACACATATGAAAAAACATGTTTTAAAAAAAGATACATTAGTTTGTAAGAAAATGTGAAGGAGAATTCTCAGAGCATGAAATTACAGAAAATAATTACAACAAACAATAGATTGTGTGTGTGTGTGTGTGTGTGTGTGTGTGTGTGTGTGTGTGTGTGTGTGTGTGTGTGTGTGTGTGTGTGTGTGTGTGTGTGTGCATGCAGGTTTATTTATTAAGCAAAGAACACTTCATTTTCTCTGTCATTATTGTTGTTTTGATTATTAATGTCAAAGCAAATTTACCTAAAACAATTGCTTCTAGATCTGGACACAATATCCACTGACACAGGTGTTACCTGGTTGCTCCAGATGATCAGGAAAAATGAAATGATATTTAAATAAGCCACACACCTGGTTAGTGATTACCTGAATTAGTCATTACTTACCATGAGTTATACATCACGCAGGTTGCGATTAAATAAAATAGTTGTATTAGTATAATATATTGTATAATATATTTGGCAAGGTACAGGGCAGGCCATTTCCTGAATAGCTGACAGGGTAATATGATCAATGTCTACCATTTTACAAAACTGACTTCCATCTGGCAAGTAAAAAAAAATTGTGAATCAGCCTATTAAATTTAAATGAATCATAAAACCAGCCCACATTAGAGACGGAGCCCTACAGCTTGAGACACAAAGTTACTTGTGAAGAATGATGTCCAAGAAATGAGTGTCCTTCAAATGATTGGTCTTCTGTCTTCCTCAGTGTCAGGTCAGCCCTCAGTGCACCTTCTGCCTGTTTCTCATCAAGAAGCTGGAGAGCATGCTGCCAAAGGAGAAGACAGAGGTAGTGCACATGTCAGAAAAAACGCACACACACACGCACGCACACATCACACACACAAATACAACACACACTTGTGTGTATCGGGAAATACAGTTCAGTTTCAGTTCCTTCAGTGGAAATTATCAGACTGGTGCAAACTTACAGTACCTGTTTCATTCAAACACTGTTTCAAAAATTAGGCAAACCTGACACCATGACTCACTACATTTTCCATGCCTAATGCTGAAACCTATACATAAGGCAGAACAGTCCTCAGCTGAGACTACCTTCAAATAATTAAATTATGTTTTCTTCAGAAAATGCTCACCATAAACCAGATTATAATACAAAATACAGTTATGTTTCCACAGAATCAGCATTCTTCCCCTGCTTGCCAAGTTACCAATATCTTACTCTCCCTTTACTGACATTCCACCTCACCCTTTCCCCTTTTCCTTATTGAAGCTCTACCTCACCATTGTCTTTCCCCCATTTCGGCCCGCTGCTCTTGACCCTCGCAGGATGCCGTAGTGAAGCTGCTGGATGAGGTGTGCACCATCCTGCCCGCCAGCTACAAGGACCAGTGCGAGGACTTCATCAACAAGTACGGCAAGGAATTGATAGAGTTCCTGTTGTCGTCAGCCGCGCCCCACACCATCTGCACACTGATCCACCTCTGCCTGGTCCAGGAGCTGCCCTTTGTGGGTGAGGATCACCACCTAGGGTGTAACCATCCATTTTTGTTGGGGGGGGGTCTTGTCCCCCCCAATTCTGAGAACATACCAATCTGCCCCCATATACAGTAGAAAATGTGTTAAATATGTCCTGCTTCTATGAACCCTGTCAACTGATCTGTCTCTTGTTATTTACTATTTATTGTCAATTTAATTTAGTTTGTTAAGCATAAGTGTGTGACCCCTAATTGTGTGAATTTTCATGTATACTGTAAATATCATAGAATTGTGCAGAATGCACTTTAAAAAAATTCTGGGACAGGGCTCTCATTTGCCCCCAATGTCAATACCATGGTTACGATGATGATGATCACTGCTCATCAGTTGGCTTGCTAAGATAAACTTTACGTTAAACTAAACTCATTTAGCTTGGGAGAAGATACATTCATCTGGTTAATGTGAGCAAAAGTGCCAGCCCTTTGCTAAGAACATTCCCAGACCCGGCATGTATACAACATTGTTAAACCAAAAATTCAAGTTAACTATGCTAATCAGAACTAAAATACAAACAATGCATTCATAATAAGCCCTAATAAAAAAAATCACAACTATGATTCCTCTTGTAATCAAAATTATAAATTATCAAAAGCTCAATTTTTGGACCAATCTGCAGTCTAAAGAGGTGAGTCTTCAATCAGTATCAGACTGCCCATGTCCAAAGCCCCATCGTCTGTTTGGACCGTCACTGGTTCCACTCATCTATCATATGACAGAACTACCACTATTTTATCTTAATTAATCTTAATTTAATCATAATTAGTTCAGACGTAGGTTCAATTCCCAACACAGTTTTGTTAACCTCTCTGAAGTTTCCTGCAATCTGATTGGTGCCTTAAGAGTTCTGAATGTGCATTTGATTGGCTGAGCCATTTTATTATTTTAGGCATCCCTGAGCCTTGTCAATCAACAGAAGCAGTAACTGACTTTTGCTTTATTACAAAGCATATCCCTAAACGTAGGCCAATTATACAACATCAGAGTGAGAAACCGAATACTGTTATAAGCTCGACCAATGAAGCAAACACTGTCTCTGTATGTCATTTCTTTACCTATTTCTTTACCTGCCATCCTTTGTTTCTCTACCGTTCCCCTCATTTTTTCTGTTTTCTTCACTCTGCTCACCCCTCCTGCCCAACATTTTGTCCTCATTATTCCTTCCTCATTCCTCCATCCTGCAGAGACTCCTCCTCTCTCCGAGTGCGACTCCTGCCAGACCCTGGCAGCTTTGTCCCGGGTCCAGCTGGGTTCCAACATCACGGAGCAGAGGACCTCCTCTTTCCTGGGGTCCGTGTGCCAGATGAACCCCCACGCCATCCCTCAGGTCTGCTCCGCCCCAACACCCCTCACCCCAACTGTCCCCGTGCTGGGGCCCCAGTTTATCTGTCAGCAATAGATTGTAGCTGTTCAAAGCCTGATCCCTCTTTATTCCTAACCTCCACTTCTGATCAATTACCCCAGACTCTATGGTATCTGAAAAGGGCCAGTGTTTTTGTGTTATTCAAACTCTAAAGCACTTAAATAAACTTATCAACGAATCATCTTCTTCAGTAAGGACCTTAACGTCTTCACTGTTTACTCAGACTCATGACATTGTTTCACATTTACCTGTTTTGTATCTGATCTCCTTCTTCAGTCATAAATGGCAAATACTCACATGAAATGTATCCATCTATCATTTATACCTGCTTCATCCATGCTTTTGAACCGTGGGAGGAAACTGGAGAACACTCAAGCTGAAAGGGCCATAGAAGGCCCAGACATGAACCAGAGTCCTACTGGCTATGAGGCCACAATGCTGCCCTCACAAGCAATCTGTTTGTATCTGATTTAGACCTTATCTGTGTGTGGATCAAATGTGAAAAGATCTAATTCCTGTGTGACTTGTGTCAGATAAAATCATTTCATGCCAAAAATGATTGCCAGTTGTAGCCAGTTCAGTAAATGATCACAAGCCAGTAGCTTTTCTGAACACACAAACAAATCTTACCTGGCCACTTAAATATTGTGTGAATAGCCTTCATATAAAAACAGCTTTGAAAAACAAATAGGATGTGTAGTAGATTACACAGACTTATGTTCTAGTTCTGGGCCAGTAAAAAGGCTTGTACTCTCCTGTTAGATAAGATCGGGCGCATAAGAGAGATTCCTGACACAGATGGAGACCACAGAATTGTTTTGCAAGCCATAGTGTGTTCTGTAGCGCATGACAGAATGAAAATGAATGACAGAAAAATGAGGGATTTATATTTATTGCTTTGTCTAATTACTGCTTTCAGTGTGAGCTCTTCACTCAACGCTATGCCCCAAAGCTGCAGAGGGTTCTGGGAAAACAGGGGGATGTCCTGCACATCTGCGAGGTAAAACAAACAATAGTCACATGGTTAAAGCTAAACTTGCCTAATCCTGGCATTTCCAGTTATGTACACTGTGGTTGAAAAGGTCAATTTTTTGGGTTTTTTTTTTTTTTTTGCACAATGATAAAACACGACATTACACAATGAAGTCAGAAGACTTCCCCCTACAATGATTTCCAATATACAGTCACATAATTTCTTGTGTATATTACAGGTGTAACATAGCTACCCTGTTTATAAAGCTACTGAACAATGAACTCCTTCATCACCTTTCTCAAACTGCATTTAACGAGTATTTCTTTGAGTAAAATCAGGAAGTCAAATTTGGCTGGATTGGCCCTTCATTCATTTCTATTATTTAGCTTTAGCCTCCCACAATACTTCTCAGCCCCAAAAGTACAGCGACTATAGCTAGCCAACTGACATATTTTCAGACCTTTGAAGATTATGGTGCTTTAATATATCAAGCTTAAGAATGCTCAAATCCCATTACAATTCTTCACTCCATCTTTGATATGTTAGATACCTTTGATCATAACTCATTGTTGACAAACATGTCATGTCTCCCCCTTTAATTCTATGTTCTATATCTGACCATCTGCATTTTCAATCCATAAGAATTAATGAGGACGAGGGTTTTGATGTCTCATTTTTATTCCTTGGTGAGCCATAATTATGTGCCATTATTATGTTTTTTTTTTAAATTTCATAAATGGTGTCTGGTCAAGCATTGTTTGTTATTTATTTTCTGACAACAAGATCAAAATTAATTTGATTTAAAACTGCTTTGTGCAGCGAATCAAGATACCATTTTCAGTCTAGCACAACATAATATTAATTTATAGTTAGTGATACCGTGCTAATTAACAGGTACATATACATTTTATAGACTGCTCTAAAGATCAGATTTGCAAGAAGGTCATTTTGATCATTTGAGCAAATTGTTTGCAGAGGAGGCCTAACTGGGTTTTTTTGAATTTCCTACGACATCATTCTGTAATCAATAAAATTCTGTAACCAAACAAGATAAACTGTGAGAGAATAAGATGGTCCGTCCACTACTGCACACCATCATATGGCTTTATTTGCACATCTGTGTTTTTGCGCTTAATTCTGAAGACACTGTCATCACTGTACCCCCGGTGAATGACTGAGCTGGCTACAGTCAGGCAGTGAGTCTCAGCCAAGTGCTCTCGCCTGCAGGCGGAGGATCTGTGCGTCGCAATGAATGAGGTGAAGATGCTGGGAGGAGACCCCTGCTCCTGGGGACGCGAATATGTGTGCAGAAATATGAAGACGGCTCAGGAGTGCGAGGTGAGCACATCCTGACCATGATTCATCTGGGGCATCCTGTAGTCTAGTGGCTAAGGTACATGACTGGGGCCCTTGAGGTTGTTGGCTCAAGCCCAAGTCTAGCCACAGCAAGAACACCATTGCTGTTGGGCCCTTGAGCAAGGCCCTTAACACCACATTCCTCCCAGGGGGGATTGGCCCTTGGCCCTTTGGATTAAAGCATCAGCTAAATAACTGTAATGTATCTGAAACTTTATCAAACAATCTGCCATTTAATTAGTGTTCACCCTTATCACAATAATGGAAATTTTCAAATGTTGGGTTTCAGGTCCATTGATTGGCTTTTTTTTTTGATAAGCCACTATAATGAATGTGTCTGAATTGTCACCATGTTTTTTCTCTACCCCACAGAGTGTACCATTCTGCCAAAAATACATGTGGAACTAGAAATCTCTGGACCAAGCCCTCACTTCCAGTGGATGGCGAACTTTTTAAATGAGTCTTCTGCACTGTATTTCAGATTAGTAGTAATGAGCAAACACGTTTTTTTGCCCACCCCTAACAGCAATGTAGCAATTAAAATACTTTTAAATATTGATTAAAAATGATTTAATCATCTGGTGAAAAAACTGCATGTGAAAGCAGTACAGAATATAAATAATGGAGGAATTTGGTAGATTATGATACTGTGGTATAATACAGAATATTTTAAGGACAGTAGTACTGCTTCACCCAATTTTAAAATCAACATTTGAAGTTATGCACTTCCATTTAAAGTGGTGGTCATGGAGGACACAGAGAATGTGTGCTGCACTGATAATATTGTGTTTATTTGCCAGTGATTAAAATGTGATGCCATTATGTCTTGCTTATTTGCACTTCAGCATTCTGCAGCCCATGCGCCATTTTCATTTAACAGATACTCATGTATGTTTTAAATGCCAGCACTTGTGAAGTTAATATTCACTGCGAGTAAAGTTACGTCATAACCACTTTTTAGATACCAAATATGCTGAGTTTCGGCGCATCACATTTTAAAAAACAATTAGTTATGTAACAAACAGTTATGCAAAACTATTTCAGAAAATGGCAGTAGAAGTTGAATTAGGACCGGTTACAGATTTCAATATCAATTGTGCAATTCAAGGCACTGAAAATATCTAACTCGTGCCTTTTCAGGTTACAACAAAGTGTTTTATTTATAATGTACTTGAATGCCCAGGTGAATTGTATTTAAGTATGCACTGGGGATTTACTTAACAGAATGTGAAAGGAACTCTGAAGTCAGTCCCCCTTTGTATACAAATTTTACAAATGTTTGTCCTGCTGATGTTTTTTTCCATTATTTTTATTAATACTTTGGTTTTTTTAATATTCTTACCCAAAGTGCGTCATTTTAAGGTTGGAGTTTACCAGTGATGTTAAACGCATCAAAAACTTTAAGCTACTGGTTGTTTTTTTGCTTGCTTTATGCATTATTTTAAAATTTGTGAATGGACACAGTCCCATTTTACTAGTGTGCTAATTATGTTCAAAACATGGTATTAGCAATGTTATGATGATTTGAATTTCTTCACCAAAATGATGTATGGCTTTTTGTTTTTGATTAAAGGTTTTTTGATCAATGTCTTCAGTTTCATTATTTTGTTATAAATAGAGCAGAGCTATTGACAATGTCAAGAAGATATTAAAATACAAAGTATAATGTGCCAAGACTCAATGGCCTTACTCTGAAATTTATTTACATTTTTTTCCAAGGCATCCCCATAAAATATCACAAGATGTAAAAAAATCAATTCCAACATCAGTCAAAAGGAGGTCAGAGCAGATATATCACAGACCCGTCAATTCTGAAAACACAAACGTAAGGACTATATGGACAGAACATACTGAATAAGTCTAAACTGATTTTTAAAATACAAGCCATAAAATGGAAAATTAGGAGTTCTGGAGGGTTAAACTTGCAGATTACGTGAAATGAAAACCTAAAAATCACACATCAGCGGTGACTTGAGGGATTCACATTTGAAAAACAAAAACAATTCGCTTTTGTCTGAACAGAGCAACTTTTTAACTCAAATTTCCCAGGGGAAAAACATGGGCTGTTCAGGGCTAATCCGGTTCTGCCTGAGGTTCTGAATCAACCTACATTGGCCACTTGTGAGGGTTTGAGATTGCAGTCCAATTGATTGAAGTTCAAAAACAGTGCCTCGATCAAGCCCCCGTGTGGTTCTCCTCATCTTCCTCGCTCTCTCTCCTCTTCCAGACCTAGACACAAAAAAAAAATTAAGACGAGAGATACGGCATTCCTTCCATGCAAGCCAGCATCCGGGATCATGCTCATAGTTTCTCAGTAAGCATGCTAATCTAGGATCAGTTGTTTCTTTTTGCTTATAGTGGGTATGGTTGTGATGTGGAATGGAAAACCGCCAGATATTGTTAATAAGGGTCTACATGTAGTAGTTTTATTCAAAAAGCAGATGAAACATCACTGATTCCATTAGAATATGTGCTCTGAACTTCAGAGGCCATGGAAAATGCATCTTGAGGAAAAAAAAAAGAAAACGCATCACTCCTATCTATTGGATGTGGTAACTTATTTTTAACTCTGTAAGAAATAGTTAACATTTTATCTTTAACAATCATGGTGATTTGATTTTTTCCATTACGTGGAAGCTGCATGGCCCTAGTGCTGATTGGCTGTCATATAAAGTCCTGATAGATAAGAGCCAGGGTTCCTTTTCAACAGAAGCCTTTCACATGGCCTCTAACGTTTGGAGGTGTGCTAATTAAGAAAAAAAAAAACTAGCAAAAAAAAACCCTGACGCTGTATGCTGAAGATAGTTATTGCATTCAAAAATGAAAACGATCAATATCACAATTACAGCTGCACTGCACAGCCCAACTGCAGCTGCGGCAAATTTCTTCAACATAGCACCCTAAGAGGGAAGCTCTGCACCCCAGTATTAATTGACAGGGAAATCAGCTCTTCATAGTTTGAGTGTGTATTCACTATCTGAGAGATGTGTGCAGTTCTGGCCCCATAATGCATTCACAGGAAGAAGTGATACCTGAATATACGCCTCGGACAGCGTGATCATCTGCGGCAGGATATCAGTCACCTGCAGGTCCTGCAGCTCGTACCACTTCCCAGTTCCCTGTTACGTGCAAACCCCCCACACACACACACACACACACACACACACACACACACCATTAAAAAAACCCTACAGTCTTCAACACCTATTGTTCTAAATGATGTACTGGAGCCACTGTCTTCGAGACAGAGATGCAATACGCTGCAGAAAATCTATAATCTCTCAACACTGATGCATGTCTGTGCTGGTGTTGACTGGGTGGAGCTGGTACCTGCTAATTAGCAAGTCCTAAATGAGATGGAGGCAACAACTGTTATCAAATACTTTCTCTCACATGAACTAATCACAGTGTTTTGCTACGAAGAATGGCTTTAATTGGTTAACATTAGTTTATGATTAATTCCACTAGGAGTCTCTACCCATCCTGAGACCTCTCACACTTTTCACTGGTCTATGTTAACCTCTATCTGGCTTGAAGGAAAGGACAAAGAAGCCAACTGAAAAATTGAATCCAGGTGAACTCAAGGAAAGATCCTCACTAGAAGTTTCACCAATATAGACATGGATGCTTACATGATGGAGGACATGAATCCTGTAGGCCCCCTCTGAAGGCTTCCCATCATGCACTACATTGGCCACCAGGTCATAGGTTGTGTGCTTCTCGGTCACCTGCGCCTCCTCTGTCAGGTATTCCCGCAGGTCCACGTTCCTGACAGACACGATACCAACACGGGTTCGACTTTGCATATTATCCTGTGGGTTTCGCTTGCTAAACCTGAAAAAGGCGACTGAGGTTTTCTGAGACACCTTAACATGGAGCACAGCTTGAGCAGTTAAACAGGCCCAGCAAGGACTGCTTAAACATGAGCGGGTGGAGCATCATTACACTTCAGAGAAGGGCTGTCATTGGTGCATGACTTACGTTATAGGAAAGTTGACAATGGTTGGGTTTTTCTCCACAAAGAAGTTGTTCTTAGTGAACCTCTTGATGCAGAAGATGAGGTAGGGAGGAAGTCTGGTCAGCTGAAACCTCTTGAGAAAGTTCTCTTTGTAGGTCTTGTACTCCTTTCAGGAAGAGCAGAGATGGGTAAAAAAAAAAAAAAAACAGAAAAGAGCATGGTAGGTAGTTGGGGGACAGAGAAAAGTGTAAATGTGTAAAAAAAAAAAAAAAAAAAAAAAAAAAAAAAAAAAAAAAATTGTGTAAAGGAAAGAGGTGGCCTTAAAAATACATTAGCATTTTACAGACCAGGAAACATACTGCATGCTCATTGACCCTTCAGCAGTAGACAGATATCCGCTTTTTCACAATGACATAGGCATGAATCACTTAAACACAAAAAGCAGCTGAAGACTGACGCTTTACTCTTGCTGTCAAATGAGGAATGTGGACTGTTTTGATAAAGGAAAGGTGACACTTTCTGTACCGAGGAAGCAGTAAAAAAGACTGAACCGATGTCAATGATTTCACATCAATGAGGCGGAGGAGGACAGGTGAAAGGAGAGCGGACCACACCTTCTCCGTGATGCCGTTGAATTTCCCCAGGATGTTGAAGAGCGGGACCTGGGGAATGATGAGCTGCTCTTTCTCATCCTTGTAGAGCGGGGCGGTGGGGAGGTCCAGGGTCAGGTACAAGAAGGTGGACTCTGACATTTCCTCCTGGTACTCCTCCTTTAGGAGCAGAGCCTCCTTCTCTTCCGCTGGCTGGAGGGAGAGAGCGAGAAGGTTAACAATATTTTAACATTGTACCACTTGAGTCTTTGAATATCTGCATTTAACAAAAAAACAAAAAAAAAAACAGCCTCTCGCTCATGAGAATGGGGGGCCGTATACAATACCACACAGACAGCACAGAAATCCAGGCAACATGCAATAGCTCAGCAGAAAACGACTGATTTCTTAGACTTTCATCTATGCCTTTCATTTCAAGTGTTTGCAGCATTTTGTGCATTTGTTTCCTTTTTGATCATTTCTGTGACTGCACAACGGTTCACAATAGAGGAAATACAAAATAAAGGACAGGGTCAAAAAAAACAATTAAAGGAAGGTTAAAACAGAGAAACTCAGAATGCTTTAACAGAAGCAGTGAAGTGAAAAAGCACAACACTCAAATACCAGCAGGCAGGCTGGATGTGATTCTGTTAGGAGGAAGCTGAAAAACTCATCAAAAGATCAAACATCTGAGAGTTCTCTTTCTAACCTATATAAAGACTCGAAACTCGAGTTTTACGAGCCTGGGCAAAAGCACAGGGTAGGTGTGAAACATCACTGCTTTTAAAAATAAATGTATATTCTTGTTGGTTACCAATTATGTGCAACCTCAGTTCAACTTTCTTGTTTAACTGGAATAAAAACTCCCTTGGAGTTTTTCCATTAGTTAAAAGCAAGATGCTTAACTCTCACTCTGACCAGCCCCATTATGTTTGGATTCTTTCCGCAAGCAATTACACCGTGCAGACATGCACAGCCACTTCTCTATGCTAAAGTTAGGGACAGCCATTTCAGTTATTTCATTCTGTAGTTTCAATGGTATTTGCAGGGGCGCTACTGTTCCATTACGTATCCATGCCGACAAACAAGCACGGAGCTGTCATTATCACAGGCCTGACCTGTCCAGCAGTTTGCTCAGTAACTGGGTGCAGAGGTAATAAATGCCATTTTTAATGGATGTGAATGTTACCCAATTTAAATGTGCAGCCACTTCCTTTTAAGTCTGTTGTGGAGGTTTGCATTAGCTAGGGCTTATAACATTTTCAGTTTTAGTGGGGGGAAATAATGTGTTTGTCTACTACCAAATCTATACTGTAACGTGGCAAACAACCATGTCTGTGGCTGAGCGTTTTATCCAGACAGGGCAATGGCCTATAGGACTGTGCGTAGCACAATGCACTGAACCAACCGCCCATACCCATATGTCACTTTTACAATGCATGCATATTATTTGGTTTGTGTCCTCTCTCTCTCTAATGGGTACACTAAGTTTGAGCACATTTGAGAAAATGCAGGGTCCTGTCACTCACCAAATCTGGATGGGGCAGCTTCTTAGAGAAGATTCGCATGGAGCCCTGGAACACCTTGGTAATACATGCTGCCATGACAAAGGAAGATGGAATCAATTTCAGGGGCAGACAAATAGATCAGGGATGTCTAATCAATCAGATCCGAGAGCAGCTAGTGTGGGTGGACATCATTGTTCTATCCCAGCACAAAGACACATTATTCTGATAATTAACCATGATTCACTGAATTAGGTGTTTTAGTTTAGGGCAAAATCCAAAACTGGCATCCATAGTATCAGTTTAAACACAAGCTACACCACCATGCTCCAGGAAGGCCCAACTCACAAGGTTTCTTCTTTGTGCCTCCCAGGGCACCGTGCAGTGCATTCAAGAACCAGGACAAAAACTCAACAGCATCCCCTGCAGGTTAAAAAGAGCATTGCACAGCTTTACCACAATGGCAAACGCAATGCCTGACAAGTTTCTAAAATAAAATAACAGTTAAGCAGAAAAAAATGACATGCTAAAAACTAAGGGAAATAGTACCAACAACAAATAATATGTAACACAGCTGAATTTTACACACTGGGAGATTATGTAGGAAAATAAACACAAAACTTCCATGTAACATGACTCCAAAAATGTGTCGATTTCATGTTCACATAAAAAACATAACCATCTGGAATCATGCATGGGTCAAAGAAATGCATCAAAGCGGCAAGTCTGACAAGAATTTTACAATTACGGTAATGCTATGATAATGTTACAATAATATTATATATGGATATTTTGTGCTCCGTTTTCCAGAATGCTCCTCCTGCTGGAGACTGCGGAGTAAACGCACCCTGTTTGGTGATCTGGAAGTTCTTCTTGCTGCACAGCACCACGGCCTGCAGCATCTCATGGGGTGACACATGGGCCTTGAAGTTTCGGGGGTTCCACAGCTTGCGCATGAGCTCTCCGAACCTCTGCACCAGCAGGAACATGATGTCGCCTGGCGGGCGGCGGATGCCCCGGTAGTTTTCCTCCTCCAGGAAGTAGTTCCGCAAAGGGGGCACGTTCGACAGGGCCTACAGGAGGAGGTAGATGCTCCACATCAGAATAGGACAATGTGGGTCAGGAAAAGAAAGGATACAAACACTGTGCAGATAAACACCTATACATTGAACTTAGCAAGGGGTAAGTTCTTATGGGATAAATATAGCAAGGCACAAATGCCGCACAAATATAAGAGTTATACAAATATAACTCTTTGCCTTGACGCGTCTATCTTGATGATACTCATGCTACAGTAATGTATCCCCATTGCACAAACACTCCATTTGAGCAGTCCTACCTGCAGCACCACATTGGCGTAGTCATTGGCCTTGATGTTGTTGAGACCCACAATGCCCGGGAGGTAGGTGGTGCCATCATAAGCACGGTATAGCTTGCCCTGCTTGTCCAGGTTTGCAATGTGCTGCCTGGTGAAGGTGGGCTTCAGCACATACTGTGCACAGACAGAATCGCACACAATTTCAGAGTTCAACACCACACAACCTGACAACATTAACTGGACTGCAGCATAATTAGGAATTGTGGACGACAGATGAATACATGAATGATAATAGTGACTGTCTCATGACAAATTTATCAGCACTGGAAGACCACAAATCTATCATTGATGGGTTACTGATAGGAAAATTTACTCCAGAATAAATATAAATGGTTTCTCACCACTAATGAAATTTCAAGCCTCTAAAACTATGAAATGCAGTGGGACACACATTCACCTACAAGGAGAATACTATCAAATTTTCATTTTTCACTTCACATGATAATGTGCCCTTCACATGACAAAGCTGTTGTTTGTGTTGCATAATTGCTCTCTCCCACACCCTTCCCTCCAAGTGCTTCCAAAAACAAATCTTACACAAACACATGCAATAGTACCAGAATGCCTAAATGTCCTATTCTAAACTGCATCCTCCAGTTACCTTCCTGCAATGAAGGATCCATAATGACTTAAGTGAAGATCCCTTAAGTGACTTCAGTCGTCCCATACTACCTTTCATGTGTGCACAGAAACAACGTTTGTCCCTGTGGCCTCACCGTAATGTCCTCTAGTGAGGAATCGATGATCTCATAGTTATCAGGCAAGCAGTAGAACTTGAGGGTGTGCAAGTTTAGAAAGACGTGATGGGTAAACTGCACACTGTGTGTGTAGGCATGGGACTTCAGGCCTCTTCCTGCAAATACACAAACACAGAGTAAGCAAGGTGCACTTTCCTCCTTTCACACCAACCAGTATGCAAGAAAGACACTACATATACTGAAAATATACTTTGTAGCCAAGCCCTCTAGGCCCTCTACCAGGAATAATGCTTCAATGTCCAAGAGGTTGTTAGAGAACTTTGCTTCCATGCACCAGAATCGTATACAGTGGTTATGCAATTGGGTAACAAACAGCAAAACTTTTAAATTCTGGATTAAAAGTTTAAGCTAAAAGTTGGATATCGGGCAGTTAAATGTCATTTCTCATCTTCATTTACATTTCAATTCTTTTTGGATGAGTGGTTTTTACTTATGCATGATACTAAAAGATATACGAGGGGTGAAATAGGAAAATGTTATCTACCTTGAAAGTATTTGCCACAGATGAGGCATGCGTAGACATTGATATGTGAGAGGGAGATGGAGCACAGCTTCTCAAAATCGAAATCCAGCACACTCCTGCGAATGACAATCACAATTACTATGCCAACAGATACAATAAAAAGGCTGTTTAAAAAGTACTGTACTTATGAAACCAAGCTGTATTGTACCTACCTGTTAATCGTGTCCAAATAAGGACAGTGTCGACTTCTGCGATCTTCTCCATCTTGAGAACGACCAATTTTTACTGGTACTGAAGATAAATGAATGGGGTGGATGTTTAAATGTCACCAACTTAACATTATGTTAGCCAGTTAGTTACACACGTTATTATAATAGTTTTTTTCTGTTTAACATGACCGATTCTACCAGTTACGCAAGTCAGCCGACTTGTATCTAGCAAGCCTGCAACTATCGATTACTACAAACACTAGCTAGCCAGGCACCAAATTAGCATACTAAACAAATAATTATAACAAGCGGTAAAAACGTTAACTTAAAGAATCTGGAGATAATTTTGTATAGTTTTGGACTATTAGCTGGTAGATGGATCAGGTTGTTAATTACTATTATTATTTTCATTATTATTATGGCTGGTTATGACTATGTTAGCCAGTATAGCTAGCTAGTTAACAGTAACGTTCACTGACCGTCATCATCGTCTTCCACCTCAATGTCTCTTTCTCTTTTCAAAGAAACCATAACGGGTAGCTTATCGGTTTAGTCAGCTAGCTAGATATGCCTGTCCAAAATTATATGATGCCTACTGCTCCCAAATATAAAAGCAATAAATATTGGTTGGGTTAACTATTTATGATTGTTTCAAACTACGAATCTCCCGGCCATTCAACCACCATCAATGCTAACATGCTGTTGGCTATTGGCGGAACGAAGCTCAGTTGGCCGACAAGACCCCAACACGAAGTTCAACTTGCTGCATTGAGACTATGGTATTTGAGGGGAAATGTGCAAATGTTACTCTGCTGCCCTCTACTGTGTTGGAGTGAGCTCGTGTCAACCAAATGCTGTACCCTCAGAATTTCCCAAGTTCAATAATGCAATATGCAGAATGTATGTATGAAATGGGATATAAGATTCTATTTCATAAAAGCATAAGTCGTAGAATATGTCACATCTATGACCGACGGGGTAGCTAGGAAGAAGAATTCATCGAGAAGTAAATAGACACTACACAGTTCAACAAGATATTTCTGATTAACAGTGACACACAGTATAAGTAGCCTGAGTATGCTAAATAAGAAGTGAGTGAAGAAATTCACAAACCATAAGTAAAGAATTGATTGTCTGTGGTAATTAAAGGCGAATGCAGGGATATGGCTATACCATCTATCTATTCAAATACTGTGATATACAGTTATGAACTCAACAGAGATCCAGCAACTCCGAGTGTAAACTATGTTGGCCAGCAACCTATTTATGTACTAGCCTGCTTGATTAACGTAGCTAACGATGCAGCTTGGTATGGAGGTGTATAGTTAAAACAGGGGTGTATGGTATTCTGTATTAATGTTTGGCAGCTAGCACTTGACGATGGAGATTTTGCGAGACAATGAGGAACAACAGATGAAGTACAAACCCGGAGGTCGTTTGGACATGAACCATGGTTTTTTACACCATATTCGTCGGAATCAGATTGCCAGGTTTGTCCAAGATAGCTACATATGCCTATGGATAATTCACTTCAGTCGGTGTTTATATGTACTTAAGTGGAGTAATTCAATACTAAACATTTAACAACCTTGCTAACTATAGGCAGCTAAATTTGGGTGACTGTGAAATCTTTAAAGATGGGAACTAAACCTACCCCCCTTAGCGCGTTGGGAGCATGCGCAGTTGATCATGTTTTAGAACAGCTTGGGTTTGGTTTTTCGCTTGTTTAGTTGTTGTGGAACCAAGAGGGGAAACTGTTATTCAGGCACAATACACGTGTAAAGACAATACAAATTAGGCGTATACAAGCCTATTAAAGAGGAGGTGGAAATTGTGGCTCTCAACACTAACCGCAATGTTATCTGTTTTCACCGATAGCTGACCAACTTTACTGTAACGTGCACTCTTTCAGAGACGACTACGATAAGGAAGTGAAGCAGGCAAAGGAGCGTCAGAGACGCAGGCCCACCACCACCCCAAGACGACCACGTCGGCCTGACATCCAAGTGTACCACCCTCGCCGCAGAAGTGAGAGAAGCCTGCTATCTTCCCACCCAAATAACAAAATAGTCATTTATATTACATTCAGGCTTTCAGGAGACGTTAATACAAAGAGCGCTTTACTTCCAATAGGTGCATCCAATAGGTTTAGGCAACGACCTGAGAATACCTGAAACGTATCTTGCTCCCAAACGGACATGATCATACAAGTAAAAAATAAAAATAACATTTGAAAAGCCTTCATAGTGGAAAATAAATGGCCAGATTCACTTCAATGCAAAAATAACGGTCAATGTAAAATGTGTCCCATACCTGCATTATGGGTATTATAATTATTACATTGAGGTCAACTTCATTTAACTGTTAACTTGTTAAATTCCAAATAGCCCTCTACACATCCGTGAAAATCACCAAAGTAGTTAGCTAGTAGGATGCTACTTAGCTAATTGATGGGATGTCTGGTAAAACACTTCAGCTATGCCTGACTGGCTCAGAACTTACCAAGGAGTAACTTGCATTTTTACTCAAATATCACAACCTCTGCAGGATAGCCTTTTTTTTATTGTCCAAGCAGGCTTCTAGGGCACACAGTTTCCTCATTGTGTAAAGCGCAGGTGTTAGGTTCCAACACTGGAGGGCTGAAGCATCTACAGGCTTTGCCAGGTTTCACAACTCAAAGTTCTTAAAGTCGTAGACTGACTGAAGCCCCCACACATCAGGGCCAGTGGTTGAAAAGAAACCCAAGGTGTGACACTCCTGGAAATAAGGTGTTAATTTGGTGAATGTGGTTCCAGATGGATCGGAACCAGGTGTTGGTGTGGAGACTGAAGAGTGGAATGAAAGCGGGTCAAGCACAGAACCTGAGACCTCAGGAACTGAGCTGTTCTGGCTGGATTACCAGGCTGACTGTGGGCGCCTCACCTCCTTTATTGTTCACAAGGTGAGAGGAATTGTAGGAATTGTAAAATTTAGCTGATCATAGACTCTTTCTCAGATGGCAAGCCCTCCTCTATCTTATGATCTGATTACTTTAGCCACACAAAAGAGGATGGATTTCAGTTTCCCCACCAGATTTCTGAAGTACTTTCTATTGGCTGGCTGCTACAGCAGCCAATAAATTGTTCCCAGCACCTGTGCCACTTCATGAAAGTTCACCCTTGCTAACTATCTACGCGGCTACCAGCTGTGTACTTGCTATGCTGTATTAAGACGACAAAAATAGACATCATTGAGGGGTTGTTTTATTTTACTCTGTAACTGGTTTTCAGTACTATTTCCATCCCATCTCATATTTAAAATTTTTCAGCACTTTTGCCTGTATATACAGCCAAGCATTGTATCCACAAGTGTGATTTTTAAAAAATGCTGGCTTATAAGGTGCAGCTGCCACTGAAAGACTGAAGGTAGCATTTCAAACCTTGTCTTTTATATGTCATCCCTCGATCAGGAGGACAAGCCGGAAAGGGTAGTGGAAAGAGTTGCGGAGGAGAACGTTCTGGATTTGGCCATGAGGGCGGCGCTGCAGGCCCGTGTTAAAGAAGAGATGGACAAGAGGCGGGACAAGCGCTGAACCGCAAGCTGTGATTTGAGGAAAGAGACGAATGGGGCCGGGATGGAGGCAGAGTATGTTTTGGAGTTAAGCTGAGTGGGGATAGGCTTGGGGAAATGTTAGGACATGACAAAGACTACCCTTTTGTCAGTGTGGTTTGCCCCAACTGGGTCCAGTTCACAGTAACACGACTGCTGTTGTGTGAAAGCCCATAGGAAAGAGAAGGAGCTGCATGGACAAAAATATCAGGGTAGAAAGGGGAACACAAGCCCCATACACATTCTCTCTGTATCTCTCTCACTCCCTCTCTCCCCTGGGGGCTTGTCTTATTGGGTGAAGGTTGACGCATCTCTTTGAGGTGTGTTAACAAAGGATCAGATCACACCCAAGTAGGACTGTGGTGGTCCTGCCATGACCGAGCAGTGAGGTGACTTGGATCAGTGATGGTATGGTAGCATCGGCACCAGGGGGCAGCTGCAGAGATCCATCTGAAAGTCCAGACGTGCTGGGAAGGTTCCGTCCTGCCATCCTCCAGCTTACAAACCCCCTGCACTGTAAAGTATCCAGAATGTTATCTGAAGCAGATCCTTCTCCAGCCATACAGGGCTCCATGGCTGCCTTCCAGGACCCGTCTCATCACTTTGGATCTGTGTAACCTCACTTTCAGCCTTTGGAAGTATTATGCATTTTAGTTGTTTACAAGACTTCTTGGTTTTTTTTTTTTTTTTTTTATGTTCTTGTTTTAGTTTTGTTTGTTGGTTTGATCACATAAACAACTTAAGAATGTTATGACTTGGTTTCAAAAGTAAGTTCTGTAGTTTGGATAATTTTGCATGAAAGGGAATTGTGCTATTGAAAATGCCTTCAGGTTTTCTCCCCAGGAGTCTGAGGTGATGGACAGCCTTACAGACAGGGTGTGGCTGGCATGCTGTAGAATTAAAGGTGTGCTGGATTTGTTGCTGTTTACAAATGAATATGGACAGAGTTGGTCAGGTAAACCTGGAGTGTAGTGAATTAAATGAAGTGGAAAATGCAGCCGATCCAGTCTGGGGAAATATGAACCATTTATTTAAAAAAAAAAAAAAAAAAAGTTAGTGTTTCAGTTACTTTTTCATACACCTTGTTTCATATCTATTGACATTTTTCTTTCTTTTGGTCTAAAAGGTCCTCCTTTCTTGAAATACTGGACATTAAATACTGTTAAATGGTTACTGTGTCCTCGGGTGTGCATCAGTTGTGACTCAAGATTGATCAGATTTTTGTTCTGGCACCGTCCGTTATGTTCAGCGCATGCTTGACTGCAAATGGAAATGAGTATGTATTATTTTTCAGATGGAGTGAAAGTTTTTGCTTTCCCCCAGCAGGTGGCAGTATTTATTTACACCAGCAGTGTGTTGAACTGAAGAGCAGCAAATACAGCACACTAAGGCTCAGTCTGCAGACAGGTTAATCCTCAGGTTAGTGCCAGAATGTTCTGGGTTCTCATTCAAATCCGATTTATATTTTTTCATCACTTTTGATGTAAGAATAAATAAGATTTATTTGTATCAGGGAAATTGTAGGATTCCAGTGAAACCGGTCCACTTTGAAGATGGAATTGGGAGGTACTTTTGAGCACTGTTTATTTCTGTATGGTTTGCCTGAGCGGATACATGGCTGTTTAAGCTCCCTAAATACCAGTGATGAATGACTTTTTGTTTTTAAGATTAATTCATACACGATCGAGCCAGTTTACCCAAACAATTAATAATAGTCCATTGCATGGGATTAAGCTAGTGAGAGAGCAAGATCACCATAAGTAGTTTCCTTGCTGTATATGAATTTGAGTGTTTGTCATGAAAGAAAATCTACTTTTCCATTAAGTTTTGAGATGATTTCATCTCTGAGGATTTTTCTTTGCTTCCCATGGTCCATTGAAATCCATGGAAACCCTGGTATAACTAGTGTGTAAGGAATATCCTTGAAGTTCGAATGGTGATGAGATTGTGAGAATTGGGAAAATTGCAAGCACAAAAAGATGTGCAAGTCAGCACCAACCAATGGCGCATATCCAAAAGTATTTAAAGAATTAGGAGAGATTATAAAAATCAGGGACAAAAATGGTTTGCAGAAAGAATTAGGAGAGATTTAATTAAAATCTGTTATGGCTTTTACATAATCTGGTAAAAGGAAAAAGAACAGAGGTGATCACCAGTGTTAGTCTCTGGCAGTTTAAATAGATCTGAGTTCATTGCAGGGACAAGGCCCAGCTATGTAATGTGATGCTGGTCCTCTCTGCTGCACTGTGAGTTTGAGGCACAAGTTGTCCAAAGCATTGTTCTCCTTTTGGGATCCGGCCCTATAACAGTAACCCCTTCCATACTTCCAGCCTTATCCCAATGCATTAACATTTTAGTTTAGGGGTCTCGTGTGAATGAGAGCCAGAGCTGGCATTGTGGAGTGTCTATTTAGATCCCAAATAGCTATAGTGCGTGCCAGTTTTTATTGTTGCTCAGCATTTAATTGATTAACACATTTGCTGGCAGATTTAACTGCTCTCTACTGATTTCATTGTGGCTGATTTTAACATGAAAACAAAAACCAGTATATCTTGTAGCTCTCCAGGATTAGGGTGCCCCACCTGTCATGTAACTAGTCCAGTGAGCTATGCAGGTCTGGAGAAATGTCCTCGCTGACTTGTTCTGCTTTTCCTTTTGGCAATTCAACATCAAAAATATGAGCATTACATATTTGGCTTTACATAACTTTCTACCTTGGGGGGGTTGGGGGGATGGTGGAGGAGAAAAAAATTAAATCATTTTGTGTATTCTGGTAACAGAGTCATTAACTAATAGCAATGGCGAAGCATGACAACCCCAGACTATTATACCTCATTCAAAGAAGCATATATTTTGTCCCTTAAGGGGGAGGTGATGTAAGAGGCAATAGCTAGAGAAATCACAGGTTTGCTTTTGATTCAGCCCATTGAATCCCATCAAATAGCCTAAACTGGAACTTGAACACGCATGCACAAGCTCCTTCTCAGTGAATCATTTAAACTCATCGCTTTGACAGTCGAACTTGCCTCTGCACAATGAGCAGTGACACTTGGGCACAGACCAGCATTTTGAAAAGCAGTGATGTGGGAAATGTGTGTCTAGGTGCCTGATTTTTGGCCCAGCAGAGGAGGCCATTGCCATGGGATACTCTGGGGCGCTGGCGACACATTGTTCCAAGACCCAACGTTTCCCTGATGTTAAGCCAATGTCCCCATTAAGGGGAAGAAAAGCACGGGGGATGAACCGTACCGGAGCTGCTGAATGGGAAAAACTGCTGATACCACACAATGACAGGGGGAAAGAGTGGAGATTAATTCTTTGTTTCAATGAAAAGCATGACAAAAATGTCCCTCCCTTCATGCCACAACAGCCCAGTCTGTCAGCCCTCATGCTCTGTTACATAAGCTCCTTTTTTAAACCGGTGGGAAAGATTCTGTCGGGCCATCAGCAGAGCAGAGAGATTACTAAATTAACCCCCAACTTTTTTAAAACTGCACCCTTTTCTCTCTATCCCCTTTGTGCTGCATGTGTATATTGTTTATTGAACAAGAAAAACAGTATGACCAAAAATGAGGGAAGTTTTTGGTCCTTTTAGCCATATGTCCACTTATCCTCATGGTATCCTCTTTGTAACTGCCCACCAAACTTAATTACACTTCCATACGTCTCTGATGTCATCGTGTAGCCACTGATTGGCTTTCTACACTCTCCTCCTTCCTCACTTTTACTATTCATAAACTTCCACTTATGCAACAGGCTGACCCCAAAACTGTCATCTGGTATGCACCAGTTTTAAGAATAGCCTTGAAGTTTATCAGCAAGACGTAGCAAGCTTTGTAATTTTTTTTCCTAAGGCATCAACAGATTTTAATCAAATAGAATTGCAAGGCAGGCAATATTTCAATGAGACTGATGAGGAAAAAGTAATAAACATAATAGTGTGTGTTTATAAAAAAAAATGTTGTGTGCATGTGTACATTTGAAGTCAAAATCAATGGACGCGACATAGATTGGAAATGTTATGTGGAAATACTTTTGTACTTGGATAATACAAATGTGTTTGGATGTCCTCATCTGAACTAACAGGTCTTGCAACAAAACTCAAATTACAAAGGAGTGTACAAATGCATTTCATATCAGTTTTGATACAAATTACAAATATTTTCCTTAATGAAAGATTTAAAAATCAATGCTTTAATATCTGATTTTCTACAGTAAAATGAGGGATTCAACAGATTTTCAAAGAGGTCAACCACTTGGTGTAAAAATGGCAAATGCATGCAACAGGAATTATTTTTCAAGGGGAGCAGTAAAAAAAAAAAAAAAAAGCAATTACACACACTTTCCCAAATGAGGAAGATTTGGAGGAAGAAGCGGAACAGTGGTTAGACAGACAGTTAAACACAACCTTTGCTTAAACAAAGCTCAAAAAAGTATCAAAAATGACCAAAGAATTGAATGAATCTACATCTGTGGCCTAATCTCAACAAAAACTGATCCTTATCTTGAGCTAACAAAGCTGATATTTATGCAAGGGTTATCATTAGGAGACTAGTTGGAAGAAAAGGGCCTCTAACCAAGGCCGATGTGTCTGAGCAGTGGAAGAAAGTCATACGGTCCAATGAGTCATTTTTTAGTCCTTTGTACACCTGGATTGGTTTTAAGTTTGCCTTTGTGTCATTGTCACTCAACAGCAGTCTATGTTTATTGCATCTTAAGCTCTAAGATAACAAATGTTGTGTTTTGTTTAGCAGTTTGAATAGTTTTAGGATTTTAGGAAAATGAAGAAGTAGCATACGGGAAACCTGCTGGACCAGTCCCTGAGGGCTGTATTTGAGGAATGCTCCTGTAGATCATTCTGGAAACATGAAACATCCATCCCATGTCTCCCCTCATAGTGTATGCACTCCCTTTTGCTGAAGAGTCAGGTTAGAATAGATCAGACTTGGGCATCTGGTCAACCGTATCAAGTCTCTCTGCTATTTCTGACCAGCACTGTTACCAAAGGAAGCCAAAGTTTCCTTCACACTCTCAATTCATAAGTTAAAAAAAAACTGTAGAAGAAACACAAGTGTAATCAAAATACCGCATGTATTTCAAATCAGAAGTGGTGTTTTCATTCTGAGATATTGACAGAGCCAGAGGCATGGTCTTGGATGGGAGGGTTGAATTCTCTCGCTCCTGATTGGGTGTTAATTAGCCAACTCCTACCATACAGTAAATACACACCCTGTCTGATTTATAGTTTTATAGTGTCAGTAGAATGAGCAAACTGAATACCTGGCACAGAGCTGACACTGTAAAACCACTCACGTTGCTTAATACATACAGCATGTGATACAACAAAAAAGTCACTTAAGGTCACGTTTTCCAATAAATTCTCATTTCATATCAATATATGGAGGTGACATTACATGTGTGCATTTCTTTCACATGCTAGTTCCTTCCTGTGTAAATTTAGATTGAACCTGTCTACACATTGTGGAAACCGATGCCACTCTACCAGAAGAAAGCCAATCAAATCGTGCTTAGTTGCTGGAAGTAGAAACTACTGTGTCTCTGGCATCATCCCACATACATCATAAATACTCAGCTGGGTTAAGATGTGGTAACTGAAGGCGCTACTTACCCCAAAAGACACCCCTCTCCTCTGTAAAGAAAATTTAACACGATTGCTTAGGATCATTATCAATTCATGTGAACCTTGTTTGAGCACGCACAAACCATGTCAGGAACTACCAGAACACTTCACTGTTGGAATTTGGTGGTGTTCCTTTTTTTCCTTTATACTTCTACATTCAATCATTTTATTCATGTGTGTCCTGAAGTGCCCTTACAGTGCATTTCTGCTTCTTAAACCAGAGCCAGAACTCATTTGCACAGTTGTACCTGAAGGTAAATACACACCCTCACCTTGCTGCTATTAGGACATGCCAACTCCCCTCCCAGATTACGAACAAATTTTTGTTCAGAGCATTCTCGAAAAGTTAGAGACACCATTGCCAGTGCTCACGGGTCCAGATTCTCTAAATGCTCCTCGAACTTTATCTCACTGGAACATTTGCCGTAGCTTTGATAGAACTCATTTCAAAAAGGTCAGTGTTCTGAAATTGTTTGTGGAACATTCTGGCAATAACATTATCCCACAACAAAATGGAAATCTACACAGATTCTTTCCCAATGTAGAAGTTGTATGTTAGCTGGACTGTTCACCCCTCCACATTTGTTCTCTACTGGGCACCTTGCATGGTCCGCTTATTGAAAGCACAACGAGAGATATCAGACCTACAGTGACTGCCCTCTTCACCAACATTCATTCCCAAGGTGAAAATTCAGGTGTCCTCTCTTTATGTTTAGATGTTGTTCACCTCATTTATCCTGCACGAGGCTGATATGAACAGTCACTATAATTTATTGCGTTCACTCAATGTGAAGGTAACCTGGTGATATGTAACTAGGGTCATGTGGACTTCTGTACACAAATCTATACAGGCCACTGTCAGGCAGACATCAGATCATATGTGGTTCCTGTGGAATTACAAAAGGAGTAGCTATGTTGTGCATGTCTTGTATGAACATGACTTGTATTTGAATTAATTTAGTTCTCATCTTTGAAACTGTGTGCAAATGTCTGGAATATTCTTTTGTCCTTCCAGAGTAGCTTCTATAAAACTGCGATCCCCGAGAGGAAGTGAATGTTGAACTCAGAAGAGAACAAAATACTTGGACCAAAAAAAAATCTTGGCTGGATAAAATCTTCAGTAGCCAATGAATACATTAAAATAAATGCTCTTCTCAAGAATTGACCACCTCAAAAACCAAGTTTCCTTGGACAAATGTAATGTTCATCTGGTCAGCACAACTGTGTTACCATATCAAGGGTGAGATTACAGTCAGCCCCAGCACATGACTACATGACATTCCCAGCCTTCTTAACAAGAGTATTGCAACTGTTACTAGCTTTCCTGGGTCCAGGATCTATTCTCAGACCAGTCAATAAATCAAGAATTCAGGGCAGCAAGTCAGGCTCTCTGCTAGTGCAGCTATGACGTTTTGGGGGAAGAATTACATAGTTTAGCTGTTTGATGTTTTACATTGGTTACTGTTATAGAATACATTATAGTCATTTTTAGCTGACGCTTTTTTCCAAAGTGACTCACAGTTGATTTTGCTGACCAAGGGCCAATGCACCCTGGGAGCAATGTGGGGTCAAGGGTCTTGCTCAAAGGCCCAACAGCAATGGTGTTCTTGCTGTGGCTAGACTGGGCCTTAACCACCAACCTCAGGTATCTTAACCACTAGGCTACAGGCTGCCACATTAGTAAACAAAACACAGCCAAAGTATGACATTCAAGTGGATGATCTGTAGAGTTTCTCAATGATTCCGGGGAGAGACTTACATGAATGTTGAAATGGGATTTTGCACTCTCTGCTGACAATGGGGCAAAAAATGATGTCCTTGTGTCATGTGATTGCCAAAAGCGGTTTGCCTCTCTGAAAATGGGTGACCCGGGCTGTGCCTTTTGTCTGGTTGTGAGTCTCACTGCCTAAAAAAGGGGACAACTAGCATGCCTCTCTGCCAGGGGCATCACCAGACCCTATTTACTGGGGCACATGCCCCAGTAATATTTTGATGTGCCCCAGTAAATGATCATCAAAAATAACTACTTTTTAAAAATGTATCATAAATTGCAAGTGTCAGGATGTGTGCTAAAGGTGTAGCACATCCCTGTTCTCTTACTAACAGGCAAACTTCTTCTACCTCCTGAAGGAGCAAGGAAGCAAACTGAATTTTGACCCTTGGGGGATTCATGTATCACCACAGTGGCTATTCCCATCCTTGTTAAAGGGCAAAGAAAGTCTGAGAGACCTCCCGGGCTGCAGATGACAGTTTCAATGTCCCTGAACGAGCATTCAGATTAAAACACAGCACAGCTGATCCATGAAAGTTAAAAGGCCAAAATACAGGGATTGTGCGCATTGTGACAGATCACTCCGGTGTAACACCAGCGGGACTGTAGCGCAGAAGCTCAGGAATACAGAGATATAGAGTCAGTCTGGTTCATTATTTCATGTATATTCATAAAAAGTCTTGCTCTGATTTTGGATAACTCAGAGAATTCCACTAGTACAGATTAGATCACAGATTATGAAATGAAGATCTGTCTATATGGTCAGAAATTGCATAAGGTCCTTAAGTTACCTCACAGAAAAATAGATATTCATTCAAGTGCAGAGAAACAAGTGGAGAGAGTCTTACAGAATGTAAAGGCAAAACTGCCACATCATTGTGACAAAGCAGAAATATCAGGTCTTTGGTAGACAGCAGTGAAAACAACATGCCTTGTAAGTAGGTAGATAAGCATGGTGTTTTTCCATTGAAATATAGATAAAGGCTATTAGCAATGACTAATGAAATTAATGTTGATCTTGAACTGTTGCCATTTCCCTCCTTGCTGCATTCATATGGCACTGTTACAACAGGATTGCTGATACAATATCTGCTACCTGCCTACAAAGTCCTTTCTGTGGGTGGTTAGTGTTGTTTATGTGTTCAGTGGCATGCAGAGGCAGAAATGTACTGGAAACATCAGGTAGTTTGGTTTTCCTCAATTAATATCCATAAGCAAATGTGGTGGAAGTGACATAACTTCATAGATATATTTGTTTTTCACTGTTGGTGGGAAAATGTTTTCTTCATTACCACCAACACTCAAAAGTATTTTTCCATTCACATTTCAACATTGGCAATTATATCAAATATAATTACAGGTGTTACATATGCTGCTCTCCTGGCAGACGTCCAGCAGTTTCTTTCATATTTTCATTGTTATATAACATGCATGTCACAATCCAAGCTGTACAGCCAGTCATGTTCTGTCACATTTTGTTGGTTCTGCTCCATATTTCTACAGCCACCTCAGCACTGTAATCGTCTTACAGAAATTCATATTTGTAAAACAAAGCCTTACTATTCCCCAAGCCAAAGAGTCATGTTCCTCAGCTTTAAATCACCAGTCAAAGACCTGGACCCAGAACCAACCAAACTGCACAAAACTTCATCACATCTGTCTTAACAACCATGCTCCTCAACTTCAGCCTTAAGCAACAGGTATAAATGTGTAACATTTGTCTTGCTATATATAATGAGTATATAACATATAATAATATTATATAATATTTATTAATACTTAATAAGTATATAATATTATTAGCATGGGGTTAGCATGCAGGGGGTATTTGATTGATGTTTTCAGTTGTAGGATTTTATTGTGGACTGCAGAAGCCTCAGGTTTCTGCGAGACCAGGCTTGACAGAGTGATTAACCTACAGTGAGTGACAAGCCTAAATGGGCTAAAAAGCTGGTTCCCCTTATTAAGCAAGTCTTTTGACTTATGTATTTTGTTCATATGACTTGCTTTTTTTTAATTAAAAAGGATTTTTTTTTCAGTAGTGAGAGACTTATGGGACGTGCAGGGGGGAGGATATGTAGCAAGGGGCCCAGGCTGGATTTGAACCTGCACTGCTGCAGTAGGGCCGTGGCCTCATATGGCTTGTACTCTACTGGATGAGCTACTGGGGTGCACCATGACCTTTTTTTAATAATCAGACTTGTAACCTTAGCAATCTAACCATTATTTCAGTTTGTTTTTTCATTTAGACTATAGATTCAAAGTAATATGTAGAACTGTCATTCATGCAAGATAGTACTGGCTGGTTTAGGCTTGACATACAGATGTCGCTTGTGTCTGTTAGGTGTTGAAACATTGGTAAGACCATACCAAACAGCAGGAAGACCTGACCTTGAATGGGAAACACTCAGATGCATTTTGTGCAACACTTGTGCAACAGGAGTCAAAACAGAGGTGGGCAACCCAGGTCCTGCAATGCAAGACCCATATTTGGATTTAATTCCATTTGAGCTCTTGATTAGTTTGAGCAATGAAGTACCTTAGCCAGGATGTTCAGAGTCTGAGTGGTGTAGCTCTTAGCTCTTCATCCACCTCATGCAGTTACAAAATTTGACAGTTATGGGTCAGGATTGAATGAAAACTATGTAGCTTGGGTAGTTACATACAGATCATGGTTTATAACTCCAATACATACAAATAGCTGAAATGAGCAAGTTCCAATGTTTGGAATATTCACTGCAAAGCATTAAATTAACCCACGAGGCATAGGATTATATTGTGCGGACAGTCCACTCAGGTGCACTTCCAATCTCGTTTTGGCTCTCTTGGAGTCACATAACAAATGGTCATAAAAAAACACTACCAACTTTAAGTGCAAGTATTCAATTCAATTACATTCTTGCTGCAAGGGTTTGGCAATTCTGATAAATTGTGATTTTTGAGTGGGATGTTAATGGTTGCTGCATCATTGCTGCATGAGAAACCAGCTGATAACATGTATAACAAGGAGGACGGACTAGACACCAAAGCAAAAAGCTAACATTACTAAGAACTAGGGAGAGGCTAATATTAAAGTCACAAATCCAGTATATGGTCACCAGGAATGTTAAACGTTTGCTCATAAGACTTAAAGGCTTTCGATTCAAGTTGTCCAAAATACTGCCAACTCATGTGCAGCTAGTTCCTCTTTTCATAAAGGAACACTCCATTTTCAGTGGTAATAACCAAAGTTGCTGCCAATCATAACTATTCTTCATTTGGCAGATGCTCTTATCCATTTACTATGAGAGAGAACATAAGTGCATCCACTGGATACAATGAGCAATCATACCAGAGCACTGCTAATGACTTTCTAGACCACCAAATATATGAGCAAGCAACAATGCCAGTTGGGTATGCTAGTCTAAGCTAGAAAACAATACAATAGGTTTCACCTTGAAAAGCAACACAAGACACAGACATTAGGATTCAGCATTTTTATTCAGATCTTTGACATGAGGACTCATTCAATTCTAGAAGTTTAGGACTGGAGGAGACATATGCAAGTTACCTGTTCTTCATGAGACTGTAGAAGGAGGTAAAGGGAAGGAAAGGGAGAAGCAAAGAATAGCAATTTTGGGGGAGGGAGGGGAGGTTGTGTTAGAAAAGGCACTTTTACAGTAACCAGAAGACTGACCGACCAACCTCAATTGTGAAAAGAAAAGAAAAAAAAAAGAAAAACAAAATTCCAAATCAGATAAGCATCCACCCACATACAAGAGTGACTGTAAACAAGGCTGGCTTCTCTGTACAACACCAACCAAACTTTGCCTTCTCTTGATGAGGGCGGGAAAATATCGATGGGTGGCGGATGTGCATGGTCAATCTCATCCAATTCTGTTAGCCATTCAGAGAATACCATCATAAGCAGCCCTGTGGCATTCATCCAAAGCTTTTCTGTATGACACTTTGGACCACAGGCTAACACTGGAAACAACGCTTCAAATTTATGGCATTCGGGCAGTAACAAAAAAAAAAATGTCTTCTTATTTTAAAAAAAGCTGCCATCTGAAACCCCAGCTTCTCTGTATCCACGCCAGAGTTTCAGAGTACAATAAATAGGAATACTTTAAAGATTTGATTCCGTTTGTCTTCAAGTATCAAGAGTTTTATCTGTGGTTAAGACAGCCCAGTCTTCAGGGGTATGACAGAGGCGGGTTTCTCTGTAGCTACACCCGACGTCAATTCCTGAAGACAGGGGGAGTGCCTTTGTCTTAAACCTTTTTAAAATCCTTGTGTAAAATAAGGAAACAAAATAAAAAACAGGGACAAATCTACCTTTCAAAAAGTTTTGTAGCACATGGAATTTCAATTTCTCACTGAAGAAACACAGCATGTAAATGTAAAAAGTAAATAAAAATCAAGTATTACTGATAGCCCGACAGACCATATAGGGGTGGGAAGAGGACATAGCAGCTTCTGACTTTTCTGTAGTACGTCAGAAAACAGCAATGGTCTGTGCAGGGAGACAAAAAGGAAACTTTTTGTTTTGTTTTTTTGTTTTTAAAGCAACCATGGTTTGGCAAGTGCTTCAGCCCGTGATGCATAGCAGATTTCAAAAAGTCTACCTTTATCCTCAATTTGTGCCATCATTACATCCTCCGACAACAGAACGGACAAAGAGGAATGGGGGGGGGAAAGGAAGAAAGCTGTCAGAGATTCATGACGGAACCCTGCTGTGTCTTAATTTGCCAGCGGCATGGGGTGTGGGGTGTGGGGGGGCATGTTCATCTTCAACACAGGTTAAAAATTTTAAACCAACGCAGCCAAATTATCTCACAAGGTATCACCATGCACTTTCATGTAGCACTTTATGGTGGTGCTAACCACTACAAAGCACTCTAGATCCACTAAGCAAAAATTATCCTGTCTTGCCTTAGTGCAAGAGGAGGGCTGTGAGGTGGAAGCAGGGAAGGAGAAGCTACTCCACACAGATTGCTCATTTACATCTACAGCCACACAATAAAGAGAGGAACTAGGAGGTGATGGGGACTTTAGTGAGAAGTTGAGTGAGATTGTACACTTACACTTGGAAAAATGGGGGGGTAGCCCTTGGACCATGATGAAAAACCAACAGCAACTCTGAAAACTACATTTCTTGTCCAAACTAGCAAGGGGGACCCAACTGGGTGCACATTCCCACATGGTGTGAGCTCACTGGATATTCAGGAAAGCTCTTCTAATGGTCCCAGTCACACCCAGGAGTAGGCAAACCAAGCAAGACAACACCAGCACAGCACAGACCGCTCCGGAGAGAGGAAGTGGAAGAAAGGAGGAAGGGGGTGGAGGTGGGGAGGAAGATTGTTGTGGGGTGTGAAGACAGTTTTCAGGGTGTGAGGGGTGGGGCTATCACTTAGCAACTAGAAGATGGAATTTTTTTGTTTTTTTTGGAGGCCTTTTCCCCCTGAGACCTTGTAGGCTTCTCTGTAGTATACACCAACAGGCCTGGGGAAAAAAAGCTTGACACATTTAGTATTTCAGCTTTTTGGGAACCTCCCAAGGGAAGGAGTCACGACCAAAGTGACCATAGGCTGCGGTCCTCTGATAAATGGGTTTCTTCAGGTCCAGCTCCCTGGAATACACAATTTACTTATTTAGCAGCCGTCACAAGAGGGCATCCACACACACACACGCCTACCATCTCTACACTGGCCAAAAAAAAAAAAAAAAAAGAAAAAAAAAGGGGGGTTAAAGAATGACAGGAATGTCCAAAATGTGGAGCTAAATGTTTTTAAAACTGAAGAGTCAGACTCTAGTTGTCAAACCCCTGCTTTGAAATGTTATGGACAGCAGGGAGGAATACAGAGGACCTCCAGTAAGGGGGGGTGGGTGGTACTTACCTTGGCACATGGCCTGCACCCAGAAAAATGTGGGGGGCCGGGGGAGTTCATCAGTGAGATGTAAAATATCCTGCTTCATCCAAACCCTTATTTTCACGACTAATGGTATGCAGGTACTTGCTACATTACTGATGGTGGCTGAGGTTACCCCATTGCCCCATTCAATGTAAAAGTACACAGGATTATGAAATGAAAAGCTCTGTAGAGATGTAATAAATTCCAAAAAGACTGCTGTAACCCAGCCTGTGAACAACCATTACTCCACCAGAACTACATTTGATACATTTCTTACTCTTTGAAGACTGAACTTTTGTCAAATGCATGCTATATTCTTAACTGGTTGCAAAACCTTAAAAGGGGACAAAAGCATGCCAGCATAACCTATTGTCCCCTGACAGCAGGGTAAAGAATGCCCGCATTGCAGTACATGGAGACAGCCCCCTCTACTGACTTAAACTGCAAATGAAGGTTCCAGTATTAGTGGATACTAAAGCAAGAGAGAAGCGAGGAGCATGTGCACCAGGGGAGTGCTCCTACTGCAGGGACTGTAATGTGGTGAGGCAGTGAAGGGTTAAACGGGAATTTATGGGGCCTTTACCCTTGGACTATGGACAGAGGGTCATGGGCCAACCCGAAAAGGCTGCAGAGCAGAGGGCACAGGGAACGGGGGGCGTGCCTTTCAAACATTTTTTATTACCCAGTCTCGTATTTACAGCGCCTGGTAACCCCGAGACTTGACACCTCCCTGACGGAGGCATACTTTACCTGACGATGACCCCAGGCCGGAGGTCAAAGTTCTTCTTCACAATATCCAGCAGCTCCCGCTCGCTCTTCTGGGATGTCCCGTAGTGGAATATGGAGATGGACAAGGGGTGGGACACTCCAATGGCATACGACACCTGACGCAGCAGATTTTAAAATTGTAACCACCATAATTCAACAAACAGAAGCCCGCTATGCGCTTTGGTAAATTAAGCTGGGTAGCAAGTGAACAGCTGAGCGTACTCATATCAAAAAATCATTTAAGCATTTCGGCAACATTTTTTGATAAGCTTATGGTCACGGCTGAGGATTGTTCCCATACGAAACCTTTTATTGCGGTTTTATAAGCAAACAATCGTATATGGCTGATTGACTAATGGACCAGGTAAACATAAAAATAAAAGAAAAGAAAAATAGAATAAAAAGCTCTCCAAATGCAGCTGCCCATCCGATTTTTTTTATTTTTATTAAATATAAGAGGGGCAGGCGAGTCACCTATCCACCAAGACCATTGCTTCATCCCCTCTCCCTCACCTGAACCAGGACCCTCTTGCAGAGCTCTGCCTTAACCAGGGACTTGGCCACCCAGCGGGCAGCATAAGCTGCAGAACGGTCCACTTTGGTGTAGTCCTTCCCAGAGAAGGCCCCTCCACCATGGGCCCCCCAGCCTCCATAGGTGTCAACAATGATCTTGCGACCGGTCAAGCCAGCATCACCCTGGGAACGGAAAGAAAAAAAATATACATATTTTTGATATGCATGCTAATGACATACCAAAGACCTCCGCCTCAGGATGAGACCGGCGCAATCCGGATAGAGGCAGTATTCGCCGATGAATTTAAGAAGAGTCTCGCGCCCAACACGGAAAGCCATTGAGGAGGCCAAGACACTCACCTGGGGGCCACCAATGACGAACCGGCCGCTGGGCTGCAGGTGGTAGATGGTGTCATCGTCCAGGTAGACGCAGGGAACCACGGCCTTGATGACCTTCTCCTTCAGAGCGTCGCGCATCTCATCCAGGCAGATGTCCTCGTCGTGCTGCACGGAGATGACGATGGTGTGGACGCGCACGGGCAGCATCGCCCCGCGGTCCTGGCGGTACTGCACAGTCACCTGGAGGGGCCGCAAATCACAGCAAACTCACACGGTGCACCGATAAGAGGACAAATTATGATCAATCAAGCGAGGATAAAACACTAACCAGGGGAAACAGGGGAAGGAAGTGACATTTGGAGATTTAGAAGGGAGGGCTTGACTTGTTGCATACGCAGCATTTACACTGGACATTATGCTTTGGGACAGTGCTCTTGGGTTTTAAGTTTATACTTCATTCTGAACGCTCACCACTATTTGGAAAAATTTGAATCATGGTGGACACTTCGAGGAGAGGTGTGGTCTGATCATTTTCAATCATTTTCTGATCATTTTGTCTGATCATTTTCAATTTAACACCCCTCCTCTTTCCTCCTCCCAATAACTGAAGACAATAGACTGAAATCTAGGAGGCTCAACGACTAATACCTCTGAGCCTTCAATTATCGTCATATACTGCAACACTGAAAACTTAAGTCACCATTACACAGCAAAAAAATGAGTCCCCATTAGTCACCACTACACAGCTTTGGCCCACTTAAAGGAAACACACCATGACATAAATGATAAAGAGGACCTGGACTTTCAACTTTTAGATTGTGAGCAAATGAAGATGCTAGCTGGCCCAAATGGCCTGTTTTCACCCTCATACTCTAGGAGGAGTTGTTTCCCCGACTACTTTAAATTTAAATAGTCTTTCACAGAAAAAGAAAATTCAGCTGAAACATGAAATTCAGGTCACACTACTTATTCTGAAGAATTTTAAAATCACACACTCATTGGTGGGGTCCTACTTTAAGACCTCAAAAACATGATACGTTTCTGTCGCAACAGTCAATTCAATTCAAAACAGGTTTCTCTACAGTATGTGAGAAACTCCCCAGGCAAGACATCTATGGAATCAACCACTCAAGGCAAAGGTGTTCACAGACTTGTCCTATCCTGTCCTGTCCACAAATGAATTTGCTACATGAAGCAGTGACATGTCTTACAACTTCATCACCATCTCTGCACCTTAAAGTCCCCTTTCTTTCGCCCTATTTTTCAATTCCTTTTATACTTGCTCTACACTGTCATTTAAAATGTCTTTACAAAAAGATTTCTGGTGATTTCAAGTTGATGGAAATGGTTGAGTGCAAGAAATCCCAACACCAGACTGCAAAGCATCGTAGTTAAAGGTCAAGCCATTATCTGCTGCCGTTGGCGGTTTTCCAGTTTTAAGAGCTTCAGCAATTGTCGGTCTGTGCAAGGTTTAGTGGGCCAAAGGCCAACAGCGGCAGGCAGATCAATCGGTTTACCTGGGTCTTTGAGTCGGGCCTCATCCAGGGCAGTGTGCCATTGCGGCGCAGTTCGGCCATCTTGGCATTGAGCTTGTGGGCTAGTACGATGGTGAGAGGCATGCACTCCTCCGTCTCATCGGTAGCATAGCCAAACATCAGGCCCTGGAGATAACGAATATCATTTACTCACAGTGCACCACTAGGAAAATGCTGTAATGCCACTGCTCCTGATATGAACACACACACACACAAACACACACACACACACCTGGTCCCCAGCTCCTACGTCCTCCTCACTGCGGTCCAGGTGCACTCCCTGGGCAATGTCTGGAGACTGTTGCTCAAGAGCCACCAGCACATTGCAGGTCTTGTAGTCAAAGCCTGAAAAATATGCAAGTACAAACACACACTGAAGCTACAACTCAGTAAATGAATTATGTAATGTAATTTTGTTACAACTGCACAAGAAGGTTATTCTTTTTCTCTACAACAGTTTGTATATTAATCTAACAGTTGCATTATTCTCTCCACCAGAACACTAACGCAGCTCGCCAAACTGCATCAGTGGAGAGAAGAAAAACTTTAGAAAAAAATTAAAGATACATTTTGACTGAATCCAATCTTAAAATTTGCCATACCAATAACAGGAAGGCAGCCCTGACCCACCACAAGATTCAAATTATAAGATTAAAATTGCATTTCGTTTTTTTAAATGTAAAAACTTAAAAACAACAACACAAGCACAGAAAAAGTTCAAGTGGGTTGAATGTCTTGAAGGCATAACTTTAGAAATGATAATGTCGATTAAAATGCTAATCCCTCGTTTCCATTCAGCTGTGTTGATATTGCAGTGACGATACAGAAATGCGTAGAAACCCAAAACATTTTAGAAATGTTTAACTTGGCAAACCTTTAATAAGTCACAGGATTAATACATTTAGCTCACTGTTGCATTCTGGCTGGCAGACAATGGGACATAGACCTTGGTGTTAATTTCCAAGGAATGAATAGTCAAGAGACAAAACATAAACAAAGAAAAAAAGCAGGTTATTCAGGGGAATGGCAGGCAGCTCACACGCACAGACACAAACCTTTGGATGAGTCGTCATAGCCGATGTGCTTTATGGTCTCACGGACCACCTTCTGGTAGTCCACAGAGGCACGTGATGTCACCTCCCCTGCCAACAGGATCATCCCCGTCTTGGCAACAGTCTCTGCATGAGAGCACAGCAGGAGGGAAATGTAACCCTTTCCTTCCACAGGGAATTCTCAGTCTCCAAACCCACTCTACAATGCAGTACATTTAATACAGCCAACTATCACCATTGCTATTGGTTGGTATATGCTCCTCTGTCACACCCTATTAGACACCCTGTTTTAAAAGGTTATTAAGACTGTTACATGCTTTGCAAGCATAGAATTAGAGAGAACTACTGGACCATGCCTTTATAGTACAAATGCATGTCCCCTGCAATAACCTCAACTAAAACTGAAAGGTTTGCAGACCATAAAAAGATAGAGGTCCTTACCGCAGGCAACTTTGGCATCAGGGTCTTGCTTGAGATGGGCGTCGAGCACGGCATCGCTGATTTGGTCGCAAATCTTATCTGTCAAAAGGGGAAAGCTACTGTTAAAGCGTCGTCTACGATGGTCCCTGCTACTTCTGCCATCACCTCAGCTTTAGACCAGATATGGCATTCACCTTGAAAATGCCATATCTGTACTTCGGGCAATGCAATTCTGAACTTCGGCACAATTACAGCGGTGTTAAAAATGTATGCATTCCTTGCCAATTTTATTTCACTGACAAGCTCAAGCAAACCAGATGGATAGTGTTTAGGCAGGGACCATAAAAAAAGGCAATCAAGCAGTGCTGCATGGCTAAAAAAAGGCTGACACAGGCTGATCACAGCTCAAGGCCCAAACAGCTGCAGCGCTACCACGTGGTGCCCGCAATGGTTCAGAACCAATACCCAGCCGCAGGCGGAATGTGTGAGGTGTGTGACGGTAACAATGTTTTGTATATGGCTTTCCAGAAAGACGAGCTTTATATCTACCTCTGGTACCTGAACTGAAAACAATACTGCAGCCGACGCAAACAGAGGAAGTCTGTAGTACTGCATTTGCAGAACTGCCGCACACCTTCTCCAGGTCCTCATGATTAAACCTTTTGTAAGGTAGGACTTAGCCGCACAATTCGCCAACGTGGCGCACGCACACATGTTTTCAGTACGGAATAATTCGTAACAAACTGGCTTTCTCCGTTCAACTACAATACTGAAAAAAACGACAGCCAATTGTCGTCTTGCTAACACTGTAAGCATGACAAGCAGATCTGCTGTATAGTATTAACAGGAATGGCGGTTGTGGGAGGGGTTCTCACTGGCGGCTTTCATATGCGAGAGTGGATCAAGCGGGAGCTCCGCCATGACTGCGTTCCATTATCGGCTAAAAAGCTTGCTTGCGACCAGGCGACTTCATATGCATTTGAGAACATGGCCAAAATTAAGTATCTAGCAAACAAAGTATTTATTATATTTGTGTGTTAAGCCAGAGTGTGAAATGTACCTCAACCACCAGTTTTATCAAAATAAAATTAATTTAAAACATTTTTTAAACAATAGGACACGTTAAGATATGGAATAGTAATATAATACGACACCCTTATTAAGCACATACGGTCAGAGACGTATGTAACTTAGGTATGAGTGTAAATAAAGGATTGTATAGATACATAATTAACAATACGTCGTGACCGCACCGCGTGGCCTGCTTGTCTAGCCTGAGATGCACGCGCACGAGCTAGTCCGGAATCTTCAGGAAATCCATTAGATGCTCGTGCTGGTCATCGTCGCATACGCGCTCAAGAAAAAGGCTTTTCATAAAATTATAGGGACATTTAAATCGTCAACATGGCCAATCAATAGGCACTTCTCGGATTACTTCATTTACAGAAAGCCTTAAAAATGACTACACAAGGTTTAGGTGAAAAAGTTCCATGAAACATGTGCGATCATGCGAAGAGTAATGTGGCCTACTTAGCAAGCTAGCATGCTAATGTTAGCGGCATCACGCCTCGCGTGGTTACGCCGGTGTCATGCAGGCGATCGATCTACATAGTGCAAAACCGAGAGCAGATAAAAAATACAATTACCGCACATTATATTCCTCAGATAATCAATGTACAACTAGTCAAGGACAAGTTAAAATGTTTTAAGACTGAAGTCACACCTAGAAGGATAGTTAGTACATCCTTAAATATGACCTTGTCCAAGCGCCAGCTGTACCATATAGAACTACAGCAGGTTAGTCAACCAGCCAAACATACAAATAGCATAGCTAGTTACCAAACCAGTTTGTTATTAAATGTACATTTGGTGTAGGTGAGCTTACCTGGGTGTCCTTCCCCGACAGACTCCGATGTGAACAGAAAGCAGTCTTCCTCGATAAGGGAGTTGTGGAAACCGTTTATTTGTCCGTTCATTTTTATTAAATCTTTAGCTTTTACAACTTAATACAAAGTTTAACGTCTCTGCCTCCTTGGTGATATCAAGCTGGCTAATTATGCTCGCCTCAAAGAAAACGGTGCTTAATGTTTTGCCAAGCTGACGTTCTTCTGGCCCCAGTGAAATGTACCGGCAATATTGCAGCAACACCAGTATTTATGTAGCTTCGGCAAGACATCTGACGTAACTAGGCGCGCCCCCGACACTCTCCACTTACAGCAGCGGGTTGATCCATGCTACAAAGAAGTGGGTGGATTTCATGAATCAATTATTGAAGTGTAGTATTTCGGAACGCCCCTTCGATCATACAAATTCATGTAATCTTTTTCTTCCGATCAACAGACGTTTCGAAACATGCGATGTAAGTCTTAATTTGATTAGCGTTCGGCGACTCTTTCATGAGATAGTACTAAGTTTTTCAAACGCAGAATTTGTTCCCTTGTCGGCGAAGGTGGTGAACGATTCTGGTGCAAACTCAGTTTCATGATTGGTTTGTTACAGCTACAAGTCCGCTCACCAAACAAGTATTTATCAGACGTGAAATACTGTAGTCTGAACAGAGCGAAGGTGTCCTGTTCGCGATTGTCATCTGTTTGGTTAGCAGAGTTGGTTGCTTATAGCAGTATGTCGCTATTGTGATGAATGATGTGCGCTAAAGCGAATGTATAATGCGACATATATCACTGCTGTGATGTGAAATACTATCCACATCTACCTATTGTAGTTCGGGTCCTACAGTTTGGGATGATATAACCTAGCTCGGTAGTTGTGTAAGAAACGAAGGCAGATGTTCAAAATATGTCTATTGAAATGAAAGGCATACAAATAGCCTAACTCTGTCACATAGATCAAACATGTAGTTATGTAATGGACCTGAAGAACTTTAAAGGTTGAAACATTTGGCATTAGCTGCACCACTGCATATATAGTGCACGCGCTGCGATCCCAAAGAGCAATGAATATCTGCTGTATTGGATAAGTTGTAGCATTTTAAACAGAATAAGGACGTATCGATTCGTTTAAAGCCTTCCATTCCTATTAGACTTAGACAAACACGTTTTGGGAATTTTGACCATGCAGATCGAAATGAGTTCACAGGAATAGAAACATTCGGAGTATGAATTGATTATTACCTGGTTAAGCAAAAGCAAACAAACTGTTTTCAGGAATTCATTTGAATATCAGGAATACACTTGAAAATATGAGATCACCTCCCACCTGTCATTAGATCACCTGGGTGTGTGTTAGAGTTTGAAAGTTTAATATTTCTAACTTTAATCCTCCCTCCACCGGTGAGTATGTTATAACACTACAAGGCTTTCAGTCCTAGTCCCGATACGTTTGTGTATGATGGTTTTCTTTCCAGCGACTCTGTTGAGTGTTTATGGTTGTTGAAAATGCTTTTTTGTTTTACTTTAAATTTCCAGAGATAATTCAGCAACTGATGCATGTCCATTAGTTAATCAATACTTTAGCTGCACTAACATTCAATATTAAAGCATTAGTTGTCTGAAAGCTGATATGTCTTAAATTAATATCTCATTTTTTATTGAATGAATATCTGTTTCTGACAGAATGTGGAATTAAGAGGGTAAATAATTACTCATTAGAAAACATATATAATTAAAATAGTTATCAGCTATTTACACCACAAGAACAGCAAATAAGGTTTGAAAAAAAAAAAACTGTAGTCGCCAATGTACTCCAAATCCAGGGTTGAGAGCCAAGGCTGCAAGCAATGGTTTACAACATGCTACTGTACTATCAACAAGTTGTTTTTTTTTCATTATTTAATAGGCACAAAGGTTGGAAAAACAGAAACAGATGCATGAGTAAGTCAACAGTGAGCACTTTTACCGAATAATTATTTAGAATTGTGTCTGGCAATCTGGTAATTATGCTTTTACAATTAAGACTGTGCTCCTCATTGAGAAAGTGTGGAAGACCGGTAGAGCTCTACTTTGTTCTGATTGCAGTGGCAATAAGTAACTAAGAACCCAAGTAGGTCAGAGGAACTCACACAGAGGCAGCTAAGAGTGAGGATGATCCACTTGTTCCCAATGCTATTCTGTCACTCAAGATTGCAAGAGGAGATGAAAGTAATAAATGTAATGCCTTGCTTACAGTGTACTACCTCTTACATGAGGGTGCGGGGACTGCAGTCCCAAAAGAACGAATGCACTGGCTTTATTGGCATCTTTGACCTACACAGCATGCAATTCAACCCCATTATCAGTTTTTATTTACCAACCTATTAAATTGGCTTGCAATGACTAAAATACATTTTGGTTGGGCTGATATACCTCGGTTTTAGTAAACAGAGCTTGTTTTTCATATGCTAGTGCAGGCAAGGGGTTAACTTCGGGTCCATCCAGTCTCTCCCTTTAGTGTCCTTTCAGCTTTAAATCCACTGGCCCTCAGAACTCTGCCGTTCTCATGGAAACCAGATGATGTCTCGCTTAAATTACTGCTGGCTCCAAAACAGACCTCACGCACTGCACACAGATGAGTTTATCTACATCGCTATCATTACCATTACCTTTTGAAAAAGGTACCTCATGTTCACAGACAGTGTATTTTATTAAGTTACCAAAATGGATATCCTGAGCGAATCGATCTAGCCCCCAGGGAAGAGGTGAAATAATAGCTTTTTGTGAAAACCGGAATTCAGTTATGAAAGAGATGAAAATGCACTGCCCGGTGCTTTGTTTTTCCATAGCATACCTTATCTGTTGTCATCAACTGATTTCAGTAAGTCATTATTGCCATGTGGTTGGTCGTCCTGATGGTTTATGTCACAACAGTTTCCACAATGGGCAACAATTGTTCTGTAGTGTACTGTTTGGTTTTCTGTTCTGTTATTAGCATGCTCAGTGACATTTCTGAAAAGAGGTGATTCACAATGAAATAAATGGATTGTTGTGCAGAATGAACATCGGACAATTGAAGCCCAAGAGACTCTCTTCTCTGTTTCTGTAACCAGCAGTTACTGGACTCACTGGTAAGTGTTACAAAGAGAAGCCTAGACTAAAGATAAAAAGCTTCTTATCAATGTGCTGAACAAAAAAAAAAAGGTCCCCGTCGTTCAGTGAGCGCGTTTTCTGCTCTCTGACCTTCCAACTCACACATCAGCTGATGTGTCCTAACCTTGACAGAGGGGAGAGGACACACTGATCCTTGGACTGCTATCACAATTGATTCAGTACAGTAATCTGAAACCTTTACATACAGTGTTTAATTTTATTTTTTTTGTATTTTTTTCCCCCACCCATTTTTCCCACTCCAACCAAACTTATCAGTCTCAGGGCACTGACCCCCTCCCCTAGAGTCTGGAAGGAGCAGCCAGCTTCCTCTCCTTCACGTGCTGACAAGCCCACAGCTTTTTTTTTTTTTTTTTTTTTTTTTTAACTGCAGATACGTCACCAACCACACACTGCCTGTGTTGTTGGAGGAACACAAAGTCTGTGTATGTTCGGCTCACGTGTCTTCAAGTGTCCAGCCAGCCACAGGTGGGTACTAGAGAGTGATGATGAACCATAGCTGGCTTTGCCCATTTTCTACCAGTGAGGTCGGGTCATATTTTGCCTCGCTAGCATGAACCTCTGGCCACCATTGGTAATGGCACAGTTGGGATTTGAATATCCAGTCTCAGGACTTAGAGTTTTACTTTGAACAGGCATCTCTACTCCTTAAGCCCCCCAGAGACCCAATTATACTTTTTTTCACAGTTCTGAAATGTAATCATGCACTGAATTTACATATAAAATACAAACACAGTAAATGTGTCTGCTAATGAATTAATGTTTGCGATAGAAATACTGGACAGAGCTTTGTAAATGGCAAAAATTTCATAAATATATTTATCAATTTGTTAAAATGAAGTTGGTTTTTAATATGTCAACTGTTTACTACTTCCTGTGGGATTCTATAAGGTAATATCCATTGTTATACATTTGACACTAGTGCATACATTTAGAATCATAACATGATAATAAGATATAAAGATTATTATTTGATTGTATAAAAATCCACTTTGATTATATAAATAATATTTATGTTAATTTGTAACAAAAAAATGCTTTGGTCAGTGACATGAAAAAAACCCTTTGTTGCGTTAGTCAGCCTGCAACTGGCCTTCTGTTAGCCACTTTTAATCCACATTATCAGGAGCCTCCCTGCAGTGGACCAAGAGAGGGTGGGAGGCAGGCATGATGAGGATTTTGGTAAAAAGAAAAAAACCCTTAGGAAAGACACAGCTGGATCTGCAGCATAATCCAAGCAGGGTGCGGCCGCACATAGTGAAGCAGCCTACTGTAGACCATGAGGCAGTGGTGATACGGGACAGGAACACGGCTCAGTCACACAGAGACCGGTGCTGTGGAGAGGTGTGTGGCGCTGTGCGACACAGCAGATGTCAGAGAGCATGCTGCGTTTCTCCATCCCCTGCCGAATCTGGTGCGTGACCTACATAACGATCGCACATGCAGACGCGCTGCCCTGCGCCGGCTCTCCCTTCGGCAGGGATCAGCGACTACAGCGGGCAGCATCACGGAAGCGAAGCTTGTTGCAGAAGTCTCTGTCCTCTATGGATCTTCACCTGGCAACACGCTAGGCTCTGTGTGTATCTGTGTTTTATGAGTGCTTTGGGTCTGTCAGTGGAATGGTAAGAGTGGACGGGAGGAAGGGAAATTCATTGACAGGGAGATGAAAAAGCAGAGAAACGTGGCAGGGGTAGTTACAAACTGCTTACAATATCACACTATCTTGAAGACCCCCACCACCACACACACACACACACACACATTTCCCAGTATCCCGCTGGGCCACTCAATTAGGGAGGAGATTAAAAGGTGGGGGAGAAGCTGGGGCCATTTATCATGAAGCCGCTATGACCTTTTTTTGATGGGGGGGTCAAAGACCCAATGTGCCAGTATTTGATTTTATTCAAACACAGGAGAATGCGTGCCTTGTCATAACATCCTGATTGGTCAAGGGTCAAAGCCAAAACAGTCCAGGCTTTGTTATATATCCTCTGTGAATGACTTTAATGGATAACTACACAGGAGCCAGGTTATGACAAGGCATATTTCATTCTAATCTTCTGCCTCGTCTGAATCATGAACCTGATTTCATGCCAACCTGTGTCAGTACTCGGGGTTAAAGGCTGACTGCACTTGGCCTTGTTCGTGTCACCGACAGGGTTTTCTTTTTTCAATCGTGTTTAAAGGCACCCAACTCTGGCTTAAATTTAAACCAGAGGTCCACTCAATAGACATTCCCAGGACTCTGCTTAGTGAGAAATCAGTAAGCCTCCCTCACTCCCCAGTGACCGGTGGTCTGTCTCTTGAGTGTGACAGGTGTGAGCTGTTAGCTGCCACCTAAGCGCTTTCGAGGCTTTCCCCAAGGATAAGCAGCTCTGTCACCTGCTCTTATTTCTAATGGCCTTTTGCAGGCCTGTTTCACAGGCAGCCTGTTTTCTCTCTGGCTCTCAACCTGAGATACTCATGCCATTTACTGTTTAGTCTGTTTGACACTTATACACTGTATCACATCAAACAGACTAATATCACATCTAACAGACTAATGTGAGATCTTGTGGTCAGCATGCAAATGTTTCTAAGAACATTGCATGCTGGGACATATTCAGAGAAACTAATAACGCATCATCGGTCAGCATCATTGATTGCCTTCTTAGCTGCAACACCAGCCAAAGACCCAAAGATGAGTTGCGCCATACAAAACCTGAAGAAACACAGCCAATACATTTCCTACAAAATGCATCTTCAATTCAATATTTTCCACAATGTGTCCATTGGGACTATGGAATTTCAGTTTTGCAAAAGTACAATTATTATTATTTTTTTGCTCATCTGTATTGTGTGAGAGAATGACATTAGATCCAAAATTAAGTGAGGCATTTATATACAAAAACCCCTGCTGAAAATGTGTTGCCGGTGAACGTCCCAGGGGGAGGCCACTGTCGTGGTCAGGCATGTGGCACAATGACATCAGCACTCTCCGTGCTCCCAATACCTCCACTGTATTGCATCAGGCAGGAGTGATTTGGCAGTCTCCACGCACACAAGCTCGGATGACAAATTGCAAACGTGACACTTTCTCAAACAATGGAGCCGGGCAGGTGCTCAGACACTTGTGTTGTTGACATTTGTTGATACTCACCACCGAGACCCAGTCCTCATGCTCACATGATGTTGCATTTGTTATATAAAGTTACGCTTTTGTAAAAGCATACACCAGGATTAGGTCTTCTGTGTCGGTAAGGTCTGTTTTTTTTTTTTTTCTGTAGCTGCTTGTCGCACCATTTGCAGAAATAATAAGTGTTATTTTTTTATCTGAGATGCATCTGTCCTGCTTCTCTGTACCGGACACAGTACCGGCTGTTTGACGATAGGAGAGTCTCCCTTGATAAGCTGCGTGTTTGTGTAAGATGACCAGAAACGCTGGGTGATGGGTCTTTGGTCATTGGAATGATCATTATTAACTAATGGAGGGGAACAACAGTGAAAAAAGCATAGTGAGAAGATGAGGTATGTGCTCTTGCTCAGCTAGGTTTTGGATTTTATGTGTTTTTCTGTTACTTAACCCCTTTCTTGATACATACCACACACACACACACACACACAGAGTTCATGACTTCTGGGGTCTGGAAAAACATAACTCCAGATGACATCTCAACCATCATGTTCATCCCTGCCCCCGTTTTTTTGTGGACATCGAATAAGATTGAAACAGATGAAGTCTGAGCATATAGCCATCTTCTATATTTGTGCTTTGAAAGGTCAGGCGAAGGTCAGGCTGACACAAATATTACATCACCCAGTTATCTGAAGCGATTGACGGAGGACACGGCCCACTGCAGCGACAAGGCCTGGAGAACAAAGCAGTACAGCCTGCGACTCTTCTACATGCAGTTCATACCATAACACTATAACCAGTGAGTTTTCAATTCCCCCACCCCTCACCTCCCCCATCCAGCGGCCCATGTCAGGCTGTGGGACTGAAACAACAGGTTAACATAAGAGGGCAAGGAAAGAGCACAGGTACATAGATATGTGTACTGCACATTTTACATCTGCTGATCTGAAATTTTTCCTTGAGGGTTACATAAACTTTCCTATTTCTTCCTCATACAACACTCTTCTGACATGGGAAAATTGACTGGTGTGCATTTCAATGGAAAGTGCACTGCAGGGTAATTGTTTTCATGCTCTGTCTTGCAACTAAATTCAGTCCCTCCCACAACCTTCAGTTTAGGACCCATTTCTGTAGAACACTGTTACCATCATTCACATGTAGCCACATTTTTTTGTGTGATCAGAAAAAGGCATCTAAGTATTGTTCATTGTTGGATGACGTTGGCCAAAATTATTCAAAGTAGAATAGCTACAATGTCCACATTTGGCATCTATTACATTTTAATGTCACATTCTTTCAAAGTGCAAGAGCAGGGACTTCTTGTATTTTCTCAGCACAGAACATTTCCCTGTATCATATAACTTTTTCTTAGATTTTTGTTGAGGTCAGGGAAATGAATTAGAATGGGAGACTGCCCTTGAACGCATTTCTTTTCTAGAATTTCTTTAGTAAAATATCAAACAGTATAATAGGCTGCACTACATTTTACATGAATGGATTTTTAATGCATATATGATCTTACATGTATTGCTGAAGTTAACCCCAGCACATGGGCCCCCAACTTTACGAGCACACATTCAGTGCCTTTGGCTACACTGTGGTGAGTGCTGGATGTGTGACGATGGCTTGCTTTGTGAAGAATGACCATCTCTTTTCCCATTAACTAAGGAGGAACACGGTCTGAAAAATCACTCAGACCTCAGGAGTAGCCAGCTGAACTCTGCCAGGCAGAGAGGAGATCTGGAGGCAGCAGTAAGACAGCCGTCTTAAAGGTTAAAGCAGTTGTCTCAAGCTCAGAACAATGGAGGGTCCTGTGTAAATTGAGTTTTATTCCAACCTCTGCTCTTGATGAGACAATCAATTCCATTATTGTTGTTGGTCTGCATATAATGTGGAATTAGTTGTCTGCATTATCTGAACAGCGACCATTGCTCCTGCTCTATGATATAATACAGAGTTACATGCATATGGCTGACTGAATAATGTAACTAATCAATGGGATATTATTTGATTGGCATGAAAAGCCGCATTCATACATACACGCAGCCCTCTGGGGCACGGCACTAGAGATGGCTGGGTTGCAGTGATCCAGGGCCACAGGCCACACTGAAACGGAGCACGGATTTGGGACATGCCGTGACTGGCCTTGAGTTCTCAGCCCCGCGGACAGCATTACCACGTCGGTTATGAAACCTGCCGGTCCCTGAGATCTGTTGCAACAGCTTTGACAAACTCCAGTGAGCGCTTTGCTTGTGACACCAGGCCCTCTGCATGCTGGAGCACAATCACAGTGTGTCTCTCCTGCTGTCCCAGTGCATTGTTGTATTGATTAGGATGTGGTGACCATTGAGGCTGTATTCTGTGTCATGCACTGAAGAAACTAGTTTTGCTAAATTCTCATACATAGATAAAAGGGAGGAAAAAGGAAGAAAGAAGAATGTCAATATTTCTATCCTATTAATTCTCTCATCAACACTCATTAGCCCAGCTGAAACATACACATTATTGCTGTAGGATGACATTTCACAGGTGTTACTAAAGCATCAAACTTGTAGAGAGAGATTTACAAAACATACTTTATTATACACAAATATGTGCAAAATTACATGCAGGTCAGGCTTAACCACAATTTCAGATTAGGACACACGAAGAGTTAATCATTAAATATTAACGCACTATTGTAGCTTGGATGTGAATGACAATAACCCAAATAAAAGTAAAAGGCCTCGCTACCATATCAAAGGTATTGGATAAGATTTAACCTGATGCCTTGTTTTTCTCTCTCTGTATATTTTCCCATTTCCTGTGCGTGCCTTCAATCTCAAAAAGAGGGAAAGAAACGCCCATATCAAATAGTTACCAAGATAACCAAACCGAAATCTCTCCCAGGCATTTAGGCGTTTTCTGTGGTCAGTTTCCTCTGCTCTGTGATTAGCGGCTGTGGCTACGTGGTTTTGGTGACTATCTAACCGAGGGTCAGGAGGAGGTAAGGTGGAAATGACTGCTCCCTGTGAGGGTACCTGCTAAATTTAGCCCTGGCGACACTTGATCTGCAAGCAAAGCCCTCTGCTGTCACTCTAAACTGTCCAGTCCTCACTGGGGTCACCGAGCTGCTGCTTGCTCCCACTGCTAGAAATATATACTCAATACTCTTTACCTAAAATGCTCCTCCACATAGAGGAAAAATTAAACACACATTAAACATTCTGAGGTATTTTATTTCTCTACTGTTAAAATTAATTGGTCCTCTTGTGAACTGAACATGTTTAACTTACCTAGTATATACGGATATCCCATACTGATTAGGTATTTTACACAGTTTTCAATTACTGAAATTTATCACTAAGTGTTGTCATCACTTGGAATAGGCTGCCAGGTTGTGTGGCTGGGGCAGGGACCTTTGCTGTGTTGAAGCCTAGGCTTAATGAAGTATTGGATACTCACAGATTGGAGAGTATCCCATCTACAGAAGAGCACAGTTTGACTGAAAGGCCTGTACATCATATTTTCTTATACACACCCCGAGATAAACATTAAACCATGTGGGCTTCCATCTCCTCATTTAGCCCTTTTGGTTGAATACTAAACAAAGAAGCGGGTACAGTTTGCCATGTGATGTAATCTCCAGGCATGTTTATCATTGTCTTTGGTAAGTAAGTCCCACAGGAAAATCCTTCTGGATTTGTGTTTTTTGCATCGTAATTGTTTATCCAGGAAATCTTGTTTTAGAAATCTGTTTATCCGGACAAGCCTTTCTTTATCAAACTGATGTAATTGTTTGTAGTTCTTCGAAAAGTTTCCCTAGAGTTCGAGAACATAAAATAATTGCACCATTACAAAAGACTGCATTTTGCTGTGTACCTAAGACCAGCCTTCTCCCTTTATAAACTGCAATGTAGCTCTGCAAATATGCTTACTGTTCAAGCTGGCCAACTGCAGGTGGTAACAATGAGATAGTCCTCTGTGAACATTCATATTGATATGGTGCCTACAAGATCCTACTTTTATTGCTTGTCAATATAACTGTTTCATATATGCTGTTGTGTATTTCTGTCTACATCTTTCCCTTGAGTGAGATGTAACATACTTTTAAATATATACCGCCCTCCTTGCCGGGTTAATCTCATTGGGACTTCCTCGCAAAATAAATGTCAAGTAAATAAAATGTTGGAAAAATTGGTTTTGGTGATATGAGCAGTATGGGAACAGTATTCTACAAACCATCAACATAAACCGGAGCGGTAAAAGGATAAAGTGGCATTTTCTTGCCCCGCATCAGTCTTACCCGGGCCTGCTTCTCATCCGGACCTGAAAACATGGAATCCAGTTACTAAAATGTGAATTTAGCCAAATTAAATAGGAAATCTAAGTAAGAGGGTAAATTCATCTCAGTGCCACAACCGAGACAGAATGAAATGTCTGTACTGTTGCATAAAGCAAAGTATTTAAATTGCTAACTCTATTTCACGTTAATAGCTATTTTATAATTCTGACAAATTGTCAGGTCAAATGAAATATGGCTAATATTAACATATGTTGAGATGATTATTACATAATGCATTCTGCATAAGATATTTATTCTTTTTCGTGTTTGTCCAACGGTACACCATTTTGTTCAGGAAAGTGGATATATCAGAGTGTGACGATTGTTATGTTTTTCTTTCACCTGCTTCTGTCTTGTTTTAAATAATGACATCCACTGTCTTCTTGCATGATGCAACATTTGGTGTGATTGAGGCATAGGACTGGGCACGAAATGAGTTTGGCCAGAAACGGCATCACCGTGTTCCACCTGGCTCGGTTTATGGAAAACCGCAGAACGTGGAAGTAGACCTTACAAGAACGTGCTGTTTTTCCAACCTCTGTAACATACCAATTGCAAAAGGTTATTCTGCGATAACCAATATCTTGTGTAATCCCGGAGCATGAAGAATGCCACGACTGTTTTTACAAGTAGTACTTCTTAGAATTATAAAAATGACAAAATAATAGAACGAATTGCATGCATTGCATTTCAATTTGTAGATTTATAAGAATGCATAGACGTACAAAACAGATTTGAGTTGCCTTCGGTTACTGTCTTTTTGGGTTGTGTCTGGTACAGGTTTTCAACTGAAATGCCACTTGGTCTGTTTAAGAAAATAGCAAATAAGGTCAGTTTTGTTAACGCACCGATAAAATAAGCACTCATAAACTTGCACATTTGTTGTGGATACATACGTTTATCCAAATTCTCATGTTTGCAAATATTTTCGTCCGATATGACGCTCGATATTGCTGCAGTATGCTACCAGTCCCGTCGCTGAGAGAATTACTAAATACAGTTACTAATATGACCGCTAGAGGGCACAAGAAATTATACTGAAAAGGGTCAGAGGTTTGAGGCGTGAGAGGGAAAGATAAAAAGCATTTATATTTCGAATATGTTCCATATGGAGACTGCATGAAACATTGCGTCATCTGCGGTTGGAGTGAAAAGATGTATGGCACGTGTGAGAGTTATTTTCTATTCGAGATCGATACCTACACTCATTTCTAAAATATATTTCACCCAGAGGTAAATTAGTAATACCTTGGTAATAAGGAGTGAAAGCAGATATTTTGTCTTGCCACAATGCCAGTCATGAAACACAGGACTTGGTTTGATATTCAAACCACACCTTAGCTTAAAATAGTCATGTCACATTTGCATTGCATTCACCAACATGAGGATGGTACATCTGAAATTCAATTAAATCAAACATGGAGTGGCGGGCTAAGATTCATGATAATGTGCATGGGATTGATCTGAAATAACAGACCAGGGTCTTGGGCTCGTTTTATCTAGTAAGGCTGTCTTTAGCGGTTACAACTTGGAAGCGCTGGCTGTCAGTAAGACATTTGGCCTCTGTATAGCCTGTGTCATCAGTCTTAGCTTTAGCCCTGGCCAGAATCCACATGAGATCCAGGTCCCGGCTCAACTGGCACAGCAACGGATCAAAGTAATACAGCAGATGGCATTGCTCATATATAGCAACGAGTAACACACTGTACATGTTTCGCACCATGCCAAGATTCAACAGCACTGACATCATGGCTATCCTCAGCTGTTTTAATCCTACTCATTGAAGGGCATAACGACAAAGGATGAGGTGGTCAGAACATTTTAAGTGAGTTTTAGCTGTGGATTAATGTTAGTTTTCATAGACTATTTGAGTAATTAGAGATGTACTAACTGTTGTTTTGTAATGTTTTGACAGAATCAGCCTTTGGCATGAGTCTTCTAATTTGAAGGAAGATGGAGGGGTTCCCTTAAATATCACAGCGGGCCGGGGCTTCCCTGAACTACCACAGCACATGGCCTTTCTAGGATTACACAAATGTTCCACTTTACAGATTATATTACCCACACAGGGGCATATGACTCTATCACAATGATACTGTATGGGAATAGGGTTCTTTTTTTTGTTACAGATCCAGCAGACTGATGATAAAACACACCTGTCTTGAGTTACCGTCTACTTTCAAAGGTTCACCAAGATAGGTGTCCGCCAATGTCATCATTTCCTGACAAATCAGTTTTTTTGGAGTCCTGCCTATCAAGATTGTATTTATTCTGACCTAGTAACTGATTGGGCTATTAGCAAAGAACATCCCTGTAGTTGGGTGGCATTCTGGCACACGGTGACAGTAGGTAATCAGGCTTACAGTTAAATGAGCTGGACAGTTGACGCTGGTCCTGGTGTAACTACTGCAGGTGAGATCTGGACCTCACCAAGGCCAGGAATCCACCCCTAAATTCAACTTCATGACTTGTCAGAAGTGCTCAGTCACCATCTTTATGTTGGTAAAGAGCCATTCCCTCTGATGAATCCTACTACGATTAGTTTCACTCTTGCTCTGTTTCCCATACCTACTAGTGAGGTCACCTAAATGACACCAGAAATGGGTGGAGCCATAATTTTCAAGCACAGCGATTGGTTCAAATTATTGACTTACTGTTGAAATATAGTAACTCCTCCCATTTTAGTGTGATGATACATCCTTTGCCTATGGTAAAAGTTACAAAACAGAAAGCAATGGACACACAAGCCAGTTGATGGATTACTTTTTACTGCACATTTTGGCACAACTATAAATTAAGCATATTTTCATACAATGGTCATACATCTGAAAGAAGTGCACACAATGACCAAGGGACGAACAGTAACAGTTTCTGAGGTTCAAGAGGAATTTTATTGGGTTTTTCAAACAGGAATTGACAGGGGCATTATGACATCGTGAGGACATTTTTCCCCTCAACCCTTGACCCCTGACAGAATCCTCTCCATACAGCTCCTCCACACCCCCGCAGACGCACACAGATACCCAAAGTGTGAAGTTATCGTGATGTTGCTTTGATGTTGAAAGCAGCACTGAATTCTGGGTACGAAAGTCAACCTGGACCCTCCTGAATTGAGAGTGAGTCTGCCACGCTACTACATTACACTTAAAAAAATAATGATAACGCTACAAGTCATCTTTTTAAAGAAAATCATTTTTTCACAGAAATAGTAATTGGCAAGACATGATTATTTTTGCCTCACACATATACATATGCATATGTATATTTACAAAATTTAAATAATTTTAAAATAAAAAGGCAACATAAACGAGCAATCATTTGAAATAGAACTCTTCCACATACCTTTTTTTGCTCTGAAGATTTGACTCCATACTGGCCAGCAGAATTTCAGTCCTCATTTTTCATCATAGTAATATGAAAACAGACACATTACCTCAACATACAGTAATCTTTTTTTGGAATTGATTGTCATCTATTCTAAAGATCTCTGACAATTAAACATATCCAACATAAACATATTCTCCTCTACAGTCAGTGCAACATGTGTGCATTCAACAATGACATTCCTAAGATACATACAGTACAGCACGATTTGGTTTCATTGTGTCGATTCATTGTACATATATATATATACACAGCATACACTGAGGAGTACCTAACACGTTTCATTTGACACGTATCATCATCTAATTATACCATGAAATCAACATAATTTTAAAAAAGTCCATAAACAGTTTAAAAGAGACCCCAGGTTTAGATGCTGGATAACCCACAAACACACAACATCAACGGCCTTCACTGAGGCTGATATTTTAAAGCATGGTACATCAAACCAGGCACTTTCCCTGGGTTTTTTTTTTCCACACTGAACCACACAATGTGCTGTTTAACACCAAACCAAAACCAAAAAAAACAAAAAATTTCCTTCCTTTCAGCTTCAAATTTTCACATTTTGCTCTTGGAAAAACCTTCAGAACCACAGCAATATGGATGGAATTAATACAGAAGGCCAGCAGAGAGTCTGTGCGTGTTCTAGCTGAGCTACAGATGTGACGGGGCTAGGCAACAGTGGGCACACTGAAATACAGCCCTATAGATGGAACCTCATAGGCCCTAAGCCAGTGATCAATACCCCATTAGTCATCATTCCCTGATACAGATCTGAGAGCCAGCCTCCTGTTTCCTCTCTCTCTCTCTCTCATATACATATTTGCATGTGCGTGTGTATGCGTGCAAACACAAGGGTGCCCACACAGTGTGTAAATCAGCCTTTTAAACTCAAATTAATACAGGCCATATCTCATGCTTCCTTAATTAGACTGAGTAGATCAAATAAGCTGTGCATTCCTTCTATAAAGTGACATGCCGTGCAAACATGTGAACTCATTTCTCTTAAATGTGAAAAAGCAATTGAATGATCTGTCACTACACTGTCAGCAAAAGTATCAAGTTTGAGGGTACCAAGCTGTGAGATCAAATCAAACTATGTTCATTTAAATAGACTCACTGGCAAATATTAAAGATGGATTCAATTTAATTATATATATAGCACTGAGAGAAAGAGCGAGAGAGAGAGATATGAAATCTTTTAAAAACCCTTCTCTGCAGCACTGACTTGGACTATGTTTCTTCCTACATTCAAATATGTTTTTAGTCACATCTATCCTTATCACCATGGTATACATGTCTGTACAGAAGTAGTATATCTCACAGAAAAAAGAGCCATCAACAGCACCTAACAGCACAAAAACAGTAGTACTGGATGGAGCGTCAGCGTCACACAAGCATGCTAGCACACACACACACATACACACACACAACACGCGCACCGTTCAAATGAAGGTGCTCAACCACACCATGTGGAGTTACAGCACAACGTTACACAGAGTCCTACGCTAACAGCCTCTGAAACAGGGGACTCAAAGGTGGTATACAGTGTCTGGAATGGTACACCGGACTCACAAACTAACAACCAACACACTGCTACCACTATTCACTGCATTGGTTGACCTGAAGGACCTAAAGAGAGGATAAGGAGTAGGAAGAGGAGGCAAGACAGATGGCAACCTGCACATCTAGACGATTTACAATACCACAGATTTCAGTGTTGTATGACCCTGGCCTCTTGAGCATTAATGCTGTTTCCCAAAACATAAATTATACCTGGCATCAGCCCTAGTGTAGTCTCATCTCTCATCAATCCACTGTTTTTTTCTTTGGAGTGGGCTGCCTGCAGTTTTATTGGGTCCCTCAGGTTGCTAGAAAATTCCACATTACAGAAGAGCCACCATTTTGTCTGGCTCTGAATAGCCACTTTTGATTTGAGTCAGACTTCCTGAAATAGTGATTAGTCAGTAGTAGTAACTGACCATTGCTGTAGTCCCATATCCCCAATGTGTGGTGGCCTTATGTCGTATAGAGACAATAGTTTGTCATACTTAATAATACATTAATTATATGTTATTAGCATTATGCTAATAATAACAATACTATGAGCCCGATAAGTGAGGCTAACCCTAGTGTGGTGAGTGCATGTGATTTCTGGAGTCCACCCCTACCTTCATAAGGAATGTGGCTGTTCTTTCTGCTCAAGAACACACAACACAAGGGGAGCAGATGATCTTGCCAGGGCTAATAACACAGCGCCAAAGCCGAGGGAAAAAACCTCTCGAACGGCCAGATTACATAAGTGCAAAGAGGTTTCTGTACAGCCCCATTAAGATAAATGTTTTCTCAAGGGGATTTTCCCAGCCTCCTGGGGGGTTTCGCTGTCAGACGTTGTCAGCCTCCGTGACGACCTGACACTGTGGCACTCACACACCCCTCCACCAGCGAGGATTAAAAATGAGAAATATTTCAAGTACAAAACTGCAGCCAATTTATCCCTGCCCCTGAAAAGTATTAACCCTTCAGGTGAGACACCTGCTCACGGAATTAACGGATAGCCAATCACATGACTTTTCCAGCAGAGTCTCTGTTTATCTGCCCAGAGGTGTGTAGCATCCTGCCACGTTTGAAAAATTTTTGCTACACAGTTATCCAAGCAGAAGTAATGTAGATTTATTAATAAGTGAGAGCTGATTGGCTGGCACTAGAATGGGAGGGATTTAAGAGAGCCTGGGACACTGGGCCGTTTCACAGCCTCTGTGGGAATTTCTCTGGGCAGCGACTGCAAAAACAGCCACAGGGTCATGCCAGCTGAGATTAGAGAATGAAGAGAACTTGAGAAAAGAAGGGTAGAAAGGAGAGGAGACTGTGGGGGAAATGGGCGTGGGAAATGGACGCTGGCCCTAGGGTTTGTGGTGGTTCGTAGGAAAGAGCAGGGCAGCACACTTGCGGCCTCCCCAAGCCCTGATCATGAGGCCTGATGTAGGTCGTACAGCACGATGAAGGAACGAAAACGAATCACATGAAAACGGTCAACATTTTTTTCAGCAGGAGAGTTTGAAATGACACACAAACGCTCTCCAGGGGTTGACAGCGAGAGAGGCTGTTTCGGGGTAGGGGAAGGGAGGCGGACGGGAACGATCACAACCCCACATCTTTGCTCTCTCCCACGGTGTCCCCCGCGCCGGGAGGGGTGGCCTGGGCAGCGATGGCCGAGACCAGGGCCTCTGGAGTGCTGACCTTCGCCCCAGAGCTGGGCGGGGCGGCGGGGCTGGAGGAGGGCGACAGAAGCCCCCCGTCAGGGGAGTCTCCGCCCTCGTTGACCAGACGCTCCCGCTTGCCGGAGCGGGCGAGGGGTGAGGGACTGCGGGCCTTCAGGTTCAGGCCCTGCAGCCGGGGCAGCCCGGGGCTGCGGCTGCGGCTCCGACTGCGGCTGCGGCTGCGTCGGCTGCGCTGGCCGCGGTGCTTGTGCTTGCTGGGGCTCGGACTGCGAGACCCGGGGTGGAGGAGGCCTGCTGTGCTGTCGTCCTCCGAGCTGAAATCTGAGCTGTCCGATGCACTGGCGGCCGGGCTGGACGTGGGCAGCTGGATCTGTAGAAGGAGGAGGAGGAGGAAAAGGGAGAAACAGGGTTTTAACTCAGGAGTGTCATGAGACACCAGTCATGGTTCCCATTTAAAAACCCTCTTAGTGATGATTACATTTCATTAAATTGCATTACAAGATAACCTTAAAAGGATTGGAAAAGCCAAAGGTCTTTAGTTTGTGGCAGTACGAAGTTGCTGGGAAATTAATTCCTGAAGGGCTGCAGATTTTTGCTGTTTCCCTTCAATCAGGAGCCAATTTAGGACTCTTCAGCCAATCAGTGACTCAGATGAATCACCAAAGAGTTTAAACGCACCAAAAACCAGCAGGCGCTGAGGCCCTCCAGAAGTGGAGGCTGTCACCCCCAGTTTAACCGAGAGAGAATAACTGCTACTGACATCCTCCCTGAGTCCGAGGGTTTCCTGAGGTAATGGAAGGGGTTGGAAAGAAAGAGGACATGGAATAAGGTCATGACCTGGAAAGGTTCTGTCACTCCCACGATGGAGCTCATGTTGTTGCTATAGTAACCCAAGATGTAGTCTCCGGAACCCTTGGGCAAATCTTCCTCTGCAAATGTCACCTGCAAAGAGCAAGGGAGTGAGACAGGAGAGGGAACCTCAGTCTAGACAGCTTAGAGTTTTGTGTGTGTGTGTGTGTGTGTGTGTATGAGTGTGTATATATGATAATGTGTGTGGGCGTTTGTGTGTGTGTGTGTGGGCATGCAGGCATACACACTCCTCCTACCTGATATTCCTGTGTCAGGTAGTCAGACTCCTCCTGCTTAGCCCACACGTACGCAGCGTAGTCCTTGTGATGCCTGAATCCCACCTGCAGGGAGACAGAAACCAGCACAACCACATCAGCACATCCTCTGCTACATCTTCTTCTCATCCTGCCCGACAGTGTGCTTCTGTTAATGAGCAAGATCAGTGTCATCAGAGAGATACAGTCACAGCCCCTGAAATACAGTGGGGAATTAAATTCTTCTTTTCAAAAGACGGCACTGTTTAAAACCATGTTCCCCACCCTCCTAAAAATGTCTGTATTTATGACTGAACTAAACTCATTGCTTAAAATTGCTGTCTTCCTCAGAGAGATGTGAGCGATTTGTACCTTGTACAGTCCAATCCAGTCCCAGGAGCTGCGTGAGTAGTTGGGCGCCACTTTGAATCTGGCCCTGGCGTCTGATACTTGGCTCCACTCATCCTCAACCATGAGAGTCACCATAGGGATGTCCACCTTATATGGGAACTGGACAGAGAAAAGGCTTTTCAGAACAACAGTTCAGTAGAATGACATTTTCATACAGTTCCGATATGCTTAGTCAGAGTTTACCATTAAGTTGTAGGTGGTAAGGCAAGAGAGACAGTTAGTGGTATTTCGTCTTAGGCTTGTAGTGGGATGGAGTTGCATTTGAAGATTCTGTGCTTACAATATTTTTTTGTGTTAAATCAAAAAGAACATTTACCACAGTGGTCAAAAAAATTTGCAAAATGTCTTCTCAGTCTCAGTATCCAATTCAGTGTCCCTGGAGATCTTTAGGGTGTGCAGCTCTTCCATGTCACTCAGCACTCAACTGATTGATTAATTTAATAAACTTAGCCAATCAGTTAAGTGATTAATTATAGTGATTAAATAGTTAACTTGACTCACCTGGTGTCTTTGCACTGACACTGGCATAGTGTTCTATCTTGTTTGGGGCCTACTTTCAAAGCTTTTTACTGCTCATATAGTATACTTCAAACCCATAAGTGAAGTCAGAACTTACATTTTGAAAGAAAACAGAAATGCAAAAAGGGGACAGGCAGTGACAATAGAGGACCACAGGGTGACTATAATGACGATGGTTAGCGGTTCAATTCCCAAGTAGGGCGCTGCCATTGCACCCCTGAGCAATGCACTTTACCTTAAGTGTTACAATAAATATCCTGCAATTTTTATAATACATATCAATTTATCAATATAAATGGATGATTCAAATATGTATGTATAAATGGATAAATATCCAGCTGTATACGCTGAGTATGTGCAAATATAATGAAAGTCTGTGAAATGTGTGAGATGTAGGAGATAAATGGAGGAGGGGCCCACCTGCAGGGTGAAGATAGAGGAGACGGGCTTGTGGTCACTGACGGTGTACTCCATGTGGCTGCGGTAGAAGTGCTGGGTCACCTTGGTTCCACTGGTCAGGCCCGGGGTGGGGCTGTGCCTCAGCGCCGTGTTGTTTGAGGGCCCAGACGGACCTGCCAGCCGCAGCCGCCAAAGGATGCGGTCCGTCCAGGCAGGCTTGCGTTTTTTTCCACTGTGAGCAGGGAAGAGGGAACACGTCAATACAATACATTCTTGTGATTTCTAAAGTTGCCAAACTGTTTCTGCGGAAATAATAAATAAGACAAATTAATAGAAACTCCTATAATTGTGAGTCAAAACATGATTGACTCTAGACCATTCCCATGATTCATTAATAATCATAAGAAACGTGTGCAGTTATCAATCAATCAAATCAATCATCAATCACTTGTATGTTCATACATATATACACACATTCACACACACACATGCACACACTCTCAAATATATATGCATGCTGCTCCCCCTGCAGGTCATACCTGGTGTCATAAGTGTGTGTCCCAACATCAAATTTGTAAGTTGGAGGAAATTTGAGAGGTCCCTCCAGAAACCCCTCCAGCACAGTCTCATTTCCCTTTGCCATGTTGAGCTGCAAGACACAATCAGAGTAATATTACCATTGCAAATAATATTCAGGTTTCTAAGGACATCATAATTCTAGCTATATCTTATGAATGGTAGTGAGTCATTGTTCATTTTTTTATAGTGTTAGTGTGACACCTAGTGGTGGATACAGAAATTACAGCTCCGTTTGCACTAGATACAAAATCTGGGGCAGGCATCCCTCTCACCTGGTCTTTCTCCCACAGCAGGGACAGCTTGTTGTTGTCAATGGCCCCCTTAACAATATGCATTTCATAATCTTCAATGCGAAAATTCAAATCCCCAAACCAGAACACCACACTGTGGAGAGAATTTCGGTGAACAATTATTTTCATTGTAACGATGATGAAGATGATAATGATTATTATTATTTCTGTTACTGTCTCTTATTTGACTCCCTTGACTGTTCAAGAGAGTGAGAAAACTTTATATTTGCTAAAACAGGAATACAGAATTTCCAGCGGGGGGGGGGGGGGGGGGTTGGCTCACTCGTGATCCAGCACTCCTTTAGCCACCTGGCCCTCAAACTGCTGCTGCTGCAGGATGCTCTCGAAGTCATCCATGCGCTGCTCTGAGTTCTCCATATGTGCTGGCAGGTGGCAGTTCAGGAAACAGACAGAGTGGCCGAAAACCGCCATCCGCGCGCTCACGCCCCCCTTGTTCCCCTGAGACCGGGGGGGGGGGGGTGGAAGAAAGAGAGACAGACAGGCAGACAGAGAGCAAGGAGTTAGAGATGTAGTGAGAGACAGAGTGAGGGAAAGAAAGGGGGAGGGAAAGACAAAGCCAAAGAAGAAAATGACAGTTAAGCAACAGCTGAGCAATTTACAGTCTAAACCATGGCGTCAGCGGTCTGAGATCTCAAAGCAGAAGTATAACAGAGGAATTTGGACAACAAGATAAATGCACTCACCCAGTGATCCATCAATCCTATATATTATTCATGTGTGTGGTGGGTAGCATTACTTACTGCTACTCCACTCACTCTGTACTGTTCTGGCTGTAGAAGTTCGTACATACCACTGCTGAGACATGCAAACAGGGATGAGAATGCTAACGGCAACAAATCAGGCCAGAACCCCGCCCCCACGTTTGCCTGTCCCACCTACGGCTGTCTGTCAGCATTATGAAATTTGGGTTAACTGATGACTGCAGACGAAATTATCACTTAGGGTGATATTACCATCCAGGGTGCAGGACAAATTTTTTTTTACTATTCAATCATCATAAAAAATTGAATAGACTTTAATAGGTTTCACATTGAAAATCCTGTCCAATCCTTTCTCCATTCTCTCTGCACCACTTAACTCCCTTCCCTCTACTAGAACCAGTTGGTCGGCTAAGCTCAAGGTGTGCACTACAACACCTGTGACGAGGTGAGATTTGCACACATGAGGAACAGAGAGCATTTAGGAGAAATAAGTGCAGATAAATACATATGTAATATATGTCTCAGAGGTTCTGTAATTCACTGCAACTTTGTCTGATAACTGACAGTGATATTACAGCCAGGCAGGTTTCTAAATCTAATACACTATCTAATACATTCAAATTACATTCATATTTTATTGTTATAGCAGGAGAGGAAATTTGCAATACTTCAGGCCCATCATTATCTCAGACCATTGTTATCATATCATAGTGATATTTTGCATTAGGTATTACTTAATAAGTATCCACTGTTATTTCTTTGTAGGTATGGTTGTATAGCAACAGAAAAGAAGATGTTTCTATGTCTTCCTGCAGAACCTGAGCATTTTTCAATGAGACCTACAACTTAAATAGACCTATAGTTTTAAAGACAGTTTGCTAACATTAAAAATCCCTTCACAAAATACATTTCAGGAGCAAGTCATTTTTCACCAAGGCATATACTTTAATAGACCTTCAGTTAAAAAAAACCAGTTCACTGAGACCTAGAACAGTTAACTCAGCATGTAATTAGGCATGTTGTTAATTAAGAGAACAAAAACCACACCGTCAACAGTACATTGCACTGCCTCAGACCCAGAACTTACAGGCTCATGTGTAATAAACTGCAGCATGCTGTGCTGTCTCCATTACGGCCTACGCTCTAAGACTGCTACTGCCCATAGCTCTTAGTCTAAGCTATTTATAAGTATTGATACAGTGCATACTTACTTTAGCTTGTTAGCTAAACTTACCTGTTTACACTTAAACGTCTTGGTTCAACAAACCCTGAACTCTGAGCCTTTACTCCGGGGTGAAAACCCTTCCTTAGGCCTAAGGCCTTAAAAGTATATCCTCAAACTCCCTCCTGCATCTCCCATGGCAGTTAATGCTATGCTGTGGGATAATGTAATGACTGGTCTCTGCTCTTGGCCTAATCTTTTAATATGTACCTCCCTGTAAGTTGCCTTGAGTATGTTTGTCTGTGAAATGCCCATGTGAATATAATGTCCATGTAAAATGTATGTGGGTAAGATCATTAGGTAGTCTTACATGCCTGAACGAAAGCGATAAACCTGCAAACCTTCATGACCAATACACATCAGCCCAGCTCAGGTGGGTCTAGGAAGAATGCAGCGATTCAAACACAGAGAAGAGGCATGCGTTGGGCCTGTCAATCATACTGCCGCAAACCGCCCTCTCAGAATCCGACCAATAGCTGCTGAAGTAAGAGGGTACGGTGACAGAGGCTGGAGGTCTCTGGAGATCTGACTCACCCAGTAGCCCCCCAGGCCCGTGCGGGTGGTCTGGGTCTGCACACCCCTCAGGAAGGGCAGGTGGAAATATTTGGCAAACACCAGCAGCAGCACCCCCTGCATCCGCTCCGACGTCACCTGGCCGAGGCGGAGGAAGGAAGGAGTGGGAGAGGGACAGGGAGAGAGGTAATTAGCGTGTATTAGAGGAAGGACGGCATGATTCAAAGGCACTGCATCGTCATCATTTAAAAGCACCTCCGGTGGCTGCATGAGAAGATTACAGCATATCAGATGTATTTGTTCTGACACTCAAAGTATGTAAGAGCCTGCCTTGGTCATGTGGTCAGCTTTGCTGAGTATTTAATGACGCATGTCATATGCAAACAGCAAATGACTTCTTCTATGAAACACCATTTTACATCACTATATGTACTATATCATCCCTATATTTTTTGTAGTCCTTTTAATATATTCACAGACTTAGATGCTGAATAATAGCAATGGGGTTAAGTCATTCTTTTTCACTTTGAAAGTGCAATGTGAATTATTGCATAAGCTGTTGTCAGTAGGAGTTTTCTGCCATATATCACATCTTTTTTTAATGTAAAAGGGTTACACAACTGGACATCTCACCCTTTCACTGCTTGTGTTTCTTCTCATTTGCATTTTTACCCAGAGGGCAATGGGCATGCTCAGACTGCTTTGCATACAGCAGCCATAAAGAAACCAGGGCCGACCATCAGCACTCTGTACTAGGCTGTAAAGTCCTGTGTGTTTCATAGATCCCAACTCACACTAGGAAAGTATGTATTCAAAAGATGTTGACATGATATCCAAATGTAACCTGCCCTTCAACTTTTCTACATTTTATTATCCTGCTCCATCTTGTTATTCTCATGTGTAATCCAAAAACACCTCTAAGAGCTCCGCTAACCTCCTTTAAGAATGCAGAGCTGATATCTGTAAACACAGATGTGGAGGATAAGCACTACAGATCTCTCCCTGTCTTTCACTGCTCTCCATCCTCTATCTCACATACAGTCTCTCCAACACTCATCACTTCCATCTACTTCCTCTTCCTCTCTCTCTCTAAACATGACAACCAGTGGCTAAGCAAAGAGCATGCCTGACATCACACCAACCAACCATGGGAAATGTGGGTTTGGGGAGGGGGGTTGGGGGGGGTTACAAACATAGGAAAACGTGCAACGTGACATTACATTTGCTAATGTAAACATGCCCGGAGACCCTGACAACATCTTACACAAGATGGAGAGTGGGGGGGAGGTGGGGCCTTAAAGCTCCTCTTCCCATCGCGGCCCACCCTGACTAAGCCTTCCTAAGTACAGCCCCTCCTCCGCCGGCCCGCTGTGCCCTCAGGTGCAGGACGGACTCCGCTCCGCATTCGCCCCGGCTCCTCTCTCGCTCCTGCACTCACGCCGCCCCTGACGTGGCCAATCGGAAGACTCGGTTGCGTAACTATGTACCACTGGACCATAAACTGGACCGCGGGGGTAAACGGGCGTTAATGCTTCAGCGTTAACAGAGGCGAAAAACGTGGAGCGTTGTTCAAACCTGCCAAACTCAAGTTTTGTTTTTTTTTTTTTTGGGGGTGACCCATCAGAGGCACTTCTGAATCTGCGGTGTTATACAGCATGGAGGGGGGTGTTGTGGTGCATGTTCACACTGTTAGAAGTGACTGATTGTCTGTGCTGTAGCTGAGATGGGGCATCTCCTTACCGCCCTATCAGTATGAAGCCAAGGGCAGCTGCAGTCCTATATACTATGTGGCAAAGTCAACATCAAAATCAATTTTGGACTTGATGCACTGTGGGCTTTCTTGTATTGTTTTAAGGGTTTTGTTACAGCTTAGTTCCATTTTTATCAAAGTGTTCTACAGCGTGGTTTTGGGACTCACTTATGTCCTGATTGTTATTTTAAGAATGATAAAAATGTATCCCTCTATATAGAACAGTAAGCACTTAGTAAGCAGTACTTATCTTAAATTCAGTTGGTACTTGCTGACCGGCTGGGTCACAATGAATCTTAAGCATTAAATGTGGACAGAACACTGAAGGAAACTGTGTGGCATGGTTTTATTATAGACTACTAATTAAAGAAAAGAGGTTGAGGAAAATTAACCTCCCTCAGTGCCATCATCCAGGAAGTAGCTTGTCAGTTTTATGGATGCGTGGGGAATGTAGTAGATTTATTATGGTTGGCACTATCAGCCTGCATGTGGGCCTGTGGCCTCCAGGGAGTGACCCACAGCAGTGCTGGAGTTTCAGGTTCCAGTTTGTCCCTGAAACTCTCCTCTGGGTATAGCGGGTGACCAGTAGGACCAGGAGGGCCTTGGTTAACCCACTGCTGCTGGATGAGGTTGCCCTCCCTACACTTTTTGGCCAGCCTGGTTGAGACTCCTCAGCACCTCATATCTTTCCCCAAGGTGGCACGTTATGCTTTCAGAATGTTTCCTTAATGCCACAGTAAAGTCACCCAAAGTGTCTTTGCTCCATTTCCTACATATATTCAACGGGAAGGTTTGTGCTCCAGCATTGGTGCAAATTGTGAAATGTAATAAAATGGTTTGGAAGCTGGGCTTATAACTCAGATGATTCTGATGCCACCATTTTACCCCTGAGGTAAGTAGTTCAGATGAATAACTTCAGCAAATATTAAGCCACAACAATTCATAACTTCCTCGACCCCAACCTCCACTGTTTGAGACAAACAAAGAGTAAGAGACTACCAAGCATTCAAGAGTGATAACAAGGTCCTTTTTTATCATTTTGCTGTTTGCATTTCTTACAATACTTGCTTAGAATATCCTGAACGGGCTGAACAAAAATAACCTTGCCATTGCTGCCGCATATTATTTAATTTGCCATCTTTTGCGTAGAACACAATTAGCCAAATTGGAAATAAATGAGAATCATTCGCTTCGTTCTCAGCATTCTTTGCTCATGAGAGCTGCAGTGTCCCAGCATGCACTTGCGAAAGCTGCGGTGAGCATGAGGGTGAATGATAGGCCTGTGTCTTTTTATGGCGGTCAAACCCCCAGCGCTGCCACTGAAAGCTGCTGCGTACAGGCCTCTTAAATCATCCAGCTGAGGGCTGAGCCTACACTCAGGGCAGAGACACACACTGGAGCCACACAGTGCTGCTCTGAGTGTGTGTCTGTGGGTGTGTGGGTATGTATGAGTGTGTGTGTGTGTGTCCATGTGTGTGCTTGTATATATATTTGCTCATGTTTGCTGTGTGTCTCTGTGTGTGTGCTGGTATGTATGTTTGCTCATGCAAATATGTGTTTCTGTGTGTGTGTGTGTGTGTGTGTGTGTGTGTGTGTGTGTGTGTGTGTGTGTGTGTGATCATGCAAATGTGTGTTTGTGTGTGTGCGTGCTCTTGTGTATGTGTGTTTGTATGCATGTGTATGCACGCAGGTATATGTGTGCGCATGTGCTTGTTTGCATGTGTTTGTGTGTGTGTGTGTATGTGAGTGTGTGTGTCCGTGTGTGTGCTTGTATGTACGTTTGCTCATGCAAATATGTGCTTTTGTGTGTGCATGTATGTGCTTTGTGCATGTGTATGTGAGTTTATATGCATGTGTATGTGAGCACATGTGCTTGTTTGCATGTGTTTGTGTGTACGTGTGTGTGTGTGAATGTGTGTCTGTGTCTGTGTGTGTGTGTGTGTGTGTGTGTGTGTGTGTGTGTGTGTAACTCAGGAATGAGTGTATGACAGCCACAGTGGGTGGGGGGGGTCGTTGGAGATGATGGCCCAGCAGAGAAAACCCTGGTAAATGAATCGATGAAGCAACACTGCACGCTTGTTCAAAGTAATCTCCTCATCTACAGCGCTGTGCTCTCGTGTGTCACACGCTCAAGAGGAGCGGAGAGAGAGGGAAGAGGAGGGGACACGGTCAAACGCACACTCACACGCATGCGCATGCTTGCGCACGTACAGCCCAGATTTCAGACAGCCCTAACGGGGATGATACAATACAGATGAGGGAGCAGTACTTTCCAAACTGAGAGCTCCAGACCCATGAGAAATGTGCTTCTCCAACTGGGCCAAGAGGTCCATCCAGCAGAGCTTTGTTGGTCTTGATACTTGGATCGGGGAGGCAAGAGCACATGCTCACAGTATTTCTGTCATTATTCTCATATATGGAGCTGTCCAAAGTCTGGAATATGAATCTGAAAATTGCTACTTTAAGTGTCATGGAGACCTCTGGATGTAGGATAAGAAAACAACGATAATATCTGTCCAAACACTCAATCTGAATGAAAAATCTGTCAGGTTACGGTGCCTATCAGCCAATCTAAAATTTGTGTCAGGTAACAGTGGTTTAGTTTTGAGATATAAAAAATGCACCAGGTACATATCAGCACTTCGAGCGGAGCTGCTGACAGGGAGGGAATGTTCAAACCCAGGAAAAGGACCGGACTCAAGGTTGGGCCTGAAAAACACGCAGCCATCAACCGCACTGCCTGTCAACATAGCATGTCACTATCGATTTCACCCGAAGCGTGCATGCACGCAGCGAGAGAGAGAGCGAGAGACGTTTAACCCTTTACTGACCAGCACGTATCCAAAGGGGCTGAGGGTGTCCATGCACACGTCACTCCACTGGTCCGTGAACAGGACGTCCTTCAGTCGCTTGTTGATCATGGAGTTAACTTCCTGGAGCCTGAGACAGAAGGGGGCGGATCAATACAGACAGTCATTACAGAGGGACCCGAGGGGGCTGCAAAAGTTAAGAGGGAGGGAGGGAGGGAGAGCGGAGAGGAGAGAGAGACAGGATCGAAGGGGGAAGGAGGCAGACAGAAGAGGCTGGGGGGGCATCATTAATTGAATCAATCATTACTGGGAGACCAGGGGGAATTGAGAATGAAAAAGACAGAGCAAATGAAATAGTGGCAACTGTGGTAGACAGGGTAAGAGAGGAGAGGGGCAGAAGGGAGGGAAGGAGAGATTGGAGAATGGACAGAAAATGGAAGTTCACCAAAGAATAACACTTCTGGGGTCCTCCTTACCCGATGATATACATGTCTGTGTTTCCATCACCCACATTCAGCCCCAACAGGGATGTGATGTCATCAGGTGGCACAGCTGACCCAACATTCCATGTGATTATGTGCACCCTATCAGAGAGCAGAGAAGGAGGAATTAATTAGGTCAAATGAAGCCTGTTTGTATACAACATTTCACAAAACACTTGACACAAACACTCTTGACAGCAGGGCTTGGCCTAAACCCCCTCTGAAGGAAACCACAGGGCAACAGCGTGTGGGAAGGAAGAAACATTAGGAGGAACCAGACTCAGGATGGACAGGGAGTCTATCCTCTTCAGCATGTGAGTTAATACTGACCAACAGATCAATCAGCCGGGTCACTCACAGAGCCACACAAACTGCATACAAAATGCCTGGGATATAGAATGACAGGTGTTTCAGCTCCAAGAGGTCAAAACATGAACATGCTTGTATGACCAGTGGGTGCATATCATATTCACTGGGTGTGTGTTTTTGTGTGTGTGTGTTATTTTAGAGACTTCTGGGAAAAAAGAACTCCTCACAGTTTAATATCTTGATGGTTAACACCAGCTCAAGAGGAACAAGACTCAGCTGCAGATAACAGAACTGAAAATGCATACTCATGCTAAAATATCTGCTTTATTTGTCTGTAATCAGCCCAAACTCTGCCACACATCAACACACAGATCTGAGGCTTCATATATATGAGGCAATAACACCAAATTAAGCACATGAAAGCTTCACTTTGTTTTAGTTTGTACTTAGGATGTTCTTTCTCTTTGTTACGTTACATGAAGCCTAATTAGTCAGTTTTTTAAAGCTTTCTCTTTATGCAAAGGGTCAGCATGTTTGAAGAGACTGAAATGTGACAGACTTAAGCGGCTGGGGGTATGAGTGAGAGATTGGTCTACAGTACGTGATGGATGATATGTGAAACTGTGGGGGGGTGGGGGGGTCCTCTGCTGACTCCCCATTCACAATGTGCCTGATTTCCCCGGCCTCAGCTGCTAAGACTGGCTAGCACAGCTCAATATGTGTCTCTGCTTTCCCCATTAGCAAGCACAGCTATATCACACAACAAAACAACAACAAGCACATCTTTCCACTTTGGTGCCACTTCAGGGACCCAGGGGAAATCTTGCCCCATTGAATGTAAACCATGTATACTTTTATACATATATCTTGATGAACCTCTATCAAAATTCTATGCCCTGGTTATCTTCTTTTCGCAGAACACACCCTGGTTGAGAATGTGTTGTTTCCTTTCTCTCTGCACTCAATTATACACTCAACTGCCCCAAGACACTGCTGTAAATAGCTTCTCTAAAGACCAACAAATATGATGACTGGGGTTCTCCTTATATAGGAGCGGACCTGGGTAGAACTTGTAAGTAATGACAGAAAGAAGCTGCATGAAACCAAAAATGGAAAGAGCTATCAGATGTTCATAAATGTGGATGAATCATTTTGTTCTGTCAGACAGCAAATTGTCATGACTGGCTCAACCAAGCACAGTGTAGCTCCACCCATTCTGGGGTTCTTGAAACCAACCCCTCTCCCATCTCTATAATCTACTTCTTATGATCAACAAACTGACTGACCTAGAATGCTCTTATGTGTAAAATAAAGCAATACCAAAACATAGCTTATACGTCTATTCTAAGAACTTGCTTGAATTTTTGACTTTCAGTGACAGAATATGGGAACACAGGTTTTTCAACATCTCTGCACCATATGATTTTCGTCTGTATTTGCACTGTGTATTTTGTCTGTCTCTGCAGTTTTCCTATTAGTTCATATTTTGTATGGTCTTATTACAGATTGTGTCATGGGAGCTTTGAATGCAAGTTTCCTCATTCAAGGGCAAAAAATGAAATCTGAATCTGATCTGACATCACAAAGCATTGTTACATCATAATCAGCCGCGCACAGTCCATTGTGCATGCTAACATGCTGAGAAAGCACTCTTAGAACTCCACTGATTGTGTAAAAATAATCATTTGTAATATTTATTATGATGTTGCTTTTCTCTACATGGAATTTCAAGATCACTGTGAACAGCATGTGATGCCTGAAGCTGACAATAACAACATTTCCCCAAAATCTCTCACAACAGAATGTGTTTTAAATAATAGCAGAAGGGTGAAGAGTTGACAACACACCCTTTAAGAAAAACATAAATATACCCTAAACTAAATGAATGGGTTTTTTTTAGCTTTCTGTCTTGACACAGCACCATATGTGGTGTTGCACCTGTTCAGGTGATTTATAATTTGTGTTTGCAGGAACACCTGGGTGACAGGCGGCAGAACACTTAGCCAGAGCTGCATTTTGGGATGAACGCCAAATGTTCCTGGCACTTTAAAGCACTCAATCAAAGTCAACATAATGGATCTAATTTTACAGAAAAGGTGCTTTGTCACCCCGCAGAGATTGCATTTGCATTCATGAGGCGGTACCTCCTCTGAGGTGCAGCATCACTGAGCTGACGACTCCCACTTGAGTAATTAAACCTGCGCTGAGATGCGCAGGGTGCTGGCCGATGGCACGTCCTGGCCAAGTCTGGCGAGTTCCAAATTTCGCCAGAGACACAGTGCAGAAATGCAGCGGCACAGTTCTGATGTAATCACATGTGACAGCACTAAAGCTCACCGAGCCTCGCGGGCCAGAATCTTACTCCTCCACTGTGAGTCTGGTGAAAGCAGTGCAGCTCAGAGAGATAAACGCACCCAATTTTTTGGGACATAACTGATTTTTTTTTATAAATCATATAAACAAGGTGAAATGGAGTATAAGGACAAGCCGCTGATTCAGCCATTAAAGATGCTGAGAAAGGGTGTGTGTGAAATAACAGCAATAGCAATAATTACCATGGCAGTGCATTGAGATCTGACCATCCGGGTACTGAGACTGAGTCTTACCTGAAATCGTCCATGGTCTGAGCCTGGGTATCCGCAGTGCCCCCGACAGAGAAGGCCCTCTGTGGGTGGGGGCTGAGGTGGGTGGGGATGGGGCTGGAGGGAGGGGGCTGGGGCACAGAGGCAGCCCTCATTGAGATGGGGCTCCGGGTCCCTATGGGGTGGGGTCGGGTGGGCAGATGAGCTGGGGCCCCTGGTCCCTTGGCTGGGGTGGGCTCTGGGGGCTTCACTGCCGGGGGGTTGGCCCCGGGCCCCTGTGGCCTGGGGCGGGGAACATTGGCTGGGGCTGCAGGGGCTGGCTGGCCCTGATCTGGCTTAGACCCCTCGGAGGGTTTGGGCTCAGAGCTTGTGGTTGAGGTCTGTGCCCTGGGGGCTCTCTCAAGCCGCCGAGCCCTGGATGGAGCTGTGGGCACTGGGGCAGGTGAGGGGGCTGTCACAGGGGCAGTTACTTTGGCTGGTGCCTGGGCATTGGCTGGGGCTGTTGTGACGGTGGGGGCTTGAGCAGTTGCTGGGGCAGTTACTGGGGTCTTGGCTGGAGCGGTTGCCGGGGTGGTACTTGGGCCGGTTGCCAGATTGGCTGCCGGGGTGGTAGGCGGGATTTGCTCTGTGCTTGCACTGCCAGCCGTTGCAGAGGAGGGAGCTGAAACAGACGCTGGTCCCGCTGGGTCAGGATCTTTTTGGTTCTGCTGCACTGGATCCATCTCCCTGATGCAATGACACACACAACAACATCATCAGACACTAGATACTCCATAACTGCTATAGCACTCAATTCAGGGGGTTCACAAACATAACAACAAATCAGAACACAAAACCCTGATCAGCGCCCAGCACGCTACGCACAGCAGGACTTGGCTACATGCTGCCGACGGATGAGTGAAAGCAGACTGGCTGCCAACAGCTGCGAGATAAAGGAGGAGAGGAGAGAGTTCGGTCTTATCGCAACTGCCTCAGCTCATGTTCAGACTAGCACAGCCCGATATGTGACTTAGGACCTTAATCACCACGGCCCAAAACCCTGCTACCCCTTTCCTGCTACTCTCTCTATACACTATCCAACAGAGAGGGACACGGGCATCCACATCAATAAAGACATCGGCTACAAGGGGGAAATAAGGACACCATGACCTGAGTACAACAGGTAGTGACAGAAAGAGAGACAGAGTTTGATATCAAGAAACGAGAGAGAGAGGTTGACAGAGATGAGGCAGAGAGAGAAGAGAGAGAGAGAGAGAGGGAGGGGTTGACAGACATAGGAGAGAGATGATACAGAGAATGAGAGAGAGAAAGAGAGAGAGGGAGGGACTAGAATAGCTAGCGCTTGAGCTTGGCACGTGAAACATGACAGAAACCTCGGGCCGCGCGCGTCTCCTAGGAGATGAGTCACCGAGTCTGGGGCCTGTGTCGCTCCCGATGGCGAGTGACAAGAGACGCGGAACACTGATACTGCTGTCAGTCAGCGCGCAGACGCAGCCGCGAGACAAAGGGCACCTTTGATGCCCTGGTCACAAAGATTTTACTCTGTGCCTCATTCATGTGAGACCGCATTCACCGCACAGAGAGGCCCAGTTTAAAGGCTGCTTCCACAACCGTTAGCGTTTGCTAAACCACTCTGGGTCTGCATTCATTGCAAGGCACTCAGGTGACACCACTAATCAAATGATACTAAAATGTAGCTGTGTACAAAGTTGCGGTTGTTGACTTCTTTTCCCCAAACTTAGGGTACGATTCAGGGCAGCTGGGAAAACCTCTCAGAATAATGACGAGACATGCCTCAGTATTGACTGTGTTAGTGTGATACGATTGGACAGGGAGGAGATCTGGATGTGAACCTAATGTGTCACTTGCCTTTCAGGCAATAGGTACTGAGAACTCAAACCCATAACACAGAAGTCACTGTTGCAAAAAACAATGTTGACAGCACAAATATTGGTGAGATTAGTATTACAACCAAGCTCAAATATTTTCATTAACATCAGTTAATGAAAAAAAAAAAGAAAGGCATACTTAATCCACTGTAAAAAAAAACTAAAATTAAAAACGTTTTTCCCAGCTGTATTCTGTTTAACTGTGCATAGCCTGTGAACCACAACCCTTCCTTGTATAGCTGCATTTAGCAGGGCCCATGGGTGCACAGAGTACATAAACTCCACATTTGTACATGCAATCAATATAATAAGCCAATACAATATGCAAAAACAACTGACAACATAATGTGGCCCACTATCTTGTCAATTAACCAATACACTTCATTCACAACTCATTTAACACAGTTTTTAACAGTGAAAGTGCAGGATCACAGGCCCACAAAATGTGCATGCACCTAAATGAGCATTCTGATTAACTAGTGCATTTTTAAAGGGGTGAAATCAGAGAGTTTGAACTCTATCAGAAGCACTTCCTGCTCAAAAAGAGGAGAGGCGATTACAGCATCAAGTCCGTCAGCATGCAGTCATAACAGTTAACTAAATTTTTCACACACTGCTAGGCTTCATTCTATTTTGATCTGCCCTAATCTCCAAAATGGGCTGGGTGCTGCTGCTGAAAGACAAAAATGAGTCACTATAATTCATTTACATTTCAGCACTTAGCAGACGCCCATATCCAGAGTGACCCGCCCAGCTTACTTCTTTAAACACTATCCATTTATACAGCTGGATATTTACTAAGACAATTAAGGTGAAGTACCTGGATCAAAGGCACATAGGAGTATCAAAACTACACAGCTGCCCAGCTTGATTCATACCGTTGTCACATGCAGGGTTTTGTGCTGTTCCTCCTTTGGATGACACAGCTGTGTGCTTTGACTTTTTTGCAATTATTTGTGATTAGTATTCTGCACTGTATTCTGTACAGCCCTATAAATCATCAGTGTGATGATATTTTCCAGACGAATGATAATAACTCCAAAGAATTTAGTGCTATGTGACAAGAATTCCTCTTTGGATAATTTATTTACTTCTAATAGAGATAGACATAACATTTGACAAAGCTGGCAATTAAAATGTGAAAATAAATGCTTTGACTTTGAAAAATGGAGTACAGAACCACGGTAGGCCTGCAAGAAGAAGTAGCTCAAGCTTTTAAAAACAATTTGTGAATGTTCATCAATGGCTCTGTGAGGAAGAGAGTGTGTTAAAAAAACATGAGGAGGGTCAGTCTCAAAAAGAAGGTGGGCCTATGCAGAACAAGCTCATTTTCTACATTTCAGTTTATTTAAGTATATCATTTTTTGTGTGAGCATTATTCCCAACATGAGACGATAAAGACCCACACTTCACACATGCTCATGCACTGAACAGGGAGACTCAAAGCACCATTCCAGAAGAGCCATGGTGTTTCTCCTCCACAGACTGAAACCTTCCAACATGTAATTATATCCAATCATGTCTTTGTGCCGCTGTCTCAGAGGACAGACGCAGGCACACTGAGGAGTGTGAGAGGGGTGGGAGAGCGTGACAGTGGGTGGCAGGGATCGCGATCGGGGGTGGACGCTGGCAGATGCTCCAGCAATTACAGTGTGAAGTGCACTCTGCAGAGAGCGCTGCCAAATGCAAGGAGTGACAGCGGTGTGGAGGAATTGGAGAAAGGAGGGGGGGGGTGCAAAACAAATCTAATCACATGGAAATGGGAGGACACAAAACGAGCTCGGAGATAACAATCAGTGAGGCAACAATGCTGTCGCCCTCCGCTATGGCGCCCCGCGACTCCCGCCTGATCTCTTCCTCTCCCTCGTTCTCTCTCTCTCTCTCTCTCTCTCTCTCTCACTCTGCACTGAGACAGATTTTCTGCTCTGCCTCTGCTGCTTTGAGCTGATGCGGGCTACATTGTCCCCCATTCCCAACCCCCCCCCCCACCCCACCCCCACACGCACACTATTGGTGACGTCAATGTGCCACACTCCCGATGTCTGCCATCAGAAACAGCCAGAAATATCTATTAGCAGCAGCGACCTCTTGCAAACATGCCTGAGGGGTGTTGGGGGGTTTAGGGGGTGGCGAGGAGGAGGAGGGTGTCATGGAGAAAGAGAGATAGGAAGGAAGGAGAGAGTTGGAGAATGGGAAAAACTGATGGAAAAAAGACAAGTTACTTATAGACCAGTACCAGCCATCCCCGGTGCTGTTGCAGAGCCCACTGGCAAATTGACATAACCCAATGATTAATGTGCTTGCTGTAAAAGCACACTTATTAGTGAAGGGGAATTAAGACATTGATTTCGATTTACTCATGACATGCTCAAAGATGCAGATTTTCTATAAATATGTTAATTTGCACTTACTGCTTAATGAAATGTGTCACTGTACAGCCTAACAGTTAGATGGAAGATTAATGTGGTGTAGTGCCATTTTATGTCGTTCATGTTATATGGTTCAATAAAAAAAAGGAAATTGCCCACAAAAAAATTAGATGTAAATAAGGCTAATTTATATTATGAGACAAATTAAAGCAGGTTCATTTCAGCATGTTGCCTGTGTTTCATGAATTATGTAAAGTAAGATTAGTGGGAAATGTCAGAGCTTTCATTATAAACATCAATGCCACACATGAAAGCGCTCATCACTTCTTCAGAAACATTTTGTAAAGCCAACCACACAGGACCTTCCTGTGCAGGTCCCATTTAAAGAAAAAGGGAAGGCAACTAAAAACTCCACCACAGAGAATGACTCCTGAAAAAACACTATGCCAGGACAAGCGTCTCACCACAAACAGGACTAGCACAAGAAAAACTAAACCAAAACCGACTTCTTTCTGCACAAGGCCAAACAAGGCTTCTGTAAAGGTCAAAAGCAGTCTCCTGGAAGAAATGACAATACATTGAGTCAATGACAGCAGCCAATCAGGAACTGGCCTGAGTCAGCCAGAGGAAGGTGGGCCCCTCCCCTTAAGCCTGGTTCTTCCCAGAATGTTGTCTTTTCCACCAAGGCCAACTGTTTCCCCACAGTTGGCTTTCGAGGGGGGTTTTAGCCAGCAGTCTCCTTAATACCTAAGGTTAGACATTTTTTTAATGACATGCCCTATGCAACTTAACTTGATTTCATTTGATTTAATCACCAGTCCAGTGGCATGGGACTCTGCTCTGGCCATTTGCCAGTCTACCCCCCACCTCCTCCAAAAGGTGCCACCTTCCTCTCAGACATGACCCACCACCACAGAGAACCTCAGCCCAATGAACAATCCTACCTGTAACCTCCTACCTTGCGAGTGACAGGTCCAATAACACGTACACCTACACCAATTCAAAATTGCTACAGGGAATTGCTACAGAACACTTCACTGGCAATTGATAGCTGGACAGGACCCACGTGGGCATTCAAACAAAGGACTACATCACATGCATTCACTCTTGACATACCAGTGTCATATGATTCAACGGCTCAAATTCTGATGAGATCCAACTAATTGCACAGGCTAACAAGAAATGCAAAAACCCTCTCATTAACAATAAATACCAGCTTAACATACGGATGGAGAGCTCAGATGTCTGGAAAATTAAGACAAACCCCAAAGATCTGGAAGGCTAATGTAAGCCTGTGTTAGATTAAAGCTTAAAGTGCCCATTTAAGGAACTCAATTAAGGGCCTGAATGTTCCTCCTTGTGCTGCTGCTATCTTCTTAATTTGAAATCGCATCCCAATCCCAATAAAGACCTTGAAAGAGTCCCAGCTGACAGAAATGTTGAGGTATTGGGGAGAGGGAGGGAGGAGGAAGAGTCTTATGACAGTGATGTCACAATTAGTGCCACTACTGGATAACAGAGACATTCCAAATGAAATGGATGGATCAGGGAAGGAGAGTGCATGGTGTTTGCCTGTCTGTCACACAAAAACGGTATCACAATCAGAGACTCCCCTTTCTGTTCTGCTCTCCATTTTGGATGTCTGTTGCTATGCATGCCCAGGCAGAGGGGAGGTGCTGGGCCCGGCGATCGGGAGCATAATGGGTACCTGTCCAACAACTACTCCTCAGCCACTGCTGCTATTATCGGTCTGAGTCACGCGGCATTCTGGCTGAGGCTCCAAACACAAACTTTCCCACTTCACACAATCCTCCTCGGCTCCGCTCAACTCCCCCATCGCTTGGCAACGGCTTACAGCAATTTTTGTCTACCATCCCTTAAAGGAGCCCAGTCAGAGCAGTAAAACTGGCTGCATTGTTTCAAGGCAACAACAAATGTCATTTTCATAAAACTTTCTTTTTTTTTTTGACAGTCCCGTCACACACATACCCAACCACTTTTATCCTACATAAAAAACGTCCAAGGGATAGCTCGGTTTGCTGAGCAGCTGTCACGTCCACATGTTGATCCCTGAGAGACTGGGGTTCATGTTGTGGCTCTGGCCCTTCTAGCTGTACCTCCTCTGCTCTGTAACCCTCTCAGCCTTCCTACTGTGTGAATAAAGAAAAAAAAAACATTTTTACTAACAAAAAATAAACGTCCAAGGAGATATTAAACAGTCAAATGTCTGCTCTGAGAGTATGCTGTCATCTTGCACTTGATTCCTTCTGTGAAATACAATAGACGCACACTGCACCGCTCTGGAGAGAGAAATGTATTTTTGGGATTAAGAAAACCCCATACTGAGACCTAAAGCCTAGATCAAGTGAAAGGCCAGAGCAAACTGGCAGACAGCTGGGCCAACTCACCGGTGAGGAATCCTCATTAAACACGAAGGGGCATATCTAACCTGATAAGGAAGCCTATTAACATTTACCAGTACCCACAATTCAGCTGAGACACATATATACATTCTGGCCTAATCTATACTATGCCTGTAAATTATGCGTGAACCAAACAGGTCACAATAGAACAGAAGAAGCATGCCTTTGTAGCTTTATTCTTATCATTTGTCTTCATAGCCCATATTAGCTAAGGAAGAGAAATGATAAGTATTACACAACAAATAAAAGTAACAAATTGAGGAACAGGGAATGGAAGCCCAGAACGAACAGCAGCTGGAGGGGAGACTTCAGTGAGGTTTTGAGTCAGAAGAGTGCTTATTCTTTATTACTCTGTACCTCCGCTGTCAGCACAGGCAAATTAAAAACCAGCGCCTGAAAAGCTGCACAGTGATATGGCATGACTCCAGCACAAAAATCACTAAAGAAGTCCCTGTGGCACTCAAAATGGTTTCACTCAAAACTGGATCAAAATGATACACAGTTCATATATTTCATATATATTTTTTTTTTTTTTGGGGGAGGGGGGTTCTAGTCAAACAAAACATAAACACTCCAAAATAATCATTCAGTTTGTCTTATTTCAAAAACAGTGCCTTTCTGAAGAGCTGGCTGAGCGTTGCAAAACGCACAGGCCTTTCTCAGACCACCAGACGCAACACTCAGACACTGAGCAGAAACAGTTTCACTTTTGTGGCCTCCCCAATGTCACTTCCTCACATGGAGGACCACATGCAGGAAGAGCACACAATCAGAGAGACATCTAATGATATGAGGGATCGGTACAGTATATAGGTCTCAGTGGCCTAACAACTGAATTCCACTATGGGGTGGGGAGATGGGGGCAGAGCAGCTAAAAAGCATGCACAACAAACGCTTTGTACATTTCTGGAATGCAAGGCCACTCGTATACTCTTCTGTTCCTGTGCTACATCCAAGTATCTTGCGTTTAACTTGTTAACTTTGACAAGTATCTTACTTTTAAACAGATATGACCAAAATAACTCTAATAAGCACATTTCTGGAGTGTAAGGGAAAGGAAAAAGGAGTGACAGATCCATCTGAATAGCAGCAAGTAGTCTGACAGGCTACCCAAGTCACTTAAATTTTCAACAGAAGTATCCAGACAAAAAACTGTTCCTGTTCTCTTTGCTAACTGAAGCTGTTGTCTGTGTTCCTTCCTGTACAGTAGTTAAACTGCCCCCATGATAGGTAAACACCAGCTTCACACAGTAAATTATTTAGCAGGAAACACAAGCAGCTTGCACATGAAAAACTGATTGGGGTAAATGAAAGCATCTGCAGGACAGCAGCTGAAGTTCATTGTAACAGCATTCCTTAGTAAATGTGAACAACATGTGGGTCAAAAATATTTATGTTTTTGAGAGAAACAGCATATGCCATGCTGTACAAAAGCATGTGTGACTCATCGATGAGGGACTCTGGGTGGCTCACAGAGTACCCACCTGTCAACGGGGCAGGTGTTCCACTCCTAGCCGCATACTTACTGGCTATGGCAGGAGGTCAGTCAGTACTGGTGAGGCAAAAAGAGCAAAAAGAGCCATTTCACCTGCTGAAATCCTCACTCTCATCCCTCTAGCAGCCCCTGGCCCCAACAAGCCAGTGGATCTCCTACAAAATTTGTAAGCTCATAATACATTACATTACATTTACATTATAGGCATTCAGCAGATGCTCTTATCCAGAGCGACTTACAACACAAAGCGCATTTCTTTCGATACGTCATTACGTCAATATGTTGACTTTGTGTTCCTCCAATGGCACAGGCAGTATGCTCCCCATCTACAGTGTGGACAGGGGAGAGGGCTAGTGATCACATGATGCAGAGGGGTAACATGTTTACAGCCTTCTGAGTCTGCTAGACACAGTTGCTTAGTATTTGGGCTGATGGAACAGAAGTTTACTTCGAGTGTGGGAAAAAAATCCTATAAATTGTGACTCAACAACAACCATAAGCCTGAAGACTTTTAGAGTAATGAAAAAGAAGAGGAAACTATCCAACTCACAGAAAATGAAAGCAAACAAAGGTAAATGAAATGTGATGATTCTACAGTAAAACAGCAGAAAACGATGACACAGCATTGTGGGAATGCAGTCAGAGTATTGAGAAAGATGATGGGAAATCACTGTATATCTGGTCCAGACAATAACTCCTGTGATGTGAAGACAATGGCCAGAATATGAAGAAAGAATATTTCTTCATCTTCCTGTGTGCTAAAACTGTATCCTTCTCTGTTTTAATGCAGGTACTAAAATCTTAGGTGGCATGTTATTTATTTCCAAAGTAAAGGAGGATAGCAGTAGCAATAAAGCATACAAAGTTATTTACAGTGTTGCAACCATTTTGTTTTTGAGTATTCATCTAAGATGGAGAGGAAAGTTTCATTTAGCTTTTATTAACTCTGGGAATGACTTGACAGTGAGAGTGCTGATAAACCAGTCCTTACCTAACAGGATAAGTGTTTTGGAACCTTTCATGACCTTTAACCCATTCCCACTGACCTGTTAACAACTCTTCCCACAGGAATTGTGTTTTCCTAAGCAAGTCCTGTTCTACTTAAGGCTTGCTTGCACTCGTGAAATATGGCTGAAACCCCTAACTTTTCATGCTAGAGACTTCTCACGAAAAGAGACATTTTTGTAGAAAGATTAAGATTCAGAAGAAGGCACTCCACACCACCTGCAGCATATAAAGGATCTGCAAATCATACCCATCCATGAGCAGAATAGTACAATCACACTCTCTTGTCAAAAGCATTCTCTCTATTATAGGTTCTTGCACACACGTGTATCTTAGTTGCAAACTTTCACCAATGTAAATGAGCCATGTAAGTGGCAGCCTACATGACGGTCTGACTACTGCCTGGTAAAGTCAAGTAAAATAGTTATGACCCCCTCTAGCCTTGAGTGATTCACATCAAAAACAAATAAGAGGCCTACTAATTTTATCGTTCCACTAGCCGTGCCCATGAAGTCATTTCTCTTACAATCTGCAGCTCTTACTACTTCAGTGACCCACTTCTGTGATCAAGGACAATGTAAAAAAATAAACAAATAAATAAATAAAGGAAAGGTCATCTTTTTATGTATTCCTCGGTCTGGAATCGAGGCTCAGCTGTGTCCTGTCTGTCGGGTATGCACGCACTGCCCCCCACAAACACATTGCCCCCCATCCCCCGTTCTACACCCTCTGCTCCTCTGCTCAGTCTGCCTGACAGACACAGACACATCACAATCTTGGCACGAACACTGGATTTTCATTGACTGGGGGCTTCCTTGCTTCAGGTTACAATAAACAACCACCTGCTTCATTGCATTTCTGGAATATTCCACAGGCATTGATTTTTTTTTCTTTCCCTTCCAAAGAGAGAAATAAATATTACTTGAAGTATTCAAGCTGATTAACACAAACTGCTTAAGGGATGGAGGTACATTAACACAAATTTGATCTATCTGCATATGTACACACTGAGAAGATATATCATTTGTATGCAGACCCATTCCTTCTAATATTTATAATGGACTAAAATGGCAGGTACCCTCTGCCGAAGCACTGACTGAGAGGAACTACCTAGAACTAATGACCCACTTACTCTTTCCATTTCAGAGTGCAGCGAGGCCTCCACCGGGACTCTGGGTATCAAGCTTCACTCATACTACTGAGCCACAGGAGGGGACGGGGAAGCTATGTGGACAATGTATGCCATGTACAGCATGCTATCTGTGTTTTTGAAAAGGATCACAAAGAGAAGTTGTGGTGTGCAAGCACACTTGTAAATAGGGAAGCTGCACCAACATTTAGAAGACACCCTCATCCAGAGCAGCTTACACAGTTTACGCTTCCACACATTATCCATTTATACAGCTGGGCATTTTACTGAGGTAGTTTGGGTTAGGTACCTTCCATAAGGCTACAACAGCAGTGCCAAACCTGGGAATGAAGCCATATCTGCACTGGAAGATCAGCTCCTTAACCTGCATACTACACTGCTGCCCGGTTACCATATATAAGGGGTTACCATGACACCCAATGCAAAGAAGCTTAGCAATGTTGTTGTTTTTGAGAGGACAACAGAGAAAATGCAAGAGCTCCCAGGGTATGTTCTTAAAATGCAAGCCATACTGTAGTCCTCCATCTTATATCCCCAAGAGGATAGGCTGCTAACGATCCACTATGGCACCAGACATTGTTTTAGGCAGCCCAAAACCATTTATCATCCCTCTGAATAGGCAACTGTATGTTATGTAAAGATTTTTCAACAAGCAGGGGGTGGGGGAGATATCAGATCTTGGGTCTGCTTGCAACATTAAAAAACCTGCAGTATTTTCTGAATTATTTAATTTTCTCAGTGAACTAATGCTGAATTTTTCTTCGTCATTGTTCTACACCGATTTAGAAAGAGAAAGTGGTGAATCTTGTTAATCAATAACCATCTTTGTTACTCTTGTAAATATGCACAGTGGGATATGAAATTAATAATTTTTAAAGAGCATAATAACTGTGCAAAATTGAGAACATATGAATTGGTATCCAAGTTACCTACCCACAATGCTTTTGACTACCATACAATAATACATGGAAATATTGTTTACATAGCCATGTTTAAGTGCTTTCTCTGGAGACACCGTTTCTCACGAAATAATTTCGTATATTACACTTCAAAGGGGTTCAGTTCAAACGAAACCAACAGCCATTTGACGGTACAGTTGCTGCCAGCTGGTCAATTTTCACATAAAATGGGTGGGTGATCTTTGAAGGTTTCCTGTTTACCATTATTTCCTGGGGCAGAGTGAAGTGTGGAATGTTGAATGAAATAGTTGACACACAGCATTGAGTAAACCAATTACTTGTGCTGAAGGTAACTTTAATACCAACACATCACTTAGTGACATTATCAGCGCCAGGCACAACTGTCTTCATAGTGTAGTACCCTTCCGTCCACATTTACTCAAGATGCAAGATGTTCTACACTGGATACAGTTGACAGATTTTATTTTTAAAAAAAGCTGACTTGCTTTTGTATTTCGACCTCAGTTCACTTAAATATCTTCGTCTTGCAAATGTTCAGCCTTAATTGAGTTTAACGGTGTATGGCGGCTCGGAGGAAGAACTGTGTCACCCAAAAATATGGTTTTTGCAAGGACTCAATGGAGCCTAAACGACATACGTCACCCCAAACGCATGGCTTCTCGCGAATGGCCAGACGCTTTGCAAAATATTGTTTTTTGATTAACGATGGAGCAGAATGACAGATATTAGCCAATAGTACACTTCTTCAGTAGCGTGTTAGCCATGGCATAATTCCAAGACAATTCCACTTGTGCAAGAAAAGCACGCTGTCAAACGCATGCACGCGGATAATGTCTGAATTATTCAAGAAACAAATATTGACACAGTGATTACTGCCGGGCATTGGCGTGACAGTATAAAGATGCTTACTTACCTGTTTGCCACAAGAACTTGAGTTTTCGATTCAGCAGCCACACGATCCAACGTACGATTGACTAGACAGGACTGAACTGCTGGTTTTAATTTAAGACTGCCGACAAAATGATCATAAAAAGTGGTATTCAATTCAGTCAGCTACTTTGTCCAGTTTCGTGACAAGAAGTTATGGCTATTGTTTTTCCAGCGTTTTTCTGCCTTAACGAATAATCACTATAAGATTATAGGAAAGCCAAAACCCGTTACTGATAGATAACCGTCGGCATTCCGGTGTAGTTCAAACCGGCAGTGTGGTAGCAGGTCCGCTTCCAGTGGGAGTAATCGCGGGGCACTGCTCGGTGCAAGCACGACAGATGCATTGCATAAACAAATAAGGCGAACGTCCCTATCTACCCGTTATGCTATGGTGAATGGCACAGTCGTGGGACTGTGGCTTCATGAATACATTGGTTGTGCCCGTAAAACTACATCAGTTTACAGTAGGCTGTTTTAACACGGTAAGATTAAAGCGACACGGCCATTACAATTCTCCCGTTTCCGTGCCACAACGATGCTGTGTTGAGCAGTTACCCTTCCGATACACTAAGAAGCGTGTGAGCTAGCGCCACGAACAGCTCCGTTTCCTGAACTGCTCCGCTACGCAGGAGGAACGGAGCCAATGTTGACAAGAAACAGAAAAACGTCATCCTCCGTGAAGGTCGCTCAATGACGCTCAAATGTGTTGAGGTGGAGCGCCCAATTATATTGATAAGTTAACGACTAAATTGTTGCTTTCATATAACCAAAACATTGGGCACAATGCACAGTGACTGTGACCCAAGCATTTGTAACAATGTAATGACTAAATGAATATACAATGAACGTGCCTTTTGAAAAATTCAGCGTCCTTGCTCTAAAAATACCTAGTCAAAACCTACATGTAAGTGCAAATACTGGAACATTGGCTGCTTGAGGGGATTTTTATAGGAAAAGCTCCTATACGGCCAGCGCATGTAGTCTACTGTTATTTTCAGTGACTTGTCTTCCGTACTTCAAAAGCAATTTCTCATGTCATGCACGAGTAAAATTGTGCTTGTTTGCTTTTGTCACGCCTCCGGGGAGACTTATGTAATGGGAAATGCAGTGCTCACTGTGCATGGTCTCGCGTTTCATAGCGACCTGAGCTACGTTTGATACATAGCGCGTATACATACACAGCAGTCACTTCTGCGTCTCTACCAGTGTCCACCAGGAACAGCTGTGGAAAATGTATGCAAGGCAGCATGCCTTTCATATATCTATGTGGAAAAATATTAAGCAATTGTATTTCTATGAACTCCATCAACTAAGGGGTCGAACTCTCTTGCTAAACTAAAAGCCTGGTTTCAATTGCAATGATGCAAAAAAAAAAAAAAAAACCTTACATGTGTTAATATTAAAATGTGAAATGGGTCTGTTTTGGTTTTAAGAAAGCACGATATAAACAACTGATCATTAATAAGTCATGGGACTATAAGAATTCACAACAATACCAAAAGAGCCTTCCTCTAGAATGTGATTTTTTTTTCAAGCATTTGTTACAGAATCTCTGTGGAATTTTAGAATGTGCATAGGCTCAGAATTTCAAGGAATTTTTCATGAAACAAAAATAAAATCTGAGTATTCTGCACCAATTTGGTTACAAAATGCATTAAATGGTATTTGATTTCTTTGTTCATTCATTTAAAAAAAAGCAATGCAATACCCACAGGAAGTCTTAATTAGGAGTACCTACTGTGGGTGATTGACAAGTCATTTTAGTTTCCCTGGTGACACTACAGGGTCCCTCTCCCTGATGGGTCATGTGCTTTCCGGAGGGACTGCAGGGGCTGCGGCGGAATTGCTTTGTAAAATTTATGAAGCTGAAACTGGGGGAGTAGCAGGGCTCTTTCTGTGATTAAGAGCCCATTATGATGACATAATCCCACAGAGTCAGGCAGAAGTAGCTTCAGAACTTTAGAAAGTAGGAACAATGGGAGTAATAATGGCAAGCTCTTTCAGAACAGTTACCTTTATTACCAGCTGCAACACAGGTATGTCTGGTCCTGCTAGAGGGGGCTGTTGGGACAGCTGGTTTTACACATGAAGTGTAATCATATATGTAACTAGAATGAGTGTCATTTGCTCTCAAGGGTGGCTGAAGTCAATCACATGACAAAAAAAAATATATAAAAAAAAAATGCATATGTTGAATGTAAAATATTAAACAGGAAAATTGATTTTTTGGTTAAAAAATGAAACAAACATTTTGATTTAAAGGGGCTTTTACCCCATGTTTCCCTACACTGCAGCATGTAAATATACAATAAATAAATAAATAAAACTTGTATATCAGCAACATAAATAAACAAGAATAGTTATATGGGGCAATGTGTAACTGGGGCATGTATGTTATAATGGTGCAACTACAACATATTCCTGGTGCTCACACACCACTGCTGATCTTTAAACATATGCAAAAAATATGGTAGCCTGTTGCTGCCTTCTAATGTCATGAATAGTCATAAAAAAATACACCAAGGTTCAATCATCTTCTAACTTTGGAAATTCATACTAATTTTAATATCCCCAGCACTGATGTATGCTCCACTGCCCAGTCTAACTGAACAGAACAGTGTCTGAAATTTTTTAAAACACAGTTCTCATGAATATCCACAAGGCCCTGTCTGAGCAAATCAATGGTACCAGCCAGAGGGTGTTCCAAAACTACCAGCACTCTGAGAGTGATAGCAGTTGGCCACTATACCAGCAAAATAAACCAAATGTTGAAAGCATCTCCAATACCGAGGATAGACATAGCAAGAACAATGGTCTTAGTTTTTGTCAAATTACATGTTAAACATTCAGTATGTATTTTGTTCAAATGCATGGTAAGGTCTAAAGATAATTGCCTATTGTTATGGACCCCCTATGGTAATGTGAAGAAAGTCATTTCAACAAAGGAGCACAACTGTAAGCTCAAGTACTCTTAGACTAGTTGTAGTCATATTCATACTAGATCACATGACTTTGGGGCAATACACACTGGATCTCTTACAAAGACAAAACAACTGCTGTTTAACTGAAAAGGTAGATACTAGAGTCTATGAATACACTTGTTTGATATTTGGGGTCCAATCTGATATCATAATACATATTCACAATCGATATTGGCTATTATACATCACTGTTTTCACAGAATAACCATCGTAATTTGCAGCAGGTGAATTTCCTGGTAATAATTTATAAGCGAAACGTAAACAGTAGCCTACAACTATTTCAACCATTGCATCAATGCCGCCCCCTACTGCGTGTTAGCTGGCAGTCTTTGAAGCGAATCCTTACTTGATTTCAGGAAGCCTCGAGTAAACGTTAATGTTTCATTTAAACCACATACCAAGCGATAATTAACAAATCTATCAAGGACGTTACCACTGAATTTTAGTAAAATATCGGCTAACTGAAGGTTAACTGTGAATTGAAAACAAAGTATCTTTCCACATTTCCCCAGATCGCTCACTGTGCATAGTTTATGACTCAAATCTCCACCCAGCTTATGCATAAATGAATATACTGTATCTGCGCGTTGCTGCGCACTTTTGCAAACCAGCTCCGTTCTTTCTATTACACATTCATCCGAGAAGTATGAGGCGTCTGTGAAGACGCGCCGAGTTCATATTTCACTTTGGTCTCCTCCTTCTTTGACAAGACAGGGGCAGGACAGGAGGAGGCGATTGACGTGGCAGCGATTCCGGACGTGACACACGATTTTACATCATCACACAGAATTTTGTTCAATTCCTCCCACCCGCTAGCTACCCATCCCCTCTTACCTACGCAGCTGTGCGGAACACGTACCGCACAGGGCTAAACCTCTCTGTGGAAAACTCGGATAGGCACGCGGCAACCTTTCCGAGTTGCGATCCAAATTAAAAATGTGGCTGTTCATCTTCACCGGCCTTCTGCACTGCTTGTCGGCGTATGAGGTGGATGTCAAGAAACTAGAGGGTCTGGCTAAAGCGAAGGTGGAGGTAAGGTTTTAAATTGGGTTAAATCTGATTCAGGCTGAAAAGCCGAAACGTTCCTTGCCCCAATGGAAAAGAGTAATTTAAACCTTTTACTGTTTTGCAACTACTGCTGTTAAAGGAATAATGCATGTACTGTAGTGGTACGGGTGCATCATATCTAAAACCACTGAAGAGGCTCGGTCTAGACGAGAGTAAAACCGACTCGTCAGACACATCATTCATTTCCGACCAGTCTGTTCCTTTCCCTTCATAATCGAAATATTTTCGCAGGTCTTAAATAAATGTGAATATTATGAATTCGTATGACCGCTTTCAGGCTTTCCAAGAAAATGTGTCAGTTGTTTTTCCCCTTTTTTTTAATCAAGCGACGCACCATTTAGAGGTTTTATGAATATGCATTTAAAGTTACGGGACGATGGTTGTTTCATTGTGCACATCTTAAACGTCACAACATCTATGTATCAGTTTTAGTGTCCAGATAATATGCGGCTGTCCCTGTTGCTTGTGATGATGATGATGATAATGATGGTGGTTGTGGTCGTAAAATAAATTAATTTACAGTATAGGACTGTTGAATTACACATGATTATAAAATGATATCAGTGAAATTGATACGAATGGCACAGATCATGTGCAGATGCTTTGGAAAAGTACCTGAGTAGGTTCAGATCCCCACTTCCTGCCTTTTGTTCTCTGTCAGAGAGCACGCTGGAGGGACACCTCGGTCGAAAAGGGTTGTGGTGGGAATGTGTAATTTGATCCAGGGTAAAACAGTGATGGGTGTTCTTTGAGATGGGGATTTCTGAGAGAATGGTTTTGCCCACAAAGGAGTCCTGATGGACTTTTGGCAAAGACAGCCAACAAGCCAGGATCAAATTGTACCGTGCTCCTGGTACTCTGAGAACTCATATTTGGGTCATCCTCTGTCAAACAGGTTTGTCTGATACAAATGTCTGGCTCAGAGTGTCCTGCTGAAACACACTGAGGGTTTTTGGTCTTTAGCTGGAAGATCTTATGGAAAAGTTAATCCTACTGTCCAGGAAATGTATCCGCACCATCACACATAAGGGGGTGGTAGCCCATGGTGGGAGATGGAAAGACCTCCATTTCGGGCCCACTGTTTACCAAGAGCGGAATGTGGGTCCCTAAAACTAAGAACTGTGGTCCATACTCTTTTGGGGTCAGTCCCCCAAACTCTAACAATCACTTGTGGTTTTGATGCAACTAAGTTGATTGAACACCTCAGAAAATGGTAAATGCGCTTTCTCGTACAACATCCTCAGTAAAAAAATATATATACCAAGGCCTTTGTCGTTCCATAGATAGGTGTCAGTGAGACGCCATTTTACAGGTACATTATGATGTTTTGCAGACTGGCATTCAGCATGGCATGGTCTGTGCCAGTGGTTCTCAACCCCTGGGATGAAATGGGCAGTGTGGGCTGAGGTGTTGGGATGAGATTGGCTGGAATGAACACAATTCAGTTCTGGCCTCCAGTCGCACATATTTTCTTTAACAGGATTGAGCACCGTTCATGATGAGAATGTTTTTGTATGCCAGCATGCTAGGGGTTTCCACCTGTCTGTGCATATGCAGTATTTGGTTAGAGGGAGCGGGGGTTCGTGTGCAGTGTTTGATGAAGGAGGGGACGTTTCTGTGAGGTGTTGGCAGGGGGTGGAGCATGAATTGGAGTGTTGGTGCAGCGTCATGATTATGGTGAGATTTATTTCACACTACAATGCTCAGGATCGCAGTTCATCGAAATCTACGGAATTTTGGATCATTCTGGACAAATAAAATGTAAGACTGTTCCTGGAAAGAATGGAGTGGGTGGCAATCCCACAACATGTCCCAGAGGCATTAGAGTTTGCATTCAAAAGAGATTGATGCGTTCCCATTCAGTTCACATGCCACTGGGATAGCAGCAGTGTGCAAAACCAATTCCAATGGGCAGGCTGAGATTAACATTGAAAGGTTGACAATTGTGTTTATAACCTCACATTTTTTGGGGGAAACACAAGTCATGGGATTGCGCAACATGAGTCCTATAGTCCACAGGTTGAGAGGCCCTGGTCTGTAAGTACATTGAAAGTGACAGGGTGCACTGGCTGTTTTTCTGTTTTTGCAGTTGGCACTGAATTGCTGAATTGTTCATTTCTGTAGCTCTGCTGCAGAGCTGTCCCTGTTATGTTTTGCAGAGCTGCAGTAGGGTTGAAAGAACTCTATCAGTCACCCGGGAATTGATAGACATCAATGACATTTTCATCAGATACAGTATGAGCAATAACAGCATTGCAACAGCTCACCTGAGTGAGGAACACTTCAGAGCAAGAGAACAGAAATAGGCTGTAATTCTCTTAAAACTCAGCCTGAAGGCCCACTTAGTCGGCTAGCCCAATTATTTAAGTGTCTTCTCTCATGAGACCAAAGTCTGGCCCTAAGGCCTAATCCTTAATCAGAAACTCACCGCACCCTTGTCACACACCTGTCAGGGCTATACCATCGCTCTGCTATGAAGAAAGACTCAACATAGTGCCATAGTGTTCTTCTTTAGCATATCATGGATTCCCTTTTTTTTTTTTTTTTTCAGACTTGCGGAGGGTGACAGTTGAACCGCCTGAGGGAGGTAAGGACTCTTGCTCACACCATTGCACTGTGTCACGTTGATAGCCTGTTGAACTTCAAGTTTTAGCACTGTCTTTTTTGGGGGATGGTTCTTACTGTGTCGCTTATATGAAGTTTTGTTTTTAGATTGTTGGATTTTTACTTAACCATTGTTGTTTTTTTTAAGCTTAGTTTGATGCATTCACATGTCATGCAAGTAATTACAGGATAATTTACCCTATCAGAACTGAGCAATGAAAAATAGTTGAAATGGCCTCTGGGTGGCTCACAGGATTGCCTGGGAGCCCTGAGGTTGGGGGTTGACGGCTATGGTCGGAGGTCCCCCTTGGCGAGGCAACAATTGGCCAGCCTCGCCTGGGATTTGATACGGGGGAAGCCGGCTAAAGTTTGTTGGTCTCATTGCCATAGCGCCCTCCGTGTCATGCTGGGTGCCTGTGGCAGCACAAGCTGACGGTACGCCAACTGCGTCATCCTCCAACGTCATAGGCAGTGTGCAATTAGTGGTGCGGCTGCAACGTTAATAGAAGCGAGATTGTCGTCACGTGAGTTGGAAGAGTCACGTGCTCGGCCTCTCCTCCCAAAGCCATCAGGGCGGGTGCTGCATTTCGAATTGGGAAAAACGCGGGGGAAATCAGGTTAAAAATAAATAAATAATCGAAGTGTTCTATGGGCCCTTGATAGTCGTCTGCCGGTTGAGGTCGCACAGGCAGAAAGCTGTGAGCTGTAGGAGCTGTCATAACTCCATCATAACGCCATCATAACTCCATCGTTTCTCTGCAGGTCAAGGCTTTTGTGACCCAGGACATCCCTCTCTAGTATCCTTTCAGTTGGGCTGGAACTAAGATCAGTTTTTAGACCAATCAGAGTTCTGTTTTTCCCCTCTCTCTTTGTGCTGTATAAGGTTTGTATTACCCTGTGATTATATTTGTATTTCTATTTTCTGTATTGTCTTTATTTATTGATTGTTTTTTTATTTTATCGTGATCTTGCCATGAGATGGCCTTTTGTGCTGACTTGGCATTAAATATCAAATAAATAGACCAATCAGAGATGAGCTTTGTCAGTCTGACCGGTACCAGAGCTGTCTTCACAGAAGTATGGAAGACCGGTTGGAAGTACTCAAAATGCGTTAAAACATTGACAATTTTTTTCCTCAGTATTTCCACACAAATGTCTATTCAAATCATCAGTAAAATGTTCTTGTTCACGTAAGTTACGATCCACCATTTCACTAAACCTAAAGCTTCATTTCAGTCATTTACATACTTTAATTCACAGTACATGGGTACAGTGTTTTGCATGCAAATTTGCATGTGATTGTGGCACATGTTTCCTTTGGTGGCTTAAGCCATGAAAAATATTAAAGAACACATTGACAGCCACAAGGCTGAATTGAAGAGGCCATTAACCATGTGGAGGGCAGTAATGGTAGTATTCAGGGTCACTTTTGATGTGCACCATTCTAATGTCTGCAATATGCAGTTCAGTCTGACTTTGGGTTTGTGAAGGACAACCACTTTGGCAGCAATGCGTCACTACCTGTTCAAAGGGCAGGGACCGTCACCCACAGATAAAGTAAGGAATGGCCACCTGTGTGACTTCCTCCGATTCAAGCACCAGAAAAAAAAACTGCAGATATGTCACCAATTGCATGTTGCCCATGTCATCACAAGAACACAATATATGCATTTTGCTGATGCTCTTTCCTATGGCAACTTGTGCAGCTTACATTTCTGTTGACAACAGGATATTTACTGAAAGAATTTAAGTCACTGATTTGCTCATGGTTTCAACAGCAGTGTTCCATGTGGTAATCAAACCGGCAACCTATCTGTGAGCAAGGATGCTGAGTTACAAGACCAGCTCTGTATACGTTGTGCTAAACTGTCACCTCCACCAGCTTTGTTGCATGGCAACAGATCACATGATGGTGAATTTCCTGCTATGGAGCGGTATGTGTGAGATTGACTTGCGACCAGTGGCCCCAGACACGAAGAACATATCTCAGTGAACCTGTGTACATGGATTCATTCCATTTGCATGCCATTATGTGCTTGCCAGGCTGGGGGCCGCAGCTTTCACAGCAGGGAATAAGATTTCCCAAATTAGAAGTGAAAGGATGTTCAATGTTGATATCACCTGTAAGCTATGCTACTGTAGGGAGGATACACCAGGTATAGATCATGTGCAGTCCATAGACGAACCCCCTCATTGATTTTCCACCTTTGATGTAATCATGGGTCGTAAATGTGTCATAAATGTCATACTATATGCAGTCAGTTTATTTCTGACTAAGATATAAATCACTCTGTTAATAAATCTGGATCCGTTATATTTTATGTATTTAAAACCTTTTTTGTATAAATTGAAATACACAACTGAATCTCTTGTTACTCTCATGATTGATTACACTATATAATCAAATTCCCTTGAATCAATTTCATGCCAAAAAAAGATGTATCAAAAGTACAGTTTAGACCTCAAGCACAGTTGAGGACAGTTGAGATCTTGGCATTGTGTAGTTATGCATTATGACACAGGTAGACTTTTAACAGTCAGTAAGGAAGTTGCGTAGAGAATGTGGAGTGTAGTCGTGCCAAAAGCTCGACTGGCCTGGAGGCGGAGACAATCAGATTTTTACCTGTACGCATTTGTAATTGATAGCAAGTGTTTTTTTGTTTGTTTTAACCATCGAGCCACCCAGGTACAGTCTGCTATTCATTCCCCAGCAGATCCCTCCAGAAGAGAAAGAAAAAAAAACTCTCACCCTTCGTATCGCAGTTCCACGCTCCGTTGAGATTCTGTCTGACGGTTTATCGACAGGGAAGCTTTTCCGTGTGTTCCTCCTTCAGCAAGGTGCTTTGAGAACTCCGAAGGGATCAAAGTCCAAAGGGGCTTCAGAGACAAAGCGTTCCTGAGCTTTATCTCTCCCTGCAGGCAGTGTGCGAATCACGGGGGTGGCTGACAGTGTCTCGCGGCTCAGCACGGAGGGATCCTCAGGGGCGCAGACCTGAAGCCTGTCACCAGCATTCTAACCGAAACATGACAAGGCACGTATCGCGCGAGTCCACTTGGGTAAAAAGAATCTGTTTGAACTCGAGTGATAATGGTTTAACTCAAAACGAACCAATTGCTCGTCTGCTACACGTCATTTGCAAAACCATTAGCGTACTTTAATTAATCAAAAGTGACAGTTGGACTGCTTGATATTGGCGAAAAACTCGCTGACTCTGGCGGTGAGTCAGGGGGTTCAATTTGATATCTCAGCTAACGACGTGCGGTGCCAAGCAATTAAATATGAAACATGCGATTCCGCACCGTAGCCCTTGAAGTGATTAACAGGCCTGAAGCCGTTTCTGTCCTTGGATAAACCCGGATGACACCGAAAGCTGTTCTGGAGAAATTATCCTTTGGGGAGCCAAACATTTGCTTCAGCAAACATCAGTCATTTATATGAACGTTTACATCCTGGACTGGTGTACTTTCAGTTCTGCAGTGAGATTGAGTTCAAAATGCTCAATTCTTTTAGACTTTTGTAGAATCATAAACCATGATGTTGTCATCTTTACAATAGCAGAAGGTCTAAGCCCCTGAATTTGCTATTTATTTACCCTAGCTATGTATTTTGTGTGAAAAAATGTATGGCATAATCTCAGACATATGAAAACATCATTCCATTGCTTAGTTATAAGCCATGAAGTAGCATTCTGACTCTGCCATATTATATCATCATTGACATTTTTAACCACCCTGTTGGGTTTGGTATCTGAGGTCCTGCAGTATTTGGCTGTGTATTTTTCTTTTTTCTTTAAAGATTCTTCTCTACTGTGGAGTGCTTCATAAGACACATTATCTCTTTTGATAAGGAGGTGCTGCTTTTGGGAGTAGTCAGTGTGGAAAAGGTGCTGTGTTGTGCGTATTTGCTGCTGAATGAATTTTGTGAGTGGAGTTGCAGGAAATTTTTTTTATGATTTTGAGGCATTTTCTGAAGGCGCCAAACAGACCGGGTAATTTGCAGCTGAACAGGAGGCCTGGAAAGCAGCCCATCTCAGGCCGCTCTGCATTCTCACAACACTACTGCGCCGGCTCCAGAACTATTTAGGAGAAGGACTCTTTGTGTTTGTTTTTTTTGTTACTACTTTATCAGTCTCATATTTTACTGCTTGGGTTAACCTTGTATTGTGTTCTAAGCCCACATTTTTGAGTAGCTTTTTACAAATCCTTAAGAGAAATACAGTGTTTCTCTATGTTCACTTTTCGTGCATTCTGAGGTGCAGTGTTGCCCATGTGTGGTATGTTGTCATTTTTAGCTTGGATGCCAGCAAATTTCCCAACCAGTGTTATTAGATCTATTGAACAATTGGTTGCTGTCATAGTTTGATTAAAAACCTGCAAAGGTTTAACACAGGATTACTGAGGGGGTGGGGGGTGATGTTTCATTAAATCCAAAGGGAATGGCGTTAACATATTGATTGACTCAGCAAAGATTGACTCAGCAACTACCTGACATGGACCAACCATTGTGCTTTGCTGTGGCACACAAAGAATTTTGATTGGTTCAAACAGGTATGTGACTGACAGTGGATTGTAGCTCCACCCATTAAGGGGGCTCATTGGGTTCATAAGACCTCCCTCTCCCTGTCTTACACGGGGCTGTGGCTGTGTGGAAAGTATGCGGTCTCAGAGTAATACACTTTGCCAGTTCCTTTGTGCTCCCGTTCAGCCCTTAACATCCTCCCCCCCTCTAAAGCCACAATCTGGTGATGAAGCACATTCCTGGGGCTGACCCGGAGCTCGTTCTTCTCAATCACTACTATGAAGAGCTTGACGTAAGTGAACATTTACAGACTCTGGTTCCCACAAGCATGCTTGTTGCAGTGGTATCTTCACCCCAGCCAAGATGTAACAAAAGTTAGTACTGTGGGGTAATCATCTAGAGTAAGCAATACTCCGCACGATATTAGATCTGACCATAGAGGAATGTGTATCGATTGTATGTTTTCATAATACATATGAGGAGTAGTTTCTCTCATAAATGGTTTGTTCAGAAATTGCTGTGGTGTTAATGCATGCATGTTTGAGGGTAGTGTTTACTGTCAAAAACCTTGTATCGCCAAAAAGGATTTCCTTTTAAGGAAATAAGAAACTTGCAACATGTTAGACTTTTAAGATTTAGCCACACGGTGTGATTTTTTTTTTGTTTTTTACCCCCACCCAAACTGAACTATGTAGTCAGGCCCCTTTGCAACTCCACACTTTGAGGATTCAAACTAACAGCCACAGGATGCACCACAAGCACGTGTCTTTACTCAAAGGCCCAGTCACATGGAGTTTGTTTTGAGTCACAGAGTAATAAAACACTAACATCACAGAACTGAATACACTAGGCTTCTATTCGTGCATTAAGCTAAAAAATGGCGATGCAAGGTTTTATTCTGAACCTTTGGCAGTGTGATTGGGCGTCCCTGGCCCAGTGCAGATGTTTCAGTGTCCGCATGTGTGTGTGCTTTCTGCTGCAGCGCATCCCTTTGTCAGACATGACCCGCTCTGAGATCAACCAGCTGCTGGGGTCACTGGGATTCTACAAGAAGGCCCAGGCCGAGGACGAGGTCCCCGAGGAGTTCCGCTTCTCCCCGGCCAAGGAGAACCCCTGGAAAGACACCCCCGAAGCCTCCCCCAGCCCTGCCCCAGAAACTGCGCCCCCTTCTCAGGAGGAGGGTCAAGAGACCCCACACTCCGACCTGTAACCCAGAGTCAGGAGGGATAGGAGAGACATGCCGGCCAACATGATTTGGAACTTCCTCCTCCGTCCAATTCAAACCATGCGTTACGCACACACTCTGACACAGTTTCGTTTGTTTTTTTTTTTTTTTTTGTGTGTATTTTTATTTTTTTAAAAATGAAGTATGGTTTGTTTTGAATGCATGTCAGGTGTGTTAAGAGGCTCCCTGTGTCTGCTCTTTGCACGGGTGTCTGGTTCCCCCACCTGCTGGGAAACAGAATGACGCCCCGGTCCACAAATCACCCGATTGGCTCGGGGCTGATGATGCGTTTTCCAGTGGGTGGGGTCCAGATTCACCAAAGACATGGTAACAGAAACAGAGAAGCGTCACTCAATAAAAATCCCTCAGTAAAAAAAAAAAGTATTTTAATTATGTACTTTTTTTTGTTGGTGTGGGTGGGGAAGGGAAAGAATTTCAAGTTATAAATTGTGCTCTCCTCTTAAAACACTGTTACGAGAGCAATTTAAATGAAGCATGTCCATTGCTCTTTGAGCTGGTAACAGTTTCCTGCACTGCAAGACACTCCACAACAGGACCGCTGGTGTTAATAGGTGGTGACAACTGGTTACCTGTGGCTTCTAGTGGATAGACACTAGTAGGAACCAAAGCAGACTTGCATCCACCCATGGTTGAAATAAATGTCTGCAGACCTCATGACCAGAATCAATCACCGCTGGTGTAGGCGATAGGCTCAATCTGAGCCACTCTGACACTAACATCTCAGTAATTGTTCCAGCCTTGCTCTTTGTCAAGTTCAGTTGTTTCTAAACATTTAGTCTATATAAGTCTCTTGCGGTTTGGCCCTTCAAAGCCTTGGGTGTACAGTCTCTTTCTCTTAAGAGTTTCCAACCACTTGTCAAAAACGTATGTTAAGAGGAAAGTTACATTTTTTGACCATGAATGTGATCTAAATGGGTTGGATCACCTGTCTTATTTTCTTCCAGATTTAATCAAACAATGAGCCTTCCCCAGTGGGATAATTTGATTTTGCAATGGAATGAAAAAATGGAAGAGACACATTAATCATTTTGGTTTCATAAAATGGTTTTAATCGTTAATTCACATTAACATGTGGTGTACAGAAACATGATATAATGACAGAGTGTAGGGAGCTGGTATGTACAGGACTGTGCTAGCTTATAAGAAGCTCTTTGGGTGCAGAGTCTTCTGACGCAAGTTAAACCGACCACATCTCTGTCTGGATAAGAAAAAAAAAAAAAAAAACAGACCGTGGTGAACAGTGTCCTTTGCAGATTCACAGAGGGTCGTATCATAGCATATTTTTCTCTTTTCTTTTTCCGACCAGGCCTTTTAGACCACAATTTAGTGCAGCCTTTTCCTAAGGCCTTAACAAGCAACCCTAGGAAAACGGTGGCAGAGCAAACAGGAAATAACTTGCTACAAGAGACACGGTTATCCTCAACCCCTCTACAGCCTTGCCCAGAGAACTTTGTGGCCAAATAGAATCCTGCAGTTACTGCACAGCCACAAATTAGAAACAGGAAGTGAATTATTACAAAACCAATTTTTGATCTGATATATACATTAGTCTTTCAATCCTTGCCACAGAGCAATAACAATATAGCTATATCTGTTATAAATTTCTTCCCTGAGATGTACTTTTTCTTTCTTTTTTTAAGAGTAAATCAAAATTAAAACATCCTCTGCCTTTATATTCACATTAATAATGAAACCAATGTTGCAAACACTGCATTCATTTTTTTTAACTTTGGATGTCTTTTGATTGATAATCAGTGAACCGCAGCTTTCTGTGGGTTCAAGGCTGTAGAGGAGTGACTCAGGCAAAACTTCAGCTCAGCCTCTCAAAAAAAAATCTAAATATATAACTTTTTTTTTTCTTACAATTTAACATTATTCCATAAAAAATACCATGTGCTGGCTATTAGTTAGACTTATGCAACTAACTTGATTGTCACTCTCTGGGGCGGAGGGCCTAAAAATACACTGTAATGCTTACTTTGAAAACAAAAATATACAAACACTATCCTAGCATAAATAAGAGCCCAGTAGAAGGAGGAAGGCTTGTGTTCATCTAGCTGTGCTGGCAGTGAGTGGACATGTGAAGGTCACTGCAGAGGTCAATGATGGGAGTGGCCTGAGCAAGAGACCCTTTGTTGAGCCCACACTGTGCCCAGTGACTGGTGGACGTGAGGGTGCTGAGCCCACAGTGTGTCTTGTGATTGGTGGATGTGAGCTTGTTGAACCCACAGTGTGCTCTGTGATTGGTGGATGCGAGCTTACTGAGCCCACAGTGTAATCTGTGATGGGGGTTGTAAAGACTTACTGATAGTGATCTTTCTGACAAGCTCGGCAACCTAAACTTGAGTTCAATTTCATTTACAATTGGCAAAGGGAAGGATGAAATGTGGAAATTGATAACTTGATGACCGATGTGCTGTGAATGATAAACTGATCCAGAAAGAAACTTTCTCTTAAAGTGTAAATAAAAACCTTCGGATCAATATGGACGGAGTAAAACAGAGTGAGTGAAAAGAAGCTTGTATCCATGGTGACATCGGACAGGTTCTGCCAGTCCCGTGATTCCAAGGTTAAAACAGGTATGGGATTTATCAACTGACAACAGATCAGGACTCAGAACTCAACAAAGGGTCGTGCATCTACCGGTGTCATAACAATGGTACAGATAACATACCTCTCCTTACCAGTGCTTATACATTTGACTTAAATAGAAATAATAACAATATTAATAATACAAATAATAATAATAAAAAACAATTCAAGTAAACGTGTTTTTTTTTTTTTTTTTAAAAGCATGCAGATTTGGTAACGTGTATAACAGCAACAGTACCGGGGGTGGAGACTAAAGCTATGTAAAAACTCTTATCTGATATAACTAATGTCTTCGCCAGCCACTCCTCCAATAGCATCTTAGAAATAGCATCTTATTATACAAAAATCCCCCCCTTCCCGAGTCACAACAAATAAGGCAGGGGAAGATAAAAGGAGAGTTAAAATTTACTCCCACTGTCAACATCTCCTGTCTTGGGTCACAATGGCAACTCCAGGATTTTGGAGGGTGCTGAGTGTGACCCATTCAGAGGGAGTTTGATTGAATGGGGGCCGATCACCCTTTGAGTCAGACGGCCGTTGACCCAAATTCTAAAATCATAATCACAAACGTTCTAAAAACCATACATTTAAGTTTAAATGAAAACCAAGTGTGAAACTTTGGCATTTTTCAGGTGGAGAGGGACTGTACACAGCCCGTGCCTGTTCCTACGTTACATGGCGTTAACGCACGGCGTCTGGAGAGCGCGCTTGTGTAGCCGCTCCTCCAAAAGGGCTGGTACTGGACCGGTCACACCCACAGAGGGTGCGGCCGAGGGATAAACACCAGCGGTTAATCGTGTGCCAGGTGTGCGTGTGCTCTGTCTGGCCTTCAGGGCTGTGACAAATGAGGACTTCAGACTCCAAGTCATGGGTGCTGTCAGGAGGGTACAATGGGGAGAAGCAGGGTCAGCCAGGGTGTCTGGACAGGGCTGATGGGGGGCAAGGGGGTGGGGGGAGGGGGATTTGGGAAGTTAGGGGTTGCTTTTTTTTCTGTTCTGTTTTGTCCCCCGCCCAAGGGAGGCAGAGCGTCGTGCACAAGGTCAGAGGTCAAGAGGTCAGAGGTCGGAGAAGGCCCGGCAGGTCATCTCATACCGCCGCAGGTGGTTGACCAGTGACTGCACGTAGGTGAAGACGCACTTGGAGTCAGGCTTCTTTCCCATAATCATCATGTCCTCCACTTCCAGTAGGGGCATACAGTTAGCAAAGGCCCTGAGAGAGTAATGAATAGAGAGAGAGAGAAGGAAAGACAGAGGGCGGGAGGGGGAGAGAAAGTCAGCTTGTGGGAGGGGGTAGGGCGGTGAACAGAAATGCCACCCGCTCCACAGGGGCACTGCAGACTGAGATGAGGAAATTGGAGTTTAAGCTGAAGACAAACAAAATCACCTACAGAGCAGCTATGAACACTCCACAGCCATGAACATAACATTCATTAAATGGAGCCTCTGGCAAATCCGTTTACAGCACACATTCCTTCTCAAGCAGAAACATGGTGAACAGCTACAACGAGTAACTTATACGTAATGGCCTCCTAATTTATGCATCGCCTTGATGAACTGAAAAAAAAACTGATTCAACAGAAGCTATCCAGGTGCATACACACTGAATATGTTAAATAATTAAATGCTATCCAGAGTGCAAGAAGCAAACATTTGACTCATGACTGCATGTGTTTTTTTTACAACAACAAATTTACTTAAACCTTGTAATTATCTGAAATCCTGTAAATACTAAACTCATCTAAAGTCCTGTAAATAACTATAATTTAGCATCAACCTGCAATTTCTGGAAACAAATGGAAGCTGATGCAAAAACACCCAATAACTGTTACGGTTATGGACAGAAGCAATTAATAAGAAACAAAAGAAAGCATTCAAAATAAGCTTTCTGCTGGAGTGTCTGTAATGGACAAATATTCAGTCCTGATCTGCAGCCAGGGTTCCAGGAGGCAGATGGCTTTGGCTGTGAGAACAGCAGCTCAGGAGGCAAACTCAACCCCCAGGGCTACGATTGGAGAATGTTTTTATTTCTACAAAGTCAGGCTCTGTCATGATACGATCAGACGTACTACTATTTTCTTTCAGCTGTATGAAACTAGTGTTCAGTCTGGCAGTCCTACAGGAATGAAGTATCTTCTACCACAGTGCAACCAGAGAACAAAGAATTTGCCAAACGTGAAAATCCTGGTGCACGGTCAGAATAAACCCATAAGGCTTTATTGACATTATAAACTTGCCAGCAGTGTGTTTGCCAAACTAAAGGTGGTTGTTTGTGTTGATAAGAATATCACCCAGATGTCAAACCTACAAGCACATCAGTCTGCTTTGGTGCTTGTTATAGCAGTACAGGAAAGACATTCCAGGAAATATCTGCACACAATCTGGTTCTTCTTCTAAGGACCAAAAATGTTTTATCCTTATGTGCTCACTTGTATTTTTATATATTTGTGGTGAAACTGTAATTCACACATTTGTACTTCTGCTGCTGAATCTTATTTTTACAGTTTATCACAAGTAATGTATTAACAAATTCTGTCTGACCACTAGGGGTCAGGCTTTACACACATACTGCAACAGTCTGGGAACATGGAAAAAGCCTAAGGATTCTTGTTTGCAAGTTTTGTTGTCTGATAAAGACTACAAAGGGCAGGGCCCAGGGGACCAAAGGAGGAGCTTACAGAGACACCAACACTGCAGACTACTGACAGAGAAGGCCACTAAACTGGGACAGAGTAAGACAGCACCAATTAAAAATAGGGACCTTTCTCGACCCTACCAAAGTTCACAACACAGCCAATACCATAAAAAGGCATTTTAAAATGAACCAGTTCCCTTTGAGATTATCAATGCTAACATGTTCTCTTGCAGGAACAAGGAATTATCCTTTTCTCCAGCCCTTTCGCCCACAACACAAGCTCAAGCAAAACCACAATAGCCTTTTAATGCAAACAAACAGAGACAATTCAAATCAATAAAAAGCCACCCAGCATCCTGCTTTCAGAGAGAAAGAGGGAGAGCGCTGGCACAGACGACTTTCTTTTCTTTCCTCTCAGGTTCAAACAGAGCACAACAAGTCCTTTTAAAGTGCCGCGCTGCAGATCGGAAGATAACTCTGGCGCTCCTCTGTCTGGCTGTGTTCCCGGGACTCAATAAGGCCATGTTTGGGCGTCTGGACCCGGGACCTGACTCACATACCTCTATGCCCCAATTACTCCCAACACCACAGTTTTACACTGCAACATACAGAGATTAGCAAACCTAAACACTGGCCCAACACTGACCTCAACCCAGACACTGGCCATGTCCTCCCCCTTTCATTTGACTACATTTAAAAGACACTCATATCCACAATTCCACTGAAGCAGCTCAGGTTAGGTATCCTGCTCAAGGGTGCCATAGCAGTGCTCCACTTGTGAATTGAACCTGCAACCTCTGAGTTATGAGCCCAGGTCCATGACCCTTGCACTACAATGTCACCATGACCATTTCTGATTGTGACTGACTGGCAGTCATGTTGTGCAGCACTGCTCTTTCGTTTTTCTCTTTGACTGGGCATCCCTCTTCATTGGCTGGTTGTTGACCATAGCTGGGTTGAAGAACATTTGGGGCTACATTTCTGAGATCACTGCATCATTGCACTTGCACACTGAGCAACTGATTTTGCGGAAACACAGGGAAACATTTTTTTTTTAAAAAGCCTGTATCCCCACCCCCCACCCCCACCCTCCCCACAGTCCCACCATCAGTGCGGGTGTCCCTCTTTGTGTACTTCCCCGCTCTCACCATTCAGCGGGATTTTTGCCGGGGGCGAGCGGGTTCGACTCTAGGAGGAGTTTTTGGTTTTAACCAGGCCTTTCTGCACCAGGCCCCTGTAGAACTCCTGGAGGTACGTGTAAACGCACTTCCAGTCCGGCTCGCGCATCCGCACCATGTCCTCCACATCCAGCAGCTGCGGACAGTCCGCCAGCTTCCTGCTCCCGGGCCGGGGGGGGGGGAAGGGGGACAGGAGAGAAGCAGAGAGCAAGAGAGAGAGAGAGAGAGAGAGAGATGGAGAGAGGAAAATATGTGACAGAATATGAGAGAGAGAGGGAGAGCGATTTCAAAAAGGAGAGAATGATGGGAGAAAGATGAAAAGTACAACGATTACAGAAAGGAAGAGTGGAAGAGAGAGTGAGAGAATGAGAGTGGGAGGGAGAAAAAGGAAGGAGGAGGGGTGGGGAAAGAATGGAGAGCATAGAGGATGAGAGCAGAAGGAATGAAAGGAACAGCAAAGATGAGGTAATGGAAGAATGTAAGAAAGGAAGGGCAGGCAAGGCAGAGGGAGAGATGGGAGAAAGCGTATACAAGGAGGAAAAGAGCAGAACAGGGAAGATAGAGATTGAAGAGGGAGAAAGAGAAAGACAGAGACAGAGGAAGAAGATAGCAGTGGGCAGCCAACAGAGTACAACAAACAGGGTGAGGAGAGAGAGAGAGAGAAGAGACACAAAAAAAGAAACAAAAAACATTACATTCTCTGTGTGGAAGGACATATCCATGAGTTGACATGCTTCATGAACAATTGACATTAACGCACACACATACACACGGCAGACAACAAAACGTCAAATGGAGCGGCAGTGTGCGTCCATTTAGGTCTTGTTTTTCAGAGTGCGCTGAGACATGGGACTCAGACACAGGGAACACCAGTTACAGACCTTTGCTTTGTTTTGTCCCAGTACAAAACAGAGGTGTGGAATTAAAAAAAAAAAAAAAAAAACACAAGAGGTAATCACATGGTTACAACAGAAACGGATCTCTGGATGAAGCCATGAGATGGGGGTGCAGCAGGGGAGTGGGGGTGTGGGTGTGAGTGCATCCTGGGTGTGAGATCCTGGTGGGGGGGGTGACGACGGAGAAGATGGTGACGGGGGGAGTTGAAAGTAAAGGAAAAGTGAGAGCGCATATGCCAATTTTTCAGTATATCTGTTTTATGGTCAAAATTATCTCCCAATTGACCATAACAACCTAATCATATTGATCTGTCTGTTTGATTGACTGACTGATAAATTTGAATGAGGCTTGTTTGGCACCTGCTGTGAACCATCTATCTATTTAAATGCATCTGTGTTTATGTGGACCTATGTGCCTATCCAAAATCACACACCAGTTGTGCTGTCACAATTAGTGATTATCAAATGGGGTGTGGTTGCATTGTTTTACCTTGATTTGTGGAACTTCTCTTAGTTTTATTCAAATAAAGTGATGGCTTTATCCCTTTTTCTCTTCATTAGTCACTTTCTGGAATGACCTGACTTCCTCAGGTGTCAGTGGAAGTTTTGGGACTCTTAGATGGGTTACCCTGGGTTACCCGCTAGGTAGTGGTGACAGGTGAACAGAGGACTGTACAGGGAGCACATGCAGAGGAGCAGTGCAGAGAACAAGGTGCCATCATCATCATCACCATCATCATCATCATCATCATCATCCTCACTCAGCAGCAAGTGAACAGAGCAGCCACCGGTGGGACAGGTCAAAGGTCAAAGACCCAAGACAGCACAAACTCCCTGTGAGAAGAGGAGGGAGCAAGGGAAATGGAGAGGAAGAGAGAGGAGATGGAGGGAGATGTAGACAGAGAGAGAGAGGGAGATGGGGATGGACCCGGTGCTGTCTTGCACCCTTCCTTCAGTAAGATGGTGGTTGCTCCGGATGGAGGGGGTCATAGTAGAGGAAGAGGGGATGGGTGATTCTGGTTTAGTAAAGAGGGGTTTGAGGCTGTGGGCAGGGTCAGTATGTTCAGCACTGTTACAGACGGGAAGCTTCTCTGGGAATGAAGAGTTTAGGCTGGGAGAGACGTGTCAATGCAGCAGGCCTGACAAATAAAAATTACAGAAGGATGCTGGTCACATAGGCTCGCACGCACGCACGCACGCACGCACACACACACTCGTGCACGCAAGCATACACACACACATACACACGCCCACACACACACACGCATGCACACACAAACACACTTGCACACACTCAAGCACACGTACACACACGCGTGCACAAATGCACACACAAGATAACACTTCTCATTGGGGAAACAGCTACAGTAGAGTCTCTGCTCTGGACCATGGCAGGGGGGGCTCCATTCTCCCAGGTCCACAGCGCCCCCCAAGGGAGTTTGTGGTTTGTGCGATTTGACGGGTGTGGGTGGGGCTGAACGAGGGTTATCTGGCAGGAAACGGGTTTGATTCACTCGCCGTCTCGTGCCAGATGAAAGAATCTGGCTGTGTGTCAGGCCGGGCTCTTCTAGCAGCTTTACGAGGCCATTAATGTGACTGGCTGTTCAAGGGCCAGCCCATCAAATCAGACTGCTGGCTAATCAGCTGAGCGGGGGTCATTAAGGGTCATTAAGAGCCAGCATGGACCAAGGGCCACACCTCCTCTGGCTCAGGACAGCAGGGACATGCTGCCAGGGTATGAGAGGTAGGCACAGGGCCGCCATGCAAATGGTCTCCTCAGCCTCTTTAAGACCACCGGCTCCTTCAAAATCCAGGGAGCTCAGATCAAAACTGCGAGAGCATGCAAGACAGGATTGGTCTTTTTTTTTTTTTGGAAAAACTCAAAGAATGTAGTCGATTACAGACAGTGGGCATCAACAGGGCTGTATGCCTGAACCTCAGGAATCTGCTCCAAGAGCTAGTGTTGAACTTACGGGGGTCAAACATATGTACTCGACGGGTAAAACTACATGAAAGGAATGGAATAAAGGCCGTAGAACTGCTACGGGTTGCGTGTGTGTGTGTTGGTTTAGGCAGGGGAGAAGTGAGGCAGATTGTTTGTCTTTGCTACTGATGATATTTGAGTCTGAGGCCTCTCTGTTTGGTGAAGTTGTCGGATCAGCTTGTTCCAGGAACAGAGCCAGCGCAGGGGTGTCAGCACAGGTGTGTGACGGGCCACTGATGTTTTTCTGGGACACCTACTAGTACGACACTCTCAGTGCAGCACAAATGACAGCTTATCTTCATCTTTACAAAGGGGAGATGAGCTGAAGGACGAAGAATCCAAAAGATGGAGTGCGTGTTTTCAGTGTATGCCTGATGTGAGAGTATGTCTGTATGATTAAGACAATGTGTGTATGTGTGTGTGTGAGTGTGAGTGAGTGTGATTCAGATGGCACTCATGTGGCTGTGCGAGCGTGTGTATGTGTGTGTGCGCCTGTATGATTCATGAAGTTCCTGTGTGTGTACACTCACTCTGCGGTGCTGAAGGCCACCTCGAAGTTCTGCCTGCGGTTGCTGGGGCTGAGGGCAGAGTAGTCGAAGGCCTGGGGGAAGAAATTATGCACCAGGGCACAGAATGCCATGCCATCACTCCAGCTGGACGAGAAATTCTGAATGTCCACATTCTGCAGGGAACGAGGCAGAGGGGGAGAGAGGGTTAGTTAACCTAGCTATATAGTATCTTTTTTCTGTGTTGAATTTTAATAGGAATTATGAGAATTCATGCCCCAACGCCGGTTTGTGGGTGAAACGTGGGTGAAAGGCGCGTACCTCATATGAGCGGGTCTTGGCCCTGCACCAGTCCAGCAGCATCTGCTTGATGGAGTTGGCGTTGGGGACGCCGAAGCTGGTGGAGCGCTGCACCTTATTGACCCTCGCCACGGCAGGGTTCCCTGGGCTGGGGTGGGGGGGAAGAGGGGGGAGAGGGTCGTTAAACCAAAGAAACACACATGCATTCACGAACGTGCATACACACAAATGCTGGAGTACTGGCTACTGACTGTCTGATGCAACATTTCAGCTCCCCGCCCTTCAGCTTTGTTTTTGTCTCCGTTTAATTTAAAATGTGATTTATTGATTTGATACAGCCCTTTTATCTCAGGAACCATCAGTGCCTCAAAATGAAGCAACATGCAGCCAAAACTAGCTGGAGCACTGAACCCTTTTCTCCCTCTCCACCCTGCAGTCTCTCCCTCTCTTCTCCCTCCCTCCCTCACTCTCTCGCTCGCTCCCCCATCTCTCTCACCCGCCACTGGTCGTCTCCAGCTTCTCGATCATGGCGCGGCGGGCCTGCATGGCGGAGGTCTTGGGCAGCGTCTGTGCCCTCATCAGCTCCTTACGCCTCTCAGCCTGCCTGCGCTCCAGAGCCGCCAGCCCCCCGCCGCTGCGCGAGGAGTCATCCTCACGGTCAAACACACTGAGGGAGGGAGAGAGAGGGATGAGAGAGCGGGAGAGGGGGACAGAGGGATGAGACAGAGGGATGAGAGAGATGGAGAGGGGGAAGGAGATAAGGAGAGCAGTGACGGTGGAGGGAGGGAAGGAAAGGAAGAAAGGAGAGGCAAGAGGGAAGGAAGAACACCGCAGAAAGAAGGAGAGACATATATAACATTATCCATCAAGCACACCAGTGGTCTGAAACCCCTGCAGAGGTTTTAGCAGGTTCAGACTGCCCTCAGAGCAGAGGCTAAACAGGGCCCACCTGCCAGGAGTCTCACCTGCCCACTTTCTTGGTGGAGGAGCTGGAGGAGGAGGAGGAGAAGCTGTAGGACTTGGTCTGCACTGTTCCCTCTGTAAGGGGAGAGAGAGACAGAGCACTGAACTCAGAGTGTGCTGAAGCACGGCTGCACACAGAGCGAGGCCCACAGGGTGGACGGAGAGGAGAAACATGGCCAGGGGAGGCAGACACTCACTGTCAGATTTCTGCATGTAGCTGGCCTCCATGATGGTGCTGCGGGAGGAGCGGCTGCCGTCATCTACAGAGACACAGAGCACAAGCATGAGGGAGTGTGTGTGTGTGTGTGTTCATGACTGTATGCAAGGGAGTGAGTGAGACTACATGAGTGAGCGAGTGTACGTGACTGAGTGAATCAGCTTTTTACTACACAAGTAATTTATTGTATATTAGTGAGTCTATGTGACTGAGCAAATGAGCAAGATGTGCACATGACTGACTGACTGACTGACAGTTCCTTTGTATGCACCTTTTTGCGCACTTTAATCTCCTGCAGCTACAGGATTATATGATTGCGAATGACTGTAGACCTGAACAGCTTTGCGAGGCCCTGGCTTTAGGTGTGACAAAAGGAGAGTTACCTGACTGGGCGAATCGGTCAGTTTTGGTGAGCTGGCTGAGAGTGGAGCCATCAGCTGACTTCTCTGACTTCTTGGTCACCACCTCCATGGCGCCCCCTCCTGGCCGGCCTTTCTGAGAGCGCGCCTCTCTCTGCTGCCTCAGGTCCTGCAGACGGGACTCTCGCTCTCGCTCTCTCTGGTCTGAGATGGTCAGAGAGAGGGAGGGAGGGGGGAAAAAGGGGAGACAGGAAGATGGCGGGGGGAGATAGAAAAGTAGCCAAATGTATCCACAGAGGGGACAAGGATTTTGGAGCGTTGGGGAAAAAGTAGAAAGAAAAAGAGAAAGGGATGGAATCATACAGTAAATAAGCTTCAGTCTGACTGCCCTGTCAAAGACTCAACACCTGTGGCTTACCGACATCTCCTAACAACCCAATATTATAATCCTTTTAAATTACAATGTCATTTGGGGGAAGGAAGGTCAAAATACTACTTGGAATGGCTGGGATGTTATGGTAATAAGCAGAGATTTTTCAAAAAAAACTTTTAAATATGTAACCCCTTATTAGGGGAAATCACAGACCCACGCTAACCTCAGAGAGTGGCAACACCACCCCCCCACCGTGCCCCCTCCGGGGCAAACACACAAGTGTACACAGTCCAACTGCTGCAATAACATGGACACAGACGGTAAACACCCACACATGTATTTATATCTACCCCACATTCCTTTGCTTTCCTAGACTTAAATGTCTCTTTACTTTTGCAAACCTGCATGTTACTGGAAGCGCTGAACTGCGGCCTGAATCCAGCACCTCCTTCATAATTTATTGTTTCACCTTATCTGGCTCCCGGGTTGCCAGGGTTAAGACAATACCGTTGAGAGGAGGAATTTGCCTGTACAGGACTCGCTGTTAAACATCACAGTCTCAGGTACATTTTGCCTGGCATGATAGCTGGGGTGGAATTCCCCAGCCAGGCATTATGGGTCTGAACAACCAAACACTTGGGTGGTTTAATGTAGAGGGGTGCAGAGTGCGCCCATGTGTCTTCAGCTTCAACAAAGCCCATACTGCGTAAGTCCCACACACATGCAGGGCACACACACACACACGCAAACACACACACATACCAGACCGGGGTTAAATAACTTGAAATACTACACCCTTTCAGACACCAGTAAAATTCCTGAAGATTACTTAACTAAATTTTACTAAAAAATTCAAGCGAAATCTGTATTTTCACCAATATTCTGAATCAGAACAGAACACTTTTACATGGCATCTAAAGGAGTAAAAGGATTTCATACACTGTACAGATTTAACCCAGACTGACCACACAAAAACACACACACAGACAAATGTGCACCCCACACATGTGACAGACCACAATGTTCACTTATCACCACATCTCCTTTCCCCACGGTGTCAGTGTCTCGCTGTCAGTGATCATCTTTAATATCCTACTGCATTCTATACATCCCACCAGTAGGGGGCTGCATGGGGGGGGGCCCATCTTCTTTATAAATGTATTGGTCAATATTCACAATGTGTACCTGCACTGCTTTTGGTTTTGAAAGCACCAGAGAGACACTGCATCGTGGATAATACAAGGAATACAGCCACATGTGAGACTGGTCACCAAGGGTAGACACACAAATGTGTTCATAAACACACACACACTTGTGATGGGAGAGTGAGGCATTGTGAACCTCATAATGGGAGGAGTTCCAGCCATCTGTCAATCACTGATTGTCAAGCACAATTTGTCTGAACAACTAAAAAAAAAAGATTTTTCTCTCCACAGAACAGTGGTTCATGTCTGTTTTGGTTCAAACTGGTTCAAACCAGTGAGACACTTATAGCTTATAACCATTCCATTGTTTTCAGTTCATTAGGCCTCAGACTGCCATCACTAATGCACACACACAAACGCGCACACAGACACACACACACATACCTATCTCATCCTGAGTGAATCCCAGCAGAGCCTCTGAGGGCAGAGAGGATGGAGAAGAAGAGAGAGTAAGAGAGCGATGCACTACAGATTATGCAGTATGGGGCCTGGGCCATTCCCATGCAGGGAGAACAGGACAGACAGCTCTGTAAGAGTGGCCTGACAAAAAGGGCCAGCCCAGCCAGTCAACTGAAAAAAAAAAAAACTTGAGACGAGAAAAGAACCAGATGGAGCCCAACAAAAATGGAGAAAATCCTACAGTAAACAGGAATGAGAGAGAAAGAAAGAGTGTATTTAAGTAGAAGACAGATGGGAGGAATATGTAGCCGTGTGCTGTGCGTGAGAGCACGCTCACCTCGCTTCCTCTTACGCAGCTCCCTCATGGCCGCTCGGATCATCTTCCTCTCCTCAAAGTCTTTTGATTCATCCAACTGTGGAGAGAAAAAGAAACGCATGGACATCAACAACAGAGAGAGGAGAGGAAGTCCCATCCCGTAAACACTCTTGCTAAACTCACAAACAACCACACATACCCCATCAATAAACACAACTCGCATCCAAGACTGCAGTGGAAACAGCCACTGTGTTTGACATACAAGCAGTAGGGATGAATGGCAAGAGCTACATCTTCAAAACAAGTAACCCCACTTTCTGGCCACCATTTCCAAATACCTCCAGCACGAACAATTTATCAACAAAATGCAGCCTCTTAAATGACAAACAACTTCCAAAAAAAAAAAAAAATTAATTTTGAGCTATTAAATGGCTCATTGGCTTAACACGCTGTGTAAGTGTGTGGATTGGCTCATATTTGACTGGTATCGATTCTGGATTATGCTAGTGCCGACTAGCAGGACTGTGATGCAGGACCGTGTGTGGTGGTGTCACCAGGGGAAAGAGGGGGATAGGGCAATAGTGAATAGTGATGCTTGTGGCTTGTGGAATGCAAGTGACCGACTCCGGTCATTCGATCGCCCCCATTCTGCCCGCTAACAGCAGCACATGGAAAGTCTCCCTCTGACTGATGTGTGTGAAAGCTCTGCTTGTGGACTTCCATGTCAGAAGGGGTGGTGGCTGACATCATATATTTTGAAGCAAAGCATGTCTTTGTGCTGCTCCCAAACTAAGAACAGGTTTCAGCGATGAGCAGGACATGCGAGTACAATCTAGCACTCAGAGTAAAGGATTTTAAGACTGGATTTCAAGATAAGATTTCTCTTAACATTTATTGTACACTTCTGGTAAATATTTGGAACTGCGTGGACTCTGTAATTGCACAATATGAGCTTTTATGAGATTGCCTTCTATCCAAATGTGCGATGCAAATTCCCTTCAAGGGTAATAAATGATCCAGCAAACAACACTGCTGAGGAACAATCAGGCATCAGGCTGCAGAGTCTGGTCTCCCTCCTTGTCTGAGATACTTTAAAATAAACACAAGTGCTTACGCATGGAAAGATGGGAACCCTACTGAAACATGAGTAACAGCTGGAAGTTGAGTGGGTTCAGGAGTCAAGGCTGTTAGCCGAGCGTTCAGGGCACAGAGTACATCCAGATTGTTTGGAAAAAGGCAGATGGGGGGTGCCTGCAGGTTTGAGTCCCAGAGGTTTGGGCTATGCCACGTTGTGCAACAGTGACAAAGCATCTGTATGTGTGTGGGTGTGTTGGGTCGGGTCCGGGGTTGTGGGGTTCGTACCATCTTATCCAAGACCTCCTCGTCCTCGATGGCGGCCAGCTGCTCGGCGGTCAGTTTGCCGGCGGCGCACTCCTCCGCTCGGGCCCGGGCCTCGGAGGAGCCGTTGGGCACAGCCGGGGCCTTGCTGGAGGTCAAGGCTGAGGGCTCCACTGCCATCACGGGCTCCGTCTCCATCTGAAGGGGGGAGGGCAGTAGGAGAGGAAGAAGAGAGAAGGAGAATTGTGAAGGAAAGCAAGGGTGAGTGAGGATGAAGGGACAGAGAGAGAAGGAGACAAAGCAAAAGAGCTCAACAGTTGTCTATCTCCTACTATCACTGTGAATGCAACAAACCCCATCAAGTATATTACTGTTCACGATTTTCCCTTATTAATCACAAGGCAGCGATTTTCAGACCCTGCATGTCTCAACCGAAGGCAGAGGACGAGGAGAGCTTTTGCACTCCTTGATGGCTGAGAGAATGTTCACTTGGCAATAATGCCAAATAGTTTTTTTTTTTTTAAATTTGCATCCCTGATTTTTCCCTTTTTCCCAACCCGAATCATCAACCGAACTGATTGATCACACCGCAGCACCCGCCCCTGACAGCTCTGGGAGGAGAGGTTGCGCACGTGACTCCTCACGAAGCCGGGAATTGAACTCCGGACCTCAGGACCCATAGGCAACAACTTATCCCACGAGCCACACCAAATAGAGTTTCAAACCAGAAGACATCAAGAGCTTTTGCACTCATGCCAGCTGCTCTCCAGAGAGATTGTTAACCAGAAAAGCAAAGGACTGGCAGCCCCAGGAGCAAACAGGGTCAGAAAATCTTGGTTAATCTGGAAAAATCCAGAATGGTCACATTCCCCCACTGATTCATCCCTACTGAAAGGCCAGTCGAACTGGGCATGACAAACTAAGGCCGGCCCGCAGCTGACGGGCCACAGGTCACTGTCACCGTGACCTTTGACCTGCCATGCGCAACAACCGTTACGCAACGGCCCTTACATAATGTGGCGAGGCCGAGAGGCCTGGCATTCGCCAGCACGATTCCCCGACTGGTGAGAAAGAGCGGATACAATTTCAGTTTAGCGGGGATTTGGACGAGGGAAAGAAGGGACTCGGTCACGGACGGGGCGGTGCAGCTGTGTTTACAGAAAAGACACTGAAGCTCGCTGACATTTAAGATGGAATGAGAGAGCTAGGTCGTTCCAGGAATGACCAGATTCCTTCCTCATTTTGTTGGTCCATCCTTCTCCTTCTCTCAAATGCTCTGTCTCAAATTTTCAATTCACTTTATTTGCATGATAAGAGAATTAGTGTCGTTAAGCATTAATATACAAACACAGCCTTCCTTAAAACCGATAAAACAAACATGTTCATCTTCCAACCCATCTTATGCACAAACACATTTACCCAGAATTCTGGCTGTTTTCTTTATCTGCCTCTCGCTCCCTCTGCTGTCACTCTCATACGCATGGGGTACAGGAGAGTGAACTGCCTGGACACCGCTGGAGGTAGGGAAACAGAGGGAGTGTGTAGTGACCAAGACAGACTCCGGTGCTCCCATGGGGGTAGGTCACATGACTCTGACCATTGTGAACACCAGAGAATGAAACGCTTACGCCGGAAACGCTGTGTACGCTGGCTGACAGAACACTGCTGTTCCCCAGCTAAGTTTGGGAGGGGGTGTGGGGGGAGGGGTGAAGGGGAGGCCTTTGTTTGCTGCCGTTGACGAAAAGAAAAGGGGAAGACGACAAATGGAAATAAACAACGTTCCATTTTCCCTTCCTGTGTTTTACAGGCAAGAGAAAAGCCGTTGTAGAAGTTTGTTTATTTAAAAAAAGCTGTAAAAAAGCTATAGATAACATGCTCTTAGTGTCTACTTATACATGCCACATGGCGCAGCTAAGTTTAGGAAGGCCTTTAGCAGTCGGACAGTGATTGGATTTATTGCTTTTTTGTTCTAAAGTAAATGAGCCCACATCCTGATATAGCACTAACGGCCAGTAACCCCTCCCCCTCTCTCTGACAAAGGCCCATTATGCGAGCCATTGGGCCTGATTCTGTGGAACACCGCGTGAGTTCTGAGGAACCGCCATCGGGCCAGGACCGCGGCGCCCGCCAACCCATGGACAGGACCTGCCCCACGCTGGAATGTTCTAGTGCAGGGCCTGCCAAATGACTCAGTGCTCAGTGGCAACTTGTGTTGACCACACCAAATGCTGAAACACGAAGAAAAAAAAAAAAAAAAAAAAAAAAAAAAAAACTAGCAGTCACTGCTGCCCTCCATGGCCAGACAATGAGATCTCCAATCTGAAGTCAGAGCACCTCGCAACCCTTGACTGCAGTGGAAACCTTAAAGAAAGCCATCTTGAGTTAACACATGAACACTCAAAAATTAACTAGGATATTAGAGATATCATACTCTGGTACTACCTTTAGCTTACTATCAACACCCTTGTTGACTATGCCAGGCCATGGAGTCATACTGAATAAAGGGTGCATCACTTTCAAATGTTTGACCAAAGTGTAGACTTAACCATCCCATTAAGAAAGGATGATGTGGAACTTGAAGGGCTAGGAGCGAGTTTCTCTCTCTCTATGAGCATCCACTCTCAGACAAAGAAAGCAAGAAAATTCAAGGGAAACACAGGCAACAGCGAGACCACACAGAGAGACAAAAACAACTGGTGAACTTATCGGAGTCCAGGCTATGCCGTGAGCATGAGGGCAAGGGGCAGGATTGCTGCCAGTTTGAATCCCAGGGGGCACAGGAAAGCTATGCCACATTGTGAGCGGGGTTGTACGTGCTGCCGGGCCCTTTGCTTCCACAGAGACGGGCATGTTGATCCCCGGGCTGCTGAAGGCAGGATCACGTAGATTACATTAGCGGCGCTTTTGGGGCTAAACTGCATTGTCCCTGAGATCATTCCCTCCAGACTCATCCCCTCTCATACATCTGCTTTGCACGAAATGGGGGCTACCCCATTCCCCACACAAACAGTTAGGAGACAGGATAACTGACATCGAGCTGGCACCTGACCAACTCCCCCAAACCCCCCCATGCCCCCTGTCCCAAACCCAGATGACTGACAGATAAAGGCATCTGCAGGGGAATCTTATAATACCATCATGCTGGACAGCATTGGCCCCAATGCCCTTAAGAATAGCTGCACATAATACCAGCCTAGATATCTGACACAACTCATTCTGAGCCCCCACAGCCCCACAACTGCAGGTAATCAAGTACAGAGATTCCAGATGTTTTTACTCATAACTTTAACTTGACATGGATCCAGAAAATATATAAATTATATTTTATACTTGCAAATTGATAAAAAAAAACAAAAGGAAGTGTCAGGATTTGTAGACACTGGATTGTGTCTCTAGAAGTTCTGACTCCCAATGATGGGAACAGGCAGTAAAACTGACCCTGAAATGTAGTTTATTCCTCAAAAGGAGGGTCAGAGATGTTACAGTACCTCTGCAAAAGGGCTAAAAGTTTCATTCATTGCCATCATGCAGACAAGCTGCAAAGGGTTACAGCTCAGCCAGACCTTAGATAAAAGGAATTCTTATTTTCCCTCAGAAATATTCTTTACTTTATTTTTTAAAATGACAGTGGATAGTCCACCCTCCTTCAGCATTTAATTAGTCTTTAAGACATTACATAGTGTAGAGAGACAGGAAGCAGATGACAGAGAAGTATGACAGCACAGCACGAGTCGCAGTACAGGTAGGTGTGCTAGCTCACTCAAACCTAAACCACCCCTCCCCTCTGACAGCGACACGTGTGGCTATCCATACTGCAATTCCTGTAGTATTGTCGCTCTATACACTAGTGACACAGTCTACTAAGGAGGGAGTTGGGGGGCGTTACAGCCCCATCAATGTAACGCACCTCTATGTATTGTATCAGGAGATGCTTGTTCATACCCAATCCTATGACTAGTTCCCAACCCTGGCGGTGCGAGGGTTCCTCGTCAAGTAGGATTTGGTAGCCCCCCCCCCCCACCAACCCCCCGCCCCGCCAACACCGGTCACACACTTCCCCAGATCAGGCGACACATACGCCCCTTCCTCCCACCCCATACTGGCAATCCTTACCAATGGGATTATGGGATTGAGACAACTCACTGACACATATACACCATTGCGGTCGGCACAAAGGAGGGGGAGAAAACGGAGAAGGTCAGGGTTTTGGAACGGGAGGGGGGAAGGGGGTGTTGGGGGATAAAGAGTGCGAGAGATCTGATGGACATGGGACATGCTTAATGGTTCTTAGGAGCAATGAAAGTGAATGACCAAGAGGGAGCTATGAGGAACCAAACAGAACTTCTTCATTCTACTTCACCCGTTTCATTTTTATTTCAATTCTCCCATAAAACTCCTAAATATATAATTTCCTGTTTACATTTTTGGTAATAATAAGTAATGAGAAATGGGTAATTGATTAAGTATGTATTTTATGAGAGTATTTAAATTTTTATGACAAATTCTAAATCAAGAGCAAAAGCAGTAAAGCAACAATTAAATTTGTACTAAAGAAAATAAATTACTTTTAGTGGACCAATAAATAGTTCCACAGTCTTCGGATATGTTAAAGTAACATGCACAACATAACACAAGTTATGAACTCAAAGACCATACCAATAGAGCAGGGGTAATTTCCATTTCAATTCAGTTGGTTCAAGAAAGTAATTAATAAATTCCCATGATCCCTTCGAAATCAAAAGTCCTTATTGTTGGGGATTCATCATTCATTATAAAGAAGGGGGATGGTGCCAGAAAAAGATATAAGCTGTATTTCTGGGTCACTGCAAGGTCAGAGGTGTGATGGGAAGGACTACAGAGCAAAGGAACGCAATATCATGAGAAAGACGTTGTGGTGTTAAGGATAAAATATAGAAGGCAGAGGTAGAGCAATAATGATGAAGATGAAAACTGAGTGAAGAAGGATGTCCAGAGAAAGAAAACTGGGGGGGTGAGGATCAAAGAGAGGGAGAGAAAGAGAGAGAGGCAGAGAGAGAAGGACAGAGAAATGGACAGAGAGAGAGACAAAGACAGACGTACCAGGCTATTGCTCCGCGAGAGGCCCCCCATCAGTGAGGGGCTGGAGTAAGAGCGGCGTGTGGAGAAGGTCGGGGGGTGAGGGACGGGGGAGACGGGGGCGACTGGAGCCACCACAGCAGGGGAAGTGCCTGCCACTGGCTCAGGTAGGCCCAAGGCCTGGCAGAGGGCTTCCACCTGGCGGGCGAGCCGCTCCTGCTGGGTGCGGAGGCGCAGGTTCTCCTCCTGCAACTCCTCCACGGCGGCGGCCAGAGGCACCACGCGGGCGGCCGCCTCCTCCAGCCGCGCGTCAACCCGCTTCCCGAAGGCCTGCAGGTCGCTGTGGACCTCGCCCACCGCACAGCGCAGCGTCAGCTCCATCGCGCTCAGCGCGTCCCTGTCCTCCGGCGCCCCCTCTTCCTCCTCCCCCACCCCTACCTCTGTCTCCTCTTCCTCATCCACCTCCTGTGCCAGCAGGTCTCCTATAACGGCCTCCAGGCCCGACTCGGCGCAGAGGCTGTCAGGGGTGCCTAGCGACTCGGCCGGGGCCTCTGACGCCGGCACCAGGTCCAGGTTCACACCTGGCATGGTGCACGTCTCTCCACGTAAACACTCCAACACTGATGCCCCCAAAGAGCAATAAATAACAAAACAAGTGGGGTCCGGCAAGGACGGAGCAGGGCTGTCCTCTACCCTCTCAGTTTCCTCCTCAGTCTCAAAAAAACGGGGTAATCTGCAGTCGATCTGCTCAGGTTAGCGTGACTGTTCTCCTGCCAGGGCACTCCAGAGCCCCTCTGGAGTGGGACACATTCTATATACCCGCCTACAAAAAAAACTCCCCCTCCCAACTTCAGTTGCCCTCACCTAACCGGCCAATCGCAGCACACAGAATCTTGTTTCCAGGGAAGCGACAGGCCCTGCCTGTAGATCTCAGGTGCCACCCACAATCACGCCTATTAATCACATGCCTGGCTATTATTCTCCCAGAGCGGGACTGGGGGATTGGCAGGGGCCAAAGGGGAGCAGGGGCTTGGGGGTTGGTGCGGGGGCAACAATTCAACGCCCCCCACTCCCCACCCCCCCAGTCTTATATTTAGAGCCCTCTTTCCTCACACCTCGACTGGCAGGCAGCCGTGGCACATAGAGACAGGGGCCCAGACTGAACTTACCATTTATTTATTTATTTATTTTTTCAGTTCTTGTCATGTAGTGGCCTATGAAGCCTGACAAAATCAGGTAAAAGGGGGAGTAGGTGAGAGCACTGTAGGGAAGGAGGGACTTGTCCCAACCACCTGCACAGCTGAATTATGGGAGGAATCAAAAGCACTGTTCCAGCCTCCCAGCGAGGCTTTCTAGGAGGTTCCTGGAAAGAGGACAGCAGGCACTGGCAGAGAAGCCATCGGCTGTTCTTTGACACTCACTGACAGGAAGTCGCTTTGATCTCGCCAGCTGGTGTTTGAATCTTGTAGAGTGTGTGAGCATGTGTTCGTTTGCTTTCCCCTTTTTTATAGGCATTTTGTGTCAGTTTTAAGCAGGTGTCTTTCAAGTTTGCGTGTGCGTGAGTCAGTTTGTGTATATTTGCGACTGTACATGTCCACGTTTTAAGTGTTTCATATTCAAGTGCGTTACGGGTGTTTCTATTGATGGGGCATTCCACCTCTACAGCAGGTATCGCTGCTGTTTCACCTTGGACAGAAATACTTACTTGACGGAGAGGTGTGCGCCCATGTTTGTCAGAGAGAGCCCAGCGGGTGGGAGGGAACACACAGTCACTTGTACAGAACAGATTCATCAGAGACGTGTGACAGGCTAACAGGAACATGAATACCTGGGCAGAGACCCAGCATGCACAGGGGGACATGCACAGGGAGGAGTGTCACTGAGTGATCACACACAGGTGTGTCACAGACATGAGCATCAGGATAGCTGGTAATAATTCCCTTTGGATCACATCTCCAACCACTGGTGTCAATACTGGCTACTGTGGGTCTTATGAGACAAGGAAAATACTACCAATGTTCATACAGTAGGGGTAATATTACTATAAAATTAGGTACAACATTATGTAAGAGAACATAAGAGCATTCACCTGAATGCAATAGTTTCAGAACTGCCTGACAACATTCCAACACCAAAGAGTAATATATATAGAGCTTCACTAAAGTGTTAATGAAAGTAAACTATGGTAAAGCAAAACTAAAAATACAACCTCCTGAAATTATTTCCCCACAAAATGGTGCAGCAGTATGGTGCATTAGTTTTCCATACAAAAGTGTCAGTCTGCAAGTACTGCTAGCCACTTGTCGTTGATAGAGACGGATAAGGGTTTCCTATGAAAGCTCTGTTTCATTCCTTATCTTTGAGCCCCCAAGCCCATCAAGGCTCACACTAATAAATACAAATTAAACGGATTAATGATAAATATCATAAAACTATTAAGCTCTGTTTTACTCCTTATCGTCCAGAAGCCAGGCCCTGTGGCAGGATAAGGGAGTGAGAGTGAGAGCAGAGGCATGTATGTCTCTGAGTTAGCGGGAGGAAGTCTGGCTCACCTCAGGGTTCAGACCAGTGGAAAGGAGATATAAGGGGTTCAGGGATACACTGGGGCACCCTGCTAGAGCAGCCCACAGAGTAGAGAATCGGATAACGGGGGGGGAAAGTGGGTCACGGTCAGGCACTGAAGTGGGAGGACAGGCTGGCCCGGCCAAATAGGTGGTAATGATAAGGGTGGGCATGCTGTACTGAGGGAGCGTGACGGTATGTCTGTGTGAGAGTGTGTGTGTGTGTGTGTGTGTGTGTCTCAGTGTGAGCCTGATTATATCTGTTTGGGTTTGGGTGTGTGTGTGTGTGTGTGCGCATGTAAGTGTTTGAGAGTGAGACAGAGAGAGAGAGTGTATGTATGTATGTATGTATAAGGGTGGGAGAGAGTGTACGCGTGCGTATAAGAGTGAGAGAGAGTGTGTGAGTGTGTGTGTGTGTGTGTGAGAGTGACAGAGAGAGTGTGTGTGTGTGTGTGTGTGTGTGTGTGTGTGTGTGTGTGTGTGTGTGTGTGTGTGTGTGTGTGTGTGTGAGAGTGACAGAGAGTGTGTGTGTGTGTGTGTGTGTGTGTGTGTGTGTGTGTGTGTGTGTGTGTGTGTGTGTGTGTGTGTGTGTGTGTGAGAGAGTGTGTGTATTATCATCTTTGGCAGATCTAACCCCTGGCAGATTTCAGTCAGTTGTTTCTAAGAGCATCTGAAAATAACACCAGCAGCACTATGCAGAGTGCATAACAAGCAGGCCATGCTCAGAATTCCTCATCACATGCACTGAAGGAGACGCTGGCATTTCAGGGACTGAATGACAAACGCATTCTGGTTCAGGGCTCATAAAATTTGTTACATCATTAATGATCTTTTAGGTGTGCTGGAGTCTTAGGAACCCTCACCTAAATGTTTAGAGTGCACTTTTTTCTTTTATATGATTTCAACAATATATTGTTAGATTAAACCTATTTCCATTCGAGATTTACAGCAGCTCTGACATTATTTGTGGCATACTGACAGATATAAATTTAGGGCACACTTATCTAGAGCGACTGACACTGCTTCCATTTTTTGCAGCTGGATATTTACTGAAGCAATTTAGGATAAGTGCCTTGGCTCACGCCGTACAACCACTTTGGCCCACCTAAGGGGCCCGCACTGCAAACTATGAGCAAGCTCAGATGTGCTCCTGTGCAGCAGTATCTGAGGTTCGATCTGCCAATCATGTAATGTGTGGGAACACGTTAGTGCAATCACAATGAGATCCTACGATGTGATCTGTTTTTCATCGATTAGTCTTAAATGTGAGTGGACTAATCTTCAGGGGCAGAGGACATGAGTTACGCCATGAGCACAATTATTGTGGGCCTTTGTTAAATTTAACAGCTCACAGCAGGAGAGAGTGTTCTGCAATACAGATAATATATACAAAAGGGTCATAGAGACACGGAAAAATGTGGTGTAAAAATTTGCGTTCCCTCAAATTATTCAGGGAAAATGTGTGAGAGAAATCTCATTGCTGCTTGTGTGGCACTGTCCACGCCCGCCACGGGATATTGCTGACAGAGATGTCTCCCCTGACAACGGTCAGACAGGACTTGCCATCTGTCAGCACGGAGAGTTAGCGGTCACCGGCTAGCAGGTATGACAAACGGAGCAATGATAATCCAGGGGCCTCGCGGACGAGCAACTGGGCAAGGCGTCCATCAGCGCCTGCCACACTGTCATTATTTATACCTGCAGCACGAAAGGGCAGCATTGAGCTGGCATAACTTTGGTGGGGGGGGGAGAATGTGTCTCCTGACATTCTCTCTCTCAATCAGAATTCAGTTTTTCTTCTAACTTTGATAGTTAGAGCAAGTTCAAGGGTCGTAAACATTATAATTCTTCCTCCAAAAAATGAATGGAGGTAGAGGACGTAAAAAGTTGAATTTCCCTCACCTCTTCCTCTGTCTTCCCTTTTTGGTTTCTTCCTGTCTCTCTCCTTCAACAGCTTTGACAATTGTTCTCCAGGTTTTTTGTCCTGTTTCTCTCTCACTATCTCTCACTTCTCTCTGGGGAACACTGTGAAATTCCTTTCTTTTCATACGCAATTCAATTACCTTTACTGCAAAAACAGAACAAGGCTCTCAAACAGTTTCTGTATTTCTGCAGTAATGCTACACGCTAGTGGGGGTCACTCTCTCTGCCACTGGTTCTCACATCCAGTTCTGGATCAGCAGAGCGAATTTGAGCCCAGCACTGGGAAGGGGGTCTGTGTGTGTGTGTGTGTGTGTGTGGGGGGTGGGGGGCGGGGGCAGCACAATGTATGTGTTAGAGCAGTCTGCTTCTGTTTGAACAGGTTCTCGCTCTCTTTTTCTCTCTCTCCTGATGGACCAATGGTTTGCAGTTTTGCACACATACTGACAAAATACACAAACACTACATGAACATACAAAGACAGGCATGTGTGCACACACACACACACACACCAACCCCAGAAAGCACAGAGAATTTTTTTTATTCAAGGCTAGATTTGTACATACTGTATTCACCATGATAATAACATACTTTATCTGAAACACGCCACATTTATGGCCAATTCCATTTACTGTATTTGGTCACACAATGTCTTCTTGTCAATAAAGCTTATTTGAATTTGAATTGCCAAGTGTGTGTGGGGGGAGGGGTGAATAGAAGCTCTCGACTACACAAATCTCCCTTGGGTTTGTGATCACAACTCAGAACAGACCACCACAGTGAGGGACAGAGTCTGGTGTGAGACCACCCTGTGAGATCAGACATGCCGTATGGGCCAAGGGCAAGCTTTTCAGAACCACCAACAAATATAGCCCATCAGGCATCGATAGCAAGAGAAACAACAAGACAGCAGGAGGAGAGAAAACAGAAGGGCGAGAGTCTACTACGATAATCACCACATGCACACTGTGGTAGATAACAAAAACAGGACTACATTGTCTCCAATACAGTTAAATTTAATGTTCATAAATTGATGTAACTGTGCTAATTTGAAAGTAAGAGTTTCTCTCCTCTAACCCATTTCATTGAGAAAGCACCAGAGAGTTACATTCACACCCCATGCAGGTTAAGAAAATTAATAGTTAATATATTCCTTCCCTGTTAGGAGGAAAGTATAGACCCCACTACTCGTGTTAAATAAACATTCCACAACTTTCACATGACCATGGTCTCTCTGTACAGTATACAGTGTAGCATGAGGCAAAGTTAATCATATTGTAATTCTTACCTACAGTTACCAACAAAAGTGCATGATGTCACACTGAGCAATACCACTGCAAGTATAGAATTTGTAAAAACACCACAAAAGGTCATGAAGTGTAACACTTTAAAACCTTTTGAACAAGGTTCTGTTTGAAGCTTATGTTTGCCTTTGTGGGTTGGGTGCCATGCAGCTTGCTACTTGTCCCCTTCTTAAAAACACTGTACTCCATCTGGCAGAGGGTGGGGCCCTCGTTTTGTTTTGTTGGTTTTGATGACACTAACGTTCTGGCACTCGATTACAATACCAAAACCCCGTCCTTGGTGACCCATAAGGCCTAGAATTATAAGTGGCAGCAGTTACACTGACCAGACAATTATCTCAAGAGTGGCAGCCCTTATATTGACCAGACAATTAGCACTAAATATACTCTGTTGTTATATTTGCTAACAGCCCAGGGCCTGCCAGAAGCTGATGGGTGCCCTGTCTCCTTAATGTTTCTCTCTTTTAGCCAGGGAGTTTTTCCTTGCCACTGCTGCCACAGGTTTTCTCTGAGGAGATCGCAGGCCTGGGTTCTATTTAAAGATTCAGCGTGACAATGGTATTGTAAAAAAAAAAATGGAGCTGCACAACTAAAATTTTTTTTTAGCTTATTTTTAACTTGAGTTTAACTTATTTCAACACAGCACCATGAATCCAAAACAGATGCCAGCGTGTAGCACCATTACCGGCCTAATCCATCGGCACAATCTGAGGCCATCGATGCAGCTTTTGAAAACCGGCCCACAAAGATGATGCGGTTGTGTAATCAAAACATAGTCATGAATCTTGGATCTGAGCTGACCTCCCATGACCCTCACTGTTTGTTTCCACCCATCTGAGAGAAGCCAGACTGCAGCCACGCTAAGACTCTGTCCACATGTCCATATGTCATTGGAGTAGGAGCATCCTGGCTGCTACAAGCCATCCCGCGATAAAGCAGAGCTGAACATAAACGCCCCCACGCCTGCCCTTCCTTTCTTTAGCGAAACAAGTGCAGGCTGCAATCTCATTAGTAGAGCTATTTTCACCTAATGACCCTAATTAGCTGAGCTCCCGGGGGCTGCAGGGGGGCTCAGGTGCACCCAAAGCCCTCTTCATTCTCAGGGCCCTGGGGAGGGGGTGGGCAGCGGCGCACTGCTCTGCCATCACCGTGGCTTGTGCAGGGAATTTCATGGCAAAGCTCGGTCCGTTACTGTAATGAGTCTACTGGGCACAGGCCCATAAAGCAGAACTGCAGAACCATTGCGACGGCTCAAGCCGCTGTCTGCTCCAACAGCTGGATTCAAACTTGGGTTAACACGCTTAATGAAGGTCTGACAGCTGCAGGTTCGGGGGACTGCCAGGCCCACTCCTGCCAAATTTACTTCCTGATGTCACTTGAAATAATTGTGATAAAATGGCGGTAGCTTAATGGTGACTTGGGAGTTCAAGGAACTTCATTGAGAAGCTTGATCTCGTCAGCTCAGTAACTTTTATGAACAGAACAGCTACATCACATCTGTAAGTCATTTTAGGAGGAAGTTTTACTTCTGCAGCCCAAAAAAGTTTACTTTTACAGCCGAAGTACTCTTACTTTTACTGAAATCTCCATATTCAGACCACAGGATGCGATATACATCTGAAAAACAGCAAGGCGAGTCAAGGGGGCCCATCTACAATGCTTCCCTATCTCCATCATATCAATCTTATAACACAACCTAAAGAAAATCTGTGCATAAGCAAAACACTGCAAAAAAATACAGACCGTGAGCAAGTAAATTTCCACTTAAAAAAATTTCAAAACAAATTTACTTTCACAGCAGTCATTTATAGTAGTCTATAGTAGGGAAAAACATGCATACTGATTGGTCTGTAGGGGACACTACACATTCTGGCGGGTCTGTTTTAAAGCCAACTACACACAGTCTTAATGACCACCCAATAAACCTCCAGCACATGTGGCCACCCCTCATATAATGTCTGCTTTACCAGAGCGGTGTCCATCTCCTCTTACATACACTCCGAGGTCTCATGCTAGTAACTGCACTGCATCAGTCTCTTGGACACACACACACACACACACACACACACACACACACACACACACACACACACCTCAGAGCTCTTACCTGTGTATTCTGGAACTGTGTGGCTTCAATACGCATGGCCACCTCCACTCTTGTGTGAGTTCACCTGTGCGTCTCTGTACCTGTCTGAGTCTAGATCCTTCCCTTTCTCTCCTTCTGGGCACACAGCACCGGAGAGGACCCAATCGAAGCAGTCAGGTGCTCTTGGGAGCACCATCCTAGTCTGTAATCCCCCCCACCCCCTGCTACGGTCACGTCATTCTCCTAAACAACCCGCCCCACCCCCCCACTCACCCCCCCCAGCCCACGATCACTTAAAGAGATTACAGCACAGCCCCACATGGTTCAATGATTCATGTAAATAAAGCAGAGAAAAAAATCAAGAGTTCCCCTCAGGAAGCTGGAGTTTTATATCTTAAAGAGAGGTGGGTTGTTGTTTGGTGGCTCACGCGCCATTAGTGTGAGTGGCATAAACCCCTTAGCTCTGGAGAGCTTCACCTTCCAAAGGTTTTTGTTCTGACCCAATGCACTTTGCGGTCCTGACAAAATTTGCTCCGTGTCTTACATTTTGCTGGTTTGTAGCAGCATAAGGTCCTGCTGGGCCAGATTAAGGGTGGTTAAGCCTGTGATTGTGTCACTCTGTTGGGGAGCACTTTTAAACGACATGATATCAGCTCAAAGAGCCATTCCTCCAGCCACACTCGTCAGCCCCACACTTGCACTATAATTATGGCCTAAATTCACACTCCGACATGGTATTACTGACCAACTTCCAGGGACGTGCTTCAGTAAGAAACAAATAATTAGTTACTAAATCTCTCAAAACCACAAGAGAGTTAGTGCATGTAGTGACAAACCATGGCAGCCAAGTGACAAACCATGACAGCTGGCTAAAACCACCCCCAGAAATCAGCAGGCACCAACCAGATTGCTGGAAGACAAGGCCAGAAAAGTTTATGGAAGTTTAGAGGTTTTTTCTGAATGCTGTATCAGAGGGTGAGCGGAGACAGAGGCGACTGGCCAGAGATGCTCGCTCTTCCCAGAGAATCCCCAGATGGAAATTTCCCCTGGGAGGACACAGAGCGACTCCATGAATATTGAGTAGAATGGAACAAAAGAACGGAATATGGAGTGGAAAAAAGTGTGGGGGTGGATTGGGGAAGGGACTTCCCCTCAGAATGCCCTGACAGGCCCCCAAACAACATTCTGACCAACCATGTGCAATATTAACCCTCTCAGTGCGGCCTGCTCTTAATGATGAAAGCTGCCGACGGAGGAGTGGAAGGGGGTTGGTGGGTGAGAAGATGGGCACTGGAGAGAGTGGAGGGGGGCTGGGGGGAACAGCATGTGACACTGCTCCCTCCCTTCCTCCCTCCTTTCTTTCCTTCCTCCCTCTCTCCTTCTCTCTCAGTGGATTACCGTACAAGGACTGAGCTGGCCGGCTAGCCCTCGCTCTGTTGGATAAACACCCACACGGGGCCTCTGACACTCACTATCATCCCCACGGCAACATCTCACACTCACTGCACTAACTGTGCAAAAACAGTGACAGCCCTTCCCGCCCTTTTGAGCGAGATGACAGAGGGGAGATCTCTCTCTCCTGGCGTAGTATTAACTTGGCGTCTTTAAGCAGCATCCCAGAGATTACCTCTTTGAATAAACTTCTACACCAAGCAGACTTTACATTGCATGGCTCAATCAGATACACCATGTCCTGTCCCTCGTCACCTCTGCAAATGTTAGACTTAGGCTCTGGCACAAAATGGCTGCCATCACTCAGGTGGATGCTACACCCTAGTGGTGGTTAAGGTGAGTCCACCACCTGCGGCTCTTCAGATCCCAAAAAGGCTTGCATTTTTGCATGTTTTGTGTGCAGGCAAATTGTGTGTGTTGACTGCACCTTGCCCATCTGTCTGCCCACATGCCTGCCCGACTCTTTGAAACACCGCAGAGTTGTGCTGCACATCTGTCCAGCAGTGCCGTTGCGAACCGGAACATTCTGTGTGACATATCACTGCGGTCTAGTCTCCACTAGGTCAGCCTGCACTCCCACTATTACAAGGAGAGAAAGTAAATACAGCGGTGGAAGGGCCTGTGGCTTCATTGGGCACAACTGTGCAAAATGAGCACTCAGTCCCTTTCAGTACAGTCAGCAGAGGGACAGAGAGGCAGACACAGGATGGCTGTTGAGAGAGAGAAAGAGAGAAAGAGAGACATACCTTGATGGACGAGCTGGATGGAAGGCTGGAGGAGGATATCTTGAATGGTGTAGCCCTCAGGCCCAGGGTTAGCTCTGTTCACAGACAGAGAGAGAGGGAGAGAGAGAGAGAGGCAAAGGAAAAGAGGGAAAAAAGAAAGGGAGGGTGAGCGCGAGAGGGGAGAGGGGGTAGGGAGAGCGAAAGTGAGGAAGAGTGACAATGGACAATGGAGGAGAAAGGGAGAGAACATACAAGGTGTTACTTGTTAAAACACTTACAAATAATTACTATTTAAAACATGGTGAGGTTCCACACAGAAAGGCACTGAGTATCTACAAGGTTAAAATAAGTTCAATTTAATTTATCATCTTAAAACCCCAAATACATTTGAGGTGACTTTATTGTATATATGGACCTTGTGCAGCCAATTACTAGGTTGCATAAGCAGCCACTGCCATAAACACTGGGGTCACATGTTTAAGGACTGAGTCACTGGGAAGGAGCTGCCACCACTGATATAAACATGTTAAACATCACCCTTCTGCTGCTCCAAACTAACACACACACACACATACGTGCACACACACACTTTCCTCAGTCACACACAGACCAGACACAGGCATATGCACCCAGACATACAATCACTCGCTCACTCAACACACACACACGCATGCACACACACATTGGCATATTCTAACACATCCACAAACACACACTCAGGCATGCAGGCAGGTGTGCAAACACACACCATCATATGTAACGTGTATATGTACATGCAAAGCACATTCACAGGCATGCATTTACTCACATATACTGAGTTATAATGACATGTTCTACAGATAGCAAAGTCCCCAGAACAATAACTTTACAAAATAAGCCTGATCCAAAGACTGATCCAACATATGCTCTGCACACAGACCCCACTTTCTGCAAGCTGCTGAAGCCAATCAAAGTGAAAACCCATCAAAGTTACAGCTAATCAGATCGCAGGAAAGTGACAGATGACAAAACAGACACATGGAACAAAAGGGGCATTTCCAGGAAGCCTGGTTGCATGGACTTGACAGGTCAGCTAAGCAGTGGAGTGATTGGACTGGGGGCCACATGCAACATATTGTGAGGACTTAAGTAAACTGTTTGGGTTGGCGATGGTGCCAGATGGTTGTTTGGACAGATCTCTGACCAAGGGGCAGAGTGGAGTTAAGGCCCAGTTCTGTGGGGCCGATCCTGGACGTGGGTCACTGAGGACATAGCTACCTCCTCCTGAGATACCTTCCTTTTTTCCCCTCAAACCTGAAACCGAGGAGGGCGAACTGTCACTATCATTATCCTAGGTTTGCTAGGTTTCAGTGGGTTGCTGCAAAGGGGAATGCTGCAAAGTGCATTGTGAAAAATGTTTTGTGAAATGTGTGTTTATTTCTCCCCTATTTTTCCCCTCTGAATTTGGAATGCCCAGTTCCAAGCTCACAGACATGAGCTGGAGGAGGAAATCTCTTGCATGAAGCTCTGCAGACTGCATGCACACAGTTGCCCAGAAGGGGACGCTGTTGTGCATGGATGTTCCAGCTGACTGAAATCCATCTCCACCCAGCCAATCATGCGCCATCCGCCTGGCTGCCAGTCACAGCGTATACTGTGGAGAACATTTTAAATCAGGAACACAATCTCTCCAGAGTCCCCTGCTATCAGGTTTTGTGTGCAGGGACCGACAATTTTAACCAGCTTAGCCTACATTTTTCCTGGGCATGGCCACCAATATGGACCTCTACTGACAGCCGACAATGGCACAATCTCCCAGCCTCAGAACACACAGCTGCACCATGAGCATGTGGTATTACCCGCTCACCAGCCGAAGGCCCTGGTATTCCCCTCAGTTTTTATTTAGGGCACTACACAATGGTGTTTTTCATCAGTAAAACACAGCACACCTCATGAGCTCTGCAGTTGGGTGCTCAAGTCCCGGTCGCACCATTGCTGCCTATGGTGAGAGGTCCACACTGGCAAATCAGCAATTGGGCCAGCCTCTCCAAGGAATGATAGGGGGTAAGCCAGCTACTTTTCTTGGATTCATCACTCTCTAAAGACTACACCTGGACAGGCCAGGTGCCTGCGGATGTACGGGCCGAGAATACACTGGCTCCGCCGACATGGACAGTGTATTATTATTAGTGCACCTGCAGTGTGGAAAGAAGCAAGAGTAGCTGTCACATGACTAAAAGGAGTCATGCACTTACAGTGCTCTTGTCCTAAAGCGGGCAGGTAGCTAGCAGGATATCAGCTAGTTTGGTTGAATTTGGGTTGGGGGGGGAAAAAAAAAAAAAAAAGCATGCACGGCTTTATCTTGGCTTTAACATGACTGGTCTTGTTTTTGACTGCTTTGCCATGTCCTATCAATTCCAAAATACTTACTGTCCGTTGAATGGAACAAACAGGATTTACCCTTAATCAGCCCCCCAGCTGTTATAATACGACTGACTGTGACCTTGGAGCTCAGCTCCCATTGGGCTCCCATCTGTGTCACTGGTTCTAATGGGGTATCATTTGACGGAAATCGAGGGGGATTTGGCATGTCAGCTTCGACCTTGAAACCGTCTATATGGGCAGTTCATTAGCATGATCTGGGCTACTGTCAAATTCAAATTCATCCACAGGCCGCCTGGACTTAAATCAGTGGAACCCTGTGGGACAGAAACATCAGTGCTCTAGCATTGCTTCAGCGGGGGAAAAAAAAAAAAAAAAAACTCACTGCTGGGAAGGACTCGATCTGTGTGTACATGAAATGACTATGACACAAAGAAAGGGGGGAAAACACACACACACACACACACACACACACACACACACACACACACACACACACACACACACACACACACACAAACAAAATCTACAAGAGCCATGTGGCTTGGGTGGAACGCAACATTTCTGCCCAAGAGAAACGATCTATTGTGTCAGAAGTCATGTCCTTTCACAAATGTGGCCCCTACTCCCACAAACCCCCAGTCTCTTGTCCTGTACTTCTCTACTCCTTGCACTCACCCGCCGTGCACACCCACTCCCTCTGCCGTGGACAGTCGGATCGCTGTGGCGGTTCTAATGAAATCCGCCGGCCAGGCCCGACACACCCCCGTCTGTTCTGACCCCGTGTGCCCCCTCCCCAAAATCTCCCAAGGCATTTGTGACCCCCTCGGCCTGCCCACCCACAGCTCGACTGTTTACAGCAGCCACTTGAAGGTGACATTAACATACAGGGGTGGAGCGCTGCCAGACGACAAATATTTACACGCCTTCTGCAAACAAGTGGAATGTACCAACCGGAATTCTGAAATTAAGATACAGTACAACAATCCACATTGTGTAAGTACAGATAATTATTACAACTCCTCTTTCACAGCATTCTACACACTTGAGTTATGAGTCTTATCTTATCAAAATAAGCTGAGTGCTGTACAAGGCATTAAGGAATTTACACGTGCTCTTTATTTGTAATTTGTCAACGCAGGCTTTGGACTTGAGGGTTCAAATACTTGAAGTGGAAAAACCAAAAACCTGTATTCACCGTGTGATGGTGTCACAATATGCCTGTCCGCCAAGATTCATTGGTCGAGTTTACATCCAATAAGTCAGCTTGATCTCAACTCCAGCTCCACGTTGTTTTAATTCAGTTGTCATCTCAGGTCAGGATTGAAAGCAGACTTGTAGTGTTTAATCATGCAAGTGTCTCCTGGCTCTTCCAGCTGAAGACAGGCATGCATGAGGCACCTCAAGGTGTTTGTTTGCATTTCCTGACACTGAAATGCAGCTGTTCTGCAGTGCCCTCTTGGAAAGGACTTATTTGGTATGAATCTCCAAGTTCCTGCCGTGTTGTTTGACAGCAGTGGCTATTGAAGAGCACGTGCTTATGACTCCAGCTTAGCTTTCACTGGTTCCACCTTCATATCAGCACTGGGTGAAAAGGAGACCAGCACAGACTCTCAGATGGACAGACCGGTGGGTACCTGCTGGGCACAGGTACGTGAATCCCAGAATAAGGGCACACCTGCAGCAGTATCCTCAGGTGAGATGACTCGACCTGTAGTTTAAATAGCAGAGCTCCCCAGCTCTGGAACACAAGGTGTAAAAAACCTGCACGTGTTAATCATTACTTAGACCTGGAAGTCTGCAGACTGCTGGCCCCTCTGTGTTTGTCAAGAGGTCACCTTCCCATCAGAATTCATTCTGCCACAGGCAAGAAAACAAAAGACGGTGTGCGCGCGCACACACACACACACCTCTCACTTGTAACAGCTTCAACTTTCCCTAAGTCTCTGATAAAAAAAAAGAAATGTCTACTATAAATGCTCGATAACTTTAAATTTGAAATGTGCACTGAACAACACAGGCAGCACACATGCAAAGGCACCTGGCGCCTCATTACCCAGTGAGGACTCAGGTGCATGTCATGCAGGTGGTGTGGAGGAGGAGGGGGGTTTGGCACCTACCTGCCCGCTGCCCGACGGTGTTGCTGCCGATCCGGGGGGCTGCGTTGGCCCCAGCGGAGGAGGTGGTGCGCCCATCCTTGATTTCGATGGTGAGGAAGGTCTTCATGTCGGGGTCTTCCTCTCCCTGGCTGTGTGTCGCTGCGCTGCTGTCCGCTACTGCCGGTCCGTCTGCCTTGCCTGCGGTCCTGCCTTCCTCTGAGCCGGCCAAGGCGTGTCCGGGCTTTTCAGCCCCCTCGGGTGCCCCGCCCCCAGAACTCTGTGATTGGCCACAGGGCGTCTGTTGTTGTTGTTGTTGTTGAGGGTGGGACGGCGCTGGGCCGGCTTGCTGCTGGCGCTGACTCTCAGCGCTCTCTGAGGAAGAGGAGGAGGAGGAAGAGGTATAAGAAGTGGACCCCACGCGGGACCTCTGGATCCCAGCTGTGGCAGCGATCCCAGCCGCCTTCTCTTCTGCTGCTCTTCTCTTGTCCTGCGCCGGCTCCTCAAAAAGCCTGGTTACCCGGGACACTGGCGTTTTGGACGCAGATGCCGGCAGCACCCCGTTTCTCACCGAACCCCTCTTCTGCGCCACCGGGCTGGGGGTGGTCTCTGTGAACTTGCGCACGCGGTCCCGTACGGAGTTAGCCCGGTTGAACGGCGAGGAGACCGGTTCCTTTTTGTTGGGTGCTGGAAGAAGGGAAATGGGGGGGGAAAGGAGTCTGAGCAAACGAGCGGTAATTCACACGTGTCCCAGCTCTCACTCAGCGAGCAGCAGTCAGCGCTGGCTCTCACACTGCCGGCCACTCTCTGTCTCCTTCAGTTCCTTTCTTCAATGCATCACTTGCCCTCCCTTTCTCTCCCTCCCCCCCCACTCATTCTATCGCTCCCTCTCCCTGTTCCTTCGCTTTAGACTGTCAACAGGATTCCTTAAGTGTTCCAGTGCTTCCCTTGTTCTGTGTGATGTTCCCTTCTCTTTCTCTCTAAGGTAAACATCCTGTCTTCCGCGCCGTCCACCAGTGACCCAGAGCACTTTCATCAGGGCACTTTTTCCACTCACAATACACCTACCAGCAAGCTCTTGTAATACAGCACATTATGTGACTTTTTCCCCACTTTTTTTTCCAGAGCCTACATTGAACTATGCAATCCGCCCCAGAGTAAACCTTCCCCTGTATATAAAACACACACTCACGCACACATGCACGCGACTCCTCCAATCCACATGGCGACTAGTCTTGGCACCATGGATATGACACCAATTACATTTTGCTAATGCTGTCGGAGGGGCATGGAGTCAATGTGTTCAGCCATTGCCTTAACCATCTCACTGTTCCTGCTGAACGTACAGTCGCATCAAGTGCCACCCTACAAACACCCCGCAACCAGGGCTTTTAACTTCTCTACCAGTTTTCACACAGAGTGACACTTCCTGTAAAAAATTGGAAAAATTAGCACTGTTTATGGCTGTCAGACTGAGGAAGGTGTTGCTGGGGCTTGCTGTCTAACGCTTGTCAGAGTTGCAGCATAAGGGACAAACTATGGGGAGTGTCAAAGCTCAACTAACTCATACAGAATGGTGCATTTGACATGAATCGTGGTTCTTATCCTGCAAGTCCAAAGGGAAATGAAGTGGGACTTTTGACCCTCAGGGAGCCAAAACGATATGTCTGAATTTCTGACCCTCACTCCATCAGTCTCCCATGATTTGAGCTGTTTCAGTGCTGCACGAACCTAGAGATAAATCTGGAGATGTTCCCACTCAAATCTGGTTTTCATTTTACGTGACTTTCCAATGACATTTTAACAGTACAGGTATGACTTTGAAGGATTTACTTTTGGTGCACGCTCTTTACTCTGCAGTGATCGATGTGTCTTGATAGTCAAGTAAAAACCAGGAATCTATCCAATCATTTTGCACTGCTAGTACTGTACACTGATATGGCGAGAGTTGAAAGCATGTTACATCATACTCATGAGTCTGCGGGAAAAATGGATGGAGTACACTCACTGCAATTTTTGTTTTTAATTTGGGCCATTTTCCCTGACCTTTTGAAAGGCAGTGGAACATCTGACCACTTATCATGACATTTTGTGATGAAAACATTGGCAAGGAATTTTAGGGACTTTTAAGGACCGTGGAAAACCCTACACACGATAAAGATAAAATCAAGCTGAGGAAGGGTGCACGGTGGTTTTAATGGCGGTCAGCTAGAAACATAAGCTTTCCATGTGGATCTGAGGAGATACGATGTGATGAATTTCTGGCTCACCGTCAGAGGGAGGAAGTAGTTAAAAAACAGACTGCTGAGGACAGGAGAGAGGCAGAAGGAGCAAAAAGAAAAAGGGGAAGGGGGAAGGGGGGAGGTGAGTGGCGAGGAAGGTGCGCACTCAGACCTTTATGCCTTATTGAGGCAAAAAATGCACAGGCGTTGCTAGGGAACGGGCCAGTGTTTACAGGAGACACTCGGCCAGCGGCTACGACGGAGAGCAGAGACCGAGGGAAGACAGATGCAGGAGCACTCTGGGGAGGGGAGAGGGTTTGAGGGGGACAAGACGGACGGACGGACGAGGTTCTTCCCTGCATCTCCACCCTCGTCATCGTCCCCCATCCCCTCGGTCGACGGATACGCAGGTCCTGTCCCTATACGGTCATGCGATCGCACACGAGGCCGCTGTTATCTGTCAGGGAGGGCAGGGTGACTCGACTTGGGAGGAACAAGATCCCCTCTCCCGGGGCAATAAAACCGAGGCACTCAAGAAAGTCTCCGAGCTGCTTTCATTTCCATCAACATCATCATCATCGCCATCATCATCATAGTCAAAGCAATTAGCTGATTTTCTCCTTGAGGGGCGTTAGGAGGACCCACTTCCCAGTGGGCACACTGCATGCATTCATGTTTCACACGCATGCACTTGCTTTTTCCAATATATGGTTATGTATGTCCAAGTGTGTGTGAGCATGGCTCAACTTAAGAGTGTGCATACTTGAGTGTGTGTGCATGTGTGTAGATTGGTATAGGTGTTTCTATATGTGTGAGTATACTCACATGCACCCAGGTGTATGCTTATGTATGTATTGAAATCGTGTGTGCATGTATTTAAGGTGTATGTATTTAAGAGTTGGACAGAGATTGTCAAAAAGAATGAGTGCATACACTTACCCATTTCCTTTCCATTTTGTAGAGATGTGAGGGCTGTGTCTCTGCTCACTGTGGTCTAAAACAGGGGAGGGAGATTACAGTCACACACTTACTCAGGATGAGATCAATTTTTACACAACATCTATCCACACAGTATATTATGATCCCTGACCGATACCACTGCAGGTCCAAACAGGCCCTGGACAGGAATGCATTAGTGGCCTCCATTAGGGCTTTGTCTGGAGGTAAATTTAGGTGCTAAAATCCTGACTCAGCCTTCCTCTACCCACCTATCTCCCTTTGATCTGAGATGTTCCAGGGGTGCTGGGGACAGGTTACAGCATTGGTGCCTGCGGTTCACACAGTAAATCAGCACACACCGTGCCGGCCCAGGGCCTCCCAGGCACTCTGGCACTAGCAAACCAACACTGAACCAAACCTACCTCCTGATTTGACTCAAATAAAATAACCATAAAATGGATGCAGGAGTGGTGCTGCAGGAGTTCACAGAACTAGTTGGAAAAGTAATGGCAGTAATTTACTCTGATACTTTGTAACTTAATCTGTAACTTTTACTCTGTAACTTAATATACAAGAATGTGTCATGGGACAATGGAATTCATTTTAAGAGGAAGTGAAGTAATTGTCTTTTGCAGGTCAAATTCTCACTGACCTTTCATTTTTCTGACTTGGATTGTTGTGTAACACCATTTTCAATCTACAGGATGTGATATATGGAGTAGAACTTGAACTAGCAAACCTTTGACACAAGCTGTAAGATGGAATGGAGGAGGTCTGAAATGAAGTGGGAGTGAGGCTGGGAGGGGCACCGTGGTTACCAGGCCGAAGCCAGTGCCAGTCCTGGGGCAGCTTAAGAATCAGAGCCACGCAAGTCCCTCAGCCAATCAGGGCACACCCTGGTGACGTTACACAACAGCGGACGGCCCTTTGACTTTTCCCTGCCGTGGTTCGGAGGCCGCGTGTAACACGTAACGTAAACACGTACTGAGCGCATGCAGCACAGAGCGGGTGATGTAATGTACACAAGCTAGGGTCTTTAAAAGATTTCCCCGTCACCGCCGAATAAACAGACCCCGCGCGAGCCACAGCGTGGCAACCATAACCCCGCGGCCAATAATATTTTGTAAACAGAACAGCAGGGGCTCCTGTCAATCTCACGACCTTTGTTTAGCCCTGTTTGGATTCAGAAGCTCCTGCAGTTGTGCACTGATGCAAACCAGAGCTAGAACACGGCTTCAAAGCTGCAAAAATAACAAGTGTGAATGGAGAGACAGTGATGCCTCTCATAATCCATAACCCTCATCCAACACATTGGGGTTTCTGCTGCAGTCAGACACCGGGAGGCAAACGTTTGTTATTGTAGCCCAGTAACAGGGATCAAGGTTTTTGGCTGTCCTGGAAAACATGCACTGTTTATGGACGTCAGACTGAGGAAGGTGTTGCTGGGGCTTGCTGTCTAACGCTTGTCAGAAGTGCAGTGTAAGGGACAAACTATGGGGAGTGTCAAAGCTCAACAGCGCCCTCTGGTGACAGTAGTGCGAAATGGAAGATGTGTAGCTTCTATGGCAAGAATCTCAAAATCCTGGGGGACTTTGTAACTGACTGGCATAAGAGAGTCCTCACATCTTGTTTCCAAGGCCTAAACTGCCAAATGACTGAAATAAACCTGGTAACACTGCAAACATCTAGGACAATATTATAATGTATAACCTTCTTCTGTAGTGGGCAACCTGTGCACCTGTCTCAGATCAATGTTATGTATGAAAACCCTCCATGATATATATTTTAAGCTCTCTATAGTGCTTCTTTGGTATATTGTTCTGTAATACATTCCCCAACTCAGTTTACGTACTATTATGGCAAGAAAACTTTTAATTCTCACTGCACCTCACCACACTTACCTTCCGCACTAGAGCGCCGTCCCTGGCCCGCAGACTACCGTTGGGCAGGTTGCCATGGGAACCCAGGGCCTTCCTGGAGAGGACGGCCCCATCCGGCTGGTCGGTGTCCGTCGTGGAGCTGCTGTCCTCGGCGGGCTCCACACTGGGGGGCAAGACAGGGGCTGGCCCATGATCGCTGACCTCCGCCTCGGAGTCTGTGCTGGAGGAGGAACTGCTGCTGCTGCTGGTGCTGGCCGCCGGCTCTTCGCCCATCTCCTGTCCGAATGATGGCACTGCGCCCTGGCCCATGTCCGTGGTGCCCGAATCCAGCCGTCTCCGTGGCAACGGGTCTCCACCATCGGAAACCCCGGAGCCCAGGCGCGGCCGTGGGAGCGGGCCCGTCCCAGCGTCAGATGTACCGGAGTCAGTCCTCTGCCGGGACCTGGGCTGGGAGTTGGTGCTCCGCTCAGAGGCCCCGGAATCCAGCCGGGCCCTGGGGGCTGACCCCAGGCTGCGGTCGGAGGCCCCTGAGTCCAGCCTGCCCCTGGGAGCAGAGCCCAGGCTCCTCTCTGACGCTGCAGAGTCCAGGCGGGGCCTGGAGGTCAGGACAACGTCTGAGTCGGATGTCCCCGAGTCCAGCCGCTGGCGCCCCAGCAGGGGGGCGGAGGTCTCCTCCTTCCCCAGAGTGTCCAAGACCAGCACCATGCCTGTGTTTGAGTCTGGATTAAAGGAGAGCGAGAGAGAAAGAGAGAGAAACGTCACCTCACACTACCGGACTGAAGCCGCTACTGCCATTAGCCTGCTAGCCTCTCACAGATACATGCATAACAAAACACTGAAGCAGCTCTGAAACAATTTCAAACTTCAAATGTGGGCCAAGTTTCCCCCCCCCCCCCTTTTAAATTGCATGAATTACAAAATGCAGCCATGTAGTGATTGATAAAGCCAAAGACACTCAACAACTCATTCTCAGAAGTGCCGCAATTTTAGCAATGTGTTTTAGCCCTGAACCGCCACAGTTAGAGCATCTCCTCCTCAATCACCCCTGTGGCGTAGCTTTGTGTGCCAGATTCCTCTTCAGAGGCTGTGCAGTTCAGAGCTAGAAACCCGCCCACTTTTTTTGGGACATCACTGGGCCCATATGATTGGTTAGGAAGTGTCAGCAAAGTTGTGTCTCAGGAGAAAGCAGTGACCCAAACATAAACTGCTCAGAGAAGAACTGTGTCAGTTAAGCCACACTTCCATGAGCTGGCCCTCTGACCAGTATCTAAACTGCCATTGTCTGTCCGAAGGGCAAGGAGAGTGCACCCTGAGAGCTGACAAGGGACAGACAGATGGACAGACACATGCGTATTGAAACAGAAAGACACACAAACACACACACACACACAGACACAGACAGACACACACATAAAAATGTGTGCATATACACACATACACACACACAGAAAACAGAGAGGCAGAGACACACACACACAGAGAAAACAGAGAGGCAGAGACACACACACACAGAGAAAACAGAGAGGCAGAGACACACACACATGCAGAAAACAGAGAGGCAGAGAGACACACACACACACACGCAGAAAACAGAGAGGCAGAGACACACACATGCAGAAAACAGAGAGGCAGAGACACACACACATGCAGAAAACAGAGAGGCAGAGACACACACACACACATGCAGAAAACAGAGAGGCAGAGACACACACACATGCAGAAAACAGAGAGGCAGAGACACACACACACACACACACACACACAGAAAACAGAGAGGCAGAGACACACACACACACAATACAGATGTTTAAGGGACTACAATGGTGGGGGAGTTACTGGAAGATTAATGGAAGATTTTCCATCTCTGAAACAACTCTTAAATTTCACTCAGACAGCCATACCTTTCACATCTGGCTGCAAATAGGTAACCACTCCAGGAAGTAGTTAGGAATGCAAGCTATAAAAGGCCCTGATGTCTCATTACTAAACAATTAATTCAACCCACTAAATAAAGGCATGATCATTAAGCAGGAACATGTAAAACTTTCCATCGATACTTCAATAAACCTTAACCGCAGCAGAGCAATTACGCCTCTCTAGATCACATCTAAAGAATGCATTTACCTCAACCCTTCCTTAACGCACAACAAGGCAGGGCTCAACCATCCCAAATGTACCATTCTGGTCTTTTTTTTTTATTCAAGATTAAATAAGGATTAAGATTTTGAACAACAACATTAAAAATAGTGAAAGACTAAGTTCTTCCTCTTCACAGAATTGTTCAATATAAAAACAGCTTGTGAACAAACAAAGACATTGTGTGGGACAGATATATGTTGTTTCATAACTCATTGATGCATATTTTCTCTCAATGTAACAGACAGTGTTGACTGGTGTAATCACTGTGTTTTTAGATTGTGCAATTCATTTTTTTCCAGTTATTTAACCACAAAAAGGATGGCACATGTGGTCACACAGTGTTGTTGAACTTGACTGACACTGACAATGAATGCTTTCCCAGACCAGTGTGTACCAGAGTATGGGCTCAGTGATATATCAGAGTCAGTGCTGAGCTGTGTGTGTGTGTGTGTGTGTGTGTGTGTGTGTGAGAGAGTGTGTGTGAGTGTGTGTGTGTGTGTGTGTGTGTGAGAGTGAGTGAGAGTGTGTGTGTGTGTGCGTGTGTGTGTGTGTGTGTGTGTGAGTGTGTGTGTTTTGGAGGGGGGCAGGTATTTCCTTCGAGTTAGACCAAAAGGTGACTAAGCTGCGATGCCTTGACCAGATGCAAGCAAAAGCGGACAAGGGGCAGGAAGTGACAAGCGGACACAGGAAGTGGGGGGGACACGAGAGACTATGACACCCTTAACGGCCACACCAACCCCCCCCAACCCAAGTCCCCAAATCTCCCTCATTCCGCCCTCTCCCTCAGGAAACCACACTCCAAACATTTCTGCCCACTTCCTCCCCCTCCCTTGGACTCGCTGGCGCACACACACGCAACGCATGGTCACAAACGCACGCTCACAGACACACACACATAAATATACACCCACAAACACCCGGGCCAGCAGACACACACACAAACATGCACACACACATGCACGCACACGCACACACACACAGGCTGTCCAAAACATTTCCACCCAGCCCTACTGCTTCTCTTCACTCTTCACTCCATCAGTGAGGCTGTTCAGCCCCTAAGCTGGAAGAGCTGGAAGCTGCATAACTTATGCAGCTGGGAAAGCCAGATCACTGACACCGGGTGTCCACAGAGGTCACTGCTGCACACTGAGACAGGGGATCCATGCAAACTGAAATCCCCCCCTTCCTTGGTGACACTATGGGCAGTTGTACATCACCCTGTGGGACTCTTGGCCACCATTAGCTCAGACACAGACATTACTTCAAAGTCTTAAGCATCAATGTGCCAAAAACCGGTACTTTTATCCCATTCAACACACACAAAAAAAAAAATCATCCCCCAATTTAATATTGAGAATTCATTCCAAGCTTTAGAGGAGACTTCCTGGCTGGCGACTGGGACTGAAGAGGCAGGTGGACCAGAGTGTGACAGCCAAGACACTCACTGGCTGACAGGAAAATGCTAATTTTTTGGCCCCTTCCACATCCAGGCACATTTGACTGAAATTTTAGCTGCTTTGATCGCCGCTGATGGGGAGTCAACAGCAGAACTGTCTCCAAATCACCGCCCTACAACATATCTGACTGGGACCTATTGGTCAAATGGACCCAATCTGGCAACCTCATGTTAGTTTTCACAGTGCCCTTTCTGATTTGCCATTCCGGCAACCCCACTCCCTTTCTGACAGTTTCCTGGAGGAATTTCCTAAGGAATTCTTGCCAGCCCTGGAGTACCAAAGTGGGGGTTTCGGCAGTACCTTAAAGTCATAATGTAGGTTATTGTGCAGGCATTCATTGTGTTCATGGGAGAAATTCTGGGTAAATCCCCTCAGCAAACAAAACTACACTTTGAATGATGAGGGATCAAATTCACATTTGCATACTGTAAATCCACCCTCTCCGCTGGTAAAAACAACAACAACAAAAAAGAGAAAGAAAACAAAAAACAAATTCTGCCTGAAGTTTGGGGTCGAAGTTAAGCTCCCGCAGGAATCTCGCAGACATCACGCATTCCTGTGACCGAGCCCAAACGAGTCATCTCCCCCAATCACAGCCTTCCTACCTCAGCTGTGACCTGTCTGTGAGACTGTCTCCCCAAATCTCTCTTCTCTCACTTCCTTTCTTTCTTTTCTCTGCCTCTTGTGCTCCTTCGCTTGCCCTCTCCTTGGATCTCGGTCAGAAACACCCCCCTTCCTGTCCCGGCCACAAACTTCCTGTGTCTTTGTGTGTCGGCGTCCATAACAAACAGTGCGTTCCCACAATTCAACAGCCGTCGAAGCAACGGTCCTGTGCCGCCTGGCCCAAATTGCTGGGTGGAGGAGGGCAGGCAGGGGGACGGTGTATTTTTGGGAGACGTGAGATTGGTGGCCGATGTACCATTTGGGGGCCACTTCGGGTGAGGGGGGAGTAATATATCCCAGCTGCCTTTCAGTTACACACACAGAGGGCAGCAAGGCCATAGAGCGAGTGGCCACAAACTAGCTTACATGCTTGAGACTTAGGTGAACTCTGAATTACATATTTTCTTTATACAGCCAGAATGGCGAGCCAAAGCCTCCCCACAAGTTCACCACTCCCAGCACTGCTTCAATACGCACTTCCCCTGTCCTCAGAGTACACACAGGGCTTAAATATCCCAAAGGTCATGGATCTTCACATTTTTTAAACCCAAAAGTCCCAAACATGCCACCGTAGGAGCTCTACAGTTTGGGAGCAGCAGTTTAAACTTCTTACACCTAATTTCCACAGCTTTTTTTTGTGATACAGGAACATTCAAATCAGCCTGTCCAGAGGAAAAAAAAAGCAAAACCTCTCTCTTATTTTCGTCTGACTTTCGTTCCATCTCCTAAACCAGAAAGCTTTGGCTGAGCTTTGTGCATTCAGCCCAAAAACACCCGGCTTTTATTGCCTTTTATTTTCGGACCTTGCTGGATTTGCAGTGCCGGTGAATGAAGAGACAGAGTTAGTACCAAATTACACAAATTCAAGTCTCATGACTTAACCTTATTTTATTTATTTATTTTTACATAACAGTGGCAAAAAAAGGCTGAGTGAATAAAAAAAAAAAAAACACACCTCAACTCCCCCTGACCTCGGAGGCAGTCAGATGAGTTTGGATTGGAGGTGGTCTATTTTCGTACGCAGAGGAAATTAAGTTGGGGTGAGAGGAGGTGTAAGCCGCGTCCAGAGGACTGTGGGTGTGCAGTCAGGTGTCGTGTTTGGCAGACGGGACTCCTGCGTCAATATTTTCACAAGTATTATGGCTTACCTAGCCAAACAAGGCACCTGAGGCTAAAGCACATATTGGCAGGTCTGATATACTCAGCTTTGAATACGACAGTGAAGCAAGTGTATGTTTTGTGTGTGTATATGTCTGTGTGAGTGTATGTGTGTATCGCCTGTGAGTGCAAAGAACAGGCAAAGTGCAGCGAGGACAGACTAGGCATATGTTATCATAAGAGCAAAGTGCCAATTCATTCTAGCTCCCAGTTATCACCTACCAGTCCCCCACATTCATAAAACCATCTGGGAGTAGGATCGCTGATCTAGAACCAGTTTTGTGTTTTAGGTCATAATATATAACGTTTGGTTAAGGTCACCAGAAACTTAATTCGCAGCAGTCCTGATATGAGACCCTTAACTGATGAGCCCCGATGATCATAAAAAAAAAAAAAAATAGATGTATGTAATAAATGTATTCTTCAAGTCGTGGTTGAAACAAAAATCAAAGTATCATTAGCACAACTTTTTTAAATTAATCTTAAACATGAACAGCAAAACCACTAACACTTAGCATTGATGTCCAAAAACAATATGTAACCGCAAGTAACGTGCTTGAAACTACATGCCAGGATGACCTCCCAGTGACTTCTAACCAAGTTGTTGGGCCACATGGTTTATTTGGAGCATAAACATGTGTATATTATTGCATGATACTTTAATAGCAGCTTTGAAAACTATGCTGAAAGCAGACCACTTTCATTTTAGGCCACGATACCACAACTTTAGTCTTGTGAACACTTGAAAACTATGTGCTTCTAACGACAAAAATAGCATCAGCTGAGATTTCAACATCTTCTACCCTTTTTCTCAGTGGTGTAGCTAAAGTAACTGGCTTTTTTGTATCCCTGAGAAAAGCACATCAGTAGGTGCCCTTTTCAATGGACATTATGTCCTATGTATATATATAAATGATAAGTGATGTAATCAGCACTGAAGAAAATGATGATGATTATGATGAGTGACATTGACTGATAATGATGGTGATAAAGGGTGGTAAACAGTGATTGATGAATTATGATCAATGGCAAATGAGATAAATGATTCATAGTAATGAAGAAAAATAACGATAATGATGGTGGTGGTGATGATGATGATGATTATGATAGTGATTGATGACTATGACGATGATGATGATGGAGAATGGAGACGGTGGTGTGTAGGCGGCTCACCTGCTCTGTGAAGCTCTCTGCTCTGCGTCTGCTGACTCCTCAGCTCCCGAATCTGCGATCTGATCTGCTCTCTCTCCCCCAGGCTGTCTCTCTCAGGGTCCTGAAACGGCCAATGAGGGTGACGGACAGTCAGGACAAGTGGAACGGGAGCCAATCACAATTCCACATACTCAGACCTTCGATATGTTTTTCTACTTCACTCAAGTCAACAACTGTCAACTGCACAAACCTTTGATGGCATCCACTTCAACACAAAAAAACAAAGGGCAGGAATATCCCGCTAACAGACACAGACAAAACAGCACTGCAGGACATGTCCTCTTAAAGACAGGCTCAGATGATACCCCCCACCACACCAAAAACACACAAGGTTTCATAGCCCATCTCCTTCCCTTTTCTGGGATGGACAGAGAGGAAACTCGGAAACTTTCAGATCTCCAGAGATCAAGGCGCTCTCGCCTTACCGTCTGGGAAAGAGCACTTGGGCCTCACCTCTATAGCTTATGTTTGAATCCCTACCTCATCCTTAGATCTGCTTTCATGGAGCTGATGTAATCGTTAAGAAGACAGTGCTTCTGAAGTGGGCACTACTGACACGCTGAACTCCACTGCTTTTGCCAGGCACACGGTGGAGAGGCGCTGGCCTGGCACACATGGCTACAGATTGGGGTACCTGTGTGCGCAGGCTGGCAGACCCATGGAAACCCGCTCTCTTCCAAACACCCACATCTATCACAGCCACAGAACCACATGTCCCTGCTAGAGCCTTAATTTAGCTCTGCGCCACAGCCTCTGTGGGTTATCTCAGTGCCACCTTCGCCCACACGCTGAGCCCCGTACCCAGGCCCTGATCTGAGGACAGGCCCCTATCACTGCTGACTGCTGGGAGCCCTGAGAGCAGGGAGGGAGGGAGGGAGAGAGAGAGAGGGGGGGAGAAAAAAGAGAGAGAGGAGAGAGAGAGAGGAGAAGCGCAAGCCCAAGAAGGAGGATGAGTACAGAAGGGGAGAAAGAGAGGGATAGATGGAGGAAGGAGAGACTGGATAGAGGAGAGAGCAGGAGAGAGGAAGGGAAAGAGATAGAGTGGAGGAGAGGGGAGAATGACAGGGAGAGGGAGAGAGGAAGAAGGGTAGAGGCAGTGGAACTAAGAGTAGGAGAGAGAGAGGTGAAAGATAGATAAGCAAGAGAAAGAGGGTGAGAGGGACAGAGGCAGGAGGAGGGAGGGGAAGATAGAAGGATGGAGAGGGAGAGAGGGAGGGAAACACTAATGCTGCTGCACAGACTCCTGTTACTGACCCTGACCTGCTGCTGAAGAGGATCAGCTGTACAAACACCCCTACTGCTACACACACACACACACACACACTTACACACATACACACACACACACACGCACACACATACACTCTCACACACACACACACACACACACACACACACACACACATGCACGCACGCACGCACACGCAGTCTAACACACAAACACACACTCACTCTCACACACACACTCTCTAACAGACACAATATGCACACCCACAACAGGGCTGCAGAGTATACTTTTTTTTTTATATCGCCATTGTGATATAAACTACAAGCACAATAAACACAATGAAAGCATATCGTTATCATAGTATGCAACAATGTTAGCATATCGCACTGTTTCCTCAAATTATGAAGCCTGAATCCACAAACAAATTTATAACATAACACCAACACACGTGTGCAATTACAAATGCACACACACAAAAACAGTTGCTTGTATGCATTCAAACACACACGCACTCAGACACACACGCGCACATCCAGAGTTTGCGTCCTGTAAGGGGTTACGGGCAATCCCATGCCTTCCAGGGCAGTACAGACCCTCTGCTTTTAATTGCAATTGCAGATGGCTGCCCCTGCTTGGATAAGGTTACTTGCCTCTGGTTTGTAATATACAATCCAGTTTCTGATTGACACCTGTGGAGCACCACATCTCCAGGATACAATTCATGTGTCCAATATGAGTGGAATTCAACTTTTCCAGTTCATGTGCTAAAAACTGAGATGGGGGGGTAGCAGACAACCCCGCTGTTCAAAGCTCCTCTCTGTCAGTAAGATCTGTACATTCACACTGCAGGGGAACTCTAGGCAGTCACAATTACAGTGAAAAGATATTTCTCAAACCTGATCCCAGTGACAAGTAGGGTCTGACAGCTTTTTTTCTTAAGCTACCCAAGAAACTAGGTGAGGTGAGGTAACTGTGAAAGCAGCCATTTTAATTGATCAGTTATGTGCAGTAACACAAAACAACCAACAAACCCTTCAATACACCAGGATTAGGGCTAAGAGTCACCGGGGTACAAATTAGTGTTAACGGTGATGTCACAGCTCTGACTGTGGGTGATGCAATGGAAAAAGCAATGGAAATTCTAGTTTACACCATCCATAACATCTGCAAATAGTAGAGACTGTCTGTATCTTTTTAATCAAAGAGCATCTCAGATATTGAAGCTGGAAGTCTAATTAGAAAGACATGCTCTCCTTTTTGTAGACCTAATGGTCATGCTAGGTTTGAATTTGCAGTTAAACTCTGAACACCCCTACACCCCCAACCCCCAGCACCATCACCTCATGATGCCCCCACCTCTAATTTGCATTCTGTTAGTTCACAGGCTTTGAGAGGCATAGAGCAGCAACAGAGACAGTAGCAGGATCAAAAGGCTAAGGAGTTAATCGAATCAGTCCTTGATCAGGGAGTCAAGGTGATCAGATTTACAGCACACTGAAAACACACACACAAATACACAACAACATACAAAAACACGGTGGAGTGAGAGGGAGGTGCGAATTGCTCAATGCATGCGATTCTCCCTCAAGTGTGACCCACACTCCTACAGAGAAGGATTAACGGCGTTTGGTAATCTCCAGCAACAATGGCTAATCAGCATCGCAACACAAACAAACAGGGGGCCTGATTGAGTAGGCCGAGAATGTGCTAGGGCCAGGCCGTTTTATGAGTCATTACCCTTCACTTAATCATACAAACGGCATTTCACGGAGAGAGCTTTTCTAAGAGCCGCTCCTGGTTAATTACACTGATTGAAACACAAGGAGAATGCTCAACCCTTCTCACGCCCCTCACCCCCACCAACCCCACTCAAACATCTCCATTCAATGATGAAGATGATGACGATGATGATGTTTGGGGCTCCTTGGCAAAATTAGAGAGGGCACTCTTTCGCAAACCATTGGCTTTCGAGCTGCACGGCGCTCCCCCCACCCCGAGCCTCGGCCCCGGAGAAAACATCAGACAGTGACACTTCATGGCTCGACCACAAAAGCCACAGGAGCACATTTTCTCCAGGCAAGCGTCGGCGGATTCTGGCTCCTTAGACTGATCCCACGCTGTAATTATCCCTGTTTCTCTTAGCCTGATGTCCCCGATGTCCCGTCTGGACACCACGTACCTCCGGCAGAACCCACCCTGAACAGATCACCCTCGTCCCTATCTTTGTCTCCAACGCAGCCTCTGTCCCCAATCCACTCTCCTCACTGGAACTGAGGAGTTTTTTTATTTATTTTTTTTTAAATGAGCATTTGTACAAAAGTTTCTTTGTGGAAGAGTTGCCAGTTGTGAACAAAAAATGGCAGCCAACTTTGGCCTTGACCACAGCGAAGGCGTAGGCCTCTTGGACACTCTTGACACATCGAAAACATTTTCTAAAAACCCTGGGATTTTTTGAGGTACAAGATCAACAATTTCGGTAAAACGCAACAAAGTCTAAACTGTAGCCCACTGATGATAAAAACATATACATCATTTAAAATGAAATAATCTCATCATCGCTGAGCTATGAAAGCAATTGAAACACAATGTTGAGTAAACCCAAGGAAGAGTGCATCACACTTTCCTGATGCGTCTTCAGGAATAAAAGGCCAGAGCCAAGAGACAGACCGAATTTCCATTAGCAGGGCGCAAAAAAACGCAAAGCAAACGCCAAATCGTCCTTAGCAGCACGGGTGATGAACAGTAGCATAACCTATAATTTCAGCATCAAACGCACACATATATATAATGAAACGCTCAACACTCTGGCCCCGAGGAGCTGGGTGTTAGACAACCGCACAGAATTCACCCCAAACCTCACCTCGACTTCACACACCACATGTCACTCAAAGCCCAACCTCTGCAGCGCCAGACACCAAAGATACCAGCTATTCTCCGTCCCCCAACCCCCACACAAATCCCCAACACCCAAGCTCCCTCTTTCAACCAGATGTTGAAAGCACAATTATGGCTGTCATATTTCCCATAGTTCCATACTCCTGGGTCAATTTGTTCCAGAGGCATATGAGGATGATCAGATTAGGAAAGAGAGCGAGGGGACTTTTCTGAACCCAGTGAAAGATCATCTTAAGAGCCACTGAAAGAGAACAGCCATAAGGTGATCTTCATGGATTACAGGAGACTTTTTGGGAACTGGAGCCCTGGTCCTCTGCTGTAGTTTCAGTTCCTTCACAGTCACACGCCTCTCCTCGCTGCCCCCGATACCTGGGCTGCTCAGCTGCAGGGCTCCTCCGTCACACTCCCCCCATTAGTCAACTTCCCAGGATATGACACAGAGTGCTAACACAATCATGCCTCCTTCACCCCCCTGTCCCCATATCCCCCCCTCTCTGCCTCAGTCTTCTCTTCTTAAATGAATGCCTGCGCAGAAACCATAAGAGAACGCTCCTTACCTTCTACTTCAGGCTGCTGCCGGTCTCATTCTCTCCAACCTCTCAGCCTTCCCCTCAGACCTCTGTAATCCCTCTCTCTCTCTCTCTCTCTCTCTCTCACTCATACAGAACCAACATACTCTGGCCACTCCCCCAAATTCCCCTCCCTCTCTCCCTCACTCCCTCTCTCTTGCTCTAACCTTCCCTCCCACCCGCCCTCTCCTGCTCTATTCCTCTCTCCCACACCAAGCTCAGGAGCAAGATGCCTCAAGCTAACTTACCAACTTTTAGCACACATTTTTTTTTTTTAAATTTGATTGAGGCTCCTGTCCGTTCCTGTCTTGTTCTTTCCTGTTTGAGTAACAGCACTTTATTGGCATGTCCAATCTCAAAAAGAAAAGAGTGAAATATGTGCTGTGAACCAGGGTTTAAAAAAAAAAAAAAAAAAAACTAAAATGGAAAATCCTCTCCCAAGATTGGCTGGCCAAGCCAGAAATCTCATAACCATGCTAATAATTATAGCTTTGAGGTATTTCTACTGAGCTCTCTTTAGACATTCAAAAAGCCATGACATGGAACATTTTTCCTGAATTACGACCAACTTATATGTAAGAAAGACCTTAAAAATATAAATTACATTACTGGTATAACAGGAAAAAGTGAGTCCGTGATTAAAAAAATTACACCAAAGGAAAAAAAACCTGATACGGACAAAAAGTTTTCAAAGACAAAACCAGTGCCATTCATTTATAGCTTATTATTATGGACTATTTCAAACGATTTACAAAAATATTTCTTGGTGTGAAACATGAATAGAAAGCTGGCACCACCAGTGGTGTTTCATTACTACATGACTAATAATGTCACCATGTGACTAAAATTTGTCTGAGGTAATGCAATAATCAAACGGCTATTCCCCCATTTCCTGAAACGTCATCATTTGAGAGAAACAAAGTCTTTTTTTTCCCATGACAAAGACTATACAGACTATATGTAAAGCCACACTGGTTTCTGTAGTAGCCTGTTTAGATGGGAGGTGTTGTGACAGCGGGACAGCGCCGCGACAGAGCCCTGCTGTACGGATGCTAGGCGCTGCTGCCTGCTATCACAGCCCTCCAACCAGCCCCTGCACAATGCAGCGGCATCCCCCAGCAGATCCGCTCTTCAGATCTCCATTAAAACAGGGAGCTGCTCCTGTTTTTCTTGGCAAATCCTCACTGCGGAACCCACTGACATCATTTGCGGCTAGCAGCTGTTAGAAGTTCCTTGCTTCGTGCGGCTGCCCCCCACAACCCCCACACCCCCAACCCCACCCAATCACTCGCACAGGAGTGGTAGGCCCCGCCTCCCTCCACCTGGGGACTCACTCTCTGGGAGGATGCGGCTCAGATAGGGCTGTCTGCCACCACCACCCCCCAACCCCCCTTTCCCCTACAGACACAAACACTGTTTGCTGGCCTATTGTTGGGGCACAGGAAATGATGTCACAGGCCCTGTGTCTTGGGTCTGTTTTGTTTACTCTGTGTATTAAGAGAGCTGGCTGACGGCTGTAACTTTCATCAGATTCAGATACCCCCAAAGACAAAGTGCTGCTCACCCTAAGGAAATGGTATCACACACACAAATAGCATTTGCATGTACAAAAGTGAATGTGCAGCTTCCATTCTAGGATAGCAAACATACAAACACACACACGCACACACGCACGCATGCATGCCCAAACACAAATGCTTCAAGAGGAAAACAATAATTGAAAGAATTTCCATCACGGGGCAGTCTCCCTTCCCCTTGCACACTGATATAAATGATAAGATTAAAGCTCCTCCATTCAAGCAGATTCTCCCAGCAGCTGAGTCAATGCTTCCATTATACCCACAGTGTCGTCGGCTCTTTTCACGGGATCCGTGAGGGGAAAAAAAAAAAAAAACGGCAAAGGAGGCGCCATTCTCCGTTTGATCTAATTCTTACCCTTGAATCCCATTTGAGTAAACTCACTTTCTGCCACAAAAAAAAAAATTGGTTTCAAAGCCAGTTTGTCTTCAAAGCCCATTCATCTGAGCTACCACAGACAAAAACAAATCAGGGGATGGCGATAAGATAAGAATCTGGCTGAGGATCAGGAAGTTTGTGATACTGTCTGTTTACAGTCCCTTTATAGAATTCGCTTCAAACTTAAATCAATACCTTTGCATTAGGCTTCAGTCCACTGTCTTTACACCTTCCCCACTCCAGGTCAGCCTGTGAGTTTGACATGTCATTAAACATCCATGGTGCTTACCCAAACTACACTAGAAACACTCAATATTAAATCTGCAATCCATACATGATGGAGCAGAGCTCTCGTATCAAAACTTCACAGTTTTATTCTAGGAGACAAGATGATTCTACTTTGCTCACAAATGGAAACAGCCGAGCAGTTGTGGCATATGGTGTAATTGAGGGTCTGGGCATGCGGTAGCAGCACTGGTTGTTCCACTTATCGACCACAAGGGGGCAGTCTACACTCCAAAGCGCCGCAAATAGGAGATTCCAGGACCTTTAATTTCAGGCGCCTTCCCTGCAAAGGACAGACAGGAAGCCAGTGACCCCCCCTCAAAAAAACGGCAACCACACCCCCACCCTCCATTACTCCCACATCTGCCTGTGGTGCCACAACTCTACACTTTAATTTCCCTTCACACAGTGTGACAGCCTAAGTAAACAGCTATGCTTCAGATGACAGAGCCACTGAAAGATCTCCATATCACGGCAGGATTTATTGAGTTGGACAAGCAAAGCTGATTGTTTTTTCTGGGCGTACTTGGCCTGGAGATCGAGCAACAAATGATGATTTTCTTTTCTTTCTTTCTTTCTTTCTTTCTCTCTCCATTCTTGCCATCGCTTCCAAGTCTTACAATGACTGACTCGGTGAGGCCATGTGAAGCAAAAACCTTGCTGAGCTCTGGCATATCAGAGAGGGGACATTTATCACGCCGCACCCCAGACCTCCCGAGCCGACAATCAACGGAGTCAGGGCCGTCGCTTACTTCCCATGAGTGGTCCCTTCCTGTACAAATGCGCAATTCAGTGACCACAAATTATCCAGTGGCATTTGTTTTTGTTGCTTTGCATATTCGTGTTGAATAACTTTGCACTTAACCAGGAAACTAAGGGGTGGTTTTTCCAGTAATACTAGCTCGAATGACTGCATCTCTTCTGCTTCAGCATAGATCATACAATCCCTAAAATGTATCGATTTTCATCAGTCCCTTCTGTATTGCAAAATGAATTTGATTCAGGTAACCTAATATGAAATGCTATAAAAACCAAGCATTCCTTCATCCCTGCTGCCATCAGCAGAGTTACTTTGCATAAAATAAAAAAAATATGCAAACACCTGTTTCAATTTTTACCATACTGATGACTACTGTAATATTTTGATTCAATGGCCACACAACTCGCATGTCCATATTTATGGCTATTTATGGGTAATAATGAGTTCCTGACTCTATTCTCTAGTCTCATGTATGAATGTGTGAACTTGTCAACGTACATTAAATTAAGAGTATTTTTCAAACTTCTGTGCCTGCTGTGCTTGTCACATTCAAGTATGTTTCCCATTTATCAATAAACTGATTCATTGTTTGCTGTGAGACATTGAATATTCATTGCAGTTCTATATCCTTGCAGTTATCATGACATGCACTTAACATCATGCCTCAAGGAAACATAAAGTATATGGAACTGCAAGCAAGTGACGTAAAAAGCGTTTTTTCCTAATTTCCTTAAAAGTCTTTTGCAACACTGACGAGACACCGGCATGAATCAGAGTTAGACTGAGACAGAGACACAGAGAAAGAGACAGAGCCACATACAGATAGACACAAGACACACACACACACACACACACACACACACACACACACACACACACACACACACACACACACAGAAAGGTAGATGAACAGATAGATGGCTAGATAGTTATCTGGATAGCGCTACAGATAAGAGTTATCCGCAGTGGGAATGTAAGGGCTACAGTGTGTTACTAGATGCAGTAAGCAGTCACTGCCATGCTCAGCATTTTGTACAGTTGAGATATTTTATTACATGCCATTACATGCCTTAAACGAGTAACGCACCTTAAAGATAAAGTCCCCCTGGCTAATATCACTTATGTTTGCTAAACAGATAATTTAAAACTTGGCTGTCAGTCTCAATGTTTGTTTAAAAAAATCCTGGATCTCACTTTTTGCCGCTTGGAAAAAGGCTAGCATCAAGTGTTTACCTTAATTAAGCTTACTTAAAACAGCTGATGGAAAAAAAAAAAAAACGTTGTTTCCTTGTTGTGTTTTAGGAGATAAAAGGTTTAACAATGCCACCCACACGCTCTGTCACACACGCATGCACTCACACACACACAGTTACACACTCACCGCTGGGCCAAGGGTGCTGTGCAGCTCTGCAGTTTCGGGTTCAGCTCTTCTCCCAGTCACCCTGACCTTCTCAGCAGCCCCTGTGCATGACAGAGACAGACACACGTCACGTGACCTGGGACGTTCCGCAGGGTGACCACCCGCCGCCCCTACATACCCTCTGCTTCTGTTCAACCGGAACAGGACTTTGCTCGACGGCAAACCAGGGGGTCGGAGATCCTGAGAATGCCGAGGTTGCTATGGTAACAGTACAACGGGCCCCAGACTGACACCTTGGACATGGCCCATAAAGGTGGACAGGTTAGAGGGAGAATGAGTGCTCTCTCTATCCGTCCCTCTCCCTCCAGCACACACACTGCAGCCAGTGCACTATGACATTCAGCCCTACCTGGTGAACAGGGAGGAGGAGTGAGATGAGAGAGAGAGAGAGAGAGAGAGCACTTTGAATATGAATTGAATGAACAGGAGTACAACAACAACAGAGAGAGAGGGAGGAAGGGTGATAGACAGAGGGAGAGACAGATAGAGAAAAGGGAAGATGGACAGGGTGACAAATGGAAGCAAACAGGCTGAGATTGCAAAAACCTCTTTTACCCCACCATGACCTTATTAGGTAAGGACAGGTCATGTCAGGCTTCATTCATTACAGCTGCAGAGGCCGCGGCGGGGACGCACACACACGTGGCGCTCACAGAGACAGGCAGAGCTGTGGAATGGCAGGAATCCGTTATCTGCCTCCCCCATCTCAGGTACCAGGCACTGATTCCCAAAGCCCCACAGATAACCGCTTTCAGGACAGTCACGCGAGCGCCCAGCATAGGCGAGATCAAACGACAGCAGAGGGGCGATGTGAAGCGGCAGGGAGGGGTGGTTGGGGGGTAGAACGTGTCGGCCTCTTTCCCGAGCCGCGGACAGACCCATTACTCAAGCTGGCCAGAGTCACCCTGAAGCTGCGCTCCCGTTCTGCCTGTCAGACTCCGAGCCGCCAACTCTGCCGCTCCGAGACTGCATCCAAGGAAAGACGCTTTGCAGATAACCCCTGAGCAGTTAACCTCTGTTCCCTCTAAAAGAACAGCGGCACCAAGGAATGGGTGAACGGGAGAGGGATTTAGTTTACTGCGACAGAGGCAAAGCCCCCTGGGAAAGCCACACAGTCTGGTGGGAGTGTGGTTCACTGAAAACTCTCTGGGCTGATACAGAGGATGAAAGAGCGTCAGAACCTCGAAGGCCCACAACCCCCTTTCTCCTTTGGAACATAGGGCTTGGTGAAGGAGCACAAACATGAGGAAATGCCAGCACATCAGACAGTGGCGGGGGGGCGGGGGCGGGTAAGAAAACCCGCTGCTGCCCCCCCAAAGCGAGACTCACCCTGCAGCTCCTCGTCCCGCAGCTTCCGGATAGCAGCCCGGATCAGCTTCCTCTCCTCGTACTCACTGGCACCGCGGAGCTGCGGGCAGAGACAGGTCGGTCACAGGGGGAGACATGGCCCCCACACAAAGATACATGCAGATAGACAGCACACCACAGACACACACACAGAGCTGCAAGCTCGAACACACACACAGGCATGAGAGCAGAGGGCTAAGCACACACACAGAGCTGCAAGCTCGAACACACACACAGGCATGAGAGCAGAGGGCTAAGCGCACACACACACACAGAGCTGCAAGCTCGAACACACACACAGGCATGAGAGGCAGAGGGCTACGTGCACACACACACACAGAGCTGCAAGGCGAACACACACACAGGCATGAGAGCAGAGGGCTACGCGCACACACACACACATGCAAACATGTGTCCACATGAACACGTAGAGATACAGGGATTAGCATTCTGTAAACACATTATGTGTCCGTTTTGTTATTCTGACAGGAACAGACAGTTTGCATCAGTTCTGATGTCTGTGATGCCACATTCTGACTCAAACTTTAGGAACAGCATTATCGATAAACATCTCGCCAAAATACAGAAGAAATAGTTTGTTTCATCTACAGAGAAGGTCCGGTTTCTGAGACATTATTTAGACCAAAACAGAAAAACCAACTGAGTGAAAGAGCTCACAATGATGGTATTTTGTTGTAGGAATGCAAGGTCTACAATCTATTGCTAGATGCAGCAAACTTCATACAGACACAAGCAGCAGCATCTGGTGTTTTGGTGAGAGCTAAGGACTCTTGACCTGAAGGTCATGGGGTCAAATCCCTGGGGTGACACTGCTGTTCTCGTCTCTGTCGGGGGACCAGTTACTCAAGTTAAGAACCAGCTGCAGAAAGCCGCATATAACTCTATAATATATGAATGATTCTCATAAGTACTGTCTCTGAAGCAAAACAAGCAAAATAAGTACACATCCCCATGCCATGAGACAGTACTAAAGCATGAATGAGAGAGCCTGTTGGAATGTTTGTGAATGAATGTGTGACAAATGTGTATTTCTCAATGTGTCAGGCGCAAAGGCTTCAGAAGTGTGTGTGTGTGTGTGTGTGTGTGTGTGTGCGTGTGTGTGCGTGCGTGTGTACACTCACCAGCACTGTAAGCTCCTCAATGTCCTGGATGGCCTGTAGTTTGCCAGAGAGCTGATCCAGAGAGTCAGATCTGTAAAACACACACACAAACAGCCTTCCAGTAAACAGTGAAGCAGTATGTATAATTATATTTGGGCTTCTTAAAGCCCTGCCATTCTACTTTTACGGTCCAAATCACGGTTTTCCGGGCCTATTGGACATGCTTGTCCAGTCTCGGTGCATGGGAGTGCTTGTGACAGCCAGAGGGGGAAGAAACCCAAGATGCCAGACGGTTTTGCTTGGCTAAGAAAAACTGCAACTTCACATAAAAGGAAAAAAACTGAAATGAGAACCAAGCATGGAAAATGTGACCATTTGATCGACACTTGGACAAAGTCACCGTACTCCTTGGTCTTTTTGTTTTTTTTTTTCTCTCTCATGCTCTCCCTTCCCGGACATGTCCTCTCTCCTCCTCCCTGCCATCGTTTGCCCATCTGTCACTCATCCCCTCCCTTTCTCTCTCTCTCTCACGCTGGTCTTCTCACCCCATTGCTATTGCAGGACATGAAGAACAGCGAGGGAATTTTTCGAATTCCAGTGGTGAGTAACAGTGTGTAGTGTCATTCTTGGAGGGAAGGGTGCTCATATGCGTATGCGTGAGTGTGTGTTTACACCATGAAACACTGTCAAGCTATGGTCCATGCACTCTGAAGGAATGTTAAATGTTAGCAGCAATGTAACCAAAAGGGTTTTTTTTTTTTTAAAAAGTCAGTTTTTTTCCTTTAAATTAGGCCAAGGCCATTTTTCAAAAGAGTACATTTACATTGTTCACATCCATGTGAAGTGCCAGGCTGCTGCTTCAGCAGGGCTACAGAAGCACAGTGCACAGGATCTGGACTTGCCGGGTGGGGGGTTGGGGTTTGGGTTTGGGTTGGGTATGGGGGTCAGTCAGAGAGGCCAGCCGGTCTGTGTGAAGGCTGCTGAGCCCTGGGGCTTAGACCATGGGTGGCCATCCCTAGCCCTGGAGAGCGACAGTGTGCGCTGTTTTCTGTTTTTAATCTTAAAATCAGCAACCAGTTCAGACCCAAGAAACCAAGGAGTTAACAAAGTAATAAATTGTGCTAGCTGATCAATGAAGTGCTGAGTAATGACAAAAACCAGCACCACCCTGCAGCTCTTCTCAACTACCACCGCTGGCTATGTCTGGCTAGTGAAAGCTAAGCCATTATCCCACTATCACCATGAGCCCTTTGCAGAGGGACACAGATGGTCTTTGTCCTTCTGGATTAAGGTGGGCTGAGGGCAGACAGCATCCTGTCGGATTATACTGCCCAAGTAGGCCTTTTCTGTGTCAGCTGGCAGCTACAGGTAGTGATTTGTGAATGAGGCATCACAGTGCCAAAAATGGCTACAGTAACATGTCAATCACTGACTTGTAAACCAATGAAAATTGTTCAACTAATAAGGAATTACCAATAAAAATTAACCAATTAAAATGGGCTGTTCAGCTCTTTGCAGCAAAACACAAAATGATTGGTTCATACTAGCAAGCTGCCATTTGGTAGAAACACCCATTCATGATATCATATTACCTCATTCTCCTATCACTGCTTATAGGTTATTAGCGAGGGTCAGAGAAAGGTGTGCTAGCTCTTCTGTGGTATATTATACAGCCTGAATTGTGACAAAAAATTATTGGCACCAAGGAAAGCATTCCATAGAAGTAGGATAAAGCAGAACCTAGGTAATGTTTGTACTTGTTGTAAGGTTTAAACTGGATTCCATCAAAGCTTTGCTGTTGTTTTGTTTTGTGTTATTTCGGTTACGCTTTGATTGTTTTCTCTTTAACTATGTATACATTGAGCTGCTGTCTTGGCCAGGGCTGATAAAAGAGTTCCTAAGTTTCGATGGGATCGTTTCTAGGAAAATAAGAAGTTAAGCTGAAATAAGCAGAGCTCATGGCACGGGTGCAACAGCAACGTGGGATCTGACCTAACTGGCAACCCGGGGTCCTGGCCCCCAGCTCCCATGCGTACCGAAACTCCAGAGCCAGCGGCGATGAGCAATTAGGCCAACCGACAGACAGAGGAACTGGCTTAAGTGAATGAGGACATGGTGGGGTGGAAACACTCAGGCTAGATCGCTCCCACAGGAACCTGCTTTGGATGAGGACAGCGCTGGTAATCACTAACAGTGGTGACACAATCAAAATCGAATGAAAACAAACCAAAATAATAAATGGGAACACAAAGAGAGGCTTTTTTTCTCCCCCCTGCCTTAGATGAGCAAAGCTCGGTTAATCTGTTTTAAATTGAATCGGTTAATGGGAAACAAACACACAAACAGGCGGATCACCACAGCAACGTGTGCGCTCTGCGCAGTTGTCAGTTTTTCCATCTGTCACAGCTGCGTGACCAGACCTGGCGGTTTCGCCTCGCTGCTCGGGTAAAACACTCCAGCCTGCTACGACACATCATAAAGGCAACATGAAAAATAAATAACTAAATTATATGTGACTACCGCATCCTGTTTTCCCTTCCTTGTCTAGGACAAGGCCGGGTAGAGTTTTTGCTAGCGTGTACGCGTGTGTTCATGACAATCCTTCTCTTTGTGTATGTCCAAGAGTGTGCCATTTACACATCCTGTCCTATAGGGGGAGCTGCTCTATGGTCAGCAGGTCCCTCTACACTGGGTAGCTAAAATGATATCTGCAGAGGTTGCCCCATGGAAGTGTGAAACAGAGGGCTATTAAAAAATAGCAGTACATTTATATTGGGTGGTTTCATCCAGAGGCCAGCAGTCTGCATGTATTTACTCAAGAGGCTCCACCCAGAGTCTGGAGGTGGACTTGGAGGTGGATAGATGCTGGCTGGATGTTCGCATGGTGTGTGTCTGTGTGAGTATGTGTGCATGACTGTATCTGAGAGAGAGTGTGTGTGTGTGTGCATGCGCGCGTGTGTGTCTGTGTGTGTGTGTCTGTGTGTGTGAGAGAGTGTGAGTAGAGAGAGAGAGAGAGAGAGAGAGAGAGAGAGAGAGAGAGAGAGCATGCATATCTCTGTGTGTCCTGTCATGGTATTGTCAGAGGTGTATTTGATTGTGAGTGCATTTGTGATGTATGCATATCTGTATGACAGAGAATATGAATTTGAGTGTGAGATTGTGTGTGCCCTGTATTGATGTCAGAGCTGTGTAAATGTGCTGGTGTGTGTAACCAGAGCGCTCACCTGAGCTGGTTCTCCTTGTCCTCGTGCAGGTGTTGACGGGTGGGACGGAAGCGTTTGCTGGCCAGTGCTGCCTCCATGTCCTCGATCTCACGCCGCCGAAGTTCCCGAATGGCCGAGCGGATCAGCCGTCGCTCGTCCAGGTCCACTGTCCCGTCCAGCTGGAGAGAAATGAGCAAAGGAGTGCCAGAGAGAGGAGATGGAGAAAGGGAGGAAAATTAATGCTGACCTTTTGCAGACCTGTCAGGCAATATGTAGTACAGGACTTTCAGCTTTCCCACACTTTGCAGGCAGCATTTAACTGAGAACAGTACACAACAGGGGTGGGCAAGTGGGGCCATATCCGGCCCTGAATTACATGCCAACTTCTGCTCTTAGTTATTTAATTACCCCAATCATTTTTACATGGTCTGACATCTTAGCTACATAAGAATGACAACTGGAGACTGCTCTTGTATACCTGGTACGGGCAAGGAAGACTTTCTCAGTTGGATTCCATGCCAGTTTCTGCTCCTAGTTATTCAATTAGATCAATCATTGCCTTGATCTGCCATTTTAGATACAGTTTCAAGAATAACAGCCGAGGGCTGCTCTAATCCATGAGTGGACCTGTGTTGGTTTATACAGCTAATTAGTTACCGGAGGCAGGGTAGCAGGAAACTAAAAGCTGCAGGCACACCAGCCTTCTGGGGACATAACTGCCTATTGCTGCACACACACACACACACACACACACACACACACACACACACACACACACACACACACACACGGCTCCATAAAATGTAGCCTGGGCTTCGGCCTTCCTCTCTGAATAAGCACAGGCTGCAGAATCAGAGCTTCGCCATCTTTCACTTCCTGCAATATGGTCTGTATGGTGCCATGTCAGCACACAACCCATTCCCACTGCACTGAATGTACCGGTATATGTATATGTGTGTGTATGTCATGCGCATGTGTGTTCGTGTGTGAGGGTCAGCTCTCTAGCTCAGATCCCTGTCCAGGTCCCAACTCTCAGGCCACATGAAACGCAGTGCATGGGCACCAAAAGGTCACGCTCACTGTTTACAGACAAGAAAAGAAAACAGTAATTAAAAAGCTCAGCTTAGCTGGAGCCATTTGGCGGGTGAGTCCTCTTTTAAAACCGACCGCCCCGGCTGCCCTATTTCATTCTGGATGCCCCCCCACCTCCTCCTCCCATTGGAAAGTAACGGCTCCTGCACCCCCCACCCTCCTGCACAGTAGCTCTGTCTCTCTGTAATTAGCCCACAGAAAGAACCAGTAACGAGCTCGTTAAAGTCATCTTTATGCACATGCTGTAACTGGAATCCTAATTCCACACACCCTGCCCACACTCAACCGTCGCAAGTATTCCACACTGTTTTCGTGCCTGTTTGGGTTTTTTTTTTCCTGTACTTTTACACATATATTCCCTTACCCACAATGTGGTGGTTTGTTATAAAATTATGTTTGTTTCAGAGATATAGAAAGTTAGTCCACATTCAGTTCTTTTATTGCAGTTAACACTGAACGGAAAGAAACTAATAAGTATGGGTGCACATTATTTCATTCATTTTTCATTTTTAAGTTGATGCAATAAACAGAAAATTTGGGTGCTATTTAACGGTGTGTTTCAGAAGTCAGGCTGATGGTGAGAGCCGGTGGTGGTGGGAGGGGGGTCTTGGAAGGGGGGGGTGGCGGAGGTTTGGGGGGGGGGGGGGGGGTTTGCAGGGGTTTAGCGTCACACGTGATTTGACTGGAGATCAGGCAAAGAAAGATGACCGGCTCAGACCCAATGAGAAACAGCCGTGCCGGACCGGCTCGGTGTGGGAGAGAGCCTCCAGTTTTCAGCTTCTTTCACTGGTGTCTTTCATCAGCCTGGATTACGGTGTCGTGTTCCCGGCTGCTGATTGAGAGGAATCTATAAAAACCTATGGGATGACGGCTCCACTCACGATGCGGTCTGGTTCTCATTTGCACCCATAAGCTTACAGCTCGGGGAGAGTGAGCTACCTTAACCAAATCCCGCACCTTCAGTAAGTCTTACTTCTGTAAAATCATACGCATATCACAGTGCATTACAGTAATTTTATCTGGCGATAAAACTGGCAATTCCAGTTTAGAGGAGCCTACTTCTATAGTGCTTTGTGTGTGTGTGTGTGTGTGTGTGTGTGTGCACATGCGTATGTGAGTGCGTGCGTGCAAATGTTCATGATCCAGAGGCTTACAGACAGTCTGCTGATTGAGAAGCAGTAAATCACGGACTTGGCACTTATGATGTATAAGTCCTTTTGTGGCTCGAATGAGAGGCTCAAGTGAATGGAAGTGCCAGAAACCCTCAACAAGTACAAAAAAAAAAATTAAATATGTACCTCCTACACTGGGTGGAAAGCACAGCATTTTTTCCGAAAATGAACCGGGATCCATCAACGCGCACCAAGGTCACCGCTTGCTGCAGATCCAACCATTTCCCGGCATTACGACACTCGATGAAACCTGTCCCTCCAGCCTAAAGCTGGGCACTGCCTGTCTGTCCCTCCAGCCTAAAGCTGGGCACTGCCTGTCTGTCCCTCCGGCCTAAAGCTGGGCACTGCCTATCTGTCCCTCCACCCGCACCTCCCCTCCATTACAACCAGTGACGTTAACGGCACACTGTGCTGCCTATCTTTGGAAGCAAAACTCCAACTGCCCGATCTCGCAAGGGATGACATTTCCGACCTTTGACTGGTGCCTACCGATTTCTGAGAGAGAATTCAGACAGCTTAGGACAGTGGCTTATGATTTCATGTATGAAATTCTAGGGTTTGTGATACGTCAGAATTAGTTACTGACCGTTCTGAACTGAAGTAAATGAATTACTGAATTTGTGCCGAATTATGCCACATTGAACGGCCTCAGAATGATAGCCTGTAATCAGTGCCGTGCAGTAAACAGGTAAACACACATTTCACAAGTCTTAAGCATGGAGGTAAAACACTGCAGTGCTGGCCGGCCACTTGCTCTATTCTGTGGATTCCCAAGAGCTTGAATGTGTTTGTGTGTGTGTGTGTGTGGGGGGTGGGGGTCCTGTGGTGGTTGAGTAAAACACAGGGTCGGCGTCTCCAAACGGAGCTCCTCCAAAACCCTCTGTAATTACAGAGGAGAGGCACTGTAACTGTGTAACTTACTATAGAGAGGTGGTAAAGAGGAATGGGGAAAGAAAGGACTACGGGAGGGAGAGAGCAGATGGAGGCAGTGAGGGAAAATTTTGAAATTGTGGAGAGAGAGGGAGGGAGAGACGTGCGTTGTGTGATCCGGCTTTCAAAAACAGCACCTCGCGTCAGTCCTGAATTGAGCGGGGGAAAAAAAAAAAAAGTCTTCTTTTGATAATGATCAGGTAAACAACAACAGGACGAGCCTTGTGGACGTGGGTGCATGTGTGTCCGTGTGAGAGAGAGAGTGCACTCGGTTGTGCAGATGTGTGTGCATGTGTGTGAGTGGTTGTATGGATACGTGTGCATGTGTGCTAGTGTGCATGTGTGCACTCGGTTGTGTGGATACATGTGCGTGTGTGTGTGCACGCACGGTTGTGTGGATAAGTGTGCGTGTGTGTGAGTATGTGTGTGAATGTGTATGTGTGTGCACATGATTGTGTGCAAGTGTGTGTGTGTGAGAGAGTGTGTGTGCATGTGTGTGTGTGCATATGTAAGTGTGTATGAGTGGAGTGTGGATTGTGTGTGTGTGTGCGCGTGTGTGCATGTGTGTGTGAGTGTGTGTGAGACTGTGTGTGTAAGAGAGTGTATGTGAGAGTGAGTGTGTGTGTGTGCGTGCGTGCATGCATATGTGTGACTGTGTGTGTGAGTGTGTAAGAGAGTGTATGTGTGTGTGAGTGAGTGTGTGTGTGTGTGTGTGTGTGTGTGTGTGTGAGAGAGAGTGTGTGAGAGAGTGTGTGAGCGTATGCCTGTGTGAATGCATGCCAGCATGAGGAGCCTGTTGAGTGTAAGCTGAAGAGGGAGGGACACACAGAGGGGTACAGGGCTGGGCCCTGCCCGGCCTGCAGGGACCAGGAGAGGGGCAGCAGGAGGGAGATGAGGTCACGCTGACGGGATGAGGAGATCGGCCGTGACTATAAAAGGGCAGGGAGAGCAGGGCGGGATCAGGCCCGGCCTCACGTTCATTCCTCACATTCCTGCTGACTCACAAGGCGAGAGGGCAGAGGAAATCAGCAAGAAAAATCAAGCACGAGAAATGAAACTGGGGCTGAGGGGAGCCAAGATGGAGGGAGGGCCAGGAGAGGTATGCATAGCTCACATATGCAGGCATAGACACACATGCAGGCCCACACACACTTCTGCACACAACCCTTTCCAGCTGAAAATCACAGCCTCAGCGCCACACAAATGATGTGATTAGATTATATATAACACTGTTCCGCCAAGATGTCTGCTCAGGCCTTACCTCTTGAAAAAGCATTTTTTGAAAACCTATGAATTCAAGTGTTCCAGACTGCAAAGTGACCCCGACAAGTTGGAAATACTTCACAGGAACCAGAATAATTGCACTATAATTAGAACACTAGTGGGCAAAACGACTCGGATTTATTATAATCTGAAGAGGCAAGAGGCCCAGCATCATGCCTGGGCCAACCTGGCTCAACTGTCATGGCCGACGCCTGGCTCAGACAACCGCACTACCCACAGGCCCCTCTGATACAGATTTTGACTTCAAAACTTTATTTATTTGTGGTCTTTTCACAAGTATTAATGTCCTTAATCACAGGTCAATAACTCCAGAATAGTTAATACACAAATTGTGCGATAAATAATAGACTGATAAAAAAATAAAATGGTTTTACAGAATATAGTCCTGTAGCACACAGTTTCTCAGAGACATCCAACTGAACAAGACCTTTTTTGGGACAGAGTGCCATGTTGGAAATTCTCCCTTTCAAGAATCCCATGACCAATCCAGTTTCCTGTTGTCATCACAAGACAGCAAACACTTTTTACAGGAAAATCATGACCAATTCTCCTGGGGGCTCATTCAGCAAAGCCGGCACAATGGTAACAGCTGAGGAAGTGGTGATATACCTGAGCCATCATATACAAAGACAAACAGTACGAGCAGCGTTTTACCCGTGGTGTCCCTTGAGACACATTAATATATGCCCTGGACATGGAATTAATTCCATGTATGTTTTGCCAGAAAACAGAAAACTTCACAGCTACTCAGACTTAACGTCTCATTTCACACGAACGACATCTTATTGTGCAATATATTATGGACACACTGCCTGCATACATGTTCTGATGCGTTCTCGGTGAATAATCCTATCTTTTCACACTTGAGGGAATAGACAGGATTACTTCCATAGACAAAGAAAGAGAGGAATTTATTCCATAATTTGCCCTTTGATCCTTAGGGCCCAGCAGAAGCCAACCAACCGATGTATCCAAGCAACAGCGTCCGTTGGGTTTCAAACCCCACCCCAACAACCAATCCGATGGCATGCCCTCACACGGGGTCAGGCAGCATTGGCTCTGACACATCTGGGCCGTGTTAAATGATTGGCTGCTGGCACATGGCCAGAACCCCTGTCCTTGTAGTCATTTGAAAAGGGAAAAGAAAAAAAAAAAAACAAACTAATGTCTGTGGCTGGTACAGGAAGGTAATGACAGAGCAAATAAAACACACCTTTCCCTTGGGCTCAAGCCAAGTCAAACACCTCTGAAAAACCGTTACTGAGCCAGACAGTGTGGCCAAACAGAGGCAGTGGCACAGTGACCACCCTGTAGAGCAAACAGAAAAACACACACACACAAACAGGCACAAACCCCACAGAGTCCATTCAGTCTTTCCCAACGGTAGCTTGTCCCACACAGAGCTCACTCTGTTAGAGCATGCAGGTTATAAAACCACAGGGAACAGAGATGAAGAAAGACCCAGAGAAACAGAAAACCCAGAGTCCAGGGGCATAAACACAACTACCAGCCTATTCTACATTGGGCCCAATCAGCACCCACTATCGGCTCCTTTCAAACCCAAATCACCGCTCCCCGGTGAGGCCCAACCAACGGTTACAACCAACCAGCAAAAAGACAGGAAGCAGGCTCAGACGGGGGCGTTCAGTTACATACGCTGAGCTGCGCCTCGGCTTGTCGGGTTCCGCAGTCCAGGTGAGGAATGTTTCAGAGCATCATGACTCAGGAGTACATTCACTGACTAAGCTTCTCCTGAGGAGCTCTTTGAGTGACGTTTATATTGAGATTTCCTCCAATAAACCCAGCTACATTTATCTATGGCAATATGAAACCAACTCCGAAATAATTCAAGTTTACGATATAACAAGCCACAGACATTTGCAATTACAAAATCCTGGTTGTTTCATGCAATTACAAAATCCTGCCCTGACAAATATTTTTGGACCCGGAGAAATAAAAAAAAGTCAAGATGTATGGTAAAACAAACTAATCACCCTGTTATGGCATTTTATTCAGTCCAAAATAAAACCACAAATGAAACAATTAGCCTGTTGTGGCTATTAAAAGTTAGCAGAAATTATAATAATGAGTGCAGCCATTCACCCACATAGTCAGAACTACAAAATTAACCTGTTACTCCCTACCGGAGTCTCAAAAAATAAACTGGATCAGGCAGTGTAAGAAGAGAATGGCGTGCAGAGAGTGACAGAGAGAGGGGAAAGAAAGGGGGTTGAGCTGAGGACAGTGGCTGGCAGACAGACGCAGACAGGAAGGTGAGAGACAGACAGGTTTCTGACAGTCAGCATTCCCATATAACCCCCCCCATCTCCCTCCCCAGTTCTTAGACCTGGGCCCACTTTTCCTGTCATGAAAGGATCACTTTCCAATAAATGAAAAGGAAAAATAAAATAACAAAAAAAAACCTTAAAAATCTCAAAAATGCACCCACCAACCCACACTGGAGAATTTTCTCTTCCTCTCAACCCCCTTTCCTCTCTCTCTCGCCCTCTCCTTCCCTCGCTCCCTCTCTCCTCCACTCATTTTAGGGGTATTGTATTATATTGTACAAAGTCGTATGGGTTACAGCTTCCACACCATGGCCAGACTGTTATAACTTTCAGATGCAGTGTGCTGGTACCTTCATGGAACATACTGTACAGTACTGCGTTTCCCCCCTCCAATGCGAATCTGGCGATTAGGGAGTTAGACTGCTGCAGTACAGTGGCTTCATAGAAATACATTTTTGTTGTACTGTATATTGATACATCTGTGTTCAAGTCCTTCAGTTCATTTCCATTTTTCATCTGTAGAACTACTTTTGAAAATGTAACACTGTAGCAGGGTGCTCCACAAATCATCAAGGATAACTATATAATTGAGCTTCATTAAAGAAAAAAAAAAAAAAAAAAGAGAACAGAATAGACCACGATTGCTGGAACCACATGAGAACTAAGGGAACTGTAACCCCATAAATGTACTGTGGTTCGGGGACACATTTGGGGTAGGGGACACGTGGTTCCCAGGCACTGATACGCCATGGTGACCCGGGTTTTCATGAGTGATGCGGGACAGCAGCGTTCTCCACCAGCGCCAGAGGAAGGCAGCTCATATAGCTTTCAGGCAGAGAGCCATCATCAATCACTGGCAATTACAGAGTAATTCCAACCGCACGGGCTAAAGGGGTAATGCCAACCAGCTGGGCCCCTGGTGCTCAGCACCCTTTCCCTGGCAAGCCCTGAGAGCCGCCTGCTACGCTGGAAGTCTGCTGTCACTGCAAAAAAATAATGTGAAAAAAAATGCAGATGGAACAATATTTTT